>JAWMRA010000005.1:19408002-19459333 GCA_035584735.1 Pseudotriccus pelzelni
AGTGTCCCTGGCTGGAATCGAACCCAGGCCTCAGCGGTGAAGGTCCTGCGATCTAACCACTAGGCCACCAGGGGCTCACGTAAATCAAGTATAAGAAATGACACTGCAGCTTTCACAAGATCATCATTTCCAAATGGCAGCATGAACATTTTCACAAAGTTGCACAGAACATACAGCTCCTTTTAGGGTGGGGCTCTTGATGAAATTCTTCATGCTTTGAAATGGAGCTGTACACATGTTACACTGGGCTACTCAATAAGGTTGTCATTATGGCTGACTACAATAGTTTATTAAAACAATTTTCTCCGTTCTTAGATCAGGGGATATTATTATGATCAGACCTTAACAGATCAAAGAACTTCGGTACAAATCTCCAACTACAAGCACAGAAGCAATGGCATTAAACAGAAGGAGCTTTAATTACCAAGAAAGGGTAAACCAAACATTTTCAATGTTAGCCATATGGAGTAATCCAACTCAAAAATCCAGGTCACAAAACTAAAAAAAATGTGCTCTTTTCAGTATTAATGCTTCTAATGATAGAAATTTTGTCTTACATGTTGTATATTCGATTCAAGGGGATAAAGAATGAAATCTGCAGGTGTTTAAAAAACTTTTGTTACCTGCCTATTCTCTTAAGGCAGAAATTGTTAATCAATTGATGCGATAATTTTCAGCATTTTGGATTCTAGTTAAGACCCAAGTCAAGAGGTATACATTTATAACTAGAATTTTAAAAAGTTAATACCTGAAGGGTTGTGATATTGACCTGGTGTGCAGTTTCATGTCTTGCAGCCTGAAGAAACAAAAGCAGCAGTCTTTATACAAGGATAAAAGCCTTTCCCCTCTGCCAAAGTATATTTTCATGTCTCAGGCTGGCTTAAAATACAAGACCAAGAGTTCAGAGTTTTGGCAATCGCTACCTTAATTTACAGGTAAACAGCAGAGAGGTACTTCAGGTTTTCACAGGTCATATTTTTACTGGTTCAGAAAAGTAATTATAAAAAGACAACTAAGTTATTTGGAGAATATTTTGTTCAAGTCATAAGTTTTAAAATGCTAGATAGAAATGGGAAAGTTTTCAGATTTTTTTTTTTACATTATCTTTTATGGCTACACAGTAAGAAGATACCCTGAACAGAGAGACAGAAGGGCAAAAAAAAAAAGAGAAAAGAAGAAATTAGTAAACCAAATCTGCAACTAATAGCTATATACCCAGAGAAATTTCCACCACAGACAGTGGTACAATTAGTACCACCAATTAAACAAGATCATGTACTTGCCACACAGATTTGATAGCATGGACAGAATCAATTGCAAATTACCTCAGAATGACTTAATTACCTCAGAGCTCCAGTTGTAGCAGAACAAGGCCGTCTCCGACTTTTTAAGGCATTGAGCTTATCTCCCTGTGTCATGCCATTCTGAGTTTCCACATCTGCTTTGTCTTCAAAATCATTCTGGGAAACACAAAAGGATGCAAGCAAGAGAATATATCAAATCATTTGGAGCACAGTGCAGTTTCAAAGAACTGAACATCTCCTTCATGAAGATTAAAATCTAAAAGACTAATCTACCATCCCCTGCATACATAGCTCAGCAGATTAAATGTGTCACCGTACAAACACACACTCACAGGAGATTTCTGCAGAATCTGACCTCAAGGTCAGTTCAGGATGCTCAAGTCTAATGCCAGCATTTATTTCCTTCAAAGACATCTGGTTTTGTAGAACATAAAGCTCAACTCCTTCGTCCATAACTACTTTTAAAGTTATAATCATCATGGAAGGAAAGCAGTAACACAAAATGTTACATTATGCACAAATGAGGGAGAAATTTAGATAAAGCTGTGTATCCTGCAAGAGGCACTGAAAATCAACCTTACTAAATTACTATATTTAAAAAATAAACAAGTAAGTTCTCATGATCTCCAGAAAAATAAGGTTTGAAAAAAATTCCCTATGTGAACTTCATAAGAAATAAAGGATAAACAGAATTCAGAGCTTTATCATACTTCTTCTAACTTTAGAAAACACTAAAAACTCTGAAGAAATATTAAAAGTGTATGCCAACACTGTTTAAATGCCTATTTACAATTTCAGATAATTATATGAAGGTGCTCACTATATCTCTGGTCTTTCACATCAAGCAAAGAGTTCCAGCAGCAACCTAAAACCTCTTTAGTTATTTCAGAGCTAAGAAGCAATTTATCAAATGCATTGTTCCTCTAAACTTTTTCTTACAGATAGTGTAGGAAACGACAGTTTAAGATTTTTACTAGTCCAGAAACAAAAGTATTTTCACTTTAGTTCAGACTTCAGGCCCGTGCTCGCGGAAAGTAGTCATAAGGTCCTTACCCTAAACGTGCACATCACCTCGTCAATCTAAAATACTGTGACAAAGGGATGGGCATTTATACACTGACGCATTATTAATTAGAAACGTGGAATAAGTTTTTAACTAATAGGAATGAAAGCTGATTTTTTGTTTTCCTTCATTCTCAAAGAACTGAAATCCCTGAAAGAATGACTTGAAATAACGCAAACCTTTTGACTGTGCATAATTACCTATGACAGTTTTAAATATTACCTGATCTTTTTTCTAATTATGAACTAAAAAAAAAAATTATCTGAGAAAAAGCAATCTAATACTAATAAAAGCCTAAACCCCCAAAAGTTAAAGTTATCTACAGCTAGTTAATTAAAAGCTCAGCATCAGTCTGTTTGGAATTTTTCCTAAGAACACTTACCTCCCTGTATTGATTCAAGTCTTGTACTTTGTTGAGGCTTTCGCTGATGGAAATGTCATTCAAGCCACAAAGGACTCTGTTAAGGTTTCCATCAACTACTCGCTGTTTTTGTTTTGATCGGATGTGATCTCCCTCCAGCCATAACATTGCTTGCTTCCTTCAGGATACAAAACCAAATCCATTCACATCAACACATTTTCATAAATATATAAAAAAAAAAGAAAACATGCTACTCTTACAGATTGCCAACATTTGCATCTTCCATACATCTTCCTCTGAAAAAAGATTTGAATGTCTATCACCAAAAAATTAAAAATTCAATGGTTAAAAACAACAACCAAAAAACCCCCAGAATCACCAAGCAAGTCTGTAGTCATCACAGAAATATTACAAGTACTAAAACTTCATTCCTAGGTGGAATAACTTCATTTTACAAAATCATTCTCGGAAAAGAGATTAACTAAACAGGAACTTACAACTGTATTTTAACGGTAGCCTAGAAAACATGCTTGAATTAAATACCTTTGAAATCTTGCGTACAAAAGATTAATTGCATTCACAGTAACAAACTGATTTGATACATACTTGGGTGGAAGTGTTTCTACAGAAAACCCCCTGAATTACTCAAACATCCCTTGTTAAACCTCCAAGAATCTAAGAGATGAAGCTTTGACATCTATGAAGGTTGGGAGTTCAAAGCTGCAAGGTTTTACCTTTTTGTCAGCCCTGATGGCAAGGTGTTTTATATTAGAATAATGGAACTGATGGTCTTTCCCAATCCCCTTTTGACATTACTGGTGACATTGCTTGAATTTTGTCTGATTGTCAAAACAGGTACCTACTACCCTCAGGACATCATAAAATTCTTACTGCACAACGCTACAGCTCTTAGCTAGGAGTAATGTAAATATAAGTGAAAAAAATCTGAAGTATCTCTGCCTATCTGTAAAATCAAACCAAGTATTCAATCCATCAAACCAAGGAAAGACATGGGCCATGTTTTTCTTGTAAGTTAACAGCACTCACTAATCACATTACCTACTACCTCTCCTCATAATTTTCCTCTATTGTGCAAGTTATTTTTAAGAGTGTACCATCATCCAAGCATCAGCAGAGAAGATGACTATTCTGCACTTGTAGTTTGTGAAAGTTTTTGATTCACAGTATTTTGAATAACAGCAAGCCACCTCTCAAATACAGGAGTGCCCATTCAGTTGCATCGGATAATAAATAAAAATCCCCATTCCTGCTCAATTTCGCTTATCCATTACAAGTTCTCTGATATCCTATTGATTTTAAAATGCAAGGTTGGTGCACCTTTGACTGTATTCACAGAATGTCTGCAAGAGCTGTTGAATTCTCTCTTTTCCAAAGAGACAAATTTGTAGTGGGTTTTCTTAAGATGTTTCCTCTCATAACAGGGAAAATGCCTCCGAGTAAATATTATCAGGGTATCAGCTCAAAAATATCAGCATAACCACTGTAATATAAATGCACAATGCAGAAACCACTATGACATTAAACTTAGTGTTTACTTCATTGCCAGTCAAGATCAAATCTGAAGCTGTATTAAAATCATACATTTGTTTTGCTGAGAACTATTAGATTCAAATCAGTAAAGTTTCATACATCATAAGGAATCTGTCAGACATCATAAGCTCCCCACCAAGAACTTATTTAATCTTTAGTTACAAGAAAGAAAAAATATCAATGATCCCATTTTAAGATTAATTTTAAGTCACAGACTACATATAAAGTCTGTTCTTCCTGTGTTAACATTTTAATAAATCCTATTTGTTGACTTAATCTTTTGTCCACATCTGTCCACTTCCAAACCACTTGTGTAACTCCTAAAGTCCTGAGAAACAAACAATCTTGAGATCCTGTGGCCCTCAAGGGAACAAAGTGCACAGCGCTCCAGAGAAGCTGATTGCTTCTGAGTAAGTCAGATTTCAATCCCATATTAACTAACCTTAAATACACAGAACAGACTGTAATATACAAATGTCAGTAGACAAGGTAGATCCTATAAATAGCGCAAGACGGATAAGAACATAGAGAAGCAGCTAATTCTTATTAGCAAAGAAGGTGCAAATATACATACTCTTCCAAGAAGTGTTGCTGGGGTCCTATAATAGAGCCTGGTCGACATATTCTTATCCAAGCAATGGCTTCAGCATGTGTGAACTTGTAGTGTTTCATGATGTAACAGGCGATCAGCGTTCCTGTTCTCCCCAGGCCAGCTACAGAAACACAAGTATCAACAGTCAATAGTGAGCACTTCATAATTACCAAATTAAAGTATGGGATGTAAGAAGACTTCTATGCAATGTTATTCACCATCTTAGTATTTGAAGAAAGAATTTCTGATTCAGTATTTATCCCCTTTATCACACAACTGGATTGCAGTGCTATAGATGTAAGAACAAATATTTCATACTTAAGAAAAGTAAACAGCGCTGAAAAGAATGCATATGACAACAGTCACTTGTGCCACTCAATTCTACTTCGTACTTTGTTTAAAAAAAGGCTCATATTTTTTTAAAAAAGCCGTGATCAAGCTGAATACCAACTTCATATTTATAAAACCAGTAAAAAAACACAATCAAAGTACCTCTGAGAGGCCAGCACACATACTTAAAAATCATGGTACAAATACACGTGCACATCAAAGAGAGCATGCGTCTTCTGAGCCAGCGGCTTTTTCTTTTCGAATATTCAAAAAACTACTCGCTGCTATCTATATAAACAGCAATGAATGTTGACCAGCACATAATATTAGATATTAATAGCTTAAAATCATTTAATCCACTGCCCCCCAAATCACAAACTAATCCTTGTTTTAAGGGGAGAACAGAGAAAAATTAGCTTTTACTACCAGCAAAATCTCTAACTAGAGCGTGAGGATTAACCTCTTTCTAGCCTTGTGTCTTGTCTACTAGTAAAGCATCACTCCATTTAAACCTTATTTTCCCCCAGGTACAGTATTGGCAATTTGCAGTCTCATGGTGGCTGACTATTGTTTATGCACCAACAACTAACTATCCACATGGAAACTCCCTAAGCAGCCAGACATCTGCTGACAACTCTATACACAACTACAAGTTCCTTACATTGAACCAATAACTGAATCTTGCCCTTTTTGGAAAGTAAAGAAGACCGAGGTAAAAGGGTGAGAATAGAAGTTCACAAACTGAGGTTCTGGAACTGTATACTGGAAGACAAGATCTGAAGAATCATTTAAAAAACCATTATTGATTTCAACTCTGTTCTTTACCTTCCTGCTAGTACAAACTTTCCATTATAACCATTTGCACTGAACTTTTATATAACTTCCGGGACAACCAATTTCTAGTGTGAAAGCTGTGCTTGGAATATCTCTGCAATATATTATATCTGAGTTAGGTCTGACTTAGCTGTTGATTTAACTTTGTATAGGCTTATCTAGAAGGCTGTAAAAAACTAAAAATAAGATGGTTGGTTTGGTTATGAAACGGTCAGACAAAAGACCAAAAATACCTCAGTTTAGACAGCACAGGTATAACTCAATAGGAAAGTATGTCACATTCCTTTAGCAGCCGAGCCTGGAGAATAACCTACTCCTGCTAATCAATAGTTTATACTCTCATTTAGCCAAGCAGCAATGTCCAGCTTATTAATGCCAGAATTTCTGGGTTCTAGCAATCATAACAACTTGTTAGTAAATAAAGCTCTTTATCTTTGATATGCATGTTTATTGTTCATGGGAAAATTACGAATAGCATCATTCTTGCTTCTGATCGGTAAGACATTCGTCTCCACAATGTCCTTACACAACTCTAAACAAAAATCAAGCCGAACCTTTCAAAGCCTTTGTTCTAAGCATATTTTGTGTATTTTCTGGCTGATTTGCTGAATTAGACTGGTTTGAAATGCTGGCATCACAATAACTCAAATTGAAATGTGGAATTCATACTCAACAGAAAAATGTGGTACAGTCCAAAAGCACAAAGAAAACCTTTTAGTCTTTTGCATTTCCTAGCCAATTATCATAATGCTGTAAAAGCATAATGCAAAAGAGAAACCTGCATCAACTAAATCTCATGTTTTCAAGTGATATTAAGAAAAAACAGAACAATGAACAACAGATTGTCAGTTGCTGAAAATAACAGTGTAGGATGAAAGACCTTAACATAGACATGAAAACAAATATTTGGCATATATTTAGTCAAGTATCATAAAGCAATATTACTTCCACAACCAGAAAGTGTTATTTTTTAAATGCTTTATTTCTGGGATAAACTCCATGGATTTATAGATATTCTGAACTTTGATCTGAGAAGTAAGTGCTCATACCTTTACAATGTACAGCAATGGCACCGTCAGCATTTTCACAGATGTTCAGGAACCTCTGAACTATACTGTCACTTGGTGTGCTTCCATCTATGAAGAACAGGTCATAATGCTCAAAACCAGCATCAGTAAAGCGTTTCGCCTCATAAATTTTTTTGTTTAGTCTTATGATTGATGTGACATTATGTTTCTTGAAATAGGGAAAGTAGGCTTCGGGAGCATGAAGGGGATAACCTATAAAAAAAGAAAGCCACAATCACTAAACATCATACATAAAGTTCAAAGCCCTACTAGTGAAAATTGCCCCTGAAACCTTTCTTGAACGATAAACATTAATATTAAAAATACTTTAATATTTTATTAAAAATAAACATATTAAGTGATATAAAAAAATTGTCACAAAACGCTCACAAAGACCACCATTATTAAAAAAGTATCAGGAAGAAGAATGTTAAAGCACAGTATGTGTGAAACTGTGCTGTCTCCTGGTTAGCCCTCACTCCCTTCTGAAAGAGGGTTTTATACATAAAATAAGGCACATACATGAACTTGGCATTTCAGAGCAGCTGTCTATCTATAGTCGAGCTGCAGTTCAAAGAATAAAAACGTGCTTAAAGAGGAAACACTGTTTATGAGGAAAATAGAGGACAGATCTATATTATGGATGACAGGAAAGAGTTAAAGAACAAACGAGTCAAAGAATGAACTGCAGCACTAAGATATTCTTGCCCTACGGTGAAGTAAAAAAGCTTTATTGCCTTGATTCTCTGTTCAGAGACAAAAGGATGCTCTAGAGGGGGCACAGGGAGGGAGGGAGGTCAAAGATCAACCACAACACAGTTGTTTAGGACAAGTCATATATGCATTAATAAATGCAATTAGAATCACAACCTAATGAGAAAAATGTAGGTTTGTAATGTGCACTTACACTCACCTGGGTGAGGCTTATTTAGAGTTTCACAACTGGATTTTAAGTGTTAGTGCTAATTTAGCAATTTTCAGTTACATACTGTTATAAACAGAACTTCTTCAATAGTAAAGGCAAGCTTCTTTTTAAAGTCTTTCCCGGTTGTTGTTACAAACCTCTTAACAGTATTCTGTGCTTTATGCAACTCACCTTTAATTCTGTATTTTTCGCATTTTTACTGTATCAAGAGCCAGGCTCCAGGAGAAAATTAAGGGACCAAAGTTTCTCAGGCACTTTGACACAGAATGAAAGTCACTGACTGTTAGAAGAATTAAAACTTCTCGCAAAGAGTTCCAAAACCTTTTGAATTAAGTTCTGCGATCATATATAAAATGCTCACTGAATGATTATTTCTCAAGATTAAAACTGATCTATAAGCCTCTATTATCTTCTACTCATTTGCTGTGACAATTCAACATGCTGGAAAAATAAGATCATAGAATATCATTAAAACATACACCATACCATTTTCAAGTTTGCTTTTTGGGTGTGGTCCACTAAAAGCCAAAAATTTTCCTGGAATAATCCAGTTGAAGTCACCATTTTCCACTCGCTACAAAAATTTCAGAAGAGAAAGAGGAAAGCATTTTAATATCTGATTACACAAGTTTCAAAAAATTACTCAATATTTTATTTTTTACTATGTTCTTGCTGCATTAAAACAAAATGCTTCAAATGTAATTAGCTAGCTTACCTATATGGGACAAACTAACCATAAGCTGCTTCTCAGAAATCTCTTAGTAAAATAACTGGAAACTTGCTGAAGTTTTCCAATAAAAGCAGAAATATCCTTTATCTAAGATTTCTGCTTTAGAGTGTTCAGTGTTTTAGGATACCTATTAATATCAACGCTGACAAATCAACATTTTCCTATGTTTTAATCAAAGACTATAGGAAAATGCTTCTCTGTAAGGCACTGGCTGAAAAATCCAAATCACAGAAGACAAATTAAAAACCAATTAGCCTTCAAAAGAATTATCTTTTCCCTGCAGAAACTGAAATTTACATATTGGCATAAACTCGGATAAGCCAGTAACCAAAGAAAAGTATAAATCAAATAAAAAAACTAAATTCTAAAAAACTTTTAAACTGTGACATTTTGCATTTCTCACTCACATTTACATAAAAACTTCAAAAAGGCTTTTCAAATTCTGTCAGTGCTAAAAATGAAAGCTTCTTTGGAAATACATAACATGAACTGTAGCTCAGAATTGCCTTCTTTTCTTTTTTTAATTGAAGACTGCTCATTCCTCATCTGGCAATGCAGTTATTCTCAGCATGACTTTTAAGGACATGGCACTCAGTTCAACTGCATTATTAAGCTTGTGTTTTTAGCTCTCAGCTCATCAAAACATCCTAATGAGTGAAAGGTTCTGATAATGGACATCACTGTAATCAATTCACTAACTGCTGGCTGAGCTGAACGCATTAGGCTTGCTCCAAATGTCCTCACACAGTGGTTGCATAAGCACTGGTGAGCCAACCGCAGTGCCAAGCCAGGACCGCGCGCCCCCCCGGTTTGTGTCGCACACCACAAACTCAGCACTGGAGCACCTTTACTCCCTTTAGGGAAGAAGTCTAGTTCAGTATGTCAGAAGTACTTTTGTATTTGTATTACCAGTTTTATTTGTGAATTAAGTAGTTTTTTATAGTTACAGAAGTTATTGCTAATCATTTAAATTTTAAGCAACGTGAACCAAAGATATCTATGTACGTGCAAACATTGTTACTCAAAACCCCAAAGAACTTCAGTAATTTACATCTAGTCCAACAAAAGGGGAATTAGTTGTCTTTATAATGTAGTAAGATGAAGAGACTATAAACATGAAATAAAATTTCCTTTAGCCTGCTCCATTTAAGTCGTATGCAACTTTTCTCCACATAACCACACATTTGAAGACCTAACATAGCAAAAACCTGGAACACTTAAAGTTTTTGAAATATAGCACAGGACATATCTAAACATAAAGCTGACCACGATGAGTAAAAAAAGAGAGAGGACATACCAAGAAAGGGACAAAAACCTAAAGATGATTCCAAGTTCTTGCTTCTTAAACTCAGTAAGCAGCATACTGTAAACATCGTGCACACACATGTACTTTTCACAAACTAAAGTAATGTTAAGCATTAAACAAGATAATGGAATACCTTTAGTCAATTATTTTAACACTTTTTTTCAGGCAGACTAATGCCTACCTCATAGACAGAATCCTAAGAATTCCCAACCACCATTTATTTTTAGAACAGGCCTTTTCCTTTTGTACATAGATTAAGCAAAAAAAGCAGCAATTTCATACTTTAAATTTTTGTTTCTGCTCATTTAATTTTGGTAATTCAGCAGAAAAATTTCTCAAACCATTATGAAACATTACAGGATACAGAAATCCTACAAATGCTTTCTAGTTTTGTGAATAGCTCTGTTATAGACTGCCAACTGCAAACAACAGATACTGTACAGAGTTGTGCTATTAATTAAGTTTTCCCACTGTTCATTCCTCTTCTGCCTTCACTTTCTTCAACATTTATGAAGTATTTCAGTACATATCTGAAAGACATACAGCTATAGGAAATGCTCTTCAAATGGAGGCTTTCAGACTGAGCAACTCTATTCCCATCATTCCCAAATTTTCTGAAAACTGCAATAGAGGGGAAGAATAGCAGAAGAATACTGCCTACGGTAAAGTAATGCAAGTCTAAAAAAACCAGAGAGTTTAATACATAAACTACAGATGTACTATATATCTTTCTGCTTAACCAATTTCAGGAATTTAGGAGAGTTCCAAAGACAAGGTCCAACGCAACTGTTCTGGACCAGATGTACATACACCTCCTGTGCCTGTTTCCTCTGTACACAGCCCAATTCACAGGTACAGCACGGGCATATTTTAAAGCTTCTCTAAGGCAATGTAGCTTGAAATAACTTTCTACTTCCAGCAGATAAAGGTGTGTATGTTGCAAAGCCCTAGAAGCATCTTGAGATACCCAGAGTTTGTCTATACTTAAGGCGTAAAATGGTTGGCAGAACAATGAATGATATCTGCTAGCTTTCTGGGACTTCAGCAGGGAAATATTTTGGATGTATTTCCATTACTAGAATCTTCATATAATGCCTCCTTTACTAAAAAAAAAACGTTCAAAATGTCCTTAATCTATGTGGGAATAAAAGAACCTGTCATATATTTGGGACTGAGAGGAACACAAGAAGCAGCTAACAAGTGCTGAAAGAAAACATAGTCTGTGAGTCAGCTGAGAAACTTTGGATCACATCCTGGGGGAAGGCTGGGAAAACATGGAAGACATCCCAGAAGCCAGAAAGGCTGCAAGAAAAGAGTATTTACTGTCTGATGCACTGAAATTGCAAAGATATTAATGCTGCATGTTTTTCACACAGAGCATACACGTTTCAATGTACATACCTTACATATGAACACTGGGTTTTACTTGAATTAAAATGTGTTTCCAGTATGTTTTAAGTTGTGGGATACTGTGCACTGTTATTTCAGGTAAACCAAACACATTCAACTCATTATTAATTGTACAAACCTCATAGTGTTCATATTCATCCACATCAAATGTCTTAAAGTCAAAAAATCCATGCTGCAAGGCCTAAAAGGCAACAAGGTGTCAGTTTATACTGAAATACGATATATAATTTCATTTTATAATACCACTTTGAGAATCAGGACTAAATCCCTAGATGTTTATGTTTATTGAAGCCTTTAGGTTAAGACAACATTACATTTTGCACAGATTAACAACACAGACAACAAAAACTCCAACACTGTCACTGAAACATGTTAGATTCATTATTTACCCTTCAAAGACATTATGATGGGACACAAAGTTGTTGCATATCACTTAAATCATAAAACTGATTCTCCCCACCCCACCATGTGTGGTTTTTTTCTGTATTGCAGATGACAAGTTAAAAAGCAATTCCCTTTTTGTCAGGCACTCATTCAATGATTTCTGTGCTTGAATGTATTTTCAAGCAGTTGGACATAAAACATTGAGAGTTTTTTGATTTTCCATACTTAATATGATACTCTGGTTTTAATCACCATAATACCTAGGCCAAATGGCATGTACAGAATACATAACCATGCATAACTTGTATTTTATTATTTCTTTTAATACACAGATAAAGTTCACTAGACTACACTAGACAATGTTTATTACAGGATTGAAAGTTTTGTATTTGATTACCGTACTACTATTAAATATGCCAATTTTGTACGGAAGATTTGTGTATAATACCACATTGAAAACAATTCTATGAATATAGAATTCATAGCCCAAATTTATTCTAAAGAACAGGCAGAAGGCATTTCTGCAGCATGTATTTATACTGAATCTACTCCATTCTGAGAAGTACAGATATTACATGACATTCTGGGATTAAGGTGTGATAAAAACGCATCACAGATGCATGATTTAAAAGCAATAACCATCACACTGCCATTATTTGCTACACATTGAGCACCTTTTTAGGACAAAACAAAAAGCACAGCTAGTTTTGTTATAGGAAACATAGGCTCTGTGACTGGAGTGTCATGAAACTTAAGGTACTGAGAGGTTTGTCTGAACAGCTGATTTTGAGAAATGTATTTGATTTACGCATGGCTGGTTGGCTGCACTCCACAACTTACAGGCCTTCTGAATTACATGTATATGATGTACATGCACAGAAAAACCAAATTTATCCAGGTAAGACCACTTTAAATTAAGGCATAGGGTTTCTGCTTGAAGTATTTTTTCCTCTGTAAGTGAGCTGGACAAAAATTCAGTAATAAATTTTATGGGAACAAAGGAGGAAAATTGGTTCTCACCTATTTGTTGCAGATAAATTACAGTGACTGCACTGACTACTTCAGAGCTTTAGGATCTGTCGAATGCCTCACAAATTACAGTCTTGCTGTTAACTGACAGCTCCTTTCCCACCCCCACAGAACTAAAAATATTAAGCCTGATCTGTCTTTCAATTTTTAAAAACACTTGTTTTGCCATACTTTTAAGGATTACAAACGGTCTATAAAGTGTCTGTACAGAACTGTTCCTATAGACTGCTCCCTTCATCAAGATCCATGGGAAATGATGAACAAAATTTAAAGGCTGCCAATTAAGATGTGAGGTAACATTTTTTTAAAAAGCAATACTGGGAGCTTAATATGGCCCAGGACTATTGAAAGTGAGACATGAAAATACCAGTAAGACACCCTACTTTTAACTGTTTTTAAACAATTCTGAAAAGATCAGTGTCAAACACTGAACCAAGTGTTTTGGGGGAAAGTTTGGGCCAAGTATATGCAAAAACCGCTCAGATTACTTTACAATATACCTGGGTATTTTGTACCCCTTGACTTTATCCACCTGTTATTCCCTCTTACCCATAGTTATAAATGATCTATTAGCAGATCTAGCGCAGTGCCTTGCATTGTTAAAAGCTGCCTCCAGCCAGACCTGGTCCATTTGCATGTTCCAAGTCATGGGGTGAAGTTCAAAAAGCTGTCAAAGGCCAGGCCAGCCAGCAGAAGTGTAACCTTCCTCTGCTGGCACTATTCAAACACAGTCCTCAGTACCTCAGACTTCATGAGAGCGTACTACTCATTCACACACCTTCTGAAACCAGATTTTCTAAGCTATTTTAACAGTATTTTCCCTCATGATTCAAAAATCAATTTAAACCTGTTTTGCTAAGGAAAAATGTTATTACCTTATTTACTCCCTGTAAACAGTCCAAGATCGTAAGATTGTACGTGCAGTTTCCAAATGAAGCATCCCTATAGATGTAATACAAATGAATTTAATATACACAGAATTATTTTAGGAACTTGGGGAAAGGCAGCACACAACAGAATACATTCAAGCTATTCAATTCCCTCTGAGAACTCCAAATTCAAAGTCTGAAGAAGACATCTTTTTAGAAGCTTGTTTATGTCAAAGAACTCCCCTACCCAAGACGGAGTCAGAATAATTGCAGTAAAATTACTGCAAGTAATTTTAAGCGCATATTTTCCATCAGCTAACTACATGCCCTTTACCAAATTATTTATACTATCTTGGAACAGGAAGCTTTGAATCCTCTCTCGATTGTATAAGCATAGCAGCAAATAAAGCAAAGCTTGTCTTAACCACTATTCATGTAATGAGTTACATTGTCTAACAGGGACAAGTAAATAGATTACTAGTTTGGAATTAATTTATAGGCCTTCATTTTGATGCCTGATTACAGATGTGATTAAAAGTTATCCAGATAAAATTAAATTTAAAATCACTTAACCTCAGTTCTACCACTAAGAGAATTACAATTTGTCTTTAGAAGATGAAATGAGATTCCAAATCAAAACATGTTCAAGTGCTAAGAGACACCAACATAAAAAAAAACCCAAACCAACCAAAAAATGTGTTGTGGAAAAACGAGAAAGTACTTTTTGAAGTGTGTTTCAGAACAGTTTGATTTTAACAAAATTCTGCCCGAGCAAATTATTTCCTTATCACTCATTAAAGAAGTCTTTTATAGCTTTGCTCTAAACTATCTCAAAAACTCACACCCCCATCTATCCTTCGCGGCAGAATGTGATAACGTAATAAAAACATAAGGAACAGGTAAGAACAACAGGACAATGTGGCAGTGAAATAACACCCAGAAGCAGTGGCTTATATCACCTAAGGCTTCAAGGGCATCATGGTGTTTGATGAACCAGGGCAAATACTGAGCATATCATATTAGACCTTGCCATAATCTCTCTCTCTTGCTCTGTCCCTCAACTATCTTCCACTAAGAAAACACAAGCAAATCATAAAAGTTTCTTTTATCCTAATTTGGAGAACAAGATAATGGAACTAAATCTATGCAACTTATTTTCTTTAAGGCCACAGTCCTTTTTATTGTAGCACTCCCAATCCTTTTTAGAGTAAATCCAGGAATCCATATACATACTTATTTTCTTCTCTAGTTTCCAAACGTACTGTTGGCTGATTAGAATCAATTCCAGATGCAAAACTTTCTGAAACTTCACTGTTTTATGCTCCAGAATTTTAAGCCAAACTATCTGCAAGTATTACATTTTAGGTCTAAGAACAAAGAAATTCATCTGGCAGAAGTTGTACATATAATCCATGAGGACTCTGCATGCTGGATCTATTGACACAGCAGAGCAATATCTGAAGTACAGGTAAGGCAAGTGCTTGTGGATTCAGTATTAGGAGATGAAACCCAGGTTACGAGTTTCAGAACATACAGCAAGTCACAAAATATGCTTTACAGAGTTGGTTTAAATATTAAAACAAGGCTAAAAAAAGTAGTTTATTTATGACAAAAAGTCTAGTATGCTTATGAAGTGACATCTTTTAATGCTCAATCTTCCTATCAAACAGATGATTTTACATTATTCCAGAGAAGCATCAGTATTTCTTTAGTTTAGTCAAAAAGCATTTTGCAGAAACATGAGAGAGGACAGATGCACAATGTCAATCTTACTGCTGACTACATGTCAAGAAGGGCCATGAAATACTCAGAAGGCAAAGATTAAGAGTTTACCGTGACCTGAATTCCTGAATATTTTAAATAAATTACTCAAGTAAAATACCTTTTTGTTTAGAGGGAGTGGGCTAAGGTATTTTAAGTCGCTAATTGTTTTGATACTTTATTTGTTCAAGGAAAATCAAAACAAATCTCCCCCAGTTACCTAGGTGACTTCCTCCAGGCCGAGACTGGGTTATCAAATGCTTTTTCTATCCCAGAGAAATCAGTCAGAAGTCATGTGAAATCATTAAGAAGCTTCATAAATAAACCCCCCAAATTTAATCTTGTTTTTTGAATCCTCCTGAATGAACTTATTTACTGAAGAAAACAAAATATTTAAAAGCTAATGCAGAGCACCTAGTTCAATTTCACTATTCTTTGTGCCAGCCTGCCTTCCTACTGATTTTGTACAAATTTCCAGACCATGGATAAAAACATTGGATACTGTCAGAACTAGTACTAACCTTTACAAAAATTCTATTAGAAATACAGCTGTTCTCATACCACATTGGCTTGAGAAGTCAATTACATAGCACTAGATCCAAAGGCATGCATTTTCTTTGTACGAATGATAGATATATCCCAAAAGTTTTAGAGTAATACTGACTTTAGCTTGCATAAAATGCAATAGGTTCTGAATGGGTCACACTCTGTTCCACAGTAAAACCAAATGCAAGAACTAACCGTTATGAGGAAGAGCACTGTAAAGAAAAAATACCTTTACTAATCTTAAAGAAACATGTCATTCTACATTAAATTAAAATTAATTCCAGACATCCTTCCTATTTAAACTTTTTCTACTCCTTTGTCCACTGTACACAGTCAGCATAGTATCTTACAGAAAACTAATGCATGTGCTTACATTTAAGACAGTAGTAATTTTTACCTCACTGGGACTACATAGGCATGTACAAAAACATTTAGGTGAAAGTTGCACTTCAAATCACACTTTTTTGTTCAACTCAGAAGTCTGTGTTTAAGAAAGCATAGAAGAAAAAGGAACACTAATTTCATATCAGAATAATACAACAGATATCTCCTGCTGCTTTGCAGCACTCTGATTTTTGTTGCTTACCACGTTTTATTACAGTATTATTTCTGTCTTTTATGGCCAAATACATAAGCATCTTGTTTTTCAAGCAGTGTTTTACCAGCTATTACCTGATAGTACTCCATCTGCTTTCAAAACAAGAAAAATGTGAATATTTCTAGGAGCCACAGATTCAGTATGAATCTGAGCCAGCATTACAGAGTTGCATATCCCCCACCCCATTTCACAGTTGTTGTAGCTGACCTCAATACTGCATAATGCTTTCCCTTTCACCAAACCTCTAAGCGCTGTCAATAACAAGACAGTTTGTTTCCCCAGCACTTGCCAATAAAGAAGCAAACCCCAAAGGCCACAAACTAAAATCTAGCTCTGAAATTCACGTCATTATTTAGAGACTGAACATAATAATACTAAAATGTATTTGTTTTTTCTCTTGAATGTAAAGTCAGTACAGAGTAGTTTGAGGTAAAAATCTGAAACTGTTTCACAGTAGGTAACTGGTATGATAATTTTAACTGGTGTTAGCACTGTTTTTTAAATGGAAGTGAGAAGATACAGTGTAAGATCTTCAAGGGACTAGAGCGTCACCAAGTGACAGCGAATCACCCAAAAATAAGATGGAAGTGTCTCAAATACAGTGTGCCTATCCTTTCGAGTTACCTTTAGTTTTTCTACCATAAAAACCAAACAAAATTTCCATGTATCTTGTAAGAGGGGTATTCTGATTTCCTTCCACCTCTGAACTATATTTGCTGAAGCTGTCTTTAAACGAAACACCAGCTGAAGACCTAAGCCGATTAGGGCTTTTTGAGGTCACTGAGCTAGATGAAAGTAGATCAGTTTCCCAGTGATCACTTCATGTAAACTTACCTCAGTATTCCACAAAGAATCTGACAATCCTGCAGCTACTACCTATTCAAAGTTGTCTGTTTCTTTCAAATAGAGGACACTTCAGATATCAAATTAACAAACTTGTTAAACAGTGATCATTGCTCAGTGATAAACTCTTGACTTGAACTATTCAAACAGAGTTGACCTATACCACAGGAGTTATATAATAGCTAAGTTCCAAGCTGCAAGAACAAACTCGAGTCAATAAGCACTGAATCACAGTGATTAATATCTCAAATTATTTCCCTCACAGACTTTAGAATATGAGAGAAGAGGTAAAACATTTGGCTTATGTTTTGAATTGTACATAAGTCATTTTAGTCCTTTTCAAGAAACTAAAGATGTGGAAGGAGTGCAAATTTCCTCATACCACCAACTTCTTTCTTCACAGTACAGTCTGGTGTCAAGCTGATATACTACCTAAGGCAGAGCTACTGCTTCCAGTAGGGGTTCAATTGCTTGAGCCTCTGTATTATGCTGTATTTTGCAACAGAGATTCTCAAATGTCCTGGAATGAACATGGGCAGAGATATCTCAAAGGCCTTGGAAAACCAAGGAAGGAGGATTAAATTATTTCTTCCCCATTCCCTTCTAATCTAGATTGCCCCACTGCAGACCATCAGATCTACTTGCCCTTCTCTCAGGTTCAGTAATTCTTAAGCTCCTTATGTATCTATACCAAACTCTACCTATGAGTTCAAATAGCCCAAATATCCCCTTCCCTATCAGGCATCCCGTTTCTTATCCAGCCTCCTATCTTGTCATAATCCTTCAGTTTATTTCCTCCCTCCTCTTTGTCTCACTCCTGGTACAGGTTGGTTACACACCCATCTTCCCCAGCAGGACAAACTACAGCGCAGGTAACAGAATCTCCTTAGGCTCTAATCCAGTGCCAAGATCTGACGTAGTCCAAAGCAGATCCAAAAGAAACTTAAGTGCTTTCCAGCCTCACACCATATAAGAGAGAATGCTCAAGAAATCAAGAAGTTTAATTCTTCTAGCAAAAGCTCATAATACTATATTCCTCCTAGAAAAAGAGCCAGGCTCTGCTCAAGAAGATTGCCTTCCTCCCATCCTCTAAAATAGCCAAAGCTTTGTGTTAAAAAAAACCCAAAACAACAAAACCCCAAATACCAAAACTCATCCACACCAGAGAAAACCCACCAAAAAAACCCCACAACCTTTCAAAAGTGCTTTAGTTTTGGCCAACACAACCTAGGGCTTAAAACACACACACAGAGACTACAAAGGAGTTCCATTCCAGAACACTTCTTACTCTATTGCCCTCTTCTCATAAAGCTGACAAATAGAGTGAAACAATTATAATTTTGTAATTATTTTGCCAACCTAGACGGCAAAAACTGAGTAGTCCCTTCGCTGGGCATTGCCTTCTCCATTGCTTTCAGTTAGTATGCTCTTCCTTGGGAAATACAAAATGCTCTGTGTGTGTAATATAAAGTTATCTTCAGAAAATCATGTTTCTTCTACATGTTTGATGCCTTCTTTGCTGACCCTAGAGTAGCTAACTATTTTATTTTGAAATAGAATTCCATGAATCCAAATTCATGATGAGTTCCTTTGAATAATCATTTAAAAACACTTAAAAGGAAATTGTTTTGTGTCAAATTTATTACTGTGGTTCCTATCAGCCTCACAAGAAATCACAGAGCCAATTACTTTCATTACTCCTTACCAGTCAAGCAAAAACAGCAACTTTATTATTACTACTACTATCAACATCATTATTATAAGGTATTAGTTGCAAGGCAAGGATCTGTAGCCTTTGATTTGAGCAAATAGGGTCATATAAGACTGTCTGGCAAACACACTATTCCTCCCAAGTTTTCTGTCTTGCAATTTTGGGATCTCACAAATAAGGTTCTTCACTTTGTCAGACCTTCTTTTTATACACCTTAATCTTTACTTTGGCAGAGGAGAGAAAAACCTAAAGACAATTTACTGTAAATCCAAACAGTAAATGTCTAATTGGTGAACAAGATACAGCTGTTCAGCTGTGGGGCCTGATGAAATGTATCCCAGGGTCCTGAGGGAACTGGCCAATGTTACCAAGCCACTCTCCATCCTATTTGAAAAGTCATGGCAGAGCCAGAGAACTACAGGCTGCTGAGCATCATCTTTGTGCTTAGGAAGATCCTGGAGCACACCCTGATGTAAGCAATGCTAAGGCACATGCAAGATATTGCTCTTTGTCTATCGTAGGTCACACCTCCTGTATTTTATACAGAATTTGGAGAAGTTAAAAAACATTAACGTTTAAAATAACTGACTTTCTCATGCCTTGTATCAAGTATCTTTCATAACGATCTGAAAAAATATGGATACCACTAGCCTGGTGAACTTCTTGGGCTTTGGATAGCTATCAGTGAACAGGTCAGTGTATAAGCTCTCTGCCAATAAAAGCTATCACGGATTTAATACCTTCTTAAAACTTGTGTTTGATGGTTTAAGATTTCACAGTCAAACTGGTCTTGATATAAAATCCACCATCCCAACAGTTCACACTGTATCTGGCTCCTATAAAGGTATGAGAACACATAATCTGATCTTCCTTTGCTGAGTGGCTGAAGAATCAGATGAATTTGATATAGACAAGGTAGGTCTACATTTACAAATGCACTGGCTGACAACGAACACTACTTGTAAAATGCTGACTCCCCTGAAAAAGAGGATATTGGCCTTCTCGCAGTTGACTTTTATTGCCAGTGTTTGCATAGGAATAGCAAGAGGTATTCTCATTCATAAGGCACAAGGGCATAGCTCACACCACGAAAAAAATTTGGAAACCTCTGTATTAGATATGTATGATGGCTAAAACTCCTTAGATTTGGGTCTCAATACAATCTTAGTAGAGAATAAAGACAGATTGATGGAAATTATCTATGATTAATTGAAAACATTTAATAACTTGAATATCAGTGCTTGTTTTGTAAAAGCTAAAATATAACAGCATACAACTCCCTTATTCCTCTAAGTCTACCTACTTATGGACTAAGTAATTTAAAATATTTGAATGACTTCCAAATAGTAAAACCTGATACATGATGAAGAAAAGGTTTAATTGCTGAATTGCAAACATGCTGAGAACTAGTTTAAAAAAATGACAGTTTGCAAGACTAGGAATCTTACTTAAAACTTACATTAAGCTAAATGATTTATTATTATCACAACACAGAGTAAGTAATTCCATCAGATGTAAAAAATATTTTTCTGGATATCAGTCATTTTGATACAATGTCTGTATCAGAGAAGAAACTCTTTTTTGAGAAGGCAGTCTGAAAAAAAATTATTTAGCAAAATCCAAAACAGAAAAGTTAGGCTCATTTCTTGTGTTCACATACCTAAATGGAAGATACGGTGGATTAGATCCAGACAAAAGCGTCCTGTAAGCCTCTTCCGGTGTTTTCTTCAAATATATTACCTAAAAGGGATGGGGGAACAGGAAAAAAAAAATCAGCCCTGAGCCTGAAAAGTCATTAACCAGATGTTAACTTCTCTCAGCCCACTAAACTCCTAAGAATGCACACTGTACTTCTTCATGAGCTACTCCTACGGACAGAAAAGATATACCTACACAAAGCAAAAACTCAGAAATAACAGAAGTCAACAGAAACTGGGATTTCTGTTTCCTGTCATTCCTCTACTTTAAAAAAAAGTAAATGGGGAAAAAAAAGAATCACACTCTCAACTGAGAGAGTTCAAAACTGACTCGACATCATACTAAGATGAAAAATAGGCATCTGTACCAGGAGTTCTCTAACTTTAAATGAGTCAAAATACCATCGTGGCAGCAGGCTAAGGAAACATTTCTCCACCACACCTAAATGGGAGATTTTCCAACACAAGTATTTTTTGATTCTTAATTGTCAATATCAAACTACTAATTAAAAAAAATATCCAATTCAACAAGCTGAACACGTTACTGTGAGACCAACATATAGTTAATGTAACACCCTAAGCCAAGGTTCATTTTTCTAATTGGCTGCACTTGGCTTAAATAAGAAATTAGAATACAAGTACATATTTTTGAATTTCAATTCCTATTTGTACAGTACAGTTGGTCCTAAAATAAATCTAACTCAGAATACATATTAAGCAAGTACTTCATTTACAAAACATGAAATTCATTCCGTTTGGAGTGGCATATTTCACATAAACATTTATTGCAAACCAAGCCACACGATTTTCCTAACTATTTCCCTCCAGTTCACCTTAGCAACAGCATCCGCACGGCTGCTTTACAGCTCTACACACATTTAACTGAATATAAAGTACTCTAGTAATTATTTTCTTAACCAAGACACAGGTGAGTTCCTGATCTAAAAGCTCTACTCAGCTTTCGACCTTGAGCACATTAGAATATAGGTAAGTGACGGTCACTCCCAGAATATCTGCAATTAGCTTTTTGTCCCAAGTTAATGGGATTCTTAGCATCCCATAAGATGTTGTCCCATTAGGTAGATTTTCTTCCATTTCTTCCTCAAGCATGGACAAAGCAGACAGAAAAGACAAGATAAGGGTTAAATAAAACCAAAAAAAGTGATTCAAAAAACCAGTCTGAAAAACTCTTTGCCACTGTGCAGTGAATAGATAGTCCAGAATAATCTCTTTTTCAACCACCACCTGTTAGAATGCTTTGAAAGCTAGTCTAATTTTGGACCAAAACCCTCTACACAAACTGGTCTCCATTCAAAAGATCAATCCCCTAACTTGGAATTGTGTTTAAATCTCAATCTCCAATGTTGCTGCTCTACTCACCATGATCACACTGATAGCAATGAATCAGTATCGAAACAGATCAAAGATAAAGCTCCCCACAGTTGGGACACTATGCTGGCACATGATGTGTTGCAATACTGGCCAGATATACCCACTGTCAAAAACTCACACCACATGTCCTAAAAAGCTTGCAGAATAAAAAGGGAATTAATATTTTGCAAGCCCACCTTAACACTTATCCATAATATTGCAAACACAGTTTGGATTCATCTTGTTCCCACCTGCACCTGCCGTTTTAAAATTAGAAGTATTTGGAACAGATCCCCTCTAAAGCTGCTAAGTTAGCACAAGAGTTCTGTGAAGACAACTTAAAGCAAGCTGCAGAAGGGTGTACAGGAGAGGTTGCACACACCACAGTGACTGAAAAGCCCTTGTACTTGCTGACCCTCCAAGGGAGGGATTACAGGCTTAAGCAGTGGTGTGACATGCTTAGATTACCAGCAAACAACCCTTAAAGTTTCAGGTAGGGCTGAGATATCCAACTTAAATTTCTACATTAGGGGAAAACTCTTGCAAGCAAACCACTGAACAAGCTATAGTAGTTTGCTATTACCCAGTAACTTGCTGCAATAAAACTACAACCTTAAGAACTCAACAGCTTTTCTCCCTTCCCGGCATAACAGAAGTCTAATAAAAGCTGTTTCTACCAAAACACAGAGTTAAAGTAATCATGAGAGTGAAATATGGCCAGCCCATCTGCTACCTATAAGGAGAAGGAAAAAAGGCTCACTCTTTCAAGGGTCTGCCACAGTGCAAAAGTGTGTTCCATCGAGACTGCTTAAAAGTCAGATTTTTGGCCCATTAATCAAGTTTTAGTCTCTGAAGAATTGTAAGAGGTTACTACTTGTTTTTACAGGGTAGAATTAAAGCTCTAGATTTACCAGGAGCAGCCAAGTGTCACACATCTATGTTCTCTCTTCCCTCTGCCCCATTTCTCCAGGAGTACAAGAGCAATCACTGATACAAACAGAGCAGTATTCCTCCTGCTCTTCTCTCCCAAGGAATTCAATCCTTACTAGACAAAGTATGCAACCAGGTAGGTGTTCCTTGGTTTCCAATCAGTAAAAAAATATACCCTAAGAATATGGAAAGAGACACCCAGCTCACCATTCATACATGTGTTATCAGACAGGTGAAAATGCACTCTCCTTCAAGATTTCTCCAAGAACTAATTATTTGATAAGAAGTGAGGAGTTAAGTATAATTCAGTTAGACCTACCTACTCTCACTCATTGTCCCCCCCAGAAACTACTAAGTACAAATTGAGTCAAATCAGGCTACTTTAGTTTTGGTATGCATGAAAGGACTTGTAGTGGTATTTCAAAACAATTTTTAAAGACTTCTTTTTTAAGAAAAGATTAACTATTGTGGAAGGCTAGATTAAAAATCCTAACAACTAAAATCTCCAAAGAGACGAAAGGAAAAGCAGAACAACACTACCTTCCATATAGTCTCTGTTGTTCCTGATAAGATTTTGCAAAACCTAGTAGCACCCTGTTTCTGACCTCACTGACCAGTCTGTGTTGTAGTCTTGCTTATTTAGGAGGAACCTCTGCATGATCAGGGAAGTCTGCATGTTCTTCTGTTCTTGTAGCATTTTAAATTTTTTTTCTTAATCTGAATTTGTGACTGAAGTAATTTTTGTGGCATTCTTAGGAGCAAGGACAATATTTTAACAACTGGGCATGATTAGACAAACGTACTGGAAATTGTAAAAATTGAAATATATGAAATGAATCTTCCTGAGATGCAATTTACAATCAGGCAAACTATTACCAGCAAAGTTTTAAGACTAAACTTTCACTCAAATCTTTTATTAAAATATTTTAATAGCTATAGGGTCTAAGAAGCTGTTCAATGGAACAATCTAAGTTGCATAATCACCACTGGAAACCCATTCCTAGAACCTGATCCACTGCTCGCCACGTTTCATCTTACACTTAATGTTTTAACACCAGGACAAATAAACCAAGCCTTCTCACTAAACTTTCACATATTGGTAGAGTTCATAGCTAAAAGACTTTCTAGTCTCAAAAAGCTGGTACAATCACAGAAAATTAACTGAGAAAAGAAATCAATTCAATAATCACTATGCTTCTGGTCTAGTAACTTTAAGAAAGGCTGTGAGAAAAATATTTCTCCTTCCCACTATGAATCTCACTCCTGCCAGGAGAAGCAATTGATCCTAAGACAGCCAAGTTTGAAGGTAAGTTTGTGGTTTGAATTTTCAACATTCAAGAAAACGGTATCCTATGGAAAACAGGCACATCATCTGCCAAAGCCATTCCGTGTTTAGTAAAATAATTGCAGTTAAGGGGCAAAGACAGAGTTTCCCTAAAACTCATGGAGTAGATTTTCCAAAGACAGCTTAGAGAACAATGAAATGACAACTTGCATCCATCCCTGGAGAAGCTGTTTTACACACAGCAGAAGTCTCTTCAGGAAGGTTACAACTATCCATGTGATCAGTAATACTTACAGCATATGCACCTATTAAAAATGCTGCATTTGCTCGTTTCCGCTGGTCAAAACTGGTGTAGTACACTATCTTCTTTCTTGATAGACTGAAATACTGTTCAAAGAAAAAAAACAAAGAAAACACCATATTTACTAAGAGAAGAATGCACTTTAAGAACATTTCAAGAAAATCCCTTTTCCCAAACTGGAAAAAAAAATTAAGAGATTCTTAAACTTAAAGGAGAAAAAATTACTGATATCCTGAACAGTCTTCTTACATCACAGATAAGAGCACAGGGAAGCAGCCACTGTATCAGGGCAGATCTCTTTGTTAGCTGTAAAAAAAATCCTATAAAATGCAGCTGAACTAAAATGTTCAGTACAAAAAACTGAATTTTTCCCCCATAGTTTAAGTATTTGAAAGAATAGCTTATGAACACTGATTAAAGACATTGACGTTTACAGATTAAAACTTCCTTCTATACATTGAATCTCTTTAGCATATAATTCTGTGGAAAAGACAAAAGAAAAACAGAAGCAATCAATCTAAAAGGCTCTTTGTAAGTTAAAACACTTCCATACATACTACCTAAAAACGGGGTAACGGACATCTTTAGAAAGCTTCAACAGCAAGAATTTATTTAAAGTGGGAAAAATAAAAGAAGAAAAAAAAAAACACAGCCTGAAAAAAAGGCTAGGCAAAGACAAAACTAGCAACACTTGCAATTCTTCTTTCTTTAGGAAGAAAGGAAGCCTCTGTCAGAATCCTGTGGACAAAACTCCCATTGAAAACAAAATCAACATGCACCAGAAAAGAACAATAATGACAAACTGCAGCAAAACTATTTAAAGGCAGAAAGAGACAAAACTGTCACTTAGAAGTGGCGAGTTGGACAATTTACTGCATTAATAACTTTTTAGCTTCATGAATTGCTACACTTCCATTATACTCTGCAACACAACGATGCATGTTTGTCCTGACAAACTTAGAGTACAACTCCAGCTTTGAGGAAGTCCTCAACAAACACACCGGTTTCCGTTTCTAAATCTTTGAAGCAGGTTCTATATTTAAAAGTTGCACGTTCTATAAAATGCCCCAATATCAATGCTGCTGTTACCCAGCTTCACTGTTGACACTGGGGGAATGGAAGCTAAGGTAACTGCTGCAGAACAGTGTTTTATTTGTTTAAGTAGTGCCAACTGTATCTCACTTCCAGAGATCTGTGTCTCCTCTCACCTTAACTCTTACTGCAGATTTTAGAATATCTTTAACCATGGAACCAAATTTTGCAAAAAATCAAATAGCTGATAAACTCGGGAGAAAACTGATGTAGGTACCACAGCAAGATTCTTACTCCCAACCCCCCAGAAACAGCATCTTTAATAGCAGTTCTAACTGTATATTCCAGTCTGGTCTTATTAGCCACAACTTCCAGAGGCAGAAGGAGTGAGAATTAGTGCAACTGAGAGTGTCTAAATGGGACTAATTCCCAAGATAGCTGGCTGCTGTTGGTTGGAAGAAGCTGTATCTAGAGACCAACAGCAACATCTCTTGCAGTGTATGTGCAAACATACAAAGCACAAGTAGTTATTTCATTAGTGAAGTATTCAATTATTATTAAAACTTGACAAAATTAATCCCAGTATTTTAAGATTCCTCCCTTCTTCCCCCTCCTCAATTTTTTAATTTTAGTGTTCTCTAACTGCAATTCCACCCATGATGTGTAGGTGGGATAAGATTACAGTAGTTATGCAACAGTGACAGAACTTCAATTATAACTTATTGACTACTACTTATTTTAAAGCAAAGTTCTTTGCAGCAGTTTATAGTTCACAAAACCCACCATTTTAAACTGCAAAGCTAGCTAGCCAGAAGTTCTATGTAATGAGACCATAGTTCTTGTGCTATTTTATAGAATGGATTTTTTTAATCACATGGGTATATCAAGTCATTTCAGTTTTGAGACACTTTGTACTTGAAGTAGCCAAAAATTGAAGTTTCCAGAACATTTAAATGAAAATAATGTATCAGTTGTATTGCATGGTTTTCAAAATATAAGGGTTACATGATGCTCAAAAAACACATATGCTGACTAAAGCTTTAACACAAAATTGAAATTAACATTAACTGACATTAACAGCTTATAGCCAGTTGAAAATGGCAGCATGATTTAAGTTTTCCAAAGCCTGTAAAACAAACCACTGTTTTCATTTGCCCACCAGTTTCAGAAAACCAAGTTTTACAGTAAGTGCTTCCTGAAGTGTCAGTGCCTCTGTTCATGTTAACATGCAAACTGTCTACTCAGTACACTTGCAATATCAATACTAAGCTATATGATCTACTTTCCAAAATACTGACCATATTTCATAAGCTACGTGTCTTCCTTTGGACAGGTTCAATGATAACAAGCTTTCAAGACAGTTCTGGAAGGTGATTCTTTTTACAGCTCCAGAGCTCCACCTGAATGGATTAAGGCTTTAGTTCCCTGAGACACCGCTCAACTCTGAAGAACCAGGACTCTTTCAAAAAGAACTTTTTCAAAACAGGTTATCCTACAGAATAGCTGGAGTTCAAGATAATTGTTGTGAGTAATCTTTTTTCCTAAAACAAAGGCACACACTATGAAACACTGAGTGTTTTTCTTCACCAGTAAGAAAATTTTAGCAGTTTCACACATCATTAAACGACAAACTGTAACAACGGTATTCTCAAGATACATCCCAAAGGAACATACTGAAAGACAGTCTTTTGAATTAAAAGCAGAGGTTCCATGGAAAGCCTGTCAGGTTTTGGTTAGGTGATAACACCAATTTATAACCTGTACAAGAGGGTTCCAGAACATGCTATTTTCATTTTAAGACTACTTTTTTTTTTTAAAGAATAGATAAGTTCCTGTTTCTCGCAGACCTTAAGAGAGATTTACTTACAGAGAAACTGATGAGAGGCTTAGAAAGTGCCATGGTAGACCGTTACTAGATTGACAGCTGTGTAAAATCAAGTTATTTATCAGTATTTCATATAAGGGATATGGTTTAACACAGTTGCACTGCTCAAGCAAGAAATTACTGCAATGTGTTTGATAAGCCTGTATCTATGCAAATTATATATATATATGTAATATGTACATATAAACAGCAGTGAATACAAGGGTGACAAATTTCACAGGAAATTATTTATTAAAATGTGCACTCAAAATTTAGGCTGTCACAAGGAGATGCTTTCAATTACTACAGTTCCACATGTATTCCTAACAGTTTATTTATATTAAAACAAATAAGCCAAACTCCTCTGTGATTCAGCAGCAATACAGTTAGCACACAAAAAATGTTAACCCCATAGTTCATAATCCTGCCAGTGCTTTTCCTCTCCTGCCTTTGATCTTCAATATTCATATAATTTATAATCAGCAACACTCCCCGATCTCCTCTGATCCTGGATTTATTGAGAATGTGTAAGGCTATACACACATAAAACACAGAAGGTTTTTTTAAAGCAGTTTTTATGAAGTCAGTTGTTTAAACAGAAAGAAAAAAAAAAATCTTTCTTTCATAAATGAACCCCAGTTGCTTAGTCAGGCATTTTTCCCCCCCACAGAATGCAAATTACAAGTAGAAAGATAGCACAGCCAAGCATTTTTTCCTTGCTGTTGACTTGGATAGTCAAAATCATCTCCATAGCCACTGAAGCATTACAAACAAGGTCTGAAAGGTTTTCCTGTAAGGTATAACCAGGATTTTACCTCAAACTTTCTTGGCAAATGGATATCTGAATAAATTCTTCAGCTCTTAAAAAACTGAATTATTTACTGCTTTTAGTATCAGTCAGCACAAAGTTACCATAGTTTACTTTAAAATGTTGGTCTGCCATTAGCACATTTCAAACTGGTACCCTTCTCCATCCTCATCAGTCCCACAAGAAAAGAGGGAAGAAAACAGAAAACTGCCTCCAATGTCTAACTTCTCTCCCAAACCAGAATCAGATACAGCTGAAAGATATGGAAGGGAAGGTTGTGCACTTGCTTGTTTTAATGAGATCTTATATTCTCATTTCTCCTGTTCCTACCCAGAGAAGTTTCAAAATTAACAAGTCTAAGTCCTAAATTCCTTTTGAGACAGTATATCCACACAAAACTCAACACATTTGTAACGTTTTGTTTGTTGTTTTTTTTTTTTGTGCCACATTTCAAGACTTTTTTCTTAGGGGAAGCACATGAAGTGCTTACCCAACAAGTATATACCAAGTCATCTGGGCTTAAGCACTGTGATTGCCTCAGGGTCGCAAAAGTGTTGCAGTATGGCAATAGCAACCATCCCACAATAATCTGCAGCATCTTTTACTTCCTATGATCAAACACCTCCTGCTGCTGGTCACAGGGAACCCTTAATGCAAGGATATGGGAGCAGCAGGTTGCCTCAAGAGGACACTCTCTTGTTAGTCCAACAGGTACTTCCCATGACCTGAACTTGTGTCTTCCTCACACTTGTTCAAGCCTCAGAACTCCTCTGGGGGACACTTGTGAAGGGCAGACATGGGAAGATGAGGTGTAAAAGGGTAGAAATTGTCAATCTGTAACTCTTGACTAGCAAAGCTGAGCAGCAGTCCTTTAGCTAGGCCTACAGACGCCCGCTTCTGATACATGCAGGTACATGAACATGCTTCAGCCCTGGCACTTGGTCTTACAAGACTACTTACCCACTGCAGGTAATATCTAAAATAGGTCATTGTCTGGCATATATTTTAACTATTAGAAGAGCAAAGCTTACATTAGCTGTACTGGCCTACCCCAGGGGTAGTGCCAATCAGCCAGACTGGAATCTATTCAACTGTAAGTTTCTATGCCACTTTGGCAGTATTCCAAGCTTTAGCTGTTTGATTTCAGGTATTGCTTTCAAGTGGTTGCATTATCAGGTTACTCTTCCCTCTTACACAGTAGTAGTTTAAATTAACCTATTTGAAATTAGCCTCTGGCAGCAACAAACAGCATCTCCTCCTAGAGGTGCTGAGACTTCTCTGTCCTGGTCCTCACCAGCTGTAATCTTCACCTAGCAGTGTCAGTATGTTTGCTTTTCTCAACAAATGTAAACGTTGCACTAAAGTGACATCAGTTTGTTAAATCAGCCCTGCAAATATCAAAGTCAATAGTTCAGTTCCAATTTAGGTCCCTTGTTTATTTTTTCCATGATAATATCCAACCTTGATCATCATGCTCACAAGCCACCTCTGATGATTACCTTGCCTCATTCAATGCAGATGATGGTCTTGCAAGAAGAATAAAGGCTGTAGAGACATTCCTGTTCAATACTGAACCATTAGAAAAAATTCCAGGATATTTATTAGTTGTGTACTTTTTTCTTGGGTGAAACTCTTAGTACCTGGGCTTGAGATTGAAGACATTCTGCTTCAACTATAAAAGTATGAAGATACACTTCAACAGTAATACATGAGACCGTATTCAAGTCCCAAACTGATCGTAGTCTTAATCTGAATCTGGAAGAGACAGAACTGATCTCTCCAGTTTCCAAGGGCACAGGGAAGTTAGAATAGTAGTTTTATTATTGGCTCTTCTCTGGAGTAACTGCTTCACAGAGCAGTTATATATATTTGAGTTATTATATAACTCAAATAAAAGGTCAACAACAGCAGGATTAAGGTAAAAAACCCAGATTCCTACTGAGTGAGCATCTTTGGTCATGTGTTTGAAAGGGACAGTGGCACTGGAAAAGGGGGTGATAACACTAAAGAGACCTTATGTTATCACAGAAATGGCAAATCCAATGTTTTTGCAGTATGAACACACACATTCAAAATTAGAAATAGTAGAGTTTAACCTTTTCTCTTTATAAATAACTTCTTAGAATAAGAAGCTATATACATTTTCACTAGAAGCACTTTTTTTTGCAAGAAGTTTATAGCAACTCCATAAACCCCTCAATTTGCAGAACCTCCTCTTAAGAACATGTGCAATTCAGCATGCCCCTGAAGGTAGCAGATAACATGAATCAACTTGCCTGTTTCATTTGTGCAGCAAACATTAGCCCCAAAACAATGTCATTTTTACTAAAGGGACCCTCTGAACAGTAACCCAAGTCATCACATCTCGTCCCATTTTCCCCTTCTGTCAGTAAGAGCACTAATATTTTATATTATTAAGATTAAAAATCTGTTATATTTAGCGAAGTGTCTCCTCACTATTTGCCCAGAAGTTACGTTAAAGAGTACTTTGGAATTAAAACGTGTTTCATTTCTTGAAATTGACAGATTTTCTATACGTGCTGCAAATCACTTCTTCACAGGTCTCCGGAGGACAGGTTAAGTCCACAGCTGTATGTGCAGTGTACTGGCTCTGGCTGGGATGGAGCAGAACCAGTGGTTTTTGTTACTACTGTCTTTAAAGTGTGAGGTTATGAAAAAAGGTGAACACAGCCTTCAGTGCCTCACCTGATAAGTAACAATGAAGGCATATTAAATTTTTTCACTCTTCAGAGGGAAAAGAACTTGAAACAGAGAACGTCCTTAAAGTTTACTATCTTAAAGTCACTATCTAGATAATGAGCACCTAATCACCACTTTCAAACTGGATCATTTTATTTCAATTTCAAAACTCCAAAAAAATAGGAACATTGTTTTTAAACAAAGCTTACCTTTAGTTTCTTATTTAGTTTACAGCAGTATCTGTATAACATTGCCAAATTTAAAGGTCCAAAATCTCCATAGAAACTGGGGGAAAAGAAAAACAAACAAAACCCAGTGTTATTTATACAAAAGAACTAAGCAAATGTCAACATTTGTGTTGTTGATAATTAAAGCTGCAAATTAATAACTTCTGCAGGATACAGAGTAGCCAATATACACGGAACAACAGATAAGTCCTTCAAGAGGGCAACAGTAACAACTAATATGAACTCATTTGTAGCTTCAGTTTAAGATATTCCAGTAACTACCTTTCCCATTATATACACACACTTAACTATGGATTTTTTTTCTTCATCCCATGATATGCAGTCTGGTTTTGGCCAAAACTACAGAGTAAAAAATATCCGGACATGTTCTACATTTAAGCCATGTTGACATCATCCTAGATAAAGATTCTGCAACTGCTTAATATGAAAAAGTATCATTACACAGTATTAAGAATAAGCTACATTGAATTTCTTATGGGTAATAAATTTATTGAATTGTGTCCAGTCTTGATCTCTGTCTGAAATTTAAGCATATTTCTTCAGATCCCATTCTTCACTATTCCAGAGATTATATGTTACATATACACTTTACATCCAATTATTTTTCCCTTTGTCCCCCAATCCTTGTCTCTAGGCTGTTCTTCCAATTTACTATTTATTTCATGTTGTCAGTATCAATTCCTCATTGTTCTTGTTTCTTTCCTAGATTTTTAAACATTATTATTATATTTGAAGCAACAATTATTGGCCTTAAGGTAAGAGCTAGTAGCAGTAGTCTGTACAGGACAAATAACTGCCCGGCAGGAATTCCTGGCAGGGATTCAGAGTGCTCGTCCTAGCTAACTCTTCATAAAGGCACCTTTACAAGTAACAGCAGCCTTTATGCAAGCAACTTATAGTAACCTGTTCTACAGCTTTCTCCCTCTCCATTCATTGTGCAAAACTGCTCAAAATTTAAGTTTTCCCCAATAATTTTCCTTTTGTGTATAGAAATCTTTATCTTGATGATTCTTTTTGGTGCTTATAACTTCATTAATATCCTCTTCCCCATATTCTCTCAAATAAGAAAGCCAAGAGCAGTGCAAAAAAGAGACAACTGTATTAGTCTGATCACTATCTAGGACAAGTAGCCTGACTGCCACACCAATGCTATTTCAGTATCATCTACTTTACAATATCAAGTAACAATGCAAGTGTTGGTTAAGATTCAGTTCAGCCCTTCAGAACAAAATATTAAGATGTAATTACAGAAGCTAATTAGCTGGGTGAAAGAGCAAGCTATCCAACTACGAGGACTGTATTTGCAGGTTGCACAGAAGTAACTAAAGAGAAAAATGCAGTGGCGGTAAAGCAGGGCTTAACTTCAGAACTCCTCATCTCAGCTAACTCTCCAGATACAGTCAACAGCTAGAGGCATTTTTAAAACCAACCCCTCCATATGGTTTTTCAGTAGTGAAATAAAAAAGTTCTAAGGACAAGTATGAGTTCTGACAAAAAAGAAATTAAAATTGAAGCTCTAACAACACTGTAGCTTCTAGAAAAGCCATATAGAAGGCTTACTAACAGCTTTTACCATACTGCTGCAATAACAACTTCTTCATATTAAAAAAAAAAAAACACCCTGTCTTGCTCCATTAACTTTAGAGTATTCTTTCACTTAAATATATGATGGAAGATTAGAACTTAGGATTTAAAGATTATTTTGGAATAATACTTTTTAAAGTATTGTGAAAAAACATGGAATGTGATAGTAACTGTAACACAGAATACTTTTTAAAAAACCATTGGGAGCAAAGTAGCTGAAAGATTTAATGAAATCGAGTTTACATAAAGAACTGCAGAACTTTGAGCCACGCTTTAGGATAAGTTTTTATTTTATTACTATTCATTTGCTAGAATTACATCAATGATTAAATTCAAAGAGAAGTACAGGAAAAGTACACGAAAATTAATTTATAAATTTATCCACAACAGATAAGTTACCATTTCGGTGGGCATAAAGATAAAATACACTTTAGTCTATCCATGAAGTAATTGTATTTCTGCAAAATGAAGCCATTAGGCTTTTCAGCCATCAAGTTAAAGATGTCACAATCTTTGACTATTTCTCCATCACTTATTCCCATTAAGTATGGTGTGCTTCTCATAACACAGTGGAGGTTGGGGTAGAAGTATTTGTATTTAAGACTCTGGTCCTGTCACCTGCATCATCTTGTCTCTGCTGCAGAAACAAGATATTTCATAGAATCCAAACACAACCATAAAGGAAAGGTACTTTTAGTCACTGCTGCACCAGCACTACTACTACCCAAAACCACTGGCAATTCCCAAGTTATTTATGTAACACCACGTAGGCAGTATAAACCAGCCATTGGCTTCCCTTATAAAACACTGAGGTTGACATGTGAGGCAGAACGGTTATGTCACATGCATAATTTTAACTTTCTCCACTTAATACCTCTAAAGTGGAATAAGTTGGATTATCCTTTTTTTAGTGTGGCTAAGTGAAACAAGTGCTTTACAAACCTCCAAATCAAAGAGTTCTCTGAAAGATAATGTACAAGGCTCTGTACTGAAGTCAATGAACTCTGATGTACAAAATCTTTCTTGAACTTACATCCTTACACCTAATCACCATTTCTGACATGTTTAAGAAGGGTTTAATCATATGCACCCTCATTACTTCTTCTATAAAAGCCCATTTGTATACTTGAATTAGAGACACTTGATCCTGACCCACCCAGAGGATTTTCATCTTAAGAACAGAATTTTGACATACAGTTAAATGTAAGTAGAAGATGAGAAATGGGAGGTATAGAGAATGGGGAAGAAATGACACACCAAGTCACCATCTGAGTAAAGAATTTTATTTGGCAAAAGTTGAAGATAAACATAAGAAAAAGTCAAATCCTATTATATGATCATCATGATAACAATCCGCTCATTTTACTTCCACCTCTTTTACATCTAGGTATTTTAACAATGCATTTAAATACAGTAAGAAGTCAGGATGTCTCTGAAGCCTAAGCCAGTTAAGAGAGAATCACTTACAATGGAGGTGGCAACCACATATGAGGAAGAGATGGCAGGTATGGTATTAATTAACATTTAATTATATTTTGTTTTAACCAAGTATCTGGATGATAGCTGAAATTATTCTTCCCCCTCAACCCATGGAGACTTGCTATCCTTAGGCTTCTCAAACTAAGTAGCAAAACCCCAGAATACACTAGATGGGTATTTAAATAGTCTACTTCAAAAATACTATCACGATTCTACCTGGAAGCACTAGCTTAAGTTTCTGATATCTGTATTCTCCTTAGAATAGACTCCTAGAACCACTTCTTCCTATAATTTATTGCAACATAAGATCTGAGGCATCTGCTATACTGTATCATAGGAATGGTAATCCACCTAGAAAGGCCAGCCATAAAGGGCTCATTGGTCTACTGTGTCATGCAAGCAGCTACCGTAAATTCTTCCAGGGAATTCAATGGAATGCAGCCCTCAACTCTTTAGACAGCAACGCCGTTTCTGACTGCAGTTCCATGGGAGGCCACGTGAAGGTGTCATGAGTCAGTTCAAGCCTAAACTGGCACCTCTTCTGAATGTAGAAGTCACTTTTCACTAAGCATTTGAATACCTGACCCTGGAGTTTCAGAAAAATGATAAACAGATTTCCTATTTTGAACTATTGGATGGTGACTGGTTATAGTCAATGAAGGAATAACACAGCCTGGCAGAAGTTTAATTGAATTCATAACTGCCACAGAATCATGGAATATGCTAAGTTGGAAGGGACCCATCAGGATCAAGTCCAAGAATCACAATATATGCCTGAGAGTGTTGTTCAAACACTTCTTCAACTGATATCCCACCTAAACCTCTAACTCAGCTTCATGCCATTTCCTCAAGTCCTGTCACTGGTCACAAGAGTGAAGACACCAGTACCTGCCCCTTCACTTCTCCTCATGAGGATGATTAATGGCAGTGAGGTCTCCCCTCAGGCTCCTCTTACCCAGGCTGAACAGACCAAGTGCCCTTAGCCACTCCTCATAAAGCTTCTTCTCCAGACCCTTCACCATCTTCATTGCCCTCCTTGGGACACTCTCAGATAGCTTTTTTTATATTGCAGTGTCCCAAACTGCACACAATACTCCAGGTGAGGCCGCTCCAGTGCGGAGCAGAGCGGGACAATCCCCTCCCTCAGCCGGCTGGCGATGCTTTGCCTGATGCCCCCCAGGACACGGTTGGCCCTCCTGGCTGCCAGGGCACAATGACTCACATTCAACTTGCCAGCGACCAGGACCCCCAGAGCCCTTTCCGCAGTGCTGCTCTCCAGCCTCTGGTTTTCCAGTCTGTACACACAGCCAGGGTTGACCCATCTCAGGTTCAGAATCTGACACGTACCCTTGTTAAACTTTATATGGTTGGTGATCGCCCTTCTCTCTAATTTGTCAAAGTCCATATTAACATCAGTCAATTGATCAGGCCAAGATATCAAGTTATCTTTCAAAGATAAAATGCATTGCTTATGCCTTACTCCACATCCCTGATACTTTTTCGCTACAGATGAAAAGACCAGAGCAGTAGTTTTCTATTGCCATTCACTTCCCATCAGGGCCTGATGTTACTTGCACACCACCTAAGTCGTTGGTTTAATAACTAGAAAACAGAACCACCATTTAACAAATGCAATAATTTTCTGGAGTACGTGCCCCAGAAAAGCAGTACAGCTACTCCCCAAAGTATGAAGCTTGCCTTCTTGAAGGCTATCAATCATATAAAGTCATTTATCTGCCAAAACAGGAGCCCCCTAAGCTTGAAATTACTCAACCCAAAAGATAAAACCCAAGAACTTTGTAAAATAACAAATACACAGCTTCGTAACTCCAAAACTTCACTAATTTTTCAGCATTTTACAATTAAAATTTACAATTTTACAACTAAAATTAAGCAATGAGACAGAATTACAGTATGAGAAAAATTCTCCACTTGCTTCTCCCTCCTTCTTTCCTAGGCTGGAACATTCACATTACTGCACTTTGAGGGCCTTGCTGCATCTGCTCTGAGTCTGGCCATTGAGCAGTACAAGAATCAGGTACTGCAGAAGTGGCCAAGTGGCTATCACAGGTAGGTGCTTCAAATCATATGCTGAGCACATCTTACACACAACAGAGTTCCTGGATGAGCATCAAGAAGATCATCCCACCCATTCATTACAACCTCACTACCAGTCAGGAAATCTTACCTATTCAGTCTTCTTTCTTCAGCTTCTGCTTCCCCTCCCTACTTCTCAAGCACATGAAAAAAGGTGTGATGCTCAGTGGCAGAGTTTCCCTGCTCCAGCCCAGTGATTCCAGCAACACGTGAATTGCGAGGAGCTTTCTTATCTGGGCTGAGACAAAATCCCTAACGCTTAATACTGCTTAGGGATTGCATGCTTCTGAATAGGCCAAGGATGATACAGCAAATATAACCCCGGAAAAGTCACCTCACTGCTTGCATTTGGAGGTAGGAATAAAGCAGAGGCTCTCTATTATTTAAAAAAAACAAACAACCAGGTATCAACTCCATTTCTTCTTAGAACTTCCAAATCCTCCTCAAGATCCAGATTCTTCAAAATCCAAGAAGACCTCATTGATTTAAGTTGTATATAATTAAAGAGCTATTCCAAATACATTCTTTTTTAATGCAGTGCTCCTTAACATAAAAAACAAGTTATGAAAAGGTTCTTCCACAAAAAGCTTCCCTATGGAAGGATCTTCAGGACCTGCTAGAAGCCTAGTCTCTTTGGAAAAAAAAAGTCATCTTAACAGAGGCCAAGATCCTCATATGGGGTTTCCTGTACCAAGCTACACTCCTGCCCAATGTAAAACCGAAGCCTAGAAAACAGTTTCGTTTTATCCTGGTACCCTTTTACTGAAGAAAAAGAGAGAGAGAAAAAATTGCTCAATACTACTGGCAAATGCTTTTATCTTTCACATATGGAAAAGCAAAGACCAATATGGTATGCAAAGACCAATACATAGGTATAAAATTTATCAAACTGCTGGACTGAAGAGCACACCACAAGTGTTAAGGGATAGCACTTTACCAGTATTGAATGTGAAATCATGTCAGAAGTTTGTGTCTGAAGGAAAAATTGACACTCCCAGTTCTTAGACTTTCTGATTTAATTTCTGAAGTAAAATTAAAATTTCTCATTTTAAGATGGAAAACTAAAGGTGGAGCATTATTCTTAATACTCACCTGTAAGAATTCACTATACAGAAGTTTTTCTCCTCTGTATTTACATTCACACTGACAGAAGTTAGAAGTCCAGAAGTTTCCTTTTTTTGTTTTGGACTTTAGCTTACTAGGTTGTCTTGGTCATCCAATTGTCAAGGTCAAGTCTTCAAAAGTTACTGGAGTGAACAAGAAAGTCCCTGTTCTCTGTGAAGCAACAGTTCTGATTGCTGGAACAAGGCTAAGTTTAAGTTTTCTGTTTCCTTTCAAATGATATAAGCCACAGAACGATGGAGAAGTTCAGGTTTCTTATGCAAGTGCTGTTACTGAAGAGCCACAGAAAAGAAGCATTTAGTCAAAGCAAAAACAGAGAAGTAAATCCTTGCTCTTCTCACAAGAAACTGCTTCTTTGCATATCCACATGCAGTGGAGGAAAGCGTACTAATGGAATATTGTTGTGGCTAAGCATTTGAATCTTATTCTATTGCTGCATAACCAAACCAAAGTAGCTAAGGTGAAGACTGCTGTGAAAGGGGCAAGTAACATACCATAGCTTGAAAGAAAACTTTAGGATAAAGCACAGGATACACAGAGACTATCATATTAACTCTTTTACAGCCTACATGATGTCAGAGATTAGATCTGCAAAGATCACAAGAGATCCAAAGTGAGAACAAATGACTAAAAACCGTTATGATTTATGGAGGCTGCCATTACAACAGAATAGATTTCTGTTTCACATTATTTGGATTTAAATTTTGAGAAAGCTACTCAACAATAAAAAAGACATTAAAAGTTGCTTTGATTAAACCATAAGAGAGCCAAGTTAACCAGTCAAGTGTAGTCTTCTCAGTCCAGATCTGTTTACTGAAAGGTGAAACATGAAAGACACTATTCTTAGAGAATAAAAAGCTTCTTACTTAATTGAGGTTTTGCCAAGGCAAGGCTTGTCTATTTGCCAAATGACAGTCTTCGTCAAGCTGGATTATTTCTCATTAACTCCACTTTTCTGAAGTAACAGTTACCTGCACTACATTACCCTGAAAGATTGTGTTCCATTATAAGCAGTAGCTCAGACTTTCTCAGGAGGAAAGTCAGAGTTTCAGAAAACCTCTGACAAAATCTTACAGAAACAGAACCATTAAAAAGATTTCAGAATTGTATCATTTCATTCAGGTTTCTTGTTCTCTTAACTGAGGCATTTACATACCACTTCCCTAGCATAATAGGTTCAAGGTTAAATTGCAACACATTTAACTAAAATAGTGACAGTTGTAGCGAGTTCCTAGTCAGGTAGCATTTGAGATAGGCTTAAATGCTTTTAAGAACACGTTTATTATCTTTTATAAGTATTCATGTTTAAATAAGACAGCATTATGAATTCACTAGAACAGCTGAAAACTTCAAGTGAAAACTGAAGGCTAAAGTGCTCAAGATTACATAACCACACTTTGTGTACAATTTAGCAATAAATCACGTGACAGGCTGCGATAGCAAGTCAGCATTTATCAGACCAAAACTTCCAAAAACAGGACATGTAGCACTACGGCTGCTTTGTTTAATAAATGCAGTACACTACTAAGGTACAAAATTACTTCCTTATATCTCTTCAAGAGTGGGAGAAAAAGGAAGCGAGGCAGCAAGTTTTTAAGTACTGCATGATCCAATAACAGGCCATCGGTAATCAGACAACTCCAAACCTACATATTCATGAGGTTTTCAGATAAGATACTGCTTCAGTGCAGCAAACTGACACCTCTGTAAAGTCAGCTAAATAAAATTCTGTAACAACCTAACAGAATAAGGCCCAAAGAAAAGAAGTTTATTTCTAAGCACAATGAAGTATCTTTGTCACTACTGTGATGCATCTAAACAAAGTTAAGTCAATAAACAGTGGTATTGACATAATTCTTTACATACCTCACAGGTTCTGAGGATTTCATACCTGAACAGACACCTCCTATCCTCCTCCTCAGAACACTGAACAGTTCATTTGATAAAAAAGCAGAACTGGCCATGAAATTCTGATCACAACAACCCAGGTAGGTCATTTGGAATAAAGACTCTGGAAACCACTGCTCTGAGCTGTAGCACTTTAAAACTCACTTCGAAGCATTTGTTTTGCTATCACGTAACAAATACTTCCAACCACTTTCTCAGAAAAAAGGCTGCATTTTTGATAAAATGAGCAGAAGATCTGATCTGGTGTATTAAAGTTATATTCCACTACTACTTACAGACAAGCCCTGACATGAAGCCCCCACTTTGTGTGCAGCCTGTGAAACACAACAGTGTGATGCCAAGCTTGCTGGGAAGCTATAGCAAACTTATTATTTCCCCAAGAACCAAGTCTTGCATTCTATTCATCAATTTGCCTCTAGCTTTCCAAATTCAGAAAGATATGAAAGAGTTATATAAAATTGTAACTTTAATGACACCTGCTTTTGCTTCCCTGAGACCATACGAACTTCCTTAAATAGGAGGGGGAAAAGAGGGGGGGAATAAAGCGAGGCATGGGTTTACTACTAAATATTGCATACACTGACAGTGATAGGTGCAGCAATACAAATATCAGGGGAAAGTTTAGCAATGTTATGCAAAAGAGTTAGGCTACTATAGAAAATTCATTCATACCACATGGTAACTGTCACTTAATTTCTACCTCACATCACATTTCAGTATTTGAGAGCACAAAAGTGCGAGTACTATTATGGTATCAGACATAGGATACCTTTAAAACAGGCAAAATAGATTAGGAACTGTCAATTCAAAAACTACACCATGAGTTACATGTCCAAAATCTTTATATGTGCTCCAGAAAATAAAGGAAAGCGCTTCCTTCCATTATCTGGTAATTATACGTGATATCAGGTTACACCTGGTATGCAGTTAACAGATAACTGGGTTAAGGAGTATACCTATGGAATTTCTGATACATGCTAAAGAAAATTACTTTCTTCCCTCCCATCAAATTTCTCTGTACTTTCTTTTTTTTTTTTAATATGACACTGTCCTCACACAAAATACCCCAGTAACAGTCCTTGGTCAGCACAGTCCTCTGTAACTGAGTAGAGAAGTGCTCCCCCTTCTTATCCACAAGATCAAATGCCACATAAGACTCCTTCACCCTTGCTAGAAGCATATTAAGAATTAACACCAAAATATCTTAGGTCAAGCAGACCACAGAAGTCAAGAAAGGAAACAAGTTTTTTTCATTAAAGAAAGTGGAACATTTTCACATGACACGAATTGCTCAGGACCTTCCCCAACTGAATTCTGCTTTCAGTATTAGGTCAGTCTTGCCTTGGGGTACTTCCAAGGTGCCTTCCAATCTAAATTACTTAATGATCATTACAGAACCTACTTGCAACCCAAGCAGCTGATTATAAAAGTCAACTTTTGGCACAAAGCATTGGGAACTCCAGCAGAAGATGCACAGCTTAAGATAAGAAAGACTCAAAAACATGTAGAAAAGACACACTAAAACTGCAAGCTAGGCATAGAAAGAAAGCTAAAAACCAAGGAAGATTGGTTTACACCTTCACAGGAACAGTGCTAAAGTTACTGTAGAAGTGAAGGAAGAATGGTTGATGCTCACAAATTCTTCAACCCAGATGGAAAGTTCTACTAAAAATAGGAGCACACTTTTTGTTTCACTTCTGTTACAGCAATGCCTTTGTCAAGCAGCTAGATAAGCCATCACACGTGAAACAGTTGAGTTGGGAACACAGTACAGAGCATCCACTTCTTAACCAGAGCATAAAGTGGTTACTTTAACTGTTAAGTGTATTTTATGTCCTTTAATAGTTTTCACAATTATAATCAATTTTATTTTTTACCTTCTATGTGCAGTCAATGTTTTCCAAACGCATGAAGATTTACTTCACAGAAAATACTTCTGTTCTAAAGCTACAAAAGCTATCAGGAAGACCTACCACAAAACCTTCTTATAAAACAAGTTGCAGATGCTCTTTAAAAGCATATTTAAATATTGCAGTCTTAAAATGCTATATTAAAGGTGATAATTTCACAGTCTCTATATAGGAAAATACAGGAAACATAAAACAAACTATTGTTTCATCTATTCATCCCAAATAAGAGTCTATTTAAGACAACATTTAATAAAATGTAATTAGTCCTAAGAGACCTTCTCCACGTTGTAAACAAATCTTACAGAGCTCAGGTATCTTTCTCCTAGTTCAACCACAATTTAAGCCATTTAACTGGCCTTGCAGCTGTTTTTGAGTGTCTTTTTTGTAACAGCAATCTTGTTAAACTAGTTTCAGCTCATTAATAAATATATTCGGGCTAAGTTTATACTCACGTTCTGTGCAAGTAACTAAATGGGGCAAAAAATATTCTACATAGTATCAAAGTGTGTTGGGAAGACCCTCAGGTGATCACTTTGAATATGCAAAACGTAACAGATCACAACACTTACTTTTCATAGACTAGTTCCTCATCCGTACAGAAGTAGTGGGTATTTACGGTACTTTTCGGTTTATTTCGTAAAGTAGCGAAGTACAACCGATCTGAAAGACAGATTAGGGCAGAGCGTCGGTGGGTGCGGGCAGATGCCCCGCCGGCTGCCCAGGGCACGCCTGTCCCCCCCGGCGGAAGAGGCTCCGCCGCTCCTTTTTCTGCTGCGTGAGCGGCGGCGGGAGCGCCCGGACCGCTCCGCCCGCGGGCCCTGCCCTGCAGAGCCCCCCCGGCACCCTCGGGAGCGGCCCCGCGGGCGGGGGAGGCTCTGACCCCAGGCTCTGACCCCGGGCACAGCCGCACGGAGCAACAGGTGCCGGCTCCGCGCCCTCCCCGCCGGGGGAGCGGGGGCAGGACCCGCCGAGGTGCGCCCGCGGCAGCCGGGGGCGGGCAGCCCGCCGAGCCCGCCAGGAAACGGGGCCGAGCGCGCAGCAAAGCCGGGGCAAGGAGGCGGGAAAAGCCAGCGGGTTTCCTCTCTGAGGGAAGCCCCGAGACCCCCGCGGGCAGGGGACGGGGCGGCTCCCGCCCCGCTCTCACCTTTCACGAACTCCGAGGCTCCCCCCAGCACTTCGGAGGCAGCCGCCGCCGGCTCCATCTTAAACAGGGCGCGGAGCAGCGAGGCGCGGGGCGGCTCCGAGCTCATGGCGCTCTCGGGCAGCGCCGGCGGGGCCGGGGCGCGCTCGCTGGGACCCGACCCGCTGCCCGGAGGGGCCGCCCGCCGGGGCCCAGGGTGCTGCGAGCGCAGCGACCGCAGCCCGCATAGGAGCGGGAGCGGAGCCGAGAACGAGCCTCGGGACACGGCGGGCAAGCGCCCACAAGGACTCCAGCTCCACCCCGCCCCCAGCCGGGAGACGCCCCCGGATAAAGCGGCAGCGGGCGGTTACCAAGCGACCGGCGGCGCTCTGGCAACCGCGTTACGGAGCCTTTGTCTCGCCCGGCCCAGGGCTGACGCTGCGAGTGACCGGCCCCCCCGCGCTCGCCCCCCGGCCCGGCAGCGCCCCTGCTCCGCCAGGCACAGCCTCTGCGCCCGGCGCGGCCCCGCCCTCCTCCCCGCCTGCCCTGCCGCCCACCGGCCGGGCAGCGCCGCCGCGCCCCGCTGCGCTGCTCGCTGCCTTTCCCCGCCCGGGAGCGGCCCGTGGCACAACGCCCCGCGGGGAAAGGGCGGCTGCCGAGATGCAGCTCGGCGGGGAGCGGGTCTGGGCCGGAGCGGTGCCTCAGCAGCGCGGGCGGGCTCCGGCCGGGGCGGGCGGAGCGGCTGTGGGGGAGCCGAGCGCGGGGGAACCGCGCAGCCCTCGCCGCGCTACCTGGGACACCGCTCACCGTGACAGACAGACCGGCTCGCCAATCAAGGGCCGCCCTCCTGCGCCTCCAGCCAATGAGCGAGCGCTGTCCGGGGAGGCGCCCCGCCCACGGCCGGCCGCGGGCCGGGCTTTGCGCTGCCCCTCAGGCGGGGGCCGGGCCGGGCAGAGCCGCGGGCGGCGGGACTCGGGAAGTCGCTCCCGGATGGAAAGGGCGCTCCTGATGCGCTGGCTGGAGCGGTGCGCGCGTCCTTCTGCCACCCTCCCCTTTAGAAAAAAGCGGTAAGTGCTACACAAGGCGGACGGTCCGTCTCGTATTTACAACTAAAGCAGAAAGTTGCAAACGAGAGGTAACTTGAGGAGGAAAAAAAGAAAAAAGAGAGAAAAAAGAGTTATTCTTCCACCCAACACTCCCGCCCGCCCCTTGAAACACCTTAAAAAGATGTAATACAAAGCCACATGCAGGCCTGAGGTTGACATTATTATCACCATCTTTCCCAAGCAATATAAATGATCTGCTGTAACTATCTGTTCAGATAATTAATCCCAGTGCGTCCGCAAATGAGACTAAACACGAGTGTGAAACACTTCTGATTCCTCAGTTTTTATTCTAGTGTCTTAAGTACTGGATAATCTTTAAAGCTTTACAAATAAGATGAAGTGCTACAGAAAAGTTTTCTAGTGGAACTTGCGTAGTTGCTTATTTTTTGTCTTGGTTCTAATCATTTATACTTGTGTTCTTATATTGCTTTATTTACTTGTTTATTAAAGCGCCAGAGCTAATATTCCTAAATATGACTTTGTTTGGACCTGATCCTGTGACCTTAGATCAGAAACATCATTCTCAGTAGTAAGTACTGTTCCGTACAAGATGCTTAAATGACTGAGACCATAGTCTTCTGTAACAGCAAATAAAATAAATGTTGTTGGAAGGTATTTACTTTTCACGGAAATCAATGTGTTTATTTCTCCTTATATTGTTCTATAGGATTTTCGCTTATATTTAACCCTGAACTAAATTTAACTTTTACTTACAGGCAATTCTCTGAGGGGTATCATAGCCTTACCTGTAAGAAAAGGGGTAATAAGATATTTTCTCCAGAACCACAGTTTTTATAAAACTTTGATCCTTTCACTACAGTTCAAGGTAACATTTCTAAGTCTATGCTGCACTTAGGGGAGTTTGAACGAGCATACTCAAAATAAGAAGTCTTAACAATGCTCTCTTTGGCAACAGAAGCAAAGATGTAACAGTGGAACATCCTGCTATCCAGAATCTAGAATCCTTAGAAACTGTTTGTGTTGAAGCCTATTATTTGTAAACTCATCTAGCTGGATGCAGACTCCAGGAACTGAAGAAACTGAAGTCCTGCTGTCAAATGTTTGCATATTGCTTAATACTTTTTGCAAAATTGCAAATACTATTTTAGTTGCACAGAAGTTCTCATTTGTGGCAATTAGCAACAGCCTTTGTGAGCACCAGATACATTTAAACTAATCTTTATTTTCCTCCCTTCTGTACAGAATAACCAAGTTTTTTCAATTCCAGTATTGCATCTCATACTTTTTACGATTATTTAACTAATTCCACCTTGTAAAAGGCTAGCTTTAAGAATGTTTTCAACCAGTTGTTATTATAAGCAATTCTAATTACTCGTTTTAACATTTGATATCAAATATCAAGGTTACAGTGACATCTTGTGGCATTTTTTGGTAAAGAAGCAATTTTCTTGTAGTCTTGTTGCATTATTTGAACACTAATATCCTTTTTCAACAAGGATTTATCTTTTAGGTATTTTAAAACCCGATGTTGCATAAACATTAATTTCTACAGAACATTCAGAGGTGGTGATGAATCTGTTTAGACTCCAAAATATTTCCTAATGACATCTAGGTAATATCTTAGAAGAAATAATCACATGCATATTATTTTGTTTTTCACTAAAGAATCACAAGGCACTTTTGTAATCACCAAAGGATAAAAATCAGCCTTTAAAAAATAAGCAAACAAAACCCTTTTGGTTACTAAACAAAATTAATTATGACTGGAGCTGAAGTCTTACCTTTGAATTTTCTTTGCTATCTACGACTAACTCAAGGCTGTGTTTTTTTGATGTCTTTTCTTCCCTCACAAGTGGGCCTTACCTAAATTAAATGTGTATGTGCCAACAAGTACACGTTTTTTAAAAAAAGAAATCTTGGTCCTGCTCATCTGTATGCAAACTGTGAGATTACTTAACACTAAAAATTTTGGTAAATAATCTGAAAATCATCACAAATCTGCTTTCTGTATTTTATTTGACAATGGTACAAATTAAATTTAACAATATCATTAGAAGCTTGTTCTATTAATTTTCTCACGGATACAGAAGAACAAAAAAACCACCCAAAACAAATCAAAACAACTCCTTCCCTCCAATACAGAGCCCAATACTAAGATTGGCTGAGATGACAGTTTGTTTCACATTTTAAAAATAAGATAAACAACAACTGTGAGTCTTCACAATTCTACTTGATACTGCTCAGAACAGAAATTACAGAAGACCAGTAAGTAAATGAAATACAGTAAACTACCATGGGGAAAGCTGCATTTCTGGAAAGATGACAGACCTCTTTGTATACTACTCAGCACTACAGCACAATAATTAAAAACTACTTTTCACTATTACAACAAAATTAAGCAGACTTTACAATGCCATGTTAGGATTTTGCCCTTTAAATCTTACAAAAGTACTAGGAAGACTTCACTGAACAGAAATCAAATCCTTTAACACTGATAGAACAAGGCAAAAGAATCCTCTGTTCCCCCCAAAGACTCACACCCTGCTGTAAAGAACTTGTCACATTCTTCAATCACTTATTGTTCAGCTAATGTATTACAAAAATATGATAAAATTATACACTTTTTGTGCAGATACTATTTATTTACTAGGTATTGGCTGTTATTGGTTGCCCACAGATACCTTTGAATTTATACTAAAAATCAATTAAAAGCTGATGCAGATGAAACTAAATCTGCTCTGGATGCCAAATCTGGTTCTGTGGTCTAGGAAAATCACTATCTTTTGTTCTTTCCACTGCAGTGGAAAAGGTTTGCCCTGTCTATGTTAACACAAGGTTTCCAGAACTACAGAGCCGCAGTTTAACAAAAGCTATTGAAAGCAGCTCTGTTTCTTCCTATAAATGAAGCCAGGGAATTCAGAGACTGGTAAGAGCCCATCCCTGTCAAATATCACTGTACTGTAAAATACTTTTTTTCCCTAATGCTTTACCCATTCATTGCACATTTTAATTCTGTTGTCATAGTCACCAAAAACAGAGAAGGAACTAAAAAGTTTTTTGCATTTGCAAAAGTAGTTAAACAACAGACCTGTAAAATTACAAAATGTACACTGTAATAAATGTATAACAGCTTGCTCTTAACTAGGAATTATAAATAAGACATTTTTAACAAATGAGGATTTTCCTGGGCACATTTTTATACCAATGGAAATGCAAAATATCAAAATAAAATTAAGTACTAAAGAGAGTATTAATAAATAACATCCCATCCATTTCTTTGACTGCTTATGTAAGTGTCATATTTCATGTATTCATGTTTCTTACATTTCCAACTGCTAGGATTTACCTTTCAGCTGCTTGCAGTGTCTCAGCAACTCTAGGCAAATCAATAATAGGAAAAAAAGCCACATCACAGATCATTTTCCACTATCTCAGCAGGAATAGATGGTTTTAGTAATATCTGAGATTAAGGTGAGGTACTCTTCTTGCTTTCATAGCAGCTTCAGAACATCTCAGGACACTGAACAGCTTATATACAAACTTCAAAGGGGTTTTGTACAGGAGTGTAGAAGCCTGGCCAGCAGTTCACTGTAGCTCTTCTACAGTTTCACTGGGAACAGAAGGAGGTGAGGAGAGGGAAGGCAAGGAAGCATCTCAACATATAACCATCAAAAATATGCCTAGGCCTCATTAGACTGGATAAATATATTCAAGAAAAAAAATAAAAACGTAAGATCTGAAGGGGGGGAGTGCATTTTTCACTGCATGTTTCTGAAGAATTGGCCCAATCAATTATAGTAGCTTTCCAGATTTTAAGGAAAGAGGATGATTTTGTCACAGCTAAACATCGCTATATATTAAGTTTTGAGAAAACTTACCTTGGTGAATTAGTGAAAAAAGGAAAAAAATACGTAGAAAGCCCAATGGAGAAAAATCAGCGGCTACACAGAGGGATGGCCAAGATGCAGTAATTACACCTTCTTCTCTCCTTGAACTCAGTGCAGTTTACTGAGTGCAGTTTAACAATTAACGCCTTAAACTCATCAGCTTACATTTTATTTTTGTGATTGGCATAATTAGGAAAACCAAACTGAGAAATCATGATATTAGAATATTTTAAGGGCATGCCATCATAAATATTAACCAGTTTATTTACACAGTAGGATCTCTGTAACAAATGCTCAGCTCGGTGCCACATTCCAGAATAGCCACTGTTTGTGTCTTTTTCTAAATTCCTTATATCAACAGGCTTCACAAACACTCCTGAAGGCTTTCCAGTATGCTTGGCCACCAGAAAATTCATGGCAATATCATCACAATTTTGAGTTTCATCTATTAAGGCGTAAACTGCTTCTGGCTGTCGTTGAAAGTCTTCTAAATATCCACTGTGAAAAAATGCTGCACCAATAAGAACCATGGAATACTGATCTCCATTTCCAAATCCAGGGTTCTGCAATTCAAAGCTGCCATAACTGTATACGCCTGAAGGAGTAGAAATGTGCTTTCTAGGAACAAATCCCACTATATGCTCTGGAAATTGCTGAAAGAAAAAAGAAATTTTAAAAAATCAAAGTGAAGCCCACACTGTGAAATCTGTTTTAAGTACGCTATAAGAGAGATTTATGCATTTTTTAAATGAGAGGAGCACAAGATTATTGCCAGGAAAGAATTAAATTGTTGACATATGGTCCTTTGATCTGCATAAATGCTGCAATTAAATAGTTTCACAAAACTGACACAGTATGCCTCATTCCACATCATGCAGTGCCAAGAAACATCTATCCACCAATTGCAGCTGTGTATTTGGCACTGAAAATAACTTTACAGACATTTTCTTTTGTTTTGCAATGTGTAACAGTTTTGCTTAACAAACTACTATACTACAATAAACTTAAATAAATTCAGCAGTTAGTAGCTTCATGTTTTTGTAAGTAAGAGTTACATTTTTAAAGTTCTAGATTACACGTATAGCTACTACTAAAGAATATTTTTGCAATTTCTACTATTCAACACTTCAGTCCTTCTAAAACCTAACTTTACAGTTAGAAAACCAATGGTCAAACATTATGATACAGTATTACTCATAATTGAGATGAATGGTTTTAATTAAAGTCACAAATACTGCCCACCAAGATGCAAAACCTTACCTGCCAAACAGAAAAGGCAAAAGCAAGGTCATGAGCACTGACTAGAGTATCATCATCCATCATTAGAACAGCTGAAAGGAGGAAAAAAAAAAGAAAAACTTCTAATTTATCAAAAGATTAAATACAGGAGCACAGTACACAGCACAGTATTTGACAAATTAAATGTGAGATTTCTATCCCCGTTAAGCTGAATTACAACTCCACGAAAGTAGATTGAGAAATCATAACTATATTTCAAAGCCAAAGCGAGGTTGCAGCATTGTGGTAGCTGGAAGCAATCCTAAGTTTTAAATTATTTGCCAGGCCGTAACAAAACCCAGCAACTTCTGATCATCTGTAGTACAGCTGGAGAGATACGTGTTAGAAAACTTGGGAGCGTTTGGCAAAGCAGCTTAAAATTCTATTAATCTTGTGTAAAGATACAACTAACATAGTTAGATACCTTTCTTTAGCATGTGAGCCTTATAAAGGATTCTTAGTCTAAAATTTTACTCATCTCCTCACTACTTGCAAGTTCTAAGTAAGAAAGTTAAATAAATTGCACAGGCAACATTCAGTATGATTAACTACAGAAGGAAGACTCTTTGCCTTGCATTTTAGACTATCAGAAGCGGAAAAAGGACATTCTTAGAACTCCAGATGCATTAAAGCTTTTTAAGTTTACAGTAGGCACAAATCCTATTACAGTAAATAAAACACCTGGGAAGTTGAAGTTTCTAATGTCTTTCTAGAAATCATGGGTTTGGAGTAGCAAGACATGTTAGGAAGGGGGCAGTAAATAAAATTACCTTTACTAATCATGAGTAAAGTCAGGTCTGTAATGCAACATGTGGGGTTTTTTTCCACTTGAAACAAACAGGACTTATTGTTGTACAACTCCTGGAAAGAGCTTAGGAAAAATATTTAGATGAATAGCCAAAAGACTGGGGAAAATACTCTTAAAAGGGATGTATAATTTGAGACAAAAAGCCAGACAGCTAGGGAGGGAGGCTTCTCAGAAGAGCAGAACATGCTTGAGATCTTAGTCTTAAAAGGAATGGATTAAATTAAGTCTTTACCAGATGACTTAAGTCCAGATTAATGCACACGCAACAAATACATGCATTATGAATTTCAGTTTACTCTACGAAAGGAAGAGAGGCTGAACTACCTATGTCTGCCTGACAAAGGAAATGGGGAACAGCTGCAAAAGCTCCTGAAATACTTTGACATCCCTCTTCTTTTTCCTGTTGGTGGTGTGCATCTGATATCAGGACATCGGTTTCCTCTATACTACCCACATCCATGGATTTATTTACATAGTGTAACTCAAACCATCTCTCTTTTAGCATTCAGACTTTAAGCACCAAAGTAGTATCAGTAGTAGTGATATGAACTGCTGATTACCTTTTGTTTCCAGCTCAGGGAAGTTCTGCAGCCTGTTTCTCATGCGATTTACACTTTGAACTTTAAAGACAACAGGGACAGGATGAGGACCCAAGGAATTCCACATCTCCTCTGGTGTCTTCTCACCAATGTTGTTCCACACAACAATTACTTTATGTAGGTTCGGGATGGCTTGATAATGATTTAAGAGCTTTAGCAATAAGTCAGTTCTATTATATGTCTGCATAATAAGAGTAAATGAATCCAAGGCAGACTGACTCTGGGGTTTTGGTTCCCTTCTCAAATTGGGCAATTTGTCATCTTTGATGTTGGGAAGCAAAGCTGTTAAAGCACCTGCCACAAGAAGTAAGACAATGATCACCACGGAGGTGAAGCGGAGTAGGCGGATTCCCATAACTCTTCCTGGAAGCTTACAGAAGTGAAAATACCTTCAAAACAAGTAACAAGAAAGGAAAAGTCATTAAATCCATGTTAATGAGCAAAACTCCCACAGTATTAAGCAGATTTTTGTTTAAGTAAATAAATAAGGAGGATTTTAGGACTTTGGCCAATTACTGTCAAGACAGATACTTCTAGAACTCTGTTTTTATGTTTACTTGCTTTTCAGCTTTTTTTTTTTTACTTTGAAGTTCATTCTTTTGTGAAATGAACCCAGAATAATTCTTCAGATTGTTCACTGTTTCTTACTTTCTCAGTACTGTGTTTTTGATTGAACACAAATATACTTCATCAAACCTATCCAGCTGAAATTAGAAAGCAAATTTGTACAGATTCAGTATTTTGAGCACTGCAGGAAGCTCTACTTTAGGTGGGAAACAAAAGGGAGAGGTGTTTCCCCAAGAGCTCCTCATACATCTTCCCCTCAAGGCCCTTCCCCACCTTTGTAGCTCTCCTTTGGATGCTCTCTAAGAGCTTTATATCCTTCTTTTATTGTATTCTTATGTTAATTCTTATATTCATATATAACTGCACGGGACCACCTGGAGGTGAGGCCGCCCCAGTGCAGAGCAGAGCGGGACAATCCCCTCCCTCAGCCGGCTGGCGATGCTTTGCCTGATGCC
>JAWMRA010000005.1:19462910-19632423 GCA_035584735.1 Pseudotriccus pelzelni
CGCCCGTCCCGCCGGCCCGGCCCCAGCGCGCCGCGGCCCCGCAGAGATGCTGCCGCTCTCCATCAAGGACGATGAGTACAAGCCGCCCAGGCTCAACCTGCTCAGGAAGGTGTCGGGCTGGTTCAGGTGAGGGAGTGGCTCAGGACGGGCTGGGGGCAGCCGGGGCCGCGGCCGAGCCCCCGCGGAGGGGCCGGGGAAGGTGATGCCGGGGGCGCCTCGGCCGCCCGACGGTCGGGTCCGGCCCGGGCTCCTGCCGCTGTGTCGGCCGTGGGTGACCCGCGGTGTGCTCCCTGCGCAGGTCCATCCTGGCAGACAAGACCTCCCGCAACCTCTTCTCCTTCCTCTGCCTCAATCTCTCCTTCGCCTTCGTGGAGCTGCTCTACGGCATCTGGAGTAACAGGTAGCGGGGCTGGGGGCGCGGGGCGGGCCGAGCGCGGCCCCAGCGCGCAGGAAGCGGCGCCTCCCGCCCGGCCAGTGCCACGTCTCCGCTCGGCGGGGCCGGGCCGGGCCTCCCGCCCGCCGTGCGGAGGGGCCGCTCGGCACAGCCCCGGGGCTGCTGGAGCGCTGCCCCGGCCGGGAGCGCTCCGGTGGGCAGCGACCGCCTCGGCCGCCCCTCCGCCGGGGCCCTGCGGCGCGGGGACGGCGCGACTCGGCGCCCTAGGGTGGAATCCTGTTTGGCACTGCTGTCGTGCTCGGCTCTGGGCTGAGGAGGAAGCCTGGGCTTGGCCCGGGTTCCAGGACTCGGCTGTAACCGTTTCGTGCCGCCGCTTGCCACAGACATCCTCTGTTTGGGAGCGTGGTGCAGTTTGTAGGTTGATTCCTGGGTTCCTTCCTCTTTTTGAGGAAGAAACAGGAATTAGCACATCCAGGTGTAATTAAGTGGTACTTTACACAGCACATAAATTCACAAAGGTGGAGAAAACAGGAGGGACTTGACTAAATTGCTACTGAAAAATCTGCAGCAAAATATAAGCACAAATGCAAAGTAACTTCCGTACTGATATATGGTACACAGGTAGATAGTGGTGCTAGTATCAATCATGCTTCATTCATGATAGGCAAGTTGTTTTATGGTGGTATTTCACTGTCTTTGTGAATAGTCAGAGTAGACTGGCATGGAAACGTCATTTAAGCCCAGCAGTGTCCTTCCTCATGGAACTTAAAGTAGTCCTTGCCAAAAGCTCTACAAATTTCTGCAACTCTTCTTTTTAAGTGTCTTGAGTAAATGTAGTAATACGGACTTGGAAACAGGTGCATCGTAACACCCTGTTTTTCTGAATCTCTCAACCTACTCTGTAAAATCCTTAACTTTGATTACAGTAATTAATCAAAGCCACAGTGTATCACTTGTGAGCACGCTGTGTTATCTTGGGCACAGAATATTTTAGTAGCACACAGACTATGTGCTCGGTTTTGGCTTTGATGTTGATTCACTTTTCAGTTGTGTGAGGGTTATTATGTGCATAGTCTGTTTGAGTATGAATGTTTTTTCCTAATAACTCAGAAGATGTAAATATTTTTCTCTATAGTTTGAGTATAAATAGGTTTATCTTCATGTGAGTTTGTTTTGTCTTCTAAGCATAATAATTTTTCTCATAGTGGGACCTAAAAAAGTCCTGCGTATGAGGTAACTAGGAGTGACACTTGGCAGAACTTTCTCACTGTAGAATCTGACAATTGAAACTGAGAAGATTTATTTATTTTTGTTCATTAATTAGTTGAACCTTTTGTTTATATTTCAAGTCACTAATTTTGGGTATCTCTAAGCCTAGATTTTGGGCTAGAACAAAACAGTATCTTAGTAAGCATCTCTTTAGTAGAAAGGGATAGCAGAGAATATGATGAGTAATGCCTTCAGTCAAAGCAGACAGTTCATGCCATGGAAGAACAAGGACATAACAAGAAAACAAGGAGCCATACAGGGAAAATTATTTCTTCGTTTTGCAGAGCACAGCTCCATTGCTCCCCACATGAGAGATTAGCTTTTGTTTGCCAAGCAGGTTGCTTCCTGAACTCACATAGCTGGTTTGTCATTTATATGATCATCCTAGAAATACTTTGGAATGCTGACAATCTTGAACCACAGAAAACAGAACTGGATGTGGTATTTTGCTAGCTGAGAGCTTGTTTAAAGTTGAAATCTGCTACTTGGGCTCTTCTGTTTTAAAATACTGTTACAGGCACACTTGTGTAATTTAGTATTAAATTCGTGCTATTAAATGAGCTGTGGAAGTGTCCTCATTTAGACACAGTAGTTTATACTCTGGATGATGTGTTCCATTTCTAAACAAACTTCTTCCATACATCCCCCCATTGCCAATGGTTGACTGAATTGCTTGTTCACTTTAGTAATCACTTTGCACACAGTTTTTTAATAAGTCTTGTTAATTTATAGGTCACTTAAAAAAAGCTTCAGATGAAATGAGATTGGCCTCTTATCAGGCTTCCTGCCACTTGTGCAGCTAAATCACTTATAGCGGTACCCATGATCCAGAGCATGGTTATGCCATGTGGTGAATTGCACTGCAGACACAGGCTATGCTGTTCCCTGTTGATAAATCCACATGCCTCTGGCCACCTGGAGTTGTGAGCATAGGTCTTGAAACAGCAGCACAGCTGTACTGGTGTTGCACCTACCCTAAGTCTTGCCTTGCTGAGGTTTGCAGGTGTCAGCACAGTGCCATGGTAACTTGCTGTACGATTTCTGGTTCTGAAGCTAGTGTGGGATTTTGTCTCAGTAACAGCCTTCTCTTTTCTAGGAGACTCTATTGAAAAAAAAAACAAAACAAAAAAAACACCAAAAAGAGCCCTCAAAAACCACTAGCTGTCCCTGTTTAGCTATGCTTATTCCTCCCATTTCATAATCATTACAACTTAGAGTTATTGTCACTCTATTTGCATTCTACCTGAATGTTTGGTGTGTTTTGTGGGCTTTTTCCCCCACTGAATCTTCCCTATCAAGGAACCAAATCTAAAGCGATGACCTTCCCTAGAGATGTCACCTGGTTAGGGGCAGGGGGAAGCTGTCACCAACACACTTCAAGAATTTAATAGCAAATTCCATTTTGTTGCTTCATGGGCATCCAGCTAAAACATTTGGCAGTCTTTTCAAGTTTGTTCAGAACAACTTAACCTGTTTCCTGCTTTGGTGACTGCAGCACCTAAGGACATTTCATCATGCCATCGTCTTTCTGCCTTAAATGTTACAGTTGTGTGTGTATATAACTCTGTATCAGTGTCCATAAAGTATATATGTAAATATATACATCAAGACACTTGTTCTCTCTCCTCTCTTCCAAACCCACTTCTTCCACAGTTGAGTGTTTCATCTGAAACACTTCAGATTAATCTTGTAATTGTTTTCAGTCAGACTCAGATGGTTTAGTATTTTAAAGTGAGGTAGTTGGAACTTTGGGTAGTGATACTTTGTGCTTGACTTCAGTGGGAAAATGTAGCTGTCCTCTAGAACTTGTTACTGCCAGTAAACACTTCTTGTTCTCCAGTTTCCAAAAACTGGGTTGTGTACATAATTGTTCTTAGTCAACCACAGGATTGGGAAAATGGAACTTATGGGACAATTGTAGTAAGAAATGCTCATCAGTACCTCTGTGTCAAATGTCTTTCCAAATAAGAATCAATTTTTGTGTTTCAGTGCACATACTTCCTTGCAGACTCACAGAACCCGTTTATGAGTAATTTAGTTAACTTTGGCAACTGTTGTGTGTGGTGTTAAAGCCAGTTTACCTATAGCTTACAAACTGATATGAGTCCTACTGACTAACTCAGGGACTGATTTAGGTTGCTTTGAACTTTTTAGTATGCTGATTTACCCTACACGTTAACTGTGTTTGTCAGTCAAGATTGTAGCTGTGCATCAGTCTTTGAAATAAATCCTTTAAGATATGATCTTTCAGCTTCTGCTTCCTTCAGCTTCTAGATCTAAGAGGAGTGTGGATCCTCTAGTCAATGCCTTGAAGCTGCTGAGGCAAAGATTTAAGGTTGAATTATGTTAGCAGGAGGTGTGCCTGTGCGTAGATCTACTCCAGAGGTTTTGGTTTGTGTCAGGGGAAACCACGTTTCACTAGCACCTAAATCATATGCTGGCAGGAATTTTTTTGCCAAGCACTCTTCCAAAGTGCCTTTCCTAAGCTGACAAAATCAGTTTTGGCATTATATTTGTGTTGGTGATGAACTGTGGATTTCTCCTCTATCCTAGCCAAACCATGCCTGAAGCTTAGAAACACAGTGTATTCTGCCAGTGTGTAAAAGGTTGTTTGCTGTGGATTTGTTTTTTTCATGTTCAACATGTGGGACATAACATTTTTTTCTTGTTCTCTTTCAGTTTAGGTCTAATATCAGATTCTTTTCATATGTTTTTTGACTGTACTGCTCTATTGGCTGGATTAGCAGCTTCAGTTATTTCAAAATGGAGGTCAAACGATGCTTTCTCATATGGGTAAGAAACTTCAGGCTGTTACCTTAATGTACTGTAGTAAATGTGTAGGCAGTAATTTTTCACTCTATAAACAAAACCTCTTTTTGCAGAACATGGAAAAGCTATGTTGAAAGTGTGGGGGTTTTTAAGGTGAGTTATGTAAACCTCTACGTTAATATCCCCCTAAAAATAGTAAAAATATTAATGGCACCAGTGAAGAGAGAGAGAGCAGCATCCTGGGTTTGTCCTCACAGTGCAGTGAGGAGTGTTACAGGGGCTTTGGCTGCTGGTGTCCCTTGCCTTCTCTGGAACAGAAGGTTACAGCTGAAAGGAGTTAAGTGGCAGAGATGCTGCATGTGAGATTATAAGCTATGATTCTTGGAATCAGTAGGATTTGACATCTGCCATTTGTGGCTGCCGTTAATCCGGATGCTCAAGGCTGAGGTGTCATCCCGTCCCGCCCTTGGTGGATATACCTGCTGCAGCTGGTTCTGTTTGGGGGCCACTTGGTTTCACTGAACAGCTGTGCCCTGTAAAACAATACCGGTGGTCCAGTATTATTGATTGGTAATACTGATTAACAGCAAATGAGGTGTAACATGGGCTGCTGCACTCCCCATAACATTACTGACCCCATAACATTACTGTCATCGTTTAACTTTAGCTGTCTTGCTTAAGTGTGAATCATGTAGTTTGAAACTTAAAGCACAGTTTAATTAAGGTAGAAACTCCAGTGTGCCCAAAAATCAATTTAGGAAGAATCGTACTGTGAACTCAATTGCAATGAAAGCAGGTTCTATATTAATTACTGCTCTTCATTTAAACAAGTGGTGTTCCATTTATTAGAGAACAGCCACAATTTCTTAAGTTTGATGTTTGCTATATGGAAATTACATGTTAGTCTAACCTGGCAGTTTTTTACTGGCAAAATTTGATGTTTGAAATAATTAATTTCTACTTAAAACTTTTACTAGTAATCCCCCTTCAAGATGGGAAGCAAATCAAAGAAGACTTAGATTACGTCTCACGTGCTTATCTTAGTTTGTGGCTTTCCCAAATATATCTTTTTTTACCATAACTTGCACTGGAGATGATCTTAAATGGAAAGATTTTGACATATTGAAAGATTTCTTTCCTGTAGAGCAGGTAATAGCTGATGTGGATCAGGTAGTGTCTGTCAAAATACAACTTAATCCATTTCATACACTTATTCTTAGTTTATATGCTGCATCTTCCATTTAGCAAATTCCTCTGTAACACAACTGTTTGAGAACTGGAAGATCACACTCCAGTCTCTTAAGTTCGACTTCTAAATTTCAGCATTTAAATGAATGTGGTAATATCTGCTGTTGCTTTTTCTGTTTCTTGCAGGTATGTTCGAGCAGAAGTACTTGCTGGTTTTGTAAATGGTTTATTCCTCATCTTTACAGCGTTCTTCATTTTTTCTGAAGGCGTTGAGGTATGTTATGAAGTAAATTACACTGTCAATTGTCACATTTCTGTTATTAATAGAGGTGAAATTATTGAGTTAAATAAATTGATTAAGTTCATCATTGACTAAAGATCTGTGATTTGAACAGAGAATAAGGCCATCTCTAATTGCTATTTTGTGACACAGAAACCCAGCTTTTCCAGTGTATCTGTACTAGCTTCTTAAATGGTGTATTTTGTTTGTATGAAGATTCTGAGAGATGCAGCCTGTCCTTTTTTTGAACCAGTTAATTATGTCATAGCAAGATGTTCACTTCTCATTGTTAAAGGACAAATGAGGCCAAGAAGGAAAGGCCTGAAGTAGCCACTCTGAGAAGATAAGTTAGTCGTAAGTCACATTCTGTAAAGAAGTTGGACTAACTTGTTAAAGAAAGAGCACTTTCCTCCAAATCTCGAAGTCTGATATAATTGGCAAGTAGTAATACCTTAGAGATTTACAAGGGCTCTTTTCTTGATTTTTTTTTTTACATGATGGTTCAGGTGATAATGTCAAGATTGAAATTTAGATATTAAGGGCAACATCAAGGATTAAGAGTAAAATTGAGAACTATTGCAGATCAGCTTGCATTAATGCTTTTACTTTTTAGTGAGAGATAGACTATAAATTTGTTTAGACTTCTACTTCATGAGATGTTCTAGTGAATTGTTCTTTTTTTAATAGAGAACTGGGAAGAGCTTTCAGGAACAGATCTTCTGCACTGATAAGCCTGTAAATACTTTAGAATCAGTACAAGCTGGGCTGAAATTGCCTGTAAGCTCAGGACAACTTCAGATCTAGAAACAGGAACGAAACTTACTAGAAAAATTAAAAGCTGATTAGTCAGGGGTATTGTTGAAATGCAGTTCTCTTCCTGCTGGTCTTAGCCCCTATGGGAAGTATTCCCTTTCCTTGTGATGGTGACCTCTTTTCTCATTGTTGCTTTAAAATTTTATGTCTGTTGGAAGTTTCATTGTCTTGCTATTGCCTGTACCTTTTGTTCCTGTGGAGAGATGGTGAATGTTTATCTCCCCTGTCAACAGTAATTTATGCTTGTCAACACTTAACTTCAGATGTAAATTGTATTAGGTCTGTAATGTCCCATTAAGAAAAGAATTCCAAACAAAGTAGGGTAAAAAAGAATTTAAAAAACAAAAATCAATGTAGATTTTAGAAGTTCTAAAAAATGTCATGGTTTGTTCTTAGTCTTCATTTCATTCCCCTCATTGCCTCACCCTTCTCAGGAGAACGGAAGAATATAGTGTTCTAGACTCCTGGAAGTTGTTTAGGTGACTTGGGCAATCCACATACTAGAACAAACTTCAGTGTTTTCATGTGGTGTTGAACTACATCCTACAGCAAAACAAAATCTTATAACACTTAGCTAGACTATCAGAATATTCTACAGTACTTTCAGAGCTTTGAGAATAAAATTTCAGCTTCAGACAATAAGAATTAGTCTATCATCCCAGAAACTGGTAGTCCTGAGTAATTTCTAATTATGTCTGTATATATGTTTGTATGAGAATGCTCCTGTATCTAAGTAGTTTTTTCAGCACTTTTTAATAATGTAAAGAAATTGTAAAACTTTACATTTGTGTTTTGTTTTTGGTTTTTTGTTTTAGAGAGCACTTGAGCCTCCTGATGTGCATCATGAGAGACTTCTTCCTGTTTCTATACTAGGATTCATTGTAAATCTTATAGGAATATTTGTTTTTCAGCATGGAGGTCACGGGCATTCACATGGAGCTGGTAGGATATCTGTAACTTTCAGTACTGTTTACTTTCTTGGCACCCTGTGTTCCAGGACCTTATGGGGTTCTCCAATGAGAACCCCAGTATTAAATTTTAATGTCTTTTTAGTAGCAATCCTAGCCAAATGTATATGTGACTTCTGACTTACGTGTTTTATCACCAGCCCTAGCCACTGTTGTACTTTTCATGTTAATATCCATTAACTGGAACACCTAGAACTCCAGAATCTGCCTTCTGGGACAGGCACTGGTCTGAACAGGCACTCACCTGCACCTTGTTGAAATAGATTGCAGAGTGTCTTTTGTTAAAAATTAAGCTGGACTTTAGCAAGGTTGTGGCTAAAAAATTCAGAAAACATTATCTAAACCAAATTTTAAGTATGGGATGATTCAGCTTCAGGTGCTTCTCAACTCAAGTGTCTTTAAATTGAAACGCAGAATTTATTTGCCTAAATACATGTGGTGAACACTTTGGTTTTTTTTTTTCTGCAAAGCCTTTTGGTGTCTCATTCAGCTAAACTTACATAGTCCAGTGGAAGAAAAAAGTGTTTTGTCTTTAAGCAGTGATCTAAGCTTGAATTTTGAATGTGTGAACAATAGCCAATTTCTGGTTTCTTAAAACAGCTATTTTTAATGAGATTGCATCTAATTAGGTGAACATTTTTCAAATTGTACTAAAAGTGTAGCACAACTTCTCACGAGTGGGAATGCATAAAAGCACTTGACTTCTCAAATTAAGTATATATTTTACTCTGTATGTATATATAGATATATATTTTATATGGCTGCACAGCAGAGCTGTAGATGACAAACAGTTTTGTTTAGTTTCTTAAGTTATTTACAACTTACCTTAAGATGACCTGAAAGGCAGATAGGTTTTGAGTGGCTTAGAAACAAATGTAAGTGTACTTTAATTCATTATTAAATTCATACCCTGATGGTGGTATTTGTTTTTAGGGCATGAGCACAGTCATTCTCTGTTCAATGGTGGTCTCGGCCATGGGCACAGCCATGGAGATCACGGGCACAGCCACGAACAGAAACATGCCCATGGACACAGTCATGGACACGGCCATGGACACTCTCATGGTCAGGGTTATTGTCATGGTAAGTATTTAGTTAATGTCCTAGACCATCTTGACTCAATCTAAATGTGGTACTAATGACTTACTGGAAAAAAAAAGAGAGGGTGCTGGCAGCTTGTTGTGATCATACATGGAAGTAGTTTCATTAAATGTCTAGTATGCTGTACCACTGCCATGTGTCATGGCTCATTCAGTGTGTCACTTGCAGTAAGTTCAGTGTTAGTTTTTAAAGGCTGTGATTTGCATGTGGTTTTTGAACATTCGCCTTAATATTATGTGTTGACAGAAGATGGAACAGCTATGGCAATATAATGAAATTTTTAAGTGCTCAGCTTCAATTTTTTCACTTAAATCAGTAGGCAAAGTTAAGCTGCTTTGCTAGTGTTCTCCATTTGAATAATCTTACAGCTCAAGATATTAGAAAATATAAACAAACAAACTTTGGGTACTTATGGATTGTTAGTTGTACTTGGTTTGTGATTTCAAATAAGATTTTCCCCATCTTGTGTAGTTGTAATCTGTTTTAAAAAGGTGGTTATGAAAAAGGTGCTTGTTATCTTAGCTATGTTTAAATCTTTTCTATAAAGACAAACAATCTGAGAAGAGAGGTTCATGTGAAATATGGTCAGTAGCCTTCACTATGGGAGAAAAGACAACCTATTGAAACAATGCAGATGAGAGCTTGTAGTGTTACAGGGTTGTCAGTCCTTCCTGCCTCAGCCATGAACTGGGATCCGATGTGACTGAAAACATTCAGAGCAGGGAATAGTGTGGCAACTTGCAGACAGGAGGTGACACAGAGTGTAAAAATACTTACTTGGCTCTTCCTTGCTATTCTTAGCAGAAAAGTGGTGCTTGTTTTCCAGGAGTTCTCCTGGTATTTGGTTGGAGAGTAGGAGCTCCCTCCTTCTGCTTCTTTCTTGCTTTCCCCACACTCCCCAGCCAGTGGAACAGTAATGTAGCTATCTTGTTGTGCAATTTGATATTCAAATCACCTTTTATGTAATATATTGTATATCTTCACTTGAAGTCATTTGCTATCCTTTAACAAGTTTTCCTTAACATATCGTTCTGGTATGTTCCACAGAGGCATTAATCTGCTTGGATGAGAGGATTTTTTGTTTAGTTCTACCTTCTCCAAGTCTTCTCCTTGTTGTGCAATTAGAAATTTCCAAAAGGAAGACTGTAACAGAATGTACCACTAGACAGAGCCTTTGTCTAGGTTAATGTGTAATTGTCTTCACAGATGACCATTCACTTGAAGCAGTGGCTGGATCCAGCAAACAGATTTTACAAGGTATGATGGTAATAAGTATAATGGTTTATTGGTTTTATCGTGGTCGGTCTGTAACTCCTCTGTTTTAGAGGGTTCCTCTGGATAAATGCCACATTTTGCTTAGAGGAGCTATTCTATGAAATCCCATTCCCCCTGTAAACAGAGCAGTGCCGTACCCTGTGCATGTGTCATTCACTGAAGTCTAAATGTAGTGTGGTGTCAACACATTTTAAAAGAGAGATCCCGAAATCTGAGATTCGGCTTCTGTTACTGATGCTGAAAAATCAAATAATGAAAAACTAGGAAAGAGTGGTCAAAAGCAGAAACCTAAGGAGCCCAGTTGCAGTGTATGTTCTGGAAAATGAGGAACAGTATGATTGAGATAGAATGTATTTTAAAAATGCAGATAGGTACAATTGTTATAGAGTATCTGAGCTTAAAACTTGCCTTTCATCAAGCTCTTACCGTTGGTTTAGAGACGATGGTGATTTGCTATAAATTTCTTGAAGAAATATTGGAATCCATGATCTCTTGAGCATTAGTTATGGATAATTTAGATATTGATTTTGAGCTTTGGTTGGCTGTTTGTTGGTTTTGGTTTTGTTTTTAAAAGGTTCAGCACCTAGAGGGAGACAATTATGAGATGTAGGAGGTAATAATTATTTGGCATACCCAAATGTGTATAGTGTTCTCTCTTATTGGACAATTTGCAGTCTTATTTGAAAAGGAACATTTACTACCTCTTCCAGAATTTACAGTACTCCATATTATGCATATGTATACTCAGTACTTGAGTAGAGGGTATTTGAAAGTCAGTCTTTTCATGAAAACCTCATTTTAATTGAAGCATATTAAAACCACTCTATTTTATTTTAATTTTTCAATACTGAGGAGAAAAACCCCACCAAGTTACACAAAGACAGTCACTTACCAGACGATCATTCATGAAGACAGTCACCTCCCACCAGCAGATCAATGTCCAGGGAAGTCTCTGAGCAGCTGTTTTGAAAAGATTGCAGCCCAGTTTTGTTGCTGAGCATGGTGTGAGATGGTGTGGAGTTTCCCCTGGGCCATTTGGGTCAGCTGTCCTGGCTCTGTGCCCTCCCAGCATCTTGCCCTCCTCAGCCTACTTGCTGTGGGGGCAGTGAGAAACAGAAGGCGTCGATGCTGTCTAAACCACAGCATCATGCAGGCTGCTGTGGAGGAAACGTGGCTTTGTCCCTGCCAGACCCAGTACAAATGTAGACTTGGAAAAATCACTTAAGAGCTGATTTGTAGTTGGGTGCTCTTTTTACAAGAGGGGATCATCTGTCTGGAGACTTGTATTCAAAGAGCTGGTTCCGAGTGACTTCCCGTCACGGCCAGCAGAGAGCTCCAAAGGCTAAATTTTGGCTAGCTGCAAAGTACATCTTTCTTTGTATTTTAAGGCAGTGTTGTTCTTCAAAATAAGAGTGAAGTTTTTCATATCTTCAGTATTGTTTAATTCTCAAAACTATTTGTCTTGGATTTCTTTGCCAAATAACTTCTGGAGGATGTTATCAATGAAACAATAGCTTGTTTCAAAGCTTTGCAGAGCTGTTTCTGTTAATAGTCTGTCCATCTTAGCACTGTCTGTAGGCATCAGGGAACATGAGTTTCTTTATTATAATGTGGGGTGGGTATTGAATGAAAAAAATCTAGCTGCATCTGTTAATCACTGTTTAAGTGAAATACCCCTTTCTGCTAACTGGAGAAAGGAATGTAAATTCTTCAAACTGTCTATATTCTACAAATACGTTAAAATCTTGTGGTCACTTTCTGTGTGCTTGGCCCAAAATTGACCACAAATTAAACAAGTATAAATCATGTTATCAGGTTCTTGCAGCTTTTCTCTGTAAAATGTCTTTGAAATACACTCTTACCTTTGAGAATTCCAAGTTGTAATGATATCAATTGATCTTTTACAGGTGTATTTCTGCACATCGTGGCAGACACACTCGGAAGTATTGGTGTGATCATATCTGCTATACTGATGCAGAACTATGGTCTGATGATAGCAGATCCTATTTGTTCAATGCTGATAGCACTACTTATAGGTGTAAGGTAAGCATTGCTATCACTGATATTTTGTAGTATTTTTGATGCTAGTTACAAAAGAAATCATAGCTCAGAAGAAAAGGTTTGTTTGTTATGCTAATGACTTACAATGTTTGCTTTTCTTCTGGGAGGGGCATGTTACCTCTGTTCTGTGCAGCTGTTCTAATGAGCTCTTGTATGAACTATTTTCTTTACCTTTTCTACAGCTACAACTTTTGCTCTTAGATCTGCATATTTTGCCTGTTTGCGTAATACTACAAAAATGTCTTTCAGGTTCAAACTGTAGAAAGCTTCCTCTCTTATTTAGTACATGCTTATATAAACCAATGTACTCCAGTAAATGGAGCAGAATGGCTTCAGGGCAGCAGAGTTGAGCCTGCTGGCACAGGATGTGCCCTTGTCCTTGACAAATCAAGGCTGGTGGATTTTAATTTTTTTGTGTCTTTCCCTGGCGAGAACTGTCTTTTCCTTTGTATTTGTACTCTGAGACATCCTTATTCCTTTTAAGATCTGATGGAAATGCTTCAAGTAGCTCTAGACTTTTCCAGTTGCTGCTTACCAAGATCACTAAATGTGAAGCTATTTGAATTAGACTGGACAAGGAAATATTTCATTCAGTGACACTGTTATTGGGCTTTTCTGGCAGCCGTTTCAATGGTGGCGCAGGGCAGCGTGCCACAGCTCCAGCTACAACCTAATAACTGAACACCTTTGTCTCTTCAGCAGTGGGGAATGTCATCTGAACTGCAGCTGCTTATGCCTGTACCATGTATGGCATGTTTACAGCGTATGCATGGCAGCATTCACGGGATTATTGATGTGAATCTCCCTATCTATCAAATTAGGGCAGTGTGCTTCAGACACAACGCCCCCAGAAATCTCTCTGCTAGAGGTCACTGTTATCATTTCAATATAAACTCTTAATATTTTGACTTAAACATCTTGTAATTTCATAAAGGACAAATTATTACAAGCTACTTCTATTACTGAAATCTCAAAATATGGGAAAGAAAATGTGCAGGTTACCAAGAGGGAAGAAACTATTGCTGAGGTAAAGGTAGTAGCTGAGTAAAACACAGGTTTCTGTACACTTAGATTAGTATACATAGATTAAATAATTGTCTGCTATTTCAAAGGAATATTTGTCCATTTTTTGTGTGTCCCTTTTACTAGTTAAGCCAACTTTGATAAGGAATAAAGCCAGAACACAAATCCTTATTCCCTTTTGTGGAACTTTCTGATAAACCAGTAGAATATGAAAGCAGTTGCATGAGAATGCAGAGGGGAATCGTTCCTCTTAATCCAGGTTTGCTTGTGTCTGCCTGAGATAACTGTTCATTCATTTTTTTATTGAGTGTTTGCTTTGCTTCAGTGCTGGGGCAGTTCTCTCAGATTTACTTGAGTCTCACTTGCTTCTGTTAGTGGGTCTTCTCTGTTCAGGTTTCTAAAATAATGGCCACACTTGCCAAAAGAAATCACAAAGATACCTGTGTAAGATGACTATAAAGCTCACTGTTGCAGTATAAAGCTGTACAGACTCTACTTTGTAACCTGCTTTGTCTCATGCAGAGGCAGAAGGGTTGAGCAACGCTTCCTCAGACAAGTCAAGCAGTGCTTTTAAATCAAATGCTTGAGCCTTGCTGTAGACAACATCTCTAATTAGTGAAAATTGTCAGCTGCTGACACGGTTTCTCTGTGTTGCTTCTGTGATCCTTTGCTAAAGCTGCTCTAGGGTGACATATTCTCTGCCTAACACCTCCTGAGTTAGCACAGAACATTCTGACTGCACAGTGAAAATCTGCTGTGGGATTTGAGTTTGCCTGGATGCAACCACTAATATCTAATGAACCTTTCTTTGATTACTTTTGATACTATCTCATGCAACTGTCCATTTAATTATAAATAGGACATGCTTAAAATAGACAAGTCTGTAAGGTTGCTTATTTTAACAAAAGCTTGACTATTTCATGCTTGTTTGGGTTGACACTCTTGTAGTTTTTTCCTAGGCATTGTCCTCATATGTGCCTGAATCAATTTTTCAAGTCTCTAAACTGCTTTTAATATTTAAAACTAACTATTCATTTAGTTTTTACCCTTAGTATTCTAAGCCTTATTCAGAAACATTGAAGCCATTTTAGTGTTTCAGTCAGCTATGTGAAATTAGTCACCACACAAAAGCCACAACTCTAGTATAAATCAAGTTTGCCTGAAACCACTATTAGACCCACATGTTTCTAGATTGCACAGGCTATGCAGACTACATATTAAGTGGTCAAAGAAATGAGGCAATTTACATTTAGTGAAGTTGTTTCCATGGGTTACAGAAATTTTTTTGCATAAAATCTAAAGCTTCTTGAACGTGATATAATATGAAAGGGCTGTGGGGGAGGGTGTGCCAGTACTGTTTGGGATATATGCCTTTAATGTTTGAGGCATAACAATATAAAAAAATTACTTTTTAAAATGAAGTGCTGCATTCACTAAGGTTCAGAAGCAATCTTTTATAGCAAAACTCCTCCAAACAGGCACGTTTGTCATTGGTGTTGTTTTAAGCCATTACTGCTAAATGTCGTGCACTACTTTATTTAAAGGGTAATGGTACCTGCCAGCCTTGCTTGAGAGTCAAGGTACTATGTTGTTATGAGAACAAGTAATTCAGAATCAGTAAAGTAAATTTTAAACCTGCAATCCTTGCCTTGAGCAAAGCTTGCAGTCTGATTAAAATTGCCATTGCCTAGTAGAAAAATTTTATTAAAGTTCTCAAATAGGCCGACAGTGTTGGCAGTGCGGATATGGGTGGTGGTAGGGGAAAAAAAGTTTGGAAATCTGGCTGTAGATTTTGAGCTGTGGTATTTGAAGATCCATAGCTGGTCTTGATCCTTAGCAGTGTTTGTTTACCTTCCACAAAATCTATCAGGAATGTCCTCTCTTTTCTGTAGTGCTGAGAGCACTGAATGAATTTCCTGCTGCGCTCTGAGTGCAACGACTGTGAAAAGGGTTCTTTACCCAGCGTTGTTTTCAGCCCTGCAGTCTGAGACTATAACAATGCCAGAGTCTTGCTAGTTATGCCTACAAAAACAGTGGCATAAACAGGATGGGACTGGAATGAATACGAATATTATCTGAGTGTGATGCAGGTTAATTAAGAGTTTGATGCTTTCACTCTGCGTTTTTAATCAAGCCTTGTGTCAGTGGCAGGGTGGATTTATCAGTTTCATATAAATAGCTTTTATATGTGTGAACACCTTTCACTTCTTCTGTAACATTGTTAAGTGCAACTGTGATGTGCTGTAACATTAGGTGCTTTTGCAGTTCTAGCTTTTTCAGAGGATATGTTTTTATCCCAAGTCTTGCTGTGGGTTAGCACCTCTTTCAAATTCCACTGTCTGGGAAAAAAGTGTGGTATTAATCAAGAGACCACTGGAAAATTGAGTCTGCTTTAGCAGCAAAGCTTAAAGACTGCTTATGCTTGAGAAAGCTTTCCACTTGATGAGCATTCAGCATTATTTATTTTCCGCAATGATCTTATAATTTAAACAAGAGAGGAAGTACCAGTGCAATAGTTGCTGCAGAGACAGCCATGTGTTTTTTTCACTCATGACTAATCCAAAAAAAAAAAAAAGCTTTGTCAAATTCTCTAACCATATTTTCAGCCTGCTTGGTTTTGTCATCTTTCCTAATGTTTTCTTCAGTCACGAGATGGAACTGATATTTCTAGTGCCTCCTTGTGATTAAGTATTACTGTGTTTAGTTGATGTTTGAGAAAAGAGCATAGTGTGTGGAGTTTTGGTTTTTAAATTAAAGGTTTTGTACTTAAGTAGTGTGCATGAAACAATGGAAAACATCAGATGTCATCAAACTGGATTCTGTTGTTTGTGGTGTTAGTTTGGCTTACAGTAAGCCTGTCTTGAGAGATAGTGTCCCGTTGGATGCAGAGGGGTATCCATGGCCTTCTGTGCTCTTAACAGTATTTGTGAGGGCCTGTCATCACTGCAGCTGTCTTTTGGCCTTTTCAGCTTTTCAAAAGATGACATTTGTATCTGAACACTAAGACAGGAGGAAGGTGTGACCCAGGATATGCTTCAACTTCACCAACAGTATCAAGCCACATCCTGATTTACCTCTGTTCTTTGGACATTTAAGATGTTTTTGTTTCGTAGTCTGTCTCTCCAAATCTACTGACAATTAATTTCCCTTCTATCAGATAATGTACATCGGTTTTATCAAATAATGTAAATAAGTTGTGCAAATTTAATATTTTTTGTTAGATTCTGTCCTGGCTTTTTTCACTCATAGTGGTATGTTTCAATAAAAAGGCAGGCTGTTACATTCTCCATTCCTTTAGTTGTTTCCCTGGGGAAAAAATATGCAGCCTGTGCATGTGTGGATTTTGAAGCCTTTGGATGCACATGTTAGAGAGGCCTTGTTAAATTCATGGGGATGGAGTCAGTGTTCAAAATTCTGGTATTCAGTTTGCATCCTGAACTTGTGTATTGGTCTTTCAAGGTTTTTATTAAGAAGGAAACCTGCATTTTAAATAGTGAGTTAAACTGAAATCAATTCATCAGTGGAGTGTTTTGGCAGCTCCAGCTCCCCTTGATGTAATGCTTGTGACATGGACGTTATTTAGTGAGATGGGTCCATTAATAAGAGAACCTTTTTTTCCCTAAACTTTTGTAATCCACTCTAGAATGTGACACTCCAATTAAGCTTCCTTTAGACAGGTTGACAGTTATTGCACTGCTAAATGTTTGTCTTGGTGACAGGTCCAGTTCAGGCAACTCTTGTGTGTCCCTAATTGCTTCTTCCAATTTCTGAACTGATGCTTTGATCGCAGCACAACTGTGTGAGGCCATGGGATAGAGTGCACCCAGCAGTGACTTTGGCTGGAACCATCGTTGTGCCTGCAAGTAGACTTAATTTTAGGGTGGTGGTTTTTCCAGAGGTTCATCTGACAGGAGTCACACACCCTCCTGCCTCTGGCTAAGTTTTAGCCAAGGGGTGAGCTGAGCAGTCAGTCAGCACTGCTTTCATGGACTAATGGAATCATCTGTTTAAAACTGGTTAGGTCACATTGGCCACCATCTGCAAATACGCAGCTGGTCTGTGCCATGCATTCCACATCACTTCATGAGATTTTAAACAAAGTTTCTGTGGTTTTCTTTAACAACCAGCTTGGTTAATCTCTTACAAATGTTTTGGGTGTGCTTTCAATCCCATCACTCTGTATACTGCAGCTGTGATGCCAGTGCTGAACTCTGAAATTCAGCTTACTGTTTCTGCAATATATAGGCACTTTTGGTCCAGAGGGTTCAGTGACTTGTATGCTCTTGAAATTAGATTGCTGTTGAAGCTTTAGCGTTGGGTTATAGATATTTGTCATCCTTTTGAAAATGTTAGGATGCTCTACTGAAGCAGGCATGGTGCAATAGGGCTAAACAAAAAAGTTACCATGCTGAATACTTAGTAAGAGTGTAACTTTTTAGTGGTAGCTTCAGGGTGTGGGCTTACTGGTCTCCTGGTTTTATTTTTAAAAAAAGTAACAACAATAAAAAGGTATTAAATGTCTTCTTAGTTAGCTGATTAAACAAGACCGTTTAGCCAGGAGGGAACCTCTAATTGCTTCCAAATGTTTAACCCCTGAGCTTGGATGAGACCCTACATGTAGTTCACTTCAAGAATATGTGAAGTTGTCCGTTTCTGACAGAATAACTTTGTTATAGCTGGACTGCTCCACACTGATTTCATTTTATGATTGCCCCATTATTATCTTAGTTCATAAGAAAAATATGCCTTAAGCCAAACACAAAAGCAAAACCCATTGCAGTTGAATATTGTTATGATTACTTGTGAATGATTTGCCATTGAAATAGGTTTTGAGCTAAACTTATCAGCTGCTTTGTTTTATAACTTCTATATAGTTATATGAGACTATGTACTAAGAGCTTTTATCTCAGATCCCATGATTAAACTATTAATCTTTTGTGATCAGCCACTGGGTAGTTCTGTGGAAAACATGGGGGAAAAGTAATCTTGCCTTTGGTAAGACACTACAGCAATTTTGTAAATCCTTCTATTTCCTGTGCTAGGTTTTGATGGCAACATTCTTATCTTCTAATGGAACAACTAAGGAATTTCTCAAGAGCATTAAGGAATCTTAGGCTGCATCTTTTGAAAATGCAATAAATACTACCTAATTTCCTTTTTTCTTTCTAGTATTGTTCCACTTTTAAAAGAATCCATTGGGATTTTGATGCAGCGAACTCCTCCTTCCTTGGAAAATGCCCTGCCTCAGTGCTACCAGAGGGTGAGCTCTTGAGCCATTTTTGCTCATCAAGCTGCTGGCTGATTGAGCCTCAGCTGTGTGTATGAGGATATTTAATGATTTTTTTTTTCAGTAACACCTGTAAAGGTTCCTTAGAATATACAAATGGAGGTACCAGTTTAATTAATGTTTTCCTGAAGTCCTAAATTGTATGTAGCTTCACCTCAGTTTGTGTTTTAAAAATGTGCTACTTTAGTTAAGAAAAATAGATCCTGAAGCTTTTCCTCCCAAAGCTTTCTGTGCCTATACAAAGTGCCAAATGTTTTTCTGTTTTGTTCAGTTTTTGTTTCCCTCAAAATCTAGTTCTTAGTAATGTGAGGTGGAGTAACATTGGAAGTGTATTTGAGTATACACAGGTTACTCTGGGTTTGACCTGTTCTCCTGTTTAACTAATCTATTAATATGTCATGACCCGAACACTGAAGTGTCTTTGCAAAGTTAATACAAGGCACAGAATGCTGTCTTCCCCAGGGAAGTTAACGATTGTAATTGGTGACTTGCAGGGTTTGCTAAAATTAGACAGAGGAAAAAGAAGGGGGTTGACAGGACCAACCTAAGCCCTTACAGAATATTTACAGAAACATTAACGTATTAATATAAATTATATATGAATATGTTTCCAGGGAAGTTAGAATCTCACGAATTATTTCATGGCAGAATGACCACATTTGCGAAAATTGCAGTGTTAATTGAATGCCCTCTCAAATTCAGTAACTGACTTTTTTCTCTTGGACACCTGTATTTTCAGAAATGGTTTCAGTAAAATACATGTAGAATGTAAATGCGTGGTACAAAATCATGGCACATACACAAATCTGTATGATTTCACCTTCCTTAAGATTACTGAGATAGTAATGAATTTTGCTAGAAGATCACAAATAGCGCAGTGGACTAGAAGGAAAAGAATGCATTGGCTTTTATAATATTTTCTGTAAAAACCATAGTACAGACAAACGCTTTCTGAAATATATTATCTGAAATTTGCCTGTATTTTTAGGTGCAGCAGTTGCAAGGAGTTTACAGTTTACATGATCCACATTTCTGGACCCTCTGTACTGATGTTTACATAGGGACTTTGAAATTATTAGTAGCTCCTGATGCTGATGGAAGGTGGATTCTAAGCCAGACTCACAATATTTTTACTCAGGTAGGTCTTACCAGTGGAAATCACATCTCAAAACACAAATTGCCTGTCACGTGATGTGACATTGTAATTCTTATCAAGCAAAATTAAATATTTCTGGGTTTGGAATCTGTGTTTTGGAAGGCTTGTCTGCTTCAGCTGTATAAAATGATTTCAAAATACTCAGTTGTGTAGGTGGAATTACTGTACCTCTCTGCATTAGTTTTTGATGCCACTTAATGGAAATAACACCTCAGGTGTATCAAATTGGGTTGACCTGTATTGACCTATGAGGAACCAAAAAATAGCTGAGGCTTCCCTTGGGATAGGACTTCTCACCACAGACCTATTCAAGCTTTTCAGTGCGTTGGCTGCTTGCACATGTGATGACTTTCTTGCCAAAATCAATGTAGAACTGGTTTGAACAACAAAATCCTGTGTTACGCTCTTGTGCTTAGCTCCATTTTAAACTGACAGCTCTTCAAGCAGCTTCCTTTTCAGGAAGTTAAACTTGTACAAAAGAAAGTAAGAATTGCTTTTGTGCAGCTTCACATGTGGCAGTGATTTAAGATGAATCAGAGAAGGTAATCTAGCAAAGCTAATGCTAATATGTCAATACTTGGCTGTGTGAAGAACCCTGTATTCACACTGTGCTCTCAGTGAATGATGTGCTAAATGTGGGAGATGAATTACAGATAGGTAAGACATTGAGGGTTTTTTCTAGGTAACTTACTGATGTGGACTGATGTTCAGGACAGGTAAATTGCTTTGGCTTTACAGGTTTTTAACTCTCCTTCCCTTTTCCATAGGCGGGAGTAAGACAGCTTTACATACAGATTGATGTTGCAGCCATGTAGTGAATTTCTGGAATTGTGCTGTTGGACCAAAGTTTTCAGTACTGTACTGGTATAACAACCTACTTCTCGAGACAGAGCCTGCCTCCACCACTGTTCTGGAATCGACTGAATAGATTTCTGCCCTTGGGCTATGGGTGGAGTTCACTTCTAACGAGTAAATACTGAATGAATGTTATGGACTTTGGGTCTTGGTTTTTTTGGGGCCCCCAAACTTGTAAGTTTTTGCGAGGTTTTTACTTAATAAGATTGCGGTACTGGAAACCCTGTCATGTCTTCAGTAAAGCTGCTGCAACCACTGCTCATTCCCATAAAACCAGTGTTATCGACAATTGGAAACTTGTTTTGTAGATGATGTCACAATGGCTGACATGCTTCAATATAATTGTATGTTTGTACAATTGTTTGTACTTTGCAAACTTAATGAACCAAACCATATTGGGTTTTCAAAGTGCCTTTTATATCAGGAGAGCTATTTGCCAGCATAAAAATATGGAGCATCAAAGGGGTGTATTACTTTTACAAATAATCTTGTATGCAGTCTGATTATTTACTAGTAATGTATGTGGGGGGGGGGTTGTACTTGCATAACTGTAGATGTTAGACTTCCATTATACTTGCATCTTACCAGAAGAGAAGAATTCTAAATGTTAAATACAGAGCTGTTGTGAAGAGACTTGCTTCCAAAACAAGCTGAGTATTTTGTTGCACATGTCTTGTGAAAAATATTTTAGTCAAAATATTAAGATTTAACTCCAATTCTTAGTCTCTTCAAACTGTTGAAAGTAATGAGACACTACATGATGCTACTCACGTTTATAATCACTTAAGCAACGGGCAGCTGAGGGAAGATGCTGGTGATGGAAGCAGTGCTTGAAGTTTTTTATTTTCCAAATCCTGGTGGAAAAAACTAAATCTCGACATTGTTTGTGAAAGCTTAAATCTCCTTGATTTTTAATAGGTTGTAATAATTTTTATTAAAGTGATTGGTGAGATAATTTTTGCCTTTCCAGATACTGAAAGTAGTTGTTCCTGGTGGCTATACCCAAAATGGAAATAAGGACCATGTTTCATGCTTAAGATTATGCTTTTCCCAGGTTGACAAGTCTGATATCTTTGACTCTCTTACTGTAGCTTTTGTATGTTTTCATGGGGGAGAAAGTTCTTAGTGCAGCATGGGTTGCTTGTTTGGGGTTTTTTCCAGAGACATTAGTGTGTCATATTTTTGTAGCATTTATAATCATGTTACTCAGATCTGAGTGTTGTTTTCAAAACAAATCTGCTATACTTGGTAGTACAGATGAGAGTTCCACTATGCTGTAGTAGTTAACTTAGTAATGGAAGACTTTTTAAGAGGACATTTTACAAACAGAACACTGTGGAGTGAAAAACAAGGCAGGCATTTTTCTGAGAAATTATAGCTGCCACTGACTGGTATGGATTTTAAATATTTTTTTGGTACCTGTTATGTGGTAATAGTGAAATCAAGGCCCTCTGAAGCTGACAATGTCTGTGTAGTAAGTGCTAGGCACTACGAAATTACTGAAGATTGGTTTGCAGAAATGTTTGCCACTGATAGTGTTGAATTCATAGCAGACATGAAGAGTTCCTCACATCCACCCTGTTGTTCCTACAGAGCACCTGAATTTTGATTTCTTCTCGTGTGAAAAGACAACAGTTGCCAAATTGATAGGTGGTTCCTGACTTTTCCAGATGGAATATTGAAACATGAATGTTGATTTTGTACAGAGCTTGGGGTTGTACTCTTGTGCTTGGAATGAAAACTGGGTGTAAAGAAAAACAGCAGTACAAAGACACGTATATTATTGCTTTTAAGCTTTACAGTCTCTTCCAGTCTTCAGATCCTTCTTTATCCCTGTTGCTGGTTTCTCACCCTGTTGGCTGCTCCTGGGGATGTGGGTGCAAAGTGCCCTTTCATCTGCCTGCACCACTCCACATCTCTCTTCTGGCCTCCTGCCTGGCACTCTGTCAGGCTCTCTCCCCATCCCATCTTGCAGATCCCCTGCCAGGCCCAGACTTTCCTGACTGAAAGATGGGATCTGGGAGTTACATGGCACAGGGTGGGGTGCAAGAATCTGTTGAGCAGATTTGAGTCTTGCAGTTTAAGATACCATGTGCATGTATGTTCATAGAAAAGGTGATTAAAATCTGGTTGTGATTATAGGGTGGAGTTACTGTTTTGTAGTGCGTTGCATATAGACTGCTGCTTGTTGGCTGACAGCATGACTTCCTCATTTTTTAATAGTTAGTATTACTGCTATTTGAGGCTAGAGAAGATCAACTGATACTACTTTAAAGGCAAGCACCAGCCAACTTCAATGCAGTTGTGTCATGATCCAAGAGCAAGCTTCGGTTTAAATCATTTTTCTACCAGCATGTTTTGGGACTGGGTATTCCTGGACTTGATAAATACTGTAGTGCTGCCCTAGTTACTGAGCTTGGCCACTATTTTAGTTTTCTTAATGAAAAGACAACTGCTACTATTTGTTTCCAAGTGACAATCTGGCTAAGTGGCAGTTGGTTGTTTTTTTTAAAAGTACATCTACAGACTTTTTAAATATGGGAAATGGTGTGAAAAAGCCTATAAGCCAGTTATAATGATACAATAACAATTTTAATGACTTCCGATTTTTTATTTTTGGTTATTATGATTTATTGAATTGTTGGAAGGATATGTACAAGTCTGAGTTTTCTAACCAAGAAAGCACTTCGTTATTTTTTAAACTTGGTGTTTTATAGTAAGAAATGTATCATTTGTCGAATATAATTGGGGATAGTGTAGGGAAGTCAGATTTAAAATAGACTTTAAGCCTTTTTAGGCTTTCTGAAAAAGGATAAGTATCACAAAATGCTACAGAAGACACTATATGACTTGTTCAGGAGGTAACTACAGTCATATCTAGTATGTCAGTAAACCGAGTGACATCAGATTTCTTTTTTTCACTTACTGAGGGGATACTTGCTCAGGTTTTAGGAGAGTACAAATCATGCAATTGAAAGTGAAGCTTTTCTTACCCTGAGAGCCAAAGCACCATTAGTTTGTGTTTTGCTAATTACCTAACAGGTGGCTGCTTATGTAACACTTTGCTTTTAACACTTTATTGGAGATGCATGGCATCGATTAAACAGAGCTTTGTGTGAATGACTGACATCCAGAGATGGATGAATGTCTGCAGATCACCTGCTAAAACTCAGCTTCCTGGCATTCACTACTGAATTTTGAACCAAGTTTTCAAGGTATGGTTTTCTCATGTTTTCATGTAGCTGAGCTTACCGTGGGGTTAAACAGAGTTTGTCTTTGTGGTCTGGTTTTTTCTGTGACTGAAACCAGTAACTTCCAACCCTGTTGTCCCAAAGATCAAGCCTGCGAACTGCATGACTTTTACTGCACCTACAGCAAAATAAGAAGATAAAACAAAGGCTGCAGTGTATTAAAATGCCCCAGTGTTTTTTATGGTAAATAACAGTGGAAGAAAACCACTCTTATGAATATGCACAGTGAAGATGGGTCCTTTATAGGCTAATCCGGTAAGTCTACAGATATGGATAGACTGGCTCCTTACATCAGCCAGGCCCCTGCAGAGAGCTGAGTTACTTGTGGGATTTGCTAAACTAAGGCAAAAAGTGCAAGAAGCAAATAAATGACTCTGGCTTTTATCTAATACTGCTTACTAAAACAAAAGTTTAGTTGCATCATTAGTAAGAGCTGTTGACACTATTTTTACATAAAAATTGAATCTGCTGCTACTAATAAAATGGACATTAGTGACTCCTAACATTGTTCTTTTTTTTTTTTTTTTTTTTAAGTAAAACTGGCTTTAAAGGTGAAGGAAATTAAGGGTATCTCTTTTTAACTGTTGTAAGTGAACCTGTTTTGGGAATTTAAAAAAGATACAAGAGGGGAGAGAAGCTGCTGCTGACTTGCAGTTTTCCACCCTTTGCACACACTCTGCATTCAGATTGTAAAGTCCATGGCATTTCTCTCACAGTGCAGATTTCAGTTGCAGTTGTACAGTGCAAATTTTCAGTTGCATGCTTCTGTAAAATGCAAAGCCTTCTCCCTTTTCATGAAACAAGGTCTTTAAATACCAGTTCAGAGCAACAGTTTTATTTAATAACTAAGCCCTGCCCTGTTTCTTCCAGAAGCCATCAGACTGCCACTTGCTATGATTCTTGATTATCCACCCCTTTAAGCAGGATTTTTTTTTTTAATAATCTGTCTGATCCCTAATACTGACTCAGTAGTTAATTCCTCCTTTACACTTCTGTTCCCTTTTGGATTTGTCCCCCATTCAGGCTTTGTTGCAGTGACCATCCCTGTTGGGACTCCATTGGCCAGACACTGCTATAATGTGAAGATGCCAGTCATGCTTCTGCTGTGCCTGGCATGTGAAGACTGTGTCTTGCTGTGTGCAAATACTGCTTAATCTGCTTCTCTGTTTCAGTGAGCCACAAAAAGTTCCTGCCTATGTGGTAATTTGGCGGAAATAATAAGTAAAAGGAGGTGGGTATTTCACTTCCCATGTGCATTGGAGTCTCTCACGTGTATGCTGGGATCTTGTACAAGAGTTAAGTGAATGGCTACAGTATTTTGGCTGAAGTGTGAAATAATGTGAATGAAGCAATTGCCAAAATCATTCCTGGTAGCAGATAGCATATTGCTTGCCTTTGCCTTTAAATTACAGGAATTACTCTTAGCAGTGAGCTAAAGTTGAATAGCACAGTATGTCAAAGTACCTGTGAAGAAATCACAAGGCAGCTCACTAAAATTCTGAAGACTATGTATGATTTTGTTCTGGAATGCTAATGTTAGTAGCTTAGCCACGACTTGTCCCAAGTGCAATATTAAGAAATTTTTAATGTAATCTTTTCTACTTGAATACAGTCTATATAAAATGTTAAATATCCTATATTGCTGAAAAGATATGGGATCAAATTTCTTTCCAATAAATCTTCAGTTAAAAAAAAAATATGCATACAGGTCTGCTTTGTTCTCATCTTACTGTGAAGACTAGTTGAAATAATGACCACCATCATTCACTAGCTGATTTTAATGAGAATTCTTGCTGTCTGCTGAGATTTGGCTTAAGGTTAATTATGGTTGTTGCAGTTCGAGTCCAGCCCTTCATGAATGCTGGCATTAACATATGAAGAAATCCAGTTCTATTTTAAGTTGCAGCCTTCTGAAATAAGGAATTCTGTGCAGCTTTTCCATCTGTTTCAGCAGCTTATCAAAGGGTAAGTTCTTGTTTTTCTCGGTTTAGAGCATTCTCACCTGTCTATATTCATTCTCCCAAAGTAAAGATGGGCACAGACCTAACAGGTTTCGCATGCTAATGGTCTCTGTTGGTGAGAGGACTACTAAGTTTCTGGAAAGCTGAAAAGCAAAATGTAACATCTAATGCACTTATAATGATGTATGCAGTAGGCTTGGTTAATGGACTAGAGCAAAAGTGATGTCCCTTTGATCACAAGTCATGCTGATGTGTTTAAAACTTTGTGGAGATGTCTACATGGTAGAAGCAGATACAAGCAGGTGCAGCTTGCAATTTGCAGCCTTGGGTAAAAGCAGGTCCATGTTCCTACAGTGTTGTCTCCTGAAGCCATATGCAGTGTAACTGCTGTTAGGCAAGTCTTAAATATTCACAGGAATAACTTGATGCTGTTACAAAATTAAAGATGGAATAAAAATGTAAATGCCTCATTTTTATTTAAGTGGTCCTTTGACATGCATTATTTTCAAAACTGGAACTATCTACAGAGAAAAGCTTAAGCATTTCTAATTCCAGAGGATGCATAGTGCCTGTAACAATTAAGGAATGTAGTGGACCGCCCAATTCCACGCTGGACATCTGCTGGAGTGTGCCTGCTGCAATCTTCTCATCTGGAGCACCCACACGAGCAAGGCCAACACAAATTGTGTTTTCAGTAGTTTCTGTAAGAAAGAAGATTAAATGCTTAATTTGTTGACTAATGATCCTATCATAAAGGGGAAAAGTATTCAAAGTGCTTAAACCTTAACAGTTTTCTTAAACCTTCAATTATTAAATTATTGGAGTGGCCCAGAAAGCAGATTATTCTTCAAAGAAAATAAAGCTGTATCTTAAAGATGTTGATAAGGAGGAATGGGAAGGCAGTATAAGTAGAATATGTAATTCCTTCAGGAATTGTCTTCACTTTTGGGAAATGGCTGCTTCTGATTCATTCTATATAAGGGATAAAAGGAAAATATTTTCATTTTAACTGTATTGAAGGAATAAACTTCTAAAAAGAATATAGCTAGATGAATTTTTATTAGAAAAAATTTTGTGACACGACTGAGTCAGCTTTATAGCTGCTGTGAGCTTACCCTGGATCTCAATAAACGTTTCACAGTTTGCTCTTGACTACTGTTAAGAATTCAAGGCCAAAATCACAGTTCTGCATCCTTGGATTAACTTAGATTCATGTAGAGCAGAGTGTGACCAGTCTAAGTAAAATGTAGCAGAGATTTTTTTGAAGCTTGACCGATCTAAAATGCTCAGAATCCTTCCGCCTCCTGCAATTCGAATGGATCAAAGAGCTCACAGTTACAGAGGGATAGAAACAGTCCATGGTTTCCAAACTGAGGCTTTGACTAAACCTCCAGGAGCCACTTGTGCACCTTCATCTTTGCTCACTGAGCTATCGCGTGTTCAAGCTCAGCTAAATCCATCTCAACTAAGATTTAAAGCCACTGCGGAGCAAGAGAATGCCAAGAGTGAGAGGAGGGGAGTGGAGCCCAGAGGCTCATCAAGGGGTGTGACTGGAGAGGGGCAGTAGCAGACACAAACATTGCAGTCGTATACCTGGTTTTTCTCCTTGGAGCCTCCTGTTTTGAATAATGGCAAGAAGCTGTTCTGCAGCTTGATTCACACTCATGTAGCGTGGTGGCTCATAAATCTTTCTTCCTCTGCCGTGAAGGGAAAGCAGAGAAATTTCACATATAGCACGTTTCATTATCCCCAGCATTCTTGCAACTTATTTCAAGAGGCCTCTAGACAGCAAATTGAACTTTAACAGGCCAGGCTCTCAGGCTGGGCCTTTTAGACAAGAGTGTGATTTTTAAGGAAGACAGAAGTCTGTTGTGCTCTCACCACACCTGTGAAACAGCTGGGCCTCCAGCTGGCAGATCATTTGAGTCCTAACAGCAAAATCAGCTGCTAGAAGCAATATGCAGGTTTTGCAGCTACTCCTGAGAGATGCATTAGACTTAAATTCAAGGGCAAACGACTGTTTTTCTGTCAAATGCTCTGCAGACAGATGATTACAGACTAGAAATATATTCTTAAATGAAATGCTGCTTTCCTTGCCAACTGTGGATTCAGTCAAACAGATTTTATTCTGAACTCCAGAATAAACAAACCTCAATGATACTGTGAGACTTCACAAACGTTAATTTAGACTAGTTACAGCATGTGTATAAAAGAACCATTTATATTCACCACTGTCAAAACACAGATTGCAGAGAGATGAATAAGATGTGGTAAGAGCTTTCTGAATACAGTTAAACAACTTTAAGAGCGTTTTCTATATATTGCTTATTTAACTGTGTAAAAAGGTTGGTATGTATTCTGTGTTTCACACATAGTTTCTAGCCAGTGTACAGAAGAATAAATTTAGAACATTGTTTCAGATATTAATCTGTTTCAGGAGGTGACAGAACAGTGGAGAAATAACACTTCATTCGCCAAGCGGAAAGCCTACCCCATTCTGACCCAGTGCTTCTCACAGCAACAGTTAAAAAAAGATTACGCTCTTCTGCAGCTCCATTCAGGCACTGTAAATAGAGCCAGGTCCTGCTGCAGTGAACAACAGAGTTCCACTCCTTGTAAGAAACAAAAGAGTGGGGCCACTGAGAAGCACAAAAGGAGAAGGCAGGTAGGTTCAGTATTAGACCATGAGTAAGGAACCTTTGTACAAAAAAACCCTTTGTAAGTGCACTGTGTGTTTCTGTATATTTTCAAAATGGTGACTCACTTCATGAGATTCTCCAGAGACTGCTCCTTCACTTTAATATCTGTAGAACAAAACATATTAAAAGTCAGGTTGCCTACAAACTGCCCACTTAGTTTTCTATGTAGGTAAAAATTTATTTAACGGTTTCTATAAAACATTTTAGCTATTACAAGAATTATACTGTTACATGTGTTAATTAATCACAAGTACTGTGACTTTATGCATGTGATTTTACCCAAAGACAAGGCAAGTTTCACAGATTTCACAGCAACACAGCTGAGCTAAGTATACAAATAGCAGGCATATTTACCATGGGACAACTAAATGCTGGCACATCTGGGCACACCAGGGTATTGAGGCTTCTCCTAAATTATGAGCACTTTGTGGTCACCAAAGGTAAAACAGTATGACTGACCGGCAGTGATTACATCACTGCCCTGCAGGAACCTGACTTTCACTAGCACTGCCTGTCCCAATCAAAATTTAGCACAGTCTTCTGTTATGGGAGAAAAAAAAAAAAGGCTTGGGCAAAACTGAAATAGAAGGGGTGAGGGAGGTAACTCTGCACAGATGCAATTTTATGAAACTAATTGACCATAATTTCTCCAAGAGGGATTCAAATGTTACCTGTATTCAGATGCCCCAAAAAAATTATCATACTGAAAGCTGGATACATTTTTTACCTTGGATTTTTAAAAATTATTGTTTAATTATATCATTAACTTGTAAACCAAAGTGACTCAGATGAAAGGGGTTTGAATTGCAAAGCTGCAAGAGTGTGCCCAGTTTACCAAATTGCTTATATGTCCATGAAGTCACTTTGAATTCAGAAGTTTATCAACACTAACCTTTTTAATGTCACATTTGCTCATAGGGTAATCCAGTCAGCTGGATAAATGCAATGCATAGACCAAAATGACCAAGTATTATTAAGGGAACTCTTAGTTTGGAAATGGGTAGTTTCCAGCTGTGAGTAACAATGAGATGCAGCTACCCCAATAATCCCTGAAATGTGAGATTTATAATGTGGTTTTATGGTTTCAAAATTTTTACTCTCTTGCTACTATGTAAAAAAATGTAAAAGGGAGATCATAGAAATTATTATACAAAATATCTAAAGAATACTTTGTTTTAACATACTATAGCTGTAATAATCCTTGTCTGAAGCCCTTGTCAGGTCATCCTTCTTTAAAACAAATTACCAGAATTCTGATTTTTAGCCAATTTTGAAAACAAACAACTTTCAAGGCATTGGAAAGTCTGATGTGCAGTGATGCTTACATATTTAAATTGTTTCCTCCTCAGGATCCTCCAGCTACCACAGGCTTTGTTTTTACATAAGATATTAATTTATTTAGCCCTGAATGATCCCAGCTGTGTCTAAACTATGATACAGAGAGATATATAACTATATATACAGACAATGCCGGTGCCTTATAGTTTATGTGCTGGGAGTTGCATAATCTTGAAAGAGTTACTTAAACTAGTGGAGTTTCTCATAAAAAAAAAGTCAGCTGAGGGCTGTGAGGTAGGATAAAGATCAGACAGCACTATGGGAGAGCCTGGGACAGTGATTGGGTAGGAACAGTGTTCCATTTCGGCTCCATGATAGTAAGGATTTTTTAAGCACTGAAGCGTCTCATATGACAATTGTCTTTGGCCAAAAGATTCTTAGATAACTTAGGAAAAAGAATATCACCTTACAAAATACAAATGTGGTTAAAAGTATGATTTAGCTCCCCAGAAAGTTATGTGTGTTGACTTAATTAAGTCAATAAAAGATGGCTGCTAGTCCCTGCAATCTGCTTTGGATCCTGAGCCAGATCTAGCTTTAAATCTTAGTGAACTTATGAGCAAAAATGGACCTTCTGCTCCTATTTCACTTCTACAAAGGCATCAGTAGGGATTTCTGAAAAGGAATTTTGAAATACCTGGCTGCTGTAGCATGAACAATGGCGAATTGACTCTAAGCACGCAGGCACTAACATTCCATTTTTTGGTGTGTTTTCAAAGATACATGTTAGCTAAGAACACGTTGAATCACAGACAGATCCCGGGCCTGTCACTGTTGCCTCTGAGCATTGCATTGGTAGCTAAGGACCAGGGTAGCTGCTCACCAAGTAAGCACAGGGTGTGCATTCCACTCCGCCTGTTCTTTTCAATCTTGTCAAAAAAGCTTTCTGGCTTCCATGTATCTGTCCAGAACACTATAGAAACTGTCTCTCCAAAACTGTACAGCTGTAAAACAAAGCAAGTGCAGGAACATGTATACGCAATAAGAAAAAATTAAGAGCATGCAATAATGTTAAAGGACAAGTAATGAACTACCTGTAAAGTTTTTACCTCTCTCTGCATTCACCTTTCAATGTATATTAACTAACTTCCTTCTATTCTTTTTTACTTAATTCTGAAGTCCTTTTAAAGGTGCAAACTTTGTAAGATTAGCACAAAAAGTGTTACTTGTTATTTCTTATTTTGCTTAAGGGTAGGCAACTTTGAATAATGCCATAATGCCATGTTTTGATTCTACTGATATGGTAGTATTTATTTTAAAATGGCACTTTCCTGCAGATAAAAGCTCTGTCATGCAAAAGAAGTTACAGTCTAAGGAGATAGTGGATGTGAAGATCTGAAGACAGGACAGATTGCACACGAAGCAGAGAGGTGCAACACTGTTTATGCACATATGGTAAGTAGAATATTGCTAGCAGATTGTATGTCAAGCATACTCACCAATTCTGTTCCCAGTCTTAACACATTTATTACTGTAAGTCCCTAATCTCAGTTGAAGACATTTGAAACAACAGTCTTGCCAATCATATCTGGTGATGCAAAAGTGAAAGTCATATGTAACCTAAGGCAATATTTGGCTTAGAAGTTTTTGTAGCCAAGCTGAAAAAGGGCAAAACCATGCATCAGTTTTGGTCAATTCAGCTCTGGAACGGGGCCGTCCCAGATGGATTGTTACAGCTTGCCAATGTTCTGTCTGTTCAAGCCCACCAGGGAAACAACAGCTGTATGGTCTACCCTTCCCACTTCCTCTGGACTCCTGGAAGGAAAAGATGCTTTTCCGTGCCTGCTACAGGAGACACGGTGTGTGCTGTTGGCAGAGGACCCTGTGTAGAAGCAGCTCTGGCAGCCCTGTGCCATTTGGGGATTTCCCTATACACACTTATTTTACTGTGGCATTAGGTTGTGGTTTTAACTCCTTTATGCTGGCAAAGCAGAAACATGTTTGTTTTCAAGGGACCAAAAGCTTAAATTTTAACCATTCATGCTGACAGAAACAGAGTTTATTCAAAGACTCCTGGAATACTACTGAAAACATTTCCTCTTTTAGGTATTTCATTCTAGTGCAAGGACAAGAACACACAGTGTACATTTCACAACCTAAAGGTTCTTCCAGTAAAGTAAATACAGGTTGAACCAAATGAATTGCTCCTGATGTAACTTGTTAACTATTTCAAAGCTGTGTTCTAGAACATTTAAAAAACAGCCCCTACTATGCTTTGCCTGTTTTCCATGTGGCTGCCTAGAACTCTTTCCCATTTTGTACCAAATGTGAAGAAAAGATACACAAGAAGTTTCTCCCCTTCACTGCTGGAACATCTGGGAGCAAAATACCTTTAATCTTATCGGTAGTATCCCTGCAATCTTCCACAACTGCCGAAATGTCCAGTACCAACCCAACTAACCGCTTCCCATCTGCCACCTGAAAGCCACTGCAGCCGTTTTCCAAAAGCAGCAGTCCTTGTTCAGGACAGAAAGTGGCCTCCATTAACCTTAAGTCTTGTCTTGTCCCTTTGGCATTGCAATAACCTGAAGGACACAAACTTCCACCTCTGCCTTTTAGCAAAGAAAAGGATGTGCAGAAGTGGGCCAAATGTTACTATCTCATAGGTATTTTGTTGTGAATCAGAACATTTAAACCACTCTGCCACATAAATAAGAACAAGTTGGGCATTCAACTTTATACCCTCCAGCACTTGTTCTGATTGTTATCATTCTCTTTTCCATTATTCATTACAAAGATTTTCCATCTTTTTTGCCAACAAGAAGTTAAGCAAGTTATTCTTTTTGTGCAAGCCCTGCCAGTCATTCACTGAATCTGTCCTTTGTTTACCAGGTTTTGCACTAAAACTGAAGTCTGAATGTCAAAAAGGAATAAAACGTTTTTCTCAGAAATGGCTTGCCTACTCAGTAAACTTCAGAATACCTTCATGAAGTATTGATATAGAAAACTGTACTCACAGTCTCACAAAAATACACCTGTTTTCTTAGCACCTGGAAGTACAGAAGTAGGTTCTACAACAATAAGATGGAATGGGACGTATTTTATTAACCTCCTAGAAATGCCTTTGCAGCTTATACCCCTCTACTAACTAACCTTGTGAAGAACCGATTTCCTAGCATTAATGCACACATGTTTTTACTTTAAAGAGGGAGAAATACTGCTTTGGAAACTTTCTGGTACACCATCAGTCTGAATGCTGTGGAACTGAAGCAAGAAGTTCTCTTGTGCTTGACTACTTGTAACCAATTACCTTACAAACTCTTGTACAGACACAAAACACTATTTCTTTCTCATCCAGCATTTGATCTCTGCAGACGTGTGACATTATGCAAACATAGGAACTGCTCTTCCACCAGGGCAAGCCTGCATTAAAGAAGCAACACAAGTGTATCAGAACTTACACCTTTAACACCCTCCCTGTACCTCATATAGATCAATTTTTTCCTAATATATATTCCTTTGCTGTGTTTTAATTTTTGACTCTTGAAATCATGTGAAGCACCTGACTTTCAAGAAAAGCCTAAGTGCAGAGAGAGCAGTAAATGCCAAAAATTCCACTACAATTCTAAGGACTCAGTAGTTACAGAAGATAGCAGGTCCACTGGAGTGAGAACCCACTGAAATTAAAAAAAAAAAGTTATTTCCACTGACCATAAAATGCTAAATAGGGCCCCAAAAATCCAGACATCACACTTGTCACTGGAATAAAGCTGTTCAACATGTTTGCCAACCAGGGTGTATTACAGCACAACTAAGGATTAATGCCATGCTTTGAGATTGTTCGGAAGAAGTTCAATCAGGTGAAGAGGAGCTGTGTGTGTTTTCAGTGAAACGATCGAGCTGTGCATTTGCTGGCACAGCTGTAAAGGGAGGCAGCAGCAAGTGAGGTTTCACAGCCGGCTGTGTGCTGCACTCCTCATGAGGCACCTGACATTTAGGAGTAAGTGATATCTGTTCTGTACAAGCCAAAACACCTCAAACATCACACTTGCACTAATCACTGGATTTGTTAGAGTGCCTGCATTCTGCTCAGACACAGAAGTGCCAGAATTTCAAAGGGGGCAATGAGGTGGCTGGACAGATATTTTGTGCTCTCAGCTGGGAAACTAACCTTCTTACCTTCTCACCAATGCTCAAAAACATCAGAGAAAAATTTCAAAAGGTCATTTTGAAAGATCTCAGTCTTTGGAAATACCTCTCCCCGCCCCCCCCCAAGAAGTAACTGGCTTAAGCGAAGCTTTGTGCACTTAAATTTTGCAACACAATAGCTGAGAGTCGGGAAGGGAAGCCAGAACTCTACTCTGAGGCAATGCCCTGCTGCTAGAGTTTTCTGCCTCGCAAAATACTGCAGAACACTGTGCTTCAACTCACAGTTACATCACCTCAGACCAACCTACAACTTCCTATTTTATTTACACACATAATATGAAAGAATGACTGACAACTTTGGTACTGAGGTGCTTGTTTTCAGTTGGTATTTTAACCCTTCTGTTATTGATATTTCTTATTTTACTTCTTGTTTATATAAGCAAAAGTGACTAAAAATCGAGAGGCCAAAATAAACAATGAGTGAAAAAGTGCTGTACCATGATTTCCCCTTGGAAAGCCTGCATGCAAGTGAAATTTCAGTGAAAACTACTGAGCATGTTTGTTAAAGGCCAGTCTGAATGACATCAGACACCTGAAACTGTCCAGATTAACTCCCCTCACTCAAAATGTGGCTAATCACCACAAAAATTTAGGGCATAAAAAGAAGGAACAAGGCTGAGACTAAATAGGGAAATTAAAAAAGGAAGATCCCCCATCCCATCTAAAAAGTACTAAAGCAAGCAGGAGAGAAGATGCAACATCATATTAAAGGGCAGTAGGGCAACAGCTGCAGAGAAACCAAGAAGTAAACATTTCAAAATACAGACATTTATTTTTACAGCATCTTTCCCAGAATTATTGCTGTATCAGCTGCAGTGGTGACAAAGCAATTTTTCACTTACGAGCCAACCTCCTTTCCTACAAATTCAAACAGCTTCAGAACTGGTTATGTGGCGAGAGAAGAAGGTAAAATGACTCGTTGCATTTTTCAGACCTGCTACCTGTAATACACGGCCAAGTACCTGAAATCCCATAGGACTGATGTGCTACTGAGCTATGTTCTATTTTGGGGTGGTTGCAGGTTACACTGCAGATAGTTCTTACTGGTGGGTTCTGTCTGAAGACTCTTCACAGCCTGATCACATCCCACTGATAGGAATTAAGAGGCTTTTTCTCTAAGACTACTCCTCATTGGACTTTGGAGACTGCAGAGCACCTTGCACTATCCCAGGTTACTTCTTAATAAATCCCAATGAACATACACAGAAAAGCTAAGACACATTTTATCTTTGTCATAAGAATTCTGACGTGATGCTGTGCAATGTTCATCCTCAAAAAGGGGAAACTAACAAGTCACATTTTTCCCTTTATCCTTCCTAACCTGTTAACAACCCTCTAGACCACATACATCACATTAAAGGCCTCCTACTGTTCTTTATATTATATATTTCTACCAGATAGCAGCTTAGGCAGTGCAATCATCAACAAAGAGGTAGCAAGAATCAGTCAACCTTCATTTTTGCTTGGAATTGAAACAACCACAAGCCTAGCTCTGGGCCTTTACACTACCTTATTTAGTAGCACATACATTTAGCAACTTAATGCCTCTTCTCAGAACCTTCACATGAAATTTAAAGGTTTTGCCATTCACACATATGTGGCTATGACTCCTTTTTGTACTGCAGGCCAACAAATTGGCTTAGCTGTCCCAAAAACCTCCAGTCCCCTTAGTCTATGCCGGAGAGAAAGGAACTGTGAAGAAAAGACACTTGGCTGAGGGAATCCCACTCCACATGACCGCAGTCTTCAAAAGGCAGCTGAGACAAATCACATAAAAGCAGCTGAAGGAAAGAGCACATTTTTCTATGGCTGCCTCTTGTATCTGTGCTTAGGAAATAGCCACTCCACAGGCAGAATAAGAGTCAGCTACCAAAATACTCAGAAACTCCACAAGCAAACTTGAATAGGAGAAGATTTTCTCTCCAAGGTAGTGTTACCTTATCTTTAATAACCTTCTAAGACTCTTTCCAGCAATGTCAAACAATGTTTCCTTCCTACCCTGGTGACTTAGGTTACTAATATGAAATAAAGATAGCTAAAAGAAAAATACCACAAACTGTTCTGATTAAATGGATTTTTCTGGATCATGCTTGTTGGTGACAAACGGCACTAAGTTGGACAGCAATTGTAATGAAGTAGTGTGACTAGCACTAATTTAACCTTTAATTGGCTTGAGAAAATGCCAACTTCTAAAATGCTCAGAAGCTGGTAGTAACTGAGAAAACCACATAGTGATGGAAAACAGTTTGTTTTAACTGTCAGTGAATAAAAACCATTTCATGTAAAGTCCCTCCTATTGGAGCAAAGAGTTTTTGAAGATTAGGGCACAGAGAGGTGGAACTCAGAGATTCCACTCCTGCAGCTATGACAGTTTTTCTATTTGACTATAAGCACAGTGATTTATAATAGCATCCTTCAGCTTCCTTATCTTTAAGTAATATTTTTCAACTTAACACTGAAAATGTACTCACCTGTTCAGTAAAAGCTAAAAAATAACATAGTAAGCATTGCTTTTGCATAAGTGATCAGCTGGTAGCAAAAAGACTGTTTTCTATTTTATAACTGTTATTGTCTTACAAGAACTAACTGGACTGCAAACCAAAAAAATCAACATGAGTCACTGAAAGAAGCAAAGGAACATGCAGATGTTTGTTCTGAAGCTATTCAGGTGGAAAGTGGGTACATCTCAAAAGAAAGCCAGGTCTCTGCCATAACATGTTTTTCTTTCCTAGCTGCCCTACCAAAATATAAAGCAGATGCTTTCAAAATGAGCAACACCACTCAGAAACGAGTGTCTCTTTCTAGTCTTTTATCTCATCCCTGTCTTGCCTCCAGCTTTGCACTTTAGTTCTCCATCCTCTTTTTTTATGTTAATACCATTATCTCAGCTATTTTGAGTTGCATCATTCCTTCACATGCACCACAGGTCAGTATGATGCAGAATCCTTCTCATGGGTTTGATCATCCATACTTCTACCTCCAAGATATATTACCAGAATTGGGTCAGAGAGAATTCTGTCCTGAAAGCACCATTTTGGCCAGTGACCTTCCCAAACTAACCCAGATATCATGCAGATTAGGAAGAATTGAAAAATGTGTAAATTAGAGATCCTGAGTTTTCTGCCTCTTTATTCTAAGGGCTAAAAGCCTTAGCAATCAGCCTATTCCAAAAGACAGAGTGGGTACAGGTAAAGCCTTGGAAGTCAAGCTCTGATGACGAGAGACATGTTCTTCTCTGAACAGACTGCGCTGTAGCTGCAATGAGGGCTAATCAGCAGTTACAGCTCACTACGCACATGGCTCTCAGAACAGTGTATAAAGGTGTTTCCTGTTTTTCTCTGCTAAGAAAGAGAGAGGGTTTGTATCACAATCAGATTAAAGCAAGAAAAAAAAGCCAAGCCTTTTCTGTGGTAAAGAAAAGAGGAATCCCTCCTATACTTGACAGCAACTTTGCAGTTTGAGAGACGATAACTCCAAAACTAAATTGATGGTAGGAGACAGCCATGAAGGTAAAGACTGTTGAAAGAAATTATGAACTTCCACCACAGCTCTAAATCACAGGCTGCTCTTTTGTAAGATACACCTCACTTGCTGTTTACACCTGTAAGGAGCAATGAAGAGTTAAACATATAACTGGTTATAGTCTGTCTGGTAATACGATCACTATTTCCTAAATGCTTTATAGGACAACGGGAATGTTGACTTATGAGAAGGCAGCCCCTCCCAAGCCAGAGAGGAAAAGGGGACTAATGCCAGAGTTTAAAAAACAGACCACGTTTCCTTCACAATCTGTTCCCTTCAGCATGGGATAAGGAAATAAACAGTAAACTAATCTCCAAAACTGCATATGGATTGTTTGTAATATACTTCCAGCTAGTTTTCTTTCAAGGAACCTAGAGGTTCTATACTCCTCCTTCCCATGCCTAGCTGGAGCTGTGGGGGAAGCAAACTTTCAGAAAACTTATAACACTCTTTGGGCCTTGCATATTCCTTCTGAATGAATGTAAGAGAACAGTAAAAAAGATAGCAACCAGTAGAAACTATTTATCAACAGTCAGACAGCAGAAGCAAACTTTCCACTCCCATGAAGCCAAAAGGGGAAAGAGAGAGCCCCAGCCCCAGCTCTTGTGTTACCCGCCCCAGTAAGTGCAGTCATGCAGCAGCTGCCATCTGTCTCTGCATGTAGATTTTAGACACCAAGAAACTTATTTCCTTCCTAAAAGACAGTTTTGCCCAAGTCTTGCAGCAATAGGCAGGTGTCGCTGGGAAAGCGCTCACAGGAAGAATGATACGGAGTGTGAATGCTGTGCTGTGTTCCCTTTAGCATTAGCATTCACATCTTAGAGCAGGTGTCAGTGCACTGTTGTTGAACTGCCAGGTCAGACAGGGCTCTCAGATTCCTAATCAAAGCCAAAGATAATACACAACTTATTGCAATAGATGTTCTGCTTTTGGATAGCATTGTTAGTTCAATGGCATTTGGAGTACTAATTTATATGTGATTAGTTATGATTCATACATTGCCATAATTTTTAATGCAGGAAAAGTAATAATGGATGTACATTATTACTATACATGTGTAAAAGGAACTGTTTTCTTCGGGAACACTAGACCTTTTCTACTTTAGCCATTCAAGATGCACAAAAACTGTAATTTGTTTTACTAGTTCTTGGCTAGGCAAATCCCTCCTCTCTCATCAGACAGGCAGAAAGTGGAGACAAATCAAACTTGGAGAGAAAGAATGCATCATATACAAGACTTCGGAATTAGTTATGAGTTGGACATACAGACAAGCTTGTGCATCTGTTTCTTTTATGACAAGACCAGCATACTTCTCAACAGGATAACAACTTTATTTAATAATAAATTTAATAATAAACTTGACCATGAGTAGTAGAAGGAAGCCAACATGAGCAAAGTCTTATCTGCAAAATAACCTTAAATATCAGGGTCTCCTGGGGCAGAGGAAAGTTAGAGAGCAGAGAAAAATAAAAGTGTTACTACTCATTTTCATATGTGCTCATCAAAAGGGACTTTTTCTGACATGTTGCATGCTGAAAAGGAAGTGTTAACAAATTCTGACTGCATATACAAAAATGTTACCTGTAAACCACAGCAGCCCACTGCATTCATTATTGAAGCATTATGAATGACCTTGTAAGGAATCCCCAGTTTTACTGCACGAAGTACTAAATCACTGTGTGTTGTGGCCCTGTGTTAAGAAAAGAAAGGAATTAAAAATTGAAAAGATGAAACTTTAGTAGCTACTGTTAGTAGCATAGTAATTTGTTCTGAAAGTGAAATTAAACCCTCCACAACAAGGGCAATGCAGAGGTGACGAAATGACAACAACATCCTGAACAATTGTTATGGGAAAGTAAAAACTCCAATAAGGTTTCCCTATGTCATCTTCCCTAGCTGAAATCACAGGCATCTTTGGGATATTCCAGTTGTTTGCAGCTTTCTGGCATCATTAAAACTGTAACATGAATACAACTGTTACTTTATAAAGCAGCTTTGGCAAGTACTTGAAAAGGAAAGCTCCATTCATCCTTTGTCTTCTGCAGGTATCTGTGGAACATGTGTTGAACTGTAAAGGTCACGTCTATTTGGTGCAGAGTTCCACAGAACTCCAGCACTGCTCAGCCAGGCCCTCTCCCATCTGCACCAGCACGTGCCAGGAAAGGAACACACCCAGACAAGAACTCCGAATGGACAGAGGTGAACTGCAGGCACTACTTAGAAAAAACACCCATAGACTACATCAACTTTCATAATATTTAAGCCAAATTACTCAAAGTAACTGTCTAAATCTGAGTGATCAAGTTTACTCTGAAATAGTTAAGAAAATTCTAGTAAAGTTTCAGACTGAGCTAAATTTGGCTCCAGGTCTAAGACTCAATAAACACCTTGCAGTGAGTGACTGCTGCAAAAATCACTGGGCTTATAGTTATGCAATTGAGAGCCTTTCTAAAATGGTAAGTACACACAGATCAAGGAAATCCTTGAATTGCAATGTTTACACATGTATCTTGCTTGCATGCATGCTTATATCATTCCCAACATATACCACACATTTCTGTGTGGCAGTTCCAAAGAAGGAAGGAAAGTAAGAAATAGCATATGCCCATCAGGACAATGAACTAGGAAAACTGCTTTCAGCCTGGCCTTGTGCAGTTACCCTCACAGAATTCCCCTGAATTTAGTTTGATAATTTTGACCCTATGTGTCTGACCAGTACCAGCCAGCAGGTGCTCCAGACTGGAACACAAATGTGGCAGCAGCTGGCAAGGCTGTAAAGATCAATAATTTAAAAAAAAATCAATTCACTGAAAGAAAAAAGAATTGAGGACTCTGAATTTGGAAACTCTGAGGCCCTTATACAAATAGGCTCCCAGACCTAGGAGAATGCAGTGAAGTGATCTAAACCAAACATTTTAGTTAGTAAACAAACATTGCTCCTGAATTCCATAAGCAAAGGTGATTTAGGAATGTCTGCTCTAGGAGAAGTTTTACAGCCCTATGTTATTCCCTTCCCATACAAAGGACAAGGACCACTGGAGGATTTTGTGGTTATGCTAATACTGACCAAGGGATCAGCTGGCTTTATTCACTAAAATTTGCTCCAGCCACTATTTTCTCCCTGTAGATCTGTCTATAATGACTGTGGCTAAAAGCAGAAGTGCCCTCACGAGCACTCAGATAATATCAGCAAAGGCTTCATGGAGTCAGCCCTCTGCACCCAAAACTACGATAGTATTTTCTGTCACTGATACAGATTTTAAGTTTTATGGGTAGTAATAATACAAATGGTAACACCGGCCTAGAGTGGTGGGCTTTCCACTGTACCATGGCAATTGCCAGGTCCCTGCGAGCACATCCAGAGCTCTTACCACAAATGCAGATAAAAACGGGCAGGGAACACCGTGAGGAGGATGATGGGGCACAACTTGCTTTATTGCTTTAGCCATTAACCACCACCACCTGAGATTTCCTAAGGCTGCCAAGTACTCTTCTTACCTGCAAATAGACTTGAAATTCTATGATCAGCTGCAGTCACATGACTTCTATTGTCCTCCCCTCTCCCGTGGCTTCTCTTAGGACAGAAACCTTCAGCACTCTTTCCTAGTAACCTCACGAACCCCTAAATCCTTAGGGCTCTATGTGGGCATAGGAGCAGTTCTAGCTGCAATATTAAAAGCTAAGAACCTAAACATCTAGAGAAAAGCAACTCATTCAAAAAAATGGTTGTTTTCTACAAGTATGTAGTTCATTAACCAGAACTGAAGTATTTTGACACTGAAACTAATGAGAACTGAGACATATCAAAATACTGCTTACAAGGGTCTAGGTAATGTGGCTCTCCACTCTACATGAATCCTAATTTTAATGTAAACATGGACTGCAAGTATAATTAATATTTCTGAAATACAGGATCATCTGCCCATAATAACTAGTTTGATATAATATTCTCTTGCCAATTCCCTTCAAGCTGTATTTACATAAATTATCCGCTTTTGACAGATGTGCGTGCTGCTCCTCTTTTTCATAAACTCTCTATTTTTTCACTCACAAATAAGGTGCTTAGTGATTTGATTTTTCTTGTGCCCCTTAACACCGTGATATAAATCTTGAATCACCAGCTGGAGACTAAAAGCTTCTCTGTATGGCTTGACAATACAGATTGATGATGCCTGACCAAAGAGACAGAAGGAGATCCTTCTGGTGATAGAAAAAGTCTATCCTTCCCAGCAGGAATAAAAAGTGGAAACAAAAGGCTTAATAGACCAACATGAAAAGACATGTATAATGACATAAGTGATTTAAAAAACTGGCCTATATCAAAGCAGAAGCACTGTACAACCACTAATCTGTATTCATTCTAAAACAACTGAGCATAAAAGCTGCAGTTCATAAGTATAAACAGCAACTAAAAGAATGCTCCCCCAAAACAGCACATTTCTTAATTACGGGATATCCTAAAATTTCTTGTTAGAAGACAAAACATGAAACAAAATATTAATTGTATTATAAAAGGTACCATAGAGGATAAAATTATAATTAATGAAATTACAAGTGTCTGCTGAAGGAAAAATTCATACATCCTGGAGGGTTCACATTCCTACCGATAAGAAACATCCGGGCAAGAAAACTCCAAAGCAAGACAAAGTGCAGACAATTGCATGTATATTTTTAACACAATAAAAGATATGCAGACATAAAATAAGTACTTCTGGTCTGAAAATCAGCTTCTTCATAAAGAACTACAGTTATGGAGTTGGCTTCTTCCTATTGAAAAAAAGAGTTATCAAGCTAGAGCAATAATTAAAATGTTGCTTTGTCTTACCCAAAAGGATCACCAACTACAAGAAATGCGACATCACAAACATCAGCTTCTTTTAAAAGGCTATCTGCTTCTTGTTCCACCATTTCTCGGTCGGCCAAAATCAACTCTTTTCCATAAAACTCTTCCTAGAGATTGAAATTAATATTAAGCATCAAAATAAGACACTTAGGAGTGGTTTTGCATCTCTCTGTTCGCTCAGCAACACAAACAATGGACACTGGAATAGCTAACTTTAATGTTCTCCCCAGCAGTCTGCCCCAGGTCTTGGAGAACTTGGAAGAATGCCTGAGCTTCCCATAAAGCAGCTCCTGAGCTGATAAAAATTAGTCGAGCACTTTATTCTGATACTGACTTCTTTTTTTTAATGCCTTCTGTGTCAGCTGAGAAGCTGCCCCACAGGTAGCTCAGTCACACCTGAATACCGAAGGTACCTGGGTGGGCTCTTGGTACAGTTAATTTATCCGGCCCTTGTACTGTCAGGCATCCCCCTCAGTCTGAGCTTAGCTTAGTTATGATACTGACGTCAAACCAGATACAAACACCACACTAGCTACACCACAACCTGTTTTTTATGATTTTTCCTCAGCACATTTAAAGAAACCACATCTAAGGAATGATTTCATATTAATCCTTTGCCTCCAGGGTTCTCTTTAAGAAATACTTTACCACGTATACATGTGAACATGCATTTGATCATTTCTTTAACTTTTCTTCAGCAGCTCAGTAATCGTGTCTCTTTGTATGTTTTAAACACCTTTATTTCCCAAATCAACTTCACATACGTAATGAAACTTCAGTTAGTTCTACAACATGTTGCCTGACCATACTGAACACATCTGTCTTTCAGTCATGTGTCACCATGCATTTCACATGCTCTTTACATTTTAAGGTATATTTTCCAGAGCAAAGATCAGAAAAGGTGTTTTTGTTCTAAGCAGTATACAGAAAATGTGGGTGGAATTATGAATGTTATCCAATATAAATACAGAATTGACAAAACTATTGAGTCAGTTATGGCCCAGGAGGATTTTTTTCTGACTTCTGTGACTGTGCCCACAAAGGACAGTGAATTGATGAGAGAACCATCACATTTGTACAGAAGGGGAGCAGTGCTTCCATAAAAAAATCCATCCCATAGCGAGAGGTATGGGACTCCATAAAGCAAAGCCCTCGGTAACAACACTGCATCCATCTGGGTGGGCTTATCACTGCACCAGGCTGACTTCAGTGCAGTGCTGTAACCAAATGCACACCACAGAATGTATTGGGTGCAGTCCCAGGAGCACACCTTTGTTTGTTTTCATCCAAAGGAATCTGTTTGCATGCTTTGAGACTACTCCACAGTGCTAATCAAAGCATGCTAATTAGAGAATATATAAAAAGCACCCTCCTGACAGTGGAGACTCACTGGGAGGCCACTGGATCCAAACAGTTCTTTCACCAAACTAAGGGCCAATTTAGATGGTCAACATCAAATAGCTTTTAATACATGTTTTAGGCCAACAAGATAAGCTAAGCAAGTCATGTCACTTGAATTTTGAGGCCTGATTTTAAAAGCATCAGTACAGGAAGATTTCTAGAAAATCTCTGCAGGAAAGGACCTGTTTTTCACTTTTTGAGAGCTTTCCCATAACCTTTCATGCTGCTTAGGAGAGACTGACCTTCAAATCACTAAATAAACCATCCAGCATTGTCACTTGTATGTAAACTGGGCTGTGTTATAAACACTTGGTGATTAATTCCTATGTTCCCTCTTAGGTGGTTTCAGGTAAGACATCTTTTACTTTGTTTTTATTGATCACTTTTTCCAGTTATCTTATCTTTGGGACTTCAAAGTTTGCAAAAGACTTAAAAGAATTTAAAAAAAAAAAAAAACACAACAAAAGCCCCCACAAACCAACAAAATAACCACACCAAAATATTCAGCATTTTTCTATTATTCAATGCTTTATTTTCAGATGGCTAGGAATCCTTTTTTTTTTTTGATAGCAAATGCAAATTTTGTGAAGTAAAAATATCCAAGTAATCCTTTCCATTTAGCAATTTTCCAACTATCAAACAACAACAAAAAAGAACATTTTGTTTTAATGGATTGACTACAATTTAGATTGCTTCAGTGTACTGAAAAGAAACATAAAAACACAGTATCTTCATTCCAAAATACAGCAGGTAAACCAGAGATGGCCTCAAATATTCTAGCTATCTTGTATCCAGAAACCATGTAATGCTGACTGCAAGCTAAAAGCCTCACGTGCTCTATGTATTTACAGGTATGCATACAGGTACATTATGGCTCTACAACACCCAAGACCCAGAGAGCATCTCTGTACAGCACTGCACAGCTTACTGGGAGGAGAGATCCCTGTTCTGTGGGCAGGTATGGTCTTCTGTTGGTATTATTTTGACATTACAGTTTATCTTTCCGTGACCATCTATGAACCCATCAGTTACAATTTGTACATTTGACTACCGTTGTCTTCCATAAGGTGTGTTTATCTCCATGTTGTTCAACTGCCCATCTCTGACTGAACTGTGCCTGTTCTGGGAGTCTTAACGTGGTGAGACACTTGGCCCACACGGAAACATGGAAATGTGAGACACTCAAATTGTTATGCCCAGCAGGCATGCCATGACACCTCAGGCTGATAGAGAGGCCCAGGGCTTCTAAACGTGAATTATTCTGGTATGTCTTTTGGGAATTTTTTGTTTTTAAACAGATCAGTCATTTTTCTAACCGTGTTCTCCACTATTTCTCGATCTGCACACACTGGGAGAATCTGAGATGAAAACCAGTACAAAGAGTTGAAGGGAGGAACATTTTATTTTTGCTGCAGTCTTCTCGCAAAGTAGCAAAGCGACATCTCCTAAAAAACGCAGTGTGCGACGGTCACGCACATCCTCCTCCCGAGGACGGGCACCACCAGTCTGCCCCGCTGACCCTCCCAGCGCCCGCCTCGCCCCGCGGTCCGAGAGGCCTCGGGCCCCGTGGCCGGACCTACCAGCGCTTCCTTGCCCACCGTGAGCACGGACGTGTAGGCCTCCAGGTACACCCTGCGGCACCGCCTCACCGCCTCCAGCCCCTTCACCGTGATGTCCTTGGCATCGCCCAGGCCCAGCCCGACCAGGTACAGCATGTTCGGGGGGCCCGGCGGAGCCGCCCCTGCCACGGGAGGCGAAGGGAACAGGGATCAGCTGGGTCACCCCGCGGCCCGCCGGGACCGGGCCGCACGTGCGGGGGGACGGCCCGGCCCCCACCTGCTCCGTATCCCGGCTCCCACCTCCTCCGCACTCCCGGCTGTCCCGGCGCGGCCGCAGGGGCCGCCGGGAGCTGTAGTCCCGGGCCATGGCGGCGGCGGGCGGGCCCGGGCCGGGCGGGGGCCCCGCGGTGCCGCTCGCCAGCGGCCGCAGCATCCCGGTGCTGGGGCTCGGTAAGTGGCGGCGGGCCCGGCCGAGCCCGCCTCCCTGCCAGGGCCGTTGTGAGCGGGCGGGGGTCACCGAGGGGCCCGGCAGGTTCGACAGGTTCGGCGCTGCCCTTGGCCCGCAGCCGGGCTCGCCTCGGGGCAGGCCGGGCTGAGCTCCTGCCGAGCCGGGCAGGCCCGGTGCTCCTCCGAAAGCCCTTTCGTTGCCCGGTGAAGCTTCGTGCTCCTGCTGAGCGGGACCAGCGAGGCGTGCTGGGGCCCCGCTGCTGTGCTGCCAGGACAGCACCGCTCCCCTCCCCTCCCCTCCCCTCCCGCCTGCCCCGGGGCGTTGGGCCGTGGTTTGGGGTTTTGGGTGTGTTTTCCTACGAGGTTTGGGAGCAGACTCGTCTTCAGTGCAGACTTTCAAGCCGGGGTTAATCTTACTGCACCTGTTGCAGCTGAGAGCCTGTGTAGGAATCTCGGCTCGTGAGAGGCACAGCGCCTGTGCCTTGTGGTTGTAGCAGCACTTGGGCTGAGTGTGTTGAAAGAATTAAAACGCTGTGTAGTGTATCAAAATCTGGGGTGTGATTGTTTTTTATAATTACTTATTTTCTTTATCGTAAACTAAGGTTTGAAGACATTATACTGAAGCTTAACAAATGTGTGGTTTGGGTTGTTGCTCATACAAATGTTTATGACATTTTTGATAGTTTTTAGGAGAAAAAAATATGTCTGAAAACATGAAAATGCAAAAAGGACTTTTTTATAACTTACATTTAATTTTATTATCAGTTGTTTAGTGAGAAATTCTTAAAGTATTCATTTTCTAAAATGTAAACGTGAGGAAAAAATTAAAAGCCCTTTTAAGACCGCGTTAGTTGTCTGAATTAATGCTAGCTCAGGAAAGCTATTGCATGTGGTCCTAGGAAAACAAGGCTGTATGCTAACCAGAGTACAATCCTGCAATGAGAACTTAGATGTGGAAACATTTGAAATTTGAAAGTTATTTTTTTTCCTCTACCCTGCCCTCAACAAGCAAAATGTGGTATAAACCCAAGGCTGGCTTGCAGCAGAATGGTCTTTTTAGTTGTATATAGGAATGTCAGATTTATATGATCTGAATTACCAATTCACCTAATTAGTGGATTTGCTAATTGTTCCAAAGAGTCAAACTGTTAAGTTACTGAAGACCATTTTCCAAGTCAGCATAGGGCCATGTGAGCAGGGGAGGGTTAATAACTAATTCTGTGGTGCCAGAGCCCTGCCCATGCCGTGGCACAGCAGATAAAGAGACCATGAACTCTCCCAAAACAGGAGATGTAGCAGGGCACCTGGAAGATGTGCCACAGAGAGGCAAACAAGGACCATACACACACCAGTGACCATTGCATACTTGGCCAGAGCTTTCTGGGTTTCTTTGAATAATTGTCTTGTTATATAGTTGACATTAATTAGTTTTTATGTCTTGTAAAAATAAGGAGTTTGTTTATGTCTTGGTTAAAAATCTCCTATTTGGAACAGTATTTGAGCCCCTCTCTTAAGACTCGTTCCAGAAGTCTCTTTGATTCATAACGTATTCTAAAACATGAATACCATTCCAAGTTAGTCTTTCATGATGCCATTTTATCATGGGTCAATTCAATATCCCAGATTTTTCATTTTTTTTACATAAGCATACAAATCAAAGGCATTGGTGTTCTTTCTGACACTGGAGTTAATCAGTCACACAAGTATGGAGCTAAGCTATAAAATGAAATTGCCCTTGTGCTCTTTTTGTCTTTGTCTTATGAATGTGAACTGACTTCAGAGCAATTATTTAGGATTTTCATTAGTATGAAGGAGGGCAAAATTAGGGCTGTGGATTTTAGAGCATATTAAGCCACTTAAGTCAATAGGAGTTGGTCTTTGATTTTAATAGGGCTGGGATTTTATCCAGTAAGGCAAAGCAGATAAAGCTTGTAATGCTTGTTTCGAAGTAGCCAAAGTCATTTGAGCCATACATAACAAAGAGTCTGAGCAACTCACCATCATCAGCCAAAGATTAAAAAAAAAAATAAAAAAATTTGGAAGTCTGCAAAACGTTGTTCACTGCTTTTACCATGTGTTTTTGTGCATGCATATAGTCATAAACATGTGGTTTGTGTTTACCCAATATATGAATTTAATATTTTAGTATCTGTTAGCCTTAAGAATACTTGATGCAGCTGTCCATTACACAGTCATTATGCAGTGAGCAAAAGGGCCTGTGTTGTTCAAAACTGCTATTCTTTTTCCTTTTGCTGTTGTTTGTGTTTGTTTGTTTGTTTTTTGAGGAGTTGGTTGGTTCTTTTAACCTGTAACACTTTTTGTCAATTTAGTTCACTTAGAGAATTTTTATAAAATTAAAGAAAACATAAGTAGTCTTTTTTGGAGAATGGACTTGGTTCTTTTCTATCCATTGTTTCAGTATATGCTGGACTGTGTTTCAGACTACATACAGAATAGATTTTTTTGTTGTTGTGGTTGGAAATTTTAATATTTCTTGAGTTATGGGAAGAATAAATTGACTAGAAAGTAGACAGGCAGAAAGACTCCTTTGTATTCTGCACCCAAAAGCTGCTGCTCGCTGTCCTTTCACTCTCTTGGGAAGTGCTGAGTTGTCTGTTGTTAGCCTGAATTCAAACTGCAATAAACGGATAGCGGCATGCAAAGAGAATCAAGTTTGAGTTTTTCTGGCCCATAACTTTTGTCAGAGATGGCTTTCAAGGACCTGCTCTTGACTTACAGTGGTGGTGGTGTCATGAGCAGTAGGGTTTGGTTTCTTGACTTCATTTATCTATTCTTGTCTTGCTATAGTAACACCTGACATACTGCTTTATACATTCTGCAGATCTTTGAGGATCTTGTGATAGGAACCAAGCAGGTAGTTTTAAGAAATCTTTACACGTGCTGCAAAACATTGAGATTTTTAGAATAGAAGGGAGGAAAAAAAATTCAAGACTCGCCACCCTTGCATTTGTGGTCAAGCTATAAATACCATGATATACAGCCTAATACCATGGGATCTTTGTGGTGGGTCTTCTCACTTCACTATTCTTTTCCATATTAATGATTTATTTTTGTTCCAGGCTTACTGATTAACTAATGTTTGCAGCGCAGAAATTTGGCTATAAAGTAGAGGACAACTTTCTTCACAGAGGATGCATTTTCTGCAAGGCCATTTTCTGCAGGCTTTGAAATTTGTTGGTTTCTTTTCTTATCCCTCTAAACATGCAGACATAATTGTTATGTGTTCCCTCAAAGACAATTTTCATAGATACGGATGTTGCCTCTATTGCTAGATCATCTTTCTAAAAGCTTCAGAGAGATAAATATGCTGTTAAGATGGTTTCAGCTATCCAGTTGTGTCAACTCAAAGGCAGCTCAGACAGGTATGCAAGTTATTTCCAAGCGATGAAGCCCCTTCTGTAGTTGCTGGGAGCTGAAGTAGGGGACAGGTAACATGCTTCTTGGCCAGAACATAATACTCAAGAGCAGCCTGGAATGGCATTCTGTCAAAAATACCTGTTCTTTCTGTTCAAGCTTTCATTAAGCAGATATTTACTTACATGCATATTCGTATTATGTTTTATCTGTCTTGTGTCCAGCAGAAAGACAAGTTTACTAGCAATGGTAAAACAAGCTGACTTTCCTGAGACATCAAACAATTCTAAGGCAACCCACCTTTGTGTTAGAAATATATTGTATAGCTAAAGTTTTAATTAAAAAATAAAAGTAATCTGCATCTTGTTTATTGTATGATCATAAAAACTGTTGATAACTTTATATTTCTGATGGTTTAATTCCAACATTTGTGTTAGCCAATATTATTCATGTGCAGAGGGTCAGGCATGTTTACGGTCAGTTTTCATTACAAAGGCTGCTTTGAACTGGAGTAGGCTCAAGTCCAAAATGAATTGGGATTTTGGTTCTAATATTTGTATCAAGTGTCAAACTATGCCCCAGAGAGTACATTGGCTCATAATGGCTTTAGATTGCTTTAGAAAAAGGACACATTCACTATTTTGCTAATAAGATAGCTGCAGAAAACTACATATTTTTACACTGTCTTAACTGCAGGATACTTGGTGCATCTGTAAAGCAGCACCCTCAAAAATGGATTGCATGTCAAAGTGGTGCACACAGTACCATCCCTATCCGGCTTTGGGAGGAAAATTAATACAATTTGAATTGTTCATGCTTACTGCTGCTAAGTAGAAAGCCCCCCAGTTAGAAAGTTGTCACTTTTTGGTTTTGTTTTGTTAAAAGTCTGAGGGATGAAAATGCTACCATTTAAAATGTTTGATTATAATTCAGTAGCAGAGAGGCTTTTCTTCCTGTAACTGAAATATTAGGAAGCTTTTTCAGGGTCATGTGCTGAATGGTTGACATCTCTTAAGGCTTGTTTTGGCACTTTCTATTGAAATTCTCTTCATGCCCTTGATATGGTAGTTATATTCCCATTAGGAGATGGGTTTTTTTGTGTGTTTTTGTTTGTTTGTTTGTTGTTTTATTAGGTTTTTCTTAGAGGCAATAGTAATTAAATAGAGGTGAGTTGGTCAGATAGCCAGTGATTTCCTGACAAAATGTGCTGGTGGTACCAAAACTTCATAGACAGTTTTTATGTAAAGTTGCTTTCTATGTAATCCTTGGAGCAGCTAGAATTAATAACAACTTGATGAGACAAAAAGTTCTCTAATGATCCCCTCCTATTAAAGTATAAAATTAATTGCATGCTTGCTTGGGAGGGGGCATCAGGACAGGCAATTAAACTAAATGAAATAATCAAGTGTTTATACTCATTGTGCCTTACCCGTGACACACAGAGCGAGTATTTTATTAGTAGCAATAATGTTCTTTACAGAAGGCCATTCCGGAATGGGTAATGCCATATGTAGGTACTGTTGCTGGGAAAGCAGTCAGGTACTGCTCTAAGCAGCTTCTCATCAAACAGCCAAAGCTTAAGGAGAATAAAAATCAATTCAATAAATAATATGGTGTTGATTAACTTCCAGCACTAGTAGCTTCCTTAAATTGCTTTTTTACTGCATTTATCAGTATGTTGCACTACTAAGATGTTAAAGTAATACACACAGGCACACACAGAATCCCTCCACAGTCAAGGGAAACTGTTAAAATATCTCTGTCCTCATTTCAGGGTGTTCCATAGATAATATTCCTGATACTCCATTGTACCTTTATCTAAGTAAATATATCTTAAAAGTAAGATTTTCCGAATTTTTACTTTGCTGATTGCATTAAGACATTGCATCATTTGCATTGCAGCCACTCAGGACTCCTTATATTGTTCCCAGTTCTTTTCACAACACCTGGGACTTCCCTGGAGAACAGCAAAGAGTCGGATTGCTCCAATTCCATTGTATCAGGTTGTGTTGGGGTTTTTTTAGTGAAAATGCTACATATAACTTAAATCATAGTGCTGAATGGAAGTATTATAACGTTCCCTTCCATTATGTATTAGTAGTCCAGTTACCTCCTGCTTAATCATGGAGTTGCTCATATTCATTCTTAAACTTAGCTGTGGTCAAAAAAGACCCGGTCCTGCTGGGACTGGAATAAAATGAGGTTTTGCTTTTCAATTGAATGGCAACAGAGTCAAGCCTTCACTTTTTGTCATTTTCTACTGTAACTGCCTTTTTTTTTATTCATGGTTCTTGTTTCTTCATGGCTTTCGTTCTTAAAGAAGTTTATGGAACACTGGTCCTGATACCAAGACCTATGGCACTCCCCCCTATTAATCTTATCCCCTAATAAGAATTGGCTTTTTATTTCTTCCCGTTGTTTTATGTCTCAACCATTTTTTTTATTCTGTTGGGGCTTTGCTTCTCACCCATGGTTACCAAGTTGCCTTAATAGCCTCTTGTGATGAACAAAATGCCACCTCTATAAATCTTTCTGTCCCAATTCACCCACTGTTTCAGTAGATCTGACCTTGAGAAGTTGTACTTGAGCTTTGAGGGCCTCCAGATATTTAACTTGTGTCCTGTACAAAATGTGGCCATAGCCCAGGCAGCTGTGGGTTTGTAGACAGTGGGACAAAGCATTATCCTCTCCTAACCTGACTAAACCTGGAGAGCTCCTACCTTCCTTGCTTTCTTTGAACTTCCAGCCTGGTGCTGTTTTATTCCTTAAAAATGACTGAACGCTGTACAAATGTTGTTTTAAAGTCTACTCATAAATGCATCTGGGGCAAAATGCTGAGCCAACTTTTGCTTTTATCAGAGTGTACACAGTACAGAAATATTTTTTTCCTGGGGGAGATCGCTGCCCTGTCTCTGCTCTCTTTGTGCACCTACAAATCTAGGAGTTTAGGTTAGGTTTTCATATTTTTGCTGGGGATTTTGTTTATATTCTGCCATGTGAACCATGATTTCATAGCAGAAAAATAGTTTCTTTCTCAGGCTGGATTTTTTTTTGGTAATCACCCTGTTGGTGATGTGATACAGATGAATTTTAAAAGTCCTTTATTAAATCTAAGTAATAAACCAATTTAGGTTTCTGTTGTTTAATAATTAAAGCTATTATCGGTATAAGCAGAGGCACTTCATGTGTATGCTTTTAACTTTCCTGTTGCCATTAATACTTTTAAATGTTGCAAACTTAATCGTCCATGAGAAGAACAATTGATTTGTAAGCAGTTTGAAATTAACAGCAAAGCAAACTCCAATGTACAGAACTTTTGTCTTTAACTGTGTTTCTGTAGTGTAGAAAAATTACACCAAACTTTGCAGGGGGGAAAAAAAGAAAGCTAAACTTTATCTTTCAACCTTCATGTAGCAGATTTTAGTCTTCATACCTTTTTTGTTTGCCAGAGCTCACTAGCATGGTTTTGGCAGTGTTGAATGGTGATGTCACATGCTGCTGTAACCTAAATTGCTGTAGTTCCTCGTGCTTCCAAATGGGGAGAAGGGAGGTGCTAATTCCTTAATTTACTTCAATTCTAATGTGTATGCAAAGTACCTCCAGCACAGAGAGTGATACAAAATCCTCATTATGGGGGCAGAGAAAAAGGAAAGGCATCTTTGTGGCTTTACAGCAGTTCCATAACTGTAAGGTCTGTTTCTCATTGTTAATGCCTGAATGGTAGTGCAGTGCATTCTAATGCTTCATGTTCTAAGGCTGAATGTGCAATGAGAGCAGAGGGGCTACAGGAGATGTTATTTGGCTTGGAAACCTGGAGAAAATGCATTTTAAATTCTTAGATGATGGCGGGGGAGAAGTCAGCATTTGATAAGAAATCTTCTCTATTGTTCAGTTTGCACAAAGGGTGTCTGGGTTGTTCCTGTCCTTGGAACTCAGCAGTGGGACATGGCAAAGCTCAGACGTTGCAGTGTCACAGGACAATGCAGAAGTGGGATCTGTCATGATTCACAACTGCACTTGCTCTGCACTCTGAGCAAAGGGCACTGTTATGTCCAAAATTAGCCATCAGCTTGAACGTTGCCTTGAATTAGGGTCTCACAACGGTAATTACCGTATGTGCATTTTCATTGTGTAAAGCTATGTCACTAAAAGTCACACTTCTTTTACTAATTTTTCCTATAATATTATCTTTACAATATTTTAAGCAGTTTTGAATTACTGGTCTCATGTTCAACAACACTTCTTAAATTTGCTGTCCCTTTACATTACTTTATGTTGGTTATGCTTAATCATAAATTATTTACAGAGCTTTTTTTAAGTCAACTTTTCACAGCAGGAGTGATTATGGTAATGTTCTTCTTAAGTACAGAATATGGGCTTAATTTTTTTTCTTTTCATTGTTCTTTTTTGTGGAAGTTGTTTAGAATAGGAAAAAATTGTCATAGGTCTGCCTCATTTATTGTGAAGTATTTCCAAATGTGTAATTTTGTTAATCAGTTAATGTCATCCTTATCAGAGTAGGTTAAGGACGTGTTTTAAAAGGGAGGAAAATAAAATTTTTGTTCAGTCTGTTTATTTGCTGTACCTAGTAAATATCCTTATTAGTTATGAAGTTAAAAGTTATATCAAGGCATGCTAAGGAGTGGAAGTAATTTCAATTGAGTTAACAAAGGAAATAGAATGAAAATAATTTAAAACTGGTTCACACCAGCAATTCTTCGTGCACTATTAACTGCTAAGATCTAGTCACAAAACATTATTCTGAGGAGAAAAGATTTAGTGAACCCTAGAAATTGGATTTGATTTATGCCAGAAAATCTGCCTTTTCACTGCTTGAGATTTCTATGGAAGGAAGCCACAGTCTTTTACCAAATGGTTTCTAAGGTAACATCTTATAGCAGAGCATCTGAAACCAATTTGGTTGTTAATGAGAAATAGTTCTCACGGTGGTGGGAAAGTGTGGAGTGAAAGAAAAGGCTCCAAGATTTGGCAGTCTGTCTGTAAAGGCATTTAAATAAATGTGTGCTGCTGCTCTGCTTGTGAAATTTCTACACGAATTACACATTCATAATTGCCTTTCAAATGTATAGGTCTCTTTCCAGATTTTATTGATAAATTCTGCATGATTAAAATATTTAAATACTACAGCTGAATAACTTAAATAGCTGGCACTTTTCCAGGGGAAATCTCTTTACTCCCACTGAAAAAATATTTGCATTTTTTGGGTGATAGTGTATTTGTGCTGCCAGAAGTACATTAGTGGACTGGTGCCATATCAGGGCAATAGCATCCCACCGATGTTGGACACTACTTGCAGACTTTCTGGGATTGTCATGAGACACATTGTGAGAAGTTGCTCTTCTTTTCTAAGGTTCTGACTACGTAAATGGTAGGTCAGTAAGCAGAAATGTGTGGTCATTTTACAGTAGATGATCTTAGTATCTCTTACAGTCAGAGCCTCTGTGGGATGGAGGGAATAGAGTGCTTCTGTCAACAATGGCTCATTGCCATTTCTTCCTTCCTCTCAGGAAGAGAGAAAACTAGCAATTCTGGCTTCCCTTTCCCTGGATCCATAATAAACACGTAATGGCTCTCTCCTACCCTTTTGCCTTGCGGCAAGGTTGTATTTTCCTGCATTTTGTTTCTTGGTGCCTGTGAAGACTTGCCTGAGTAGAATTGCAGAGTTTAAAATCATGCTTGCCTACTTTTTTTGCTCATGTTACTGAGTTCTGTGAATGTATTCTGAGTTGCACAGGGGAAAAACAGTCCCAGAGTGACAGCTTTGCACTAAGCAGTGGATCATATTTAGCAAACAGAAAACAAAAAGAGTGAGAAACGTTGCTGAAGTAAAACTTATATACTAAAATATATAAAATATTCAGAATCCAGATAACTTTTACAGAGGCAAGAGAAACTTGCCTTAAATGACTGAGGTTTAGATAAAGCTGTGTGCTGCTTTAGTTCTGACCAGTTATAGAACCATTGGTTATATAGTGTGAATCTGCTCAGTGCCTTTTTCTGAACGTTGATGTTGTCCTACCAGTTCTTCCAAAAGCCCGTTGTCTCTGTAGGCTGCATTCCCTCAAGAGCAGCTACCCTGTTTTATATAGACATTGAGTGCCAGTCATGGACTCTGAATAAAATATCCAAATTATTTTGTAAAAGTAATTGTGATTAAATTTGGGTCCTGTAACTTGAAATACTTTCTAGTCACCTGATGAAAACTGTAGAATATAATAGTAGCTACATAGTGAGGTTGACTTTCACCTGCTACAGAGGAAAGCCCAATACACTCCATAAGAGAGAGGATGCTATGAATACATTGTCATGTGATGCTGAATAAGATTTTCAGAGTAACTGACCCTATTAAAATAAAACTATGCCAAAATATGCAGGATATGAGGATACTTGGTTTCTGGTGTTGAGGTTATAGAAAATTAGTTTGACATGACCTGCCTGGCTAAGAACAGCTCTGGGGATGGTTTTGGGGAATGTAATAGAAAGGCTCCAGGAGACAAGTTCATGGAGAAGGTGTTTCTGAGCATTTGTTGGTTGGCTTGAAGACAACTGTGATTTTATTTTTCTTTTAATTTTAATAAAAGCACTTATTAGATCAAATTACTTAACTGCCACTGCTAAAGTGGTTTTTTTTGCTTCAGCCTTTGCCTGAAATTTAGTGGCTTTTCCCCTCTCTGAAGTTATTCAGGTTCATGAATAACCCTAAAACTGTACTTTTTTTGTTTGGCCATTTAACAATCCAAATGAGCTTGTCAGAGGATCATATGAATACAGAATGAGGAGGAGGATGTAAGACAGACAGCAAGTAAGGATTCTCTATCCTTCAGCCATTTCATAGAAGAAGCATGTGGTTTTATGAATGGACTAGCAATAAACCTTGAAATGTGTTATATGTTCATTTGCACAGTGTATAGTCAACATTTTGTGTTTTATCATCGAATTTGCTCATAGGGTGATTTGGAACTGAAAGGATATCAACAGCAAAAAATTTAATGTGTTCATATTTGTTTCTGTTGATGTACTGTTGAAATAGTAAAAATAAAACTACTAGCAACAGGTATTTCAAGCCTGTTATGGTATACAATACCATATACCATATCCACAGTGAGTGTCTACACATCGATAAAGGATGTTTGAGCTTTTGCTTTTGGGAGTTTTTTTCTTAAGTGATTACTTAGAGGTAAACCAGGAAAGGAATGGGCATTTTTGCAGGTGTTTTGTTTGTCAACTGTTTTAATTTAGTACCAGGTACTGATGTCAGAAGATCATTAATCTTTGATGTGACCTCCAAATATTCTGGCTGTGGTTTCACTAACAGGAACTCATCTGATGTTATTCCACTGAATTCAAGTAGCCAGAGTTATTCATGTCACAGAACATCTTTGTATTTTCAGATAAATAATCGTTTCACACTTCACAAAGAACGTGAAGACACCCTTCTCCACAAAGGAAGGGAGAAAGCAGGGAGGGAAAGTAGGTCCTGGTTCTCTTTTGAAAAACTGCTGGTGCTTTGGATCTCTCTCTGTAGTTCTGCGGCTTCCGCGAAGGAGAACAGAAAGTCTAATGAGGCTGAGAGTCAGCTGAGATGGTGCCTGAATCTGGGACAGGGGCTAGCGTTTTGGTTTGTCCGTTGTTTTACGTTTTTAGTGGGTTCAAGGGGGGACATGTTGTTGGTTTTGTATTTTTGAGGGTTTGGGGGAGGTGTTGCTGATTAGGGTTTTTCCCTTGTAGTAACTGCATTGTGAACAGGATTCTGCCTTCCTAATCATCTTTGGAACTTTTTATGGGTTGTCAGAGCATGTTTCTCACCCCAGATTTGATAGCAGCCTTCTTCAGGGTACCGAGAAAGGGATGAGTAACTGTGGCAAAATGACAATGTAACTAATTAAGCTTAGTTTTCAATGGATTTGTATCCTGTGACCTATCCATATTTTCACTGCAGTATCCTCATCCCTCACAACCACCAAGTTTCACAAAATCCACAGAGTGTAATTATCTTGGGCATCTTTGGATCTGTCAAATTTAGCTTGGTTCAGTCAGTGAGAGAACAGTGCTATCTAGCTAAAAAGTAGGGAGCCTTTCCAGACCTAGTTATATTTGACATTATTTCTTAAGAGGAATTCCAGTTTTTCACCAGAGAAATCTCAGGAAAAAAGGTGTTAATAAAATATGTTTGGAAACAGTAAGGAGATGGAATGGGTGCTGGTTCATATTTGTTTTAAATGCAAGATTGGATTTTGTCGTACAGATTCACACTGTACATGTACATTTAATCTCTGAGAATAAAGGGTCATCCCAAACATATGAGAATGTTAGTGTATTCAAGTAAGTTTGGATTTCTAATATTAGAAAAAATAGAAATTTCAGTCACTCCACATTCTTTTCTCAGTAACATACTTAACCACAAGTGAACATAAACTGTAATCTCTGAAGTCTAGAAGCCATTATGTTAGTAACATATTTAAGTTATCAACCTGTTGTTTATGATTAAGTTAGCTTGCAAAATGATAATACTAAATAACTGTTAAGCTTTCTTTTTAATTACTGTTTAGTGCCCCAGGACTGCTGTAGTTCATTTTTAGGCATAGAAATGGAGATAATTCCCTCCGGACTGATCTTGCTGTCATTATTTCCTGTGTAACAAGTGTGCATGCCCTCACTGAATAGGGTACAATAACAGAATTATTCTGAATTTTCTTTCTTTTCCACTCTCTCCCTTTAACTTAAAGAGTTAAAAAAAAAAAAAGAAAAAAGTTGTTTGTCCTAAATGTTCTGACTGAAATCCATTATGCATGAAAAGAGTCTGAGTCCATTTGCAAGACCTCTAAATGAACTCCATTCATTCTGTGCTTAGAAATGTCCATTCAGCCAGAAACAGACACAATAGTTACAACCTCATTTATTTTGCACCAATACCATCATATTGAAAGTGAGGCATTTGTTATGGAAAAGTATAGTAATTTTTCTATGCTAGTTATATAATTCTTTAGTAAAATTACTTTAGGATTTGAATAATGTAAAATTGCATATCTCTTCTTTGCCCATAATTGCAATGTAGTGGCATTGCAGTCATCTAAAATTCTTAAACATTCATGAAGATTTTGCAATAGCTGTTTTGAAAATATAAGTTGACTTATCTTGACTTACTGTCACGTAGAACGAGTTACAGAGACATCTGTTTCTAGTTGGCTCAGAAATTAAGGCAATTAGTGATCATAAATAGTGGCTATGGAAAAAAAGAAAGATTTAAAGTTTTTTCTTTTCAAACATTAAAACTTGTTTGCCTCTGGAAGGTAAATTACTTACGATATGCATGTCAAAATTGTGAGAATATAGTGTTTCATCACTTTAAAATCCATGAAGATAAGTCAGGAATTCACTACTCCACATTTTGTCTGTTTTAAAGTGGAAACTGTCCCATTGTGATGAGCAGAGTGTCATGATCCTCAGGGGTAGGGGTGGGACCATATTACATCTTGGTTTACATGACCTGGAGTGTTGAGCAAGACTCACTGGTTTTGCTTCTGAAGTTAGGAATGAGCAAAAACGATAAGTATTTAGGAGAACCTGGCTTGCCTTACATGCAAGTGGGACTTTCATAAGCTGTCATTCTTGCATGCAGTGTTAAACCTGTGTGAGAAAGGTCTGCAGCCTCCCATGGGCATTCCCTCCCCGGTTGAGGTTAGGATGGCTCTCAGGAGAACCTGTGGTGCTTGCATTTGTGTCCTTTTCCTGCCAGGCTGGGTGGCCATTTGCATGAGGTAATTTCCTAACGTGCAGAGAGTGTTCAGTGTAGAGATAAATACTATGTTTGGAGGGAAAGAGAAAGCTGAGAGCAGATACAGGTTTCACTTTATATTATTCTTTGACCTAAAGTCCTTTATTTGTTTAGATATTTTAGATTCAGCAGACCCTCTTGCAGTGACTGTTCACGACTGTTCAGGGCCCTTTCGAAGTCAGTGACGGACCCGTTTTCATGCCAACTGTTGTTTGTGGCACTCTGGCCTTTAAGTACCAATAATCAACTTGGAAGGATGTGACTGTGGTAGCTGACTGGAACTGACTGAGCATTTCCTCCAGCAAACTGTAGGAAATACTGTTTGTGGGAAGTGTGTGAGTGAGGGTGAATGGGTGAGGGGCTCACGGCAGGAAAAACAACTAACAGGAAAGCGTAAGGAGAAACATCATCTCCCTGCTCTCAACCAATTCTTTATCTGACAGTCCTCCTGCTGGTTGCTTTTCCTGCTGAGTCTCCTCCTCCTTCCGTGCCCTTGACATGCAAAATACACATCCAGTGAATACCTACACAATGACAGTAGCAGCACTTTGTTACTGAAACTCCCTGCCTGACCATTCTGTAACTCTTGTGTAGCATTCCATTGTTGTGATTACTGCTGAGCTTGATATCACGTGAATTGCACCTGCAGTATGGCCTGGTCTGGGATTGTACGATGCAATAAGAGCTTGGAGCTACCAGGAGTTCAAAAGAGTCAAGACCTCAGGATATGCTTTTCGTAAAGTAAATTGGTTTTAAAGTTGTTGGGGTTTTTTTAATATTTTCATCTGTAAATGTTATGCTTCTGTGCGAAAATTAAGTGCCATATACTAATTTTCCACAATGTTGGTGTGTTTTCTCTGGATGATTTTCAGCCTGACTCCTTAAATCACTTCTTTACAGTTAAATGTTGTTGCTACTTGATTTTGACAGAGTTTTTTCTGATCGACATCAGCAGTCTCCCACTTCACGTATCTTCCCAGCTTAGATATCTGTCAGTTCACTTTTCTTTTTTTACTGTTGGGAAATGAAAATTGAATAAGAAGGGTCTGTGACAATACATTTAAAAAAAAAAAAAAAAGAAGAATGATATAATATGTCCCTCATAATTCACTGCTGACAATTCACTTCTGCTTTTGTTTGTTTAGGTACTTCCCACCAAGGTGGCTATTCCCACAACGCCGTGGTCCATGCATTGCAAAAATGTAACATTCGTCACATTGACACAGCCAAAAGATACGGCTGCGAATCTCTCCTCCAAAAAGCCATCAGAGAGAGTGACGTGAAGCGAGAGGATCTCTGGATAACTACCAAACTCTGGCATGGTGATTACGGCTACGAAAACACAAAAAAGGCCTGCTTGGAGTCATGTGAAAGACTTGGCGTTCAATATCTTGGTATGAATCTTTACGTGTAGCTCATTTATTGTGCCTTCTGTGTGAGTACTCACAAAGATGAGTGAATTCCTGAAAACAATTACAGATAAATCACAGAAACCCAATTCTGCCTTTATTTACACTTTTGCAGGTTTCTTGTTCTTTTTGTTCTTTAGCAAGTTCACATGCATACAGTTGAGAGCACGGAGTTTTTTCTTGTTACAAATGTTTTAAAACAGACAAAGGTATATTTTGTGAGAGTATATCTCACTGTTAAATTCCTTGAGGAACAACTACACAAGTTTTATATATTTTGCTAAAAACGCCCAAAACAAGGATTCATAAAATTTACAACAAGGTATTGGCAAGAGGGTGGCAAAAATGCCTGGTTTCTTCTGTGGTCTGTTTTCTTCTTCTCAAGGAGTGGGACTCCTTTCTAAAACTTACTCTGTAGGTCTATTAACTCCTTGAAATTCAGAATACTGCCTGTGGTTTGGTCTGTCTGATGCAAAATACTTTGGGGAAAATGTTATACGTATTTACAAGACTTTAGAAAACTGAAACTAAATCTAACTAAAATAGATGTACCTTCAAATTTAACCTTATCATAAACTTCTTTTAGTAAAAAATGTGATATTGGTACTCCCTTATTAGGCAGGCAAAGAGCTGCTGTAGTGATGCCAATTCTTTGAACAGACCATAAGAGAGGAGATACCTGATAAAAATAAATGAGCAATGAGAAGAAAGTGGAGGTGTAGAGGAAGATGAATTTAAAGTAATAGTCTAAAATAATGACATGGATAGAGATAATCTTTATGCTGATATTCAAGAAACAATTGACCTAACCATCAGACATTCGCTGTCAGTGTCCTGAAAACCTTAATTTTGTTTCTTTCCTCACCCTGTCCCCTTTTCAGCAACAAACAAACTTAAATGAGGAAGTGAACAGCTTTTGTGAAGGACGAATTTTGCTGAATTAGTAACATATAACATTAATGGCAGCTGTGTGCTATGTTTACTGACTTTTTTTGCTTGGGCACTTTGCAAGATGAACAGGGAAAAGCTCTTATATTGGCTAAAGACTGATACCTGTATGCACATCTTTGGATTAATTTTTTCTGGAAATGTATCCCTTCACTTCCTCCACAGGTACAGAATAATGCAAAATGAATTAAGATTTCTTTTTTTCTGTCCTGTGCAAATGCAGGTCACTGTAATGACACTTTCATAAACCAAGTTTCAAGCTCCGACTATTTCCTTTAACTTGAGAAATAACATTATTCCTCCTCTCTGCTTTCTGCTTGTTATTTTGTGTTTGCTTTCTTTTTTTCTTCTGCTTGCTCTGGTACTGCTGCTGAATGTCGATGAGAGGAAAACTTGACTCATGTCCAAGAAGTCTTTTTCAGTGATTCCTTCCAGTACTGTAAGTTGGTTTTATTTTCTCAGGTAGTAGACTGATTGGAGTAGGTACTCACACAAATACTGAGTTTACATATTGCTGCTAAGCAAAAATACCTGAAAGAAGGAAAAGAATATCCGAGAGCAAGAAATGCACTAATGCTGTCACCATGTGAGTGAGTCCTTGGATTGTCTTCAGACCTGAAACTTCTTTTTCTCGTATTACGAAGGCAAACTAAGGGAGTACTACACCGCTTGTGCAATTTGTCTCCATACTAGATTTGTTCCTTTTTCTGTTGAAAGCAGTCACAGCTTTTTAAGAGAAAAAAAGCTCCTTGTAAAATATGTGTTATGGAGCCTTTTCAATAAACACTTTTGAGGCAAATGGTACTAGGAGAGCAGTGTTCCAGGATTTTTATTTGAACTGGTAGATTACATGTCTATGATGTGCTGGAAATTTGTATTATTTGTGGGCAGTGGTTGTAACAGATATTCTGCTCCTTGTATTTTCTAAATGTGGTCCTCAATTAGCAGACACAGTAAACCAGTATGAAATGGCAGCAGATCTTACAGGTTTGGCAGTAGCAGAATACATTCCTTGGTATTTGGATCTAACCTCCAAAATAACTTCTTGAATGTGATTTGTGGGTTACAGAATTCATAAACAATTTTATTTTCCTCTTGACTGTTCCGAATTTGTCCCATTCAGGCAAATCTGACCTATCACAGATCCCCAACTGGAGCTGGACAAATGCACTCTCAGCATAATCAGTGTAATAGATGAATCACATGGAATGGATGTATTATCATAATTCAGGTTCTGAGTTGCTTCAAAACACTTTGGGTTTTTTTTCACATTTATCCTTATTCAACAGAACAAAATAAAACAAAATACAAAAGATTTAGTGGAAGAGAAAAATACATCATATCAATACTAAGTACAGTGACTATTGAGAAAAGGAGGGAAGATGATTGCATTAAGATAGCTGGGAAACGTTGAAAAGTATTCTTCTGCTTTTAGGTGTGATATAAGGCAGGGCTTGTTCTTCAAAACTACATGTGTTTTAGTCAATGTGGACTTTTTTTTATATTGTATTAGGACTTTCAATAGAATTGCAAACTTTTATTTCCACAACAACACGTTGTTGGCTTTTAAATGTGTAAAATGGCCCTGTACTTTCCAGTTAGGAGGAACTATATTGATTGTAGGTGCTGCAACCGCTGAGAAGTAATAAGCCCTTCTATTTTAAATATATGTGTGAAAGCAGTACCAGGCCTTGACATTTAAATGAACTTCAGGCCTGTGCTTACCACTGCACCATTACAGCTTGATTGTCTGCAAAGGGTGTTTTAAAAAGGTGTTAAGTATAAAAATTAATTGTGAACATTTGGAGGTTTTTTCAGTCTTTCTCAAGTGCATCCTGGTACTGTGAATCACGGTGGGTTTTTCAATTTAAGATTGCTTTTAAAAAATACATGTTTGGAGGATGTCTCAAGGTGTTAATTAATCTTTCCCATGCTACAAAGCACAACCCCGTCATTCTCAACGTAGAAAAATGTAGTCTGTTCTTAAAAACCTTCAGTGATAATGTTACACGTTTCTTGATTACTAGAACCTTAAGCTATTTCGATAAATGATTTAAAACTAATTTCTTGCCTCCAAAGTGAATTAAAGAGTGTTTGTGTTCTCGTAATCCCCCAGGAGGGGAAATATTTTAAGAAGAAGAAAGTGTATGTGGGTGTAGGGTGTGAATGTGTGTACAAATAAAATGAAATCATAGACCTTGGTTTGTGCAGGGCTTACTGTTTTTGTTGGCCTGCAGGTGTGGTGGAAAGTTTTCTAACAGATGCAGTAGAAGATGGCAGATCCTGGCTGTGCCGGGGGTGCTTTACCCATGACTGGCACAAAGACTATTCTACTCTTTATCTGTGAGATAAGGGACCTTTGCCTCACATCTTTGGTGAAAACCATTCTGGTCTTGCAGTCCTGAAGGACTGTACTTTGTGATCCAGTAGAGGCTTTCTAGCCCTAAATGCATATTTCAAAAAGTGAAGTAATTATTATTTCAACAGAAACCCTAAATTAAAACAAACGTAGTAGGATGATGTAGACATACCTGGTAACATCAACTTTCTAAAATACGGGACCAACAGCTAAACATGTTTGCCCTGAAGAGGCCTAAGACACTAATACAGGGAAGGCTGATGTGCTGCATTTTTTTAAATGTCCAAGGCCAGAGATCTTTTAGTTATCAAATCTGTTAAGTCCTTCTGAGAGTGCTTCAGTTTCTTGGACTGAGTACAATGCATCTCTGTATATGGAAATCCATGATGTAGCTGTTTTTGTGAGCATTTGCAAACTGTGGTGTCTAAGTGAATAGTCAGGCTTTTGGAGAAGTGCTTTTGGTGGAATTCTGCTGAAGTTTGATTATTTTTGCTAAATGGTGTGTTTCTGCATAGTTAAGCAGTTCTTACTAGTCTGGTTTGGAGAACATAGCAAGCAGCAATTGAAGATATATAATTCCATTTTTATGTGAGGTAGCCATCAGATACCAGTAAGTTACACCTACTTATATGTGACATTTGCTTTATCCAAGCAAAAAAGTTTAAATTCAAACATGGCAGTCTCTATGCAGTAAGTACTGCCAATGACATATAATTTTGGATCAAACTGAACACTTGGTATTAGCAGTTCCTAATGCTAATCCTTGGGTTTATGTCTAATATATATCAGTGGAAATTTTATTGGCAACAGAATTTTAGCAGCCCAGACTTTTGACCAGAACCTCACCAAATGCTTTATTAGTTCCCAGTATTGGTTTTCAGTTAAGTGTCACAGAAATTGGTATTTATTCCAATACCATGTATTGCTATTTATTTTTAATAAATACAAGTTCTTTTCTCAGAGCAATTAAAGCAGAAGTAATTATTTCTACATTGGTGATGAATAAGACTGCATATGGAATAGGAAGTGAATTTTATGTATATAAGGGCAAAGAATGAGCAACTTTCTCTTTAAATGTGATGCAAATTGAGATGCTGCAGATCATTATATATGAGTGATATTTGCTTCCCTGAGCAATTGTATTTAAAATCTAATGCGTTATTGATATTGGAAAGTGCCAATTTAGCTTGTGTTTTTTATGATACATCCAACATAATTTTTTCCTTCATACAGCTGTACTGTATCTTACTGTACAAAACTCTGTACTGTTCTAAAATTTTTAATCCAAGTAAAGTACTCTCTTTAACAATGTTGCAATGATGTGCCAAAATTGGAACTGGAGTATTACAAAGAATTTTGTGTTACCATTTCCTCTTAAATCGAGGTTGAGTTTGTATTTTTGGAGATGGAAGACTAATATACCAGCCCACTGGTATAGTAATCATTAGTGCAGTCCTTAAATGGAATAAAAAGAATTCTTTTTCTTTGTTTTTCCAAATTTTTTCATTATTCACAAAGCAAAGGATCTGTATTTTCTCAAAGAGGTGCTGTAAATGAATGGTGTAATATATTCAAAGAACAAAAACCTCTTCTCACTGAAACAAGTCTGAGGCTTTTTTGTTTCTTAACTCTGTATTTGAACTGCCAAAAAAGGAATATTATAAAGTACAAAGGAAATGGTGTACATCTCAGTCATCCCTTTATTTTCTTCTGCTGTTTTTCATCAGACTAATGTATGCAGCAAAGGCCAAAACCTGTTTGACTGGGGTGCCTGCAGTTACCTGTTTAATCTGGAGTTAACATTTAAATAGAAATGTAATTGTTTTCCAAGTATCTCTTAAATTTCTCCTTCAGAATGTCTAGCAGTGTCTACAAACTTATAAAGGAGTTATAAGTCCTATCATTTTTGAAATTTAGATAATCTCATTTGAAACTCTGACTCCAATACATGTACATTTCTCACTTTATGTGAATTTCTGCTGCCCTTGTTTGTTAATGAGAGTTATAGATTTCATTTAATAAAACTAAGTGGATATGCACACTAATGACCATGGGGTTGTAACTATTATGGTATAGCTCATTAGGGGCCATTATGGAGGGGAAATGCTGTTTCACGTGATTTGATATGTTTATTTTTTGCACACTTTACTGAGCAGTCGGGTTCTGTTTGGTTTCTTTAGATCTGTATTTAATGCACTGGCCTGATGCACTTGTCCCGGGCAAAAGCAATCGAGAGGTCCGAGCTGAAACCTGGAGAGCAATGGAAGAGCTCTATGAGAAAGGTGATGTAACAAGAAAAACCTGTCTCAACAGAAGGAATTATTGTGCACTTTGGGATTTGGGGAAGTCATAGTGAGAGATATTCAAAAGCTTAATTTGAACTGGGTGCTCATTTTTCAGTCTCTTTGGAAATTGCAGTGTTGCTTGTAAATAATATGTTATCAAATTCTGTCCATGACATTAACAATGGTTTGCATGCTTTCTTGAGGAAATCCACTGATTACATTGAAATCTGTATGCCACTATAGAACACTTTTGAACACTACAGAACACCTTTGTAGTGACCTCCTCTGTGTTAAGTATAAACCATGCCAAGTTTTACTTCTTGTAGATTTTTTTTTTAAATTGTATGATGCCATTTTCCAGTTTATCATATCATGTGGTATTTTGTAGTTCCATTTGTGTTTTGCAAAATATTCAACAAAAGAAAATGGCTAGATGAGGAGCAAATACTCAACTGCTGATTCTTGGGTACTAACTTCTGAAAAATTCAAAGAAGGGAGCTGTTTGCTCAAGTTCTGATAACTCCAGTTTTGGTGCTCTGCGAACTTCTGTTTATGTTCATAGCAATAGGAAGAGTAGATGTAGATTTAAGAGGAGGATTTTGCTCCTGAAGTATGCAGAATTATTAGAAACGGTGTCATGAGAGAAGATCCTGGCAGGCAATTCTTGGGCCGTGAGAACCACCCTGTTGACAGCTTCAGAGAAGCTCCACAGATGGGGAGAAGACTCCTTGATGAAATAGTCTGACACTAACCCAGAGTTACTGAAGTAGTGACTGTAGCAGGAGAGTTGCACAAAGACAATTTCAGGCTGTGTGTCGCTACCAGCTTTATCAGAGCCATAAACCAACCTCTCTTCTTACACTTCAGCCCTTTGTTCACTTTTGCACTGCCTCTGGAGACGCAGAAGTGAATTATCTTTGGTACATCTTTTGTTCTTGCTTTTTATATTAAGCATAAGGGAAGTTGCCAAGAGTGTTTTCTGCCGTGTAAGGCACTACAACATTCAGTTTTTAAAGAGATGCTACACTGACCTGATACTTCAGAGCATCAATGACTCTTACATCCAAAGGTAGATTATTCCACAAGGAATTTCATGCTTCCATTGAGAAGGTTTTTTTCTCAACAGTATTTAAGTTAGTGCATGTCATTTGTGCCTAGATATGGCATCTTAATTTGCTGGAAACAGGTTGTCTTTTTCACGTTCTATTATTATTCCTATCCTATTGGCTTTTTTCTGCTTTTCCATATGTCTTTGTGATCTTTCCTGTCTGGCACAACTCTTTCTTTCTCCATATATATTTCCTGATGGGAAAGACTACGAGCTATGCAGTGGTCTTCTGGTAAGATACTGGAAATACTATTGCTGGCAAACATGCAAACAGAGGAAAAATTGCTTTTAATTTTTGTTCCTACGCATGATAACTCTTTACAGACATTCTGTTTTATATTTATTTTTCCTGAAGTTGCATTTCTTCAACAGTGTTGTCATTTTGCCTGTTGTTACCCTCAGTCTTTTTCTGAATTTAAGCATTCTGTAGACTCATGATCCATTAAAGGGAGCATGAGTTTTCCAGCTCTGGTTGTCTAAATTGCCTCAGTTAGATCATATACAGGGGAAGGAAAATTTAATAGTCTGGTTGAGTCAAGTGCCTTAAAACATTAACTTGCACACTTCTGCTGTAGGGGATGCAGACTGACCATAAGTATGTGTTACTGAAATGACACGCAGATATTAACCACTCTGGAGTTGGAAATGCAATGATTCCTGAGCAAAATGTTAAATAATTTGTTTGCATGGTTAACCACTAGGTTTTCCACTGAAGATGAAACACTTGCTGCATATCTTTGTGACTTGCTATGTGTTACATGAGCAACATGTCAGCCTTAGTATGGACTCAATGTAGGATTTGGTCAAAGTCCTTACTTGAGGAAAAACATAAAATCTTCATTTATTGGGGGAAAAAATTGTAAGTTCTTTACTAAATAAATGAGTTCTTTGTCTTCTCTGAACTTTTACATTGGTTCAGGTGGTCACTGGTTCCTCTTTGCAATTCTGTTACTTTTTTTTTATTCTGAAAAAAAGATTGGTAGAAACTAAACGCTTCACATTTAAGGACTGACCATTTAAACAAGTAATGTGCTTCTACCGTCAATTCACAAAGGTAATATTGAAGTGATTGAAACCCACGTGCTAGTGGGTTTAGCAACTAACTGTGTCCACACTAAAGAGTGTCTGAAAGTGCAGAGAATAATGGTTGTTCTCTATAGAAAACACACTGGTTTGTGTTATGAAACTGATAATACTTTTATGTTACAGAACTGTCTGCAAGAGACTTATGAGATGGTTAAAAGATGTCTATGTTGACCTAAAGCTTTGATCTGGCTGAATTTAACAAGATTTCCTTTAATCGCTTCTCTGTATTCACAGATGGCTTGAGTGCAGATTCTTGTAAATCTCATTCTTCAACTTCAATTTAAAACCGGGTTAATATTTATTCTGCAAAATTCTACTTACCTGGGGAAAGAAACATTATTTTAAAGTAATGTAAATTATTAATAGTCAGTTGTTATTATCAGGGTAAATAAACTGCTAGTACTCAAGACTGTAAAAGTCTTTAATGCAGATTTTTTTTCAAAGATTATATTTAGAGTGGACACAAGAAACTGGAAATATGGACAATTTAAGATGAGAACCTGAAGAGTATTTGTTAGGGATCTGATTACCCTCTCAGGCTGATTATTTGCAATACTGAAGTTCTGGGCTGCACCCCTTGGATCCAGTGTGCTTTGGAAACTAAGCAGAACGTGGTTACTGCCCCAAGGATGAAGTCTCAGGAACACACTTCAAAGAAGTTTTCATGTGTTAGCACTTGTGTTTGAATCCACTGTTCAATTGCCTGAGGCAACTAAGCAGCAAGACTTAAGGTTAAGAACAATTTCACAGAATCCTGGGTATTTTTCTTGAGATTTTTCGCAGAGGAGACTTCCACTGATCAGCCATTGCAACTTCTTTATATTGAGAATTAGGAACGGGGGAGGAGAATTATTATTTTCTTTACTGGATTTTGAATTTTAGTAGGTATCTGAAAGTATAGGATAAAGGCAGAGAATTTTAGACATGTGTCTTTGTTTAATAGCCTTGCTTGTGTTTTCCTTTAAAGGGTTATGGGATAAACAGCACTGAGGGAAAAGGGAGGAAAAAAATTCTAAACGTTGGTCAGTGAGACATTTGTGAGTAATAACTGGTTATTTCTGTTGTAACAGCTGAAATCAACTAGGATTCTTGTAATATCAAGGCTGTGGTTTGAATTTTTGTGGTCTCAAAATTGTCATTTTGGGGAATTATCCTCTCCAGTACCTCAGAACAGAGGCCAGGCTCCCTCCAGGATCCATTCCAAGATACATACATTGAGTCATATATTCCCTTGACAGCTGCAGCATTCTTGTATAGGCACTGCTGTGCTGGCAGATGAAAGCAGTGTGGCAAGCTGCTTTGACATCATGAATAGTCATTAGATGTGCTCACTGCTAATGGGCCTGTTCCTAGCAAAGTGACCCTTTCCATATGCAGCGTCTTTCATGACCTTGATTTTGGCATTGTGGCTCGCCCATCATCTTGGAAAGCTTTTCATACACACATGCACATGATTACTCGTCCCTCTATCTAAAAGTGCTGGGAAGAATGAGGGCTTCCAGCCAGCCTTTGCCTGAACTTGGCCGAGAGTAGTAACGTGGTGGTTGTTCTGGGTTCAGATCCCACTCGGACTCGGTGCCATTTTACTAAGAGTAAAACTGCTTATCTTTTCAGTGTCAGCAGTGCAGCTTATGCTGCCATGGAATATCCTTACTTACCTCAGAAATTCCTTAACGTGTTAACGTATGTTTCTGTTATAATTACGTGTATGATTCAAAGAGAGTCTTATAAAGAGACAGAAATTAGCCCAGTAATTAAAGCTGTGTTACTATGTTTTTGGAAAAAAGTTATGTTTTGCTTAATTCCAAGCGAGAGAAGAAATCTAACCGACCTTAAGAATAACATTGCCCTCATTGCCGGGCATAGACCAGTTCAGTCATCACCTTTTCTTCCTCCATTTTTCCATCCATTCTTAAAAGTATGAGTGAGGGTTTAGTGAACCAAACACTGTTTTTTGGGCAGGTGGCACAGATTTCTAGCCCATCCTTTGCTAGGTGGCATATTCTGCTCTTATTCTACTGAAAAATTCCTTTAAATCTATATGTATACTGTCAAACGATGAACAGCTGACACTTCAGACCGTTTTGTTGCAGCTCCACAAAATGTGTGCCTCAAGAGTTGGTAGAAATCACATGTGGATGGGTGTTCATAAGTTGCACTAAAGTTCTAAAAAGTAAAAGTAAGTAACTAATTTGCCTAGCAACACTTCTTTTTCACACTGTGGATAGTATGCTGTCTGTACAGATGAAGACGTCTCGTGGGCTTGTTATTATCAGAAACACAGTTCAAAGATGTGTTTTCATGGGTTGGAGGTGGTTGCAGTTGGTGAGGATGTTGGTTGCACCACACCCTGTTGATCAGATAAGGCAGCTATAAAGACGTAGGGAAAAAAAATTGCTACACTTATTTATGTTAAAGATCATAAAGAAATCTTCATCATTTTCAGTATCTTATTTAAAAAAAAGAATTACCACAGAAGGAGTCTTTTTGGTGCAGATGAAAAAGTGGGAATTAATCTCAACTTGCTCATTTGTTTTTCTTTCTTAGTGTTTTTTCTTTCTTAATTTTAACTTCATGGGTAAATTCTACATGTAAAAATAAGCACTCAGAGGACATTGTTTCATGATTTATTGCAGTGTATGATCTGAGCTTTTTGTCAAAGCTGTAAATAAGCAAGCTAAGCAAGAAGATTTAAAGCAAATGTACACATTTTTGTACCCACACAGAGGTACCTGGAGGTCCCAGTGTGAACACAAGAACCCTTGTGAAGAAGGCAGTGTTGAAATACCTTTCAAAGGAAAGTCCTTGTCCAAAATAACAGTTGTGTACACTGAATGTTTGCAACGAGTTTTCACTCACAGAAGCTGATAATTTGACTTCTGTTCATGCCTCCTCTCCTGTTGTCCTCACAGTCTACCATGGTTCACAGATGATTTATGGCAGGAGTAATGATCGTAGAATTGTAGGAGCAGAAAAGTAATTTTAAACCAGATAAGCACCCATACTGTGGCAATGAATAGGCTAAAAAGAAATCCTGTGGGGAAGGAAGTATGGCTTCTGTGTTTTTAGTTTTGCCACAGTCTTCCTGTGTCTCAGATAGGACATTTCTCCTTTTGGACTCTGTGTGTTTTAGCCTGTGAAATGGGAACAAGTGTTACTTCATAGATTTAGAAGTTAATTCTGTATTGATTCTGTCTAAGCATAGTCTGCTTTATTTATCAAGGCTTTGGCTTTCAGTCTGCATGTGGGGCACACTCAGCCCACAGCTCTGATTTAGGAAATTCTGCTGAAATCAAATCTTATATGGTTTCTATGGGTAATGTGATTTAGCCCCAGAAAAGTTCTTAGCATGCATATCAGAGAGAATGTGGACCTTTCTAACCTGTGTAACCTTCGTTAATAAAGTTACAGTTACTGCAGTTGACCTCTTGTGAAAAGTAGATCCATTTATGTTTTTATTCTGTGGCCTGAATAGAAGATTAAACAGAATGGGCACTGTTCTGGACGTGGGAATTCTTCCTTGCTCTGACTCATGTAGAGCAGCAGGGAGGGGGAGGAAAACGGGCTCCACAAACCTGGTATCCAGTTTTGTAATTTAAAAAACCCTTTTGATCTGAACTTTGTACATTTCGTATATCAGAGGGTATTTAGGAGTTTGATAAAAGTCCGTAGTAGTGCTGGAGAAAGATAAGGCTCACTATTGTACTAAAGCAGCGTTTGGTGCCAAGACACTAAATTTATGCTTTTTTGTTGGAAGAGTAACAGTGACCATCAGACTTTGTATGATTCGGTATTATACAGATTAAAGGAAAAAATACCCAAGCATTCTCTAGATTGCCATAAAAAATACTTCAGGCTTAGTATGGAGCTGTATTGCAAAGCAGTGCTTCACAGCAGCTGGGAGAAATACAGTGTGGTGAAATTACCAGTGGGGTGGAGGCCAAGATTTTTTTGTGTAGAATAGAAAAGATCCTTAGTTTTTTCCCATTATATTCAATCATTATCCTGCCAATATGTTTTCTGATGCGTCTTGCGGAATTTCATGATAGGTTTTCAAAGCTGGATGAAATTTTCTGTTCCACCATTGTGGTCAGGCAGTTTTTAGCATGCATAAAAGAAGCAGCGTTGCCAAGTTTTCCTTCGAGCCTGTGAAGTCAGAGTGGCAAGGAGTAGGACAAAGCCTCAGTAAGCTTTGGGAGCTAATGGGGAATTGCAAACTCTTTGTTTATTGCACCTGGCACTTTCTCAAAATCTGCTTCATAGGGGCCAGACCACTCATTTCCTCAAGCAGATAAGGAGGATGCTTTCTCTCCCTGAGTCAAAGCTCTGTACCTTTGTAAATAAGTCAGTATAAATGTGTATTTTAAGGGTACTTTCTAGAGGGATTGTAGCTAGCACATTGCAAACTTTTATCTCGGAAAGCCCGAACTCCAGGACCAGTTAAACTGAGTAAGTTAAAAAGGACTATGGACTTAAAACTTACATGCTATCATAACAGCTAAGACATGAATTGTCAAAGGATTGTCTGAAATGAGATTTTTAAGCATACTAACCAGGTATTAAATTGAAAAAAACAAATGCCTGCCCCCTTCCTCATAGCATTCGAGTGGCAGAAAGTGGGGAACTTACCTCTGTTAGAGCTCTGTGAGAGAGGAAAAGTGAGGAAATGTGCACCCCCCATACCCTTCAGGTTATTTCAAGGCAGTAAGTTGGGACACTTTTACACAAGTTTCTCAATATGTGGTTGTTTTATTTCTACTGTTGACGTGATTTCATGGATCTTGTTTGATACACGTAGTCAGTCACAAGTGTTGGTCTGTCAGATAAGGCCCAGGAGCAAACCAGACCTTCATTTTCTTGTCTATCTTTTTTTAAATCTTCACTCTTATGAATTAATCTAGCAGATGTAAATGTGGAAATAATTCTGTGTAATCTTCTGCTTTAAGACAGTCTTTCCGAGATTTGGACAGTGCTGAGCAACTGTGTTAATCTTCCATCAGGCAAATGGAAGCAATTCTCTATATATAGAGTAGAATCCACTGATTGCTTGTTGACATTTAAGCTCTATTTTTCAGAAAATTCCAGTGTTTTGAATTCATGTTTCCACCATGCATTAAAATAAGATTTTTTTAATACAGTTACGCTATGCAATTGTTTTAATTATTCTATACTGTAATTTAATGCAAAAGTCAAAACACTTTAACTTTCATGTATTAGACTACAACTGAAACCAAAACAATGGCATTTAAACAAAGGGTTCTAACTTTACCAAAACTATATACGTGTATTTAATGACAGTCAAATATTTTGAGCACATTACCTTAAAAAAAAATGCTGGTTCTGCAAAAACATCAAAATTTTAATTATTGTTTCTCTGTTTTCTGTGAAAATGTTTACCTTTTTGGCAGTTTTGCAACATCACTTTGAACACAAAACTGCCGTAATACTGATTTTAGTAGGAATGCCTCGGATGACTTTTAACACAAAACATAACTAACCTGAAATTTCTTGATGGGAAATCTAACATGATGGAACAGACTTCAAAGTCTCCTATGAGAAATATGCTGGAAGCAAAACATCTTAGAGTATACTGTAGGGGGAAAAGAATAGAAGCTTTTTGTGGAAATGTACAAGTTTGATAAGCCCTTTCATATTCATTGTCTGTAATTGAATTTTGTTTTATTTCAGTCTGAAATGAAAGCTTTATTCTTCAAGGGCAATAATGACATGTTTTTTGTAGCTCCTTAGCCTTCAACAATAGTGTATAATATTTTGGTTCACCATTGTGTTAAAACTGTGTTTTTCTGACTGCTGTGGCATAATGATTTATTAGTGTTGACACTCCAGGGTTGTTTGTCAAAAGCTCAGGTTTTGCTCCTTCTGGCAGATTACATACAAATTATGTAAATCACTGTAGTGCAGATTTTAACCTAATTATGTTATACATCTTGAACAATGATCATTTCTGTAAGGGAAAGATGTCTAGCACTTTAGTTGCTAATGTATTTTTTCTTCTTTTGGTATTCTACGGAAGAAGCCACATTAAAAAGTGACAGTATGTCTTATAGCAGGTTTTGCTGCTGTGCATCTTACCTGCTTATGTTGCTAAAGTATGTGAAAGATGATTTTTTTTTTTTTCAGGGCTTTTAACAATCTGTTTATAAGAATTAACAGTAAACAGTGGCTTCAAAGAATTTCTTAGAGGACTAGAGAAATTTAATGTCTTATTTGTGTATAGATGCACACTTGCCTATGCATTTTATAGAATTGCTCAAATAACTGCTGATCACAACAGTGATCAGACTTCTGTGTTCACACACCTTGAGACAGGCTTTCCATCCGTGGAGTTACAGACTGAAAGGCAGATCAAGTCAATCAAGTCAAAGTTCACTTACTGAAGAAGTTAGTCTGAGTTGTGGTCCACAGAATACACAGCCCAAGGAGGACCCCTACTAGCCTGGCTTCCCTACCAGCACAAAATAAGGACCAGACTACCCCAAACAAGTCAGGCTTGAGGTTTGTGTGTGGCAGGCCAAGATTGGGAGTTGTCCTTTATCATATCTGAGGTTTGAAGAAAGACATCTGATTTCAGAACTGTCAGCTCTTAATTTATACACATGCTTAAGGCTTACTTAAAAAATAACCTTCATATCACCTAGGTCCCATTTAACTTCATTTGCATTTCAACAGGAGCTGAGAGATGTAACTACATTTGTAAGCTTCGTGGTTCTTGTTAGACACTGCTCATTTAATTGAAGATTTTGCACCGAGTTTTACGTAACATCTCACAGTGATCTAATAGAAGTATAAGCAATGTGACATAGTTCATTTGGGCTGTGTGTCCTTGTGTTGTGTTGCTCACACCTTATTAGTCTTCAGCAAATGTTCCACTTCTCTTTAGTTTTGGCAAGCTGCTCGGAACACCATTTCCTTCTTTTCATTCTGGTGGAGTCCGATTGTTCTTTGCTTATACTACATCAGCCTTTCCCAGAATTTAGCCTGGAGTTTTTATACACTGGGGAGTTCCCAGTGTGTTTAGATTTCCTAATGGGACTGTGATAGAACCGTGCTTTCAGATAATACTGTCAAACTAGATTTTGGTGCTGTTTTTCTGTGTTTCTTTGGAGTACTTTGCTCTGCAGAAGTGATGCGAGCAATCGTTTTGTCTCTTGAAAGTGGTAGTTTTCAAATCAGCTTCCCAAACAGTTAGGATTGTCCCAAAACATTTTCTTGTTCTGTTTTTCATTAGGTTTGTGTAAATCAATTGGTGTAAGCAACTTCCTTATCAGCCATCTCGAGCAACTAAAGGAGGACTGTGTGATTACTCCACATGTTAATCAGGTGAGTGGATAAATGTATTTAAAGTATCAGAGTTTGGGTTTTTACTTTGTTTTTTTTGTGAACCTCCCCACCTCTGTGTCTAAAAGGCTACACCCAAACTAGCCTTAGTCATACGATTTCTCCTTTTATTTCTATATACGTACGAAAAACCATTCAGGAAGATGACCTGAAGGGGAGGGAAGTCCTTCCTCCTATTTTCCACTCCAGTTTCTCCCAAGCTACTTGTTTGTGTCGGGTTTTACGACAATTCAAGGAGCACTGAACATTTAGCATCTCCAGAGAGAGAAGGATTCGGGAAAGCTTGTGTTCAAATGCTTTTGCGCTTCCTCTAAGCAACACCGAAAGCCTCAGGTAATTACACATCCGTGCAAGGGTGCTGTTTCCCTTGCTCCCCCCTTATTTCCTATTTCAAGATCACATTAAAATCAGTGAACTCCTTGTTTAGGCAGGTGCTGTGACAGCCCTGGCAAAATTTTTTTTGCTGCCCTAGGCAGATACAAAAAGGCCACCTACATACCGGCACACTGCCAGGGCACTTGACAACCCTTCCCTTGTTACAGGTTTCTGCCTCCAGCTGTGCTGGAAGTTCATGCTCCCATTCCTACCATCTCCTGCCAGAGAAAGTGTGCTTGTGCTAACATGGACGTGGGAACTGGAATGGACGGAGTACAGGCACATGCTTTTCCCCTTTGTACAGGTGGTCAGGATTTCTGGCAGCTGTTTGTGGTTTAATGTCTCTAACAGCCATAAAAAGGTCGCTCGGAGTGTGACTGTCAGGACCAAACAGCTCTGATTTTAGCTGTCCACTAGATGGAAGGTTACTGAGGGACAATTGTGAGCAATGTTAAATTAGCATAAACCCGTATAAAATACTTACATTCAATTACTCAAAATAAGCCGTTGAAATACATGTTAAGGTGGGCAGGTTGATGACTGTTTAAGAATCAGTGAGTTTGCCAAGGTTCAAGAAATGCACATCTACAAAAGTCTTGCTAGAATTTGGCACAAGTTGTTACTGCCTGTTAAATGAGAGTAGCTGTTCTGTGTCCTGCTAAATTGCTGCAAAGAAAAAAGTGTGTTCTTGAATCTGTTTTGAAATTTCCTCTTACCTGTTATGTCCAAATGTTGGCAGTCTTGCTGTGTCAGTGGTATTCATGGAGACAAATTGTTTCTTGGTCCTGTTTGACAGAATTCTTTTTCTGTGGAGACAAAGGTGAGGTGGTGGTGATACTGGGGGGTGGGAGAGTCGTTTCTTCAAGGTGATGTGCAGCAGTGTTCTGAATTTAATAGAAAAACCATCAGTGAAATACTCATGTCACTGCAAAGTGCTCCACTTTGAACAGTTTTGTTATAGCATTAATTTACACCTTTTAGATTTATAGAAATCTTATAAACCATACTTCAGGTTATCCTCAAAGTATTTATTCTGTTTCTTGCTTAGTGTTGGAGAGTTACTGAGTCTGATGGTGAGATTACTTAAGCACCGTCAAATAACTAATGAATTCCTAAATTCAAATTGGAACTGGAAATGCTGTATTGAGTTCTTATTTCACCTTCCACAGTTTATAATACAATTGTTTTGCTATATTTATGCATAGAATAGTGTGCTTTTTCAATAGACTTATTTCTGAATACAAAACATTTGCAAATAATCACTGTATACCAGGTCTAAATATGTAAAAAAAACAACTGGAGGAAAATCACTTCCCTGTTAGAATTTAGGGTGTTCTTCCAGTTCCAACAGTTATTATGCTAAAATTGAAAGTTGTTTTTTTCTGTGAAGAGGAGGAAGTCGGAAGGCAGGAGAAGTAAGCTATATGTCTGTTTTACAAACCAAGTGTTAAGGACTGTTTTCTTCTCAGTTCCTGGAGAAAACCCCCAATATCATTATGGCTTTTAAAGAAGTAGGAAAGGCCTGTCTTTTCAAGAAGATAGTATTAAGGTATTTATTACTAAGCAAGCACCTTTTAAAATTACAATAAATTATCAAAAGTACTGCTAAACGTGTAAAATGATGGAAAATACTTTATCATGTAGAATGGATCTTATAACCTACAAGTGTCAAGTTTGTGTTCCAGAGTTTGTAATTGACTTGGCAGTAGTAAGTTTGGATTTATGCTCAAAGAAATCTTTGAAGTCTCTTTGAAGACTCATAGCCTGTCACTCATTAGGGGAAAAAAATACATTTTATAAGTATTTGATTAAAATATGTTTCATTTAATAAAGTGATACACTGAAAGCAAATATAAACTGTTCCTCTCTGAATTCCATATAGAAATGTTCATCATATTTTTTCACTCTTAGAGATATGCATATGACTGTGTAATACCTCAGAGAGATTTAGTAACATTGTTGATTTTGCCGTTAATATTGAGCTCTATTGTGTAAATTTGTACAAGGTAGAAATGTATTTAAGGCGTTAGGAAACAACCCCTTTGTGCATAAACTCACCTGAACTGTTCCTCTATAGAGAAAATATTTATAGGCTTGTATTTTAGTTTTATAAAGAGAAATAATTGTAAGACTCAGCATTGCAATTGAGAAAATTACTGAAGTCCAGATGCAGGGAAACCTTACCAGGTGAAAAGGATCCACAGCAGGGTGAAAAGAGTAAGGCTTTTGTGTACCACCATCCGAGGTATAACTTTCTAGGGCCATGTGTCAGCATTGTTATTAGACTCAGCTTTTCCCCGTTTTGCTATGACTTGAAGAAACAGCACTTCAGTCAGAGGTCCCCTGTGGGCCCCCTGACCAACTACCAGCTGTGAAAAGTTCTGTAATGTGAACTGCAAACTGTTTTATTAAACAAATGGCACTTTTTATGCAGAAATCACTCAGGGCAGAGTGCCAGAAAAGATCAAGATCTTCCTCTACATGGACAGCCCTCGCCTCAGAAAAGCTTGGTGACTAAAATGGCAAGGGTGGGGCAAGGCAGGAAGTAGGAATTATTGTTTTGAGGGGAAGCACATGCTGGCCACTCACCTTATGGCTCTTGTAGCTCAGGATCCTAGTCTCTTGCATTCAGGTGCTACTAGAACATTCCAGAATGTTTTCAGAAAAAAAAACATAAATTCAGTGCTTATTTTATTATATGCGTTTGATTATTTTAGTAATATATTCAAGAAGAAAAATACTTGCTGCTAGTAATATATATAGTAATTTATATAGTAATTTATAGTAGTAATATAGTAATATATATAGTAATTTATATAGTAATATAAAAAATACTTGCTGCTAGTTTTGCTTGCGCCAAAACTCATTTCACAAAATTGGGGAGATTCCTGGTTCAGTGAAAGGCACAAAGTATAAACTTCCCAGGTGGGAAGTAGTTGTTGCTGTGTATTCTGCTTGTGAAGCAGGCAGGTGACATCTCAGCATGCTGCTCTTGCTTTAAACACGTCTGGTGTAGCCTGGAACTGTGCTGCCTCAAATCTTACTAGACCAGCAGATAAATTCTGCTTGCAGTTATATTAGTGATATATGCCAAATAAGTCACATAATGCCATAGGGGCACTGCAGAGTTTTCAGCATTTGATCATAAATACATCCTTTATTTAGTATTTTCTAAGCTACGTTATCTGCTATACTTAGTGTAAAGAATGTCTACTAAAATTGCTTATTATAATAGGCATTGTAATAGTCAAATAGTACACCCTGCTTGCTCTTTCGTTTCTCCCCTCATAGTTTTGCGTAAATACAATGAGAATATTTTGTAGTCAGCTCAGGTGCAAACAAGTGAATAATCATATGACCTAAACACTGCTCTTACATGTATAAACATGAAATACAGAGGGTACTCAAAGGTCAAGAAACATCAAAGGTTGAAGACATGGATGTCTGCTGCTTGAACCTTGTTCCCGAGTCCACCTAGTAATTTAGATCATAGCGGCTCGAGGCTGACTCAGCCCAGCCTTCCAGGGGCACGGTTTTTTCTTAGCACATGTTGAGTGACTGCCAGCCTATTGTTCTGACTATTGTTGTCTGCAAAGACAACATGTACTAAAGATGAGAAACAGGAAACGTTCATTTTTCCTCTTTGTGGCAGAAGAAATTTTCCAGATTCCATGTGTTGAGGTAATTGTTCAGAAGAGTATTTTTCCTCAAAATGCGCAAGAGTTCGATCCCTGGAACAATGGTGATGACCAGTCACAAAAATACATATCACCATTATGCATTTTGTAAAAGGAAACACTACCCATTTTCATCTGAATGCAGAGGAAGGTATGCTTCTTAGAGTGTGTAAATTGTGAAATATTTATTTGAAGAAGATATTAAGGAATATTATAGAGGTTCTCTTTTGGGTTTAGCTACATGCCAGAATACATTGCTCCTCTAGATCCTTACTTTCCAATAAGTTCTGTTTCCTCTTGCTCCCAGCAACTGTGCCTTTGTAGCTTGTTACTTTTCCTCTTTTGACTGGCTCCTGGCGATTTGTGATCTGCCTTCCTACAAAGATCACACTTCATTCCCCAGCACGATTGCTTCCCTACATAAGCTTATGGTGACAGCGCACACAGAATACAGGATTTTCCATGCACAATCCACGTCAACAGGCTTTGCTTCCAAGGTCGGGCCCTCATCCTAAGCAAATCGTTCTGGTTGGTCTCTTGTAGACCCAGTCCCTGCTCAGTCCCCTCCCCTTGCCTGTGCAGCTCAAACAGGAAAGGACGTAGATCTGGGGAAGAGAAGGTAGTCTCAAAGCAGCAGTAAAAATGACCTGGCAATGACTTGCACTGTGCATTGGCATGTATTTCTCCAACACAGATCAGAACAATAGTGCAACTCCAACTGCAAGTCAGGCAGACAACCAACTGCTCCTTGCACCTTGCTTCAGAGGGAAACATAAAATACACAGGAAACTCTTGTGCCAATTACAGGCAAAATACTTGTTGATTAATATACTTCATTGTCTTCTAAAACCGATAGTTTACATTTACGTCTCAGAAAAAGTGATTTCACTCATGTTGTATTTTTAAAACAAGAAAGAAAACAATATTTTCATTTATCAGTGATGTTTTCTACAAAATGTACTTTCAAGGTTTTTACTAGAAGTTTATTTCTGTTTATCTAAGGTTGAATACCACCCTTTCCAAAGACCTCAGGAGCTGGTTGATTATTGTAAGAGCAGAGATATTGTCTTTGAAGGCTACTGTCCTTTGGCCAAAGGGGAAGCACTAACTCATCCTATCATCATCCAGATGGCAAAGAAATATGGCAGAACTCCAGCACAGATTTGCATACGCTGGAGCATACAGGTAATGGAGGGTGGTAACAAAAATGTGTCTCCTTTCTCAGGAAAAAAATGCAAATAGGTTGGGTTTTGTGCATCAAACCAGAATTTATACAGAAAGTATTTCTGCCTTCCCTATGTTGAGACTGTGTGAACTAACTGTTGTACTGGAAATTTGGAATGTAATAGGCAAATCATGCCAGTATTTTAAATATGCAAAGAATCTGATTCTAGAGAATAAGTACTAATAAGAGATGTTTTCAAAGTAAGTGTTACAAGCACTATCAGGCATCATTCCATTTCTGTCACTCAGCATGAAGTACTAAGGAATGAAATAGTGTGTTAAGTTGACATGAACCACATAATCTGTGTTAGAAATCAATGCAGTGTATATAACTGCAGTTGCAAATGGCATATAGAAATGTCTGGGTCCCCTGAAAAATGAAATGAAAACCTCAGAAGACATGAGGAAGGTCTTGAAATGTTTCGAAGAGAGATCATTTTCTTCAAAACTCTGTACATTTTAATGATAAGAAGCATTATGTTTTCCAGAATGGGATTGTCACTATTCCAAAGTCAACAAAAGCGGAAAGGGTAGAGGAAAACTGCAAGGTAAGATTTGGTTATGCACTCAGGTCTGACTTACATCCAAATAACAGTTTTTAATACTTTGGTTTGCCTTCCCATTTTCCTCTGCCAGTTTTATACTGGAGTAACTCAGTTAAAATTGGCAAATGATGGTACCATAAAATTACTGCAATATAATAGAAATCTGTAATTCACAAATATCTGAAATCAATCGAGAGCTAGTCACTATGTATAAGGAAAAATCCACAGAAGACCTTTTGTAGTTGGTTTTTATTATTAATATTTTTATTTACGACTTGGCTGGTTGTAGAACATCCTACTCTGTTATGGTTTGGTCCTTTTTGTTGTAGGTGCACAGGTCAAATGGAAGGGGCTATGTATAACACTGGGTGAAAGCTGTGAAACTCACTTAGGGTTACCTCTCTGAGGTGGAGACCTTCCAAGGAAATCACAGTCCTGCCAGAGCCGACTGTTCTCCTGTCTTCTTCCTTCCACTCGACATGCAGAAAAGGTCCCGGCATGAAGGGGATGGACAAAGAAAAGAGGGCACACATGAGGACTGGCAGCATGATTCCTCCCCCACACCCTTTTTTTTAGTTCCCTTTTCATACCAAGTTGTTTTAATTCATTACTTGATTTTTCTCTCCATTTCTCTAATCTGAAAGTGTGCTTTCTTTGGGGGAGGTGAAACCACAATAACCTTATTGTTACTTCCAAAAATATCATTGGGGTATGCACTGTTTGGCAAATCAGGAGGAAACTTTGCAAGACAGGAAACTTCTGTCTCCTATTTTTATCACTGTGTGTGCCTGTGTGTAGGTGCAAATCAGTATACATTTAATGAGGATTTCTGCTGGTGGCCATGCCTGTTTATATAGCTCCTGCTTTGACTGTTTATTCTGACATGCACACAGCCTTCTGTGGTACAAGCACAGCTGCTTGTGGTACTGTAGTGTGAACCAGATCAGAGAACAAAACCAGGTTAAAAATCCTTCCTTATTCTTTTTATTTTATTTCCCCCAATGATATTTTAAATCTAGATTAATTTTATTTCTTACAGAGTTTACTCTGTGGCACCACCAATTAATTTCACACAACTGAGGGAATGTGTTACAGCACAACTTTAAACACTTAAGATGGAGAGGAGGAGGGAACTGGCACAGTTTTCGAGTGTTGTTGATCACATTTTCTTTCTTTTCCTCATGCCAGTGTGTTGGCCTGAGTCTCTACCACTTCTAGTCAAGCTGGTGAAAGTATAGTTCTCATTTAACCCTCAGTATGTAATATATAGGTCACACTAATTGTGTGACAGGTCCCCAGTTTAGGTTTAAAAGGCTGAAGTGAGCACTGAGATTTGACTGCAAGGGTCATTCCAGCAGACAGTGATTGTTGGATAATGCAGGATGGGAGGAGCTCATTTGGCAGCAGTTCAGGATCCAAGGATCTTTTTATTGAACGTGAAGGAGCTCTGACAAAGACAACAGAAGCAAATTTCTGATGATAGTGTCTGAATAAGACACCTGCTGAGAACCACTGACACCGTAATTCCATGTTGCAGGTCTTGGCATGGGAGAAGCCAGTGGCTGTAAGAACCTGTGCGTGAGGACAGGTGATGGCTTTCAAGTTGGAGTTGGTACTGAGGCACTGTAGCACTGTTTCTGTATTAGCTCCTCTGTGAGTGCTTTGTCAAAGCAGAATTGTAGAAAAGATGGATACAGCTTTTGGCTTGCTAGCTTTGTGAATGTCCTGATACTTTCTAATAATTCTTTTTGGCTAAAGGTCTGAGGAAAAGAACTGTAACATTTTAGACTGAACATTGGGATGTGAAATACGGCGCTCAGGTTCCCAAAGGGATTGCAGTCAGGGTATTCCTGAACCTCTAGCAGTGACAACATACAGTACTGTCAAAAGGAGCTTTGATACCTCTTGTCTTGGACCCTTCCCTGAGGCCAGAGTGCTACAAAACCATCTTCACAGAGTCTACACATAAAAATTAATCACTCGGGAGCAAAGGACCCAGTGGAGCCTGTCAGCTTAATGGAGTGTTTTTCTATGATAAAATAGAAGAAGAATTTCCAGAAGGAAAAATGTTGAAAACTTTTGCCTCACATTTAAATGAATCTTGGTCAGTCAAATATCAGAATTTATATCGGGTTGCTGCTTCTCTCTGTGTTCATGAAGTTAACTATATATACATTCCCATAGGTGTTTGATTTTACAATAGCAGAAGAGGATGTTGGAATTCTGAATGGAATGCATGATGGCAGACATGTTTCCTGGGATCCAAGCCTTATTGAGTGACCAAAGGTTTGAACATTTTCCTTCTCAGTGATCAGTGAGTCACACCATGTAATTGAAATTTAGGGAAGGTTACAGTATGAATATAATCATGATAGTAATGTCTGCTGTTAATGATAACTATTTTGAAATCCTTAACATTGTCAACACACAAAAGATACTGTTGAGGATAGCACTTTTTTACTACCCTCACAGAGACTTTATATTCCCATTTCAAATGCTCTTCCCTAGTTCATTGAAGCCCGTGCAAAGACTCGTGTTTATACCATTGACCCTGCATCAGGCCATTTAATCAAAGAGCATGAGGAGGTATTCCTTCTTGGAAAATGTGGGGGAAAATGCTACTTGCTGGTGTATAACACAGGTGTTAGGTATGAAATAATTTTTCAAGTATTTTGTTAGAGCTAGAATCTTCAGGAAGAAAAAGCTGGGTGAAAAAAAAGTTAATATCATAACAGTATTTATAGTGTACAATAAACTGCAAATCTCCACCAAAAATACAGTCTTGTGTAATATGCAATATCTGAACATCACCAAAAAAATGTTTATGCATATGGCATTGACTCAGAGAGTTCTGTCCATATTACTTAGTAGCCTGTAGATATAAAAATCTTTCCAGATAAGCCATTTACTAATAAAGTATCTGCACAGCTGAGTTGCACATTGAGCTCTGAGAGCCAAAGAGGCATTTTTGTTATTACTTAGAGAAAATTTTGGTGAGCTTCTTGTGAGAATTAGTTTAGCTTTCACTTTGGGTTTCTCCAGGAAATCTCGCTAACAGACTATACTGTTCCTCAGATTTTTTTACAAAATGGGTATCTATATAAAGAGATACATGTAGTTTACAGATCTGTTTTGAGAAATATGCCTGCATAGTCTGTTGGCTGAGTAGTCAACTTCTAGTTGCATTGGTTTGATATTTTAGGAGTTCCTGTGTCTAGAAAGGTATGGAAAATCAGATTATGATTTATATTGTGTGTGGACTTCCTGAGGCAGTTTTCCCAGTGCTGTTCTGCTTTAGTCTTATTGTGAAACAAAGCTCCTCAGCTCTTTTATCAAGAAGTGACTTACAGCAATCATACACTCTAGCCTGCACTGTGTGTCCTCAAAGTAGAGCTTGGCTAAAATACAGACAAACTTACCTTTTTGATAACAGCTCCTCAGAGTATTTGGCTGGTTTTTCCTGGTAAACTTTTCCATAAAAATTTGTCAAGACTTGCTTCTGAAACTATTAATATATTATTTATTATTTTTAAAAAAATACATTGTATGAAATGTTTCTCACTAATACCTGTAGAGTGTAAATGTTTTGAGGAGGATACACGACCTCCACAGTGAGGCTGTTTGCTGGAGTTTCAAGCATGGCCTGCAGTCCGGGGTGTTTCAGGGTCTGGGAATGGCACTTTAGGTGTTCAGGAACAGCCTGGCTTATCTGTCGTGATGAGGGGTTCAATAGTTCCAAACAGTAACGCTCATTTATACAACTAAGGTAACTTTTGGCTTTTTTTTAGCTTTTGCAGACAATGACAGGAATGACTAAGTGAAAGTTGGAAAGATTGTCCAGAAATAAACCTTTCTACCAGTGGCTGTCAGCTAATACTACTTTTGAAAAGTCACTTTATTGAGCAACACCTTAGCAATATAGAAAAAAAATTCAAACTGTGCTGTTGAGGGACTCCTTGCTTTACAGTGTATCTGAATTCATAAAATGAGGACTAGAAGTGACTTATGTGCATAATACTCAGTGTGGCTTTTTTTGGTAGTGAAGACTTTCAGACATCACATCAACATACTACTCCCAACATGAATGATTCATACCAAACCTTTATATATGCTAGCAAATCCTAGCTCAAATATCACCAGAGCAGGATCAGTTAGGCCTAGTTACGTGGCTAGAGGTCCCTTGTTGGTTAGAACAGTTCTGGGGTTTCTGCCCTTAATTCTGACTGATGACCTCCCTGTTCTGAGCTAAATGGAATTAAAACAGATTGTCTTGCAAATGTCCCACATAGGTGACTTTAGGCTACAGTGAGGATGGCTTTGAATTTATTAATATATTTCACTGTTTTTTCTGTCAAAGAGATTTTACAGTGTTCTTTTGTGTCTGCACCTGCTTTTGCTAGGAAGTCAAGCCACCATTTTCTTAATCTAGGTCATGGTATCTAAGCAGTGCAATGAGTAATGAAAGGAATAATCAGAAATAGTATTATTTTAAAAAGCGTTATTCTTAAAGAGTAGCAAGTTACAGTTTTAATCTGGTACTTTTCTAACTATATTCACTCTTAACTGTTGTTGGTTCAGGACTTTTTTTCTGTGGTGTTTTTTTTTTCTCATTATTATTATTATTTTGTAATCTTTCCTAGCACTTCCTTTGCTATCAAGTAGTGGCTTTAGAACTACAGAAGAGTTTAATTTTAACTACGTACAAGGTCAAGTGTAATTTGAGGCGAAAATAAGCTTTTTTTTTCAGTGCCAAGTCTCAGCTGACCCAAGCTATCTTTCTCCCAGGTGGGATGAGCAGTTTTGCACATTGTGCCTCACTAAGAGCCATTGTTTTCTGCTAGAAGCTATTAATTGCCCCAGGAGACTGGAACCCTGTTATCTCCTGTGTCCTTGAGATAAGTCAGGGGAGCCTCTTCCTTTGAATAGGGTACTCACAAGTTTTACACTGTGTTTGTTAATCAAGAATCACTGAGTAAGTCCTCTTTTACTTTTGGTCAGGTTGCAGAGGGAAAGACAGAATCAGTGGATTCATATTTTATGTTACTCTCCACAACTAAATTGGCATAACTCTTGTGGCAATAGATTTTAAGCAAAGGCTGCTGAAGAATAAGTCCTCATCACCTCTTCTAAATGAACCTTTCTAAAGTACTGACAGCACTGATCAAAGAAATAAGACAACTAATAACAAATTAGTAAGTGAACAGTAGCAAGATTTAGGGGCAGCAGGGACGAGTGATATTTGGTAATAGAAGCAGAACACTGTGTTCCAAAGACCAAAAGGATATAAAAGTGCTGAACATACAAAATCAGAAGTTTAATTCCATTTTTTATTTATTCTTTGGTCAGTTAGCTGGAGGTGCTCATTTTTTAAGGTTTTGTTATATTTTAAACTCAGAATTTATCCCTCAAGTAAATTCTTGGAGTTATATGCATATTCTTCCCCAGGGTTGAAATTCCTCCTCTTGTTCTTATTTCGGTAAAACAAACTTTCCCTAAAGAGAAAACTTTTTCAGTTTTCTACAGTGACCCTTTTTAAGGTACAGCAGTGCAGCCGTTTCATCCACGTAACCCATCATCTTGTCAGTAGGATCAGGAAATACACCACAAAACTGAAGGCACTTCTTTTTTTTCCCTATCATGTAGGTCATTTATGGTACTGACTGATTGGGGCACTCCTTTTTAGTTGAGTTAAACCATTATTTAAAATAAGATACAATTTATCAGTGCTATCTACCTAACTGCAGTCAGCTGCTCTTGCAGGAGCTCCGTGACTCCTAATGGAAGAGAACTCTCTTGAAACATATAAGGAAAAGAAAAATATGACCTAAAACTCAGTGGAAAGTGTGAGACCATTTTCAGTGCAGCCAAGTAGCTTCTTGCCTAATGAGTGGCTCCCTCTCTTTTTTTTTTCTTGCTTCTTTCTGATTTTCATCTTTTATATTACTGGAGATGAAGGCACCTAAGAATGTTTCATTGGAAAATAATGGAAATGGGGTTTTAAGGTGCATATTCCAGAATTTTTTTTTTAGTTGGGCTGCAGAAATGTCTGTATCACACCTGTCCCCCCAACATGGCTCTCAAGGCATTATTTCCTGACTAGCATGTGTAATAAAGAAACTGTAATACTAGTAAGTTCACAAATTCACTAAGCCAGGTAGACCGCATAATATTTGCCCAACTCTTTGCTCTGTGGTTAACCCATGTTTTTGAAAATGGGGATAAAGGTGGCATAGCTCTTGCTGGTACTGATTGAATCTAAGCAGTTAACTCTTTCCACATTGCCACACCCCTTCCAAAGCTTTGAAGTTCACCTCTGACTATTGTGCATTGGGTAAAAATTACAGATAAGCCAACCCAGCAGTTTTTTGTGGTGTTGTGCTGGGAGACTTTTTCTGTACCTAAATTTTTGGCACTCCAATAAGATGTCTGTACTTTTGGGGGAAAAAAAAGGCCAAGTATTTGCACTGCCTTGTAGTGAATGTGTGTTATATATGAATATGATAAAAACGATGCAGCCTTAGCATTTGTATTTTCATTGGCTGCTTGTCCATCTGTATTATCCCATCGGCCTAATTCCAGCTACAGGACACTCTAGGACAGTGGTGACTCGTCAGGGACCAGAGCACGAGAACTATCTCCAGAACGTCACAGTGCCCGTTGAAAGAAAAAAGAGGAACACAAAGCCTGCAATTAATTTAACTCAGTGCCACTGCTGCTGCTTCCCAGCGGTGTAGGAGGTATCCCTCTGTAAGGCACTGTAGGCATGGCCAACACTACGGGATGTGCTTCTCTGAGCACCTTTGTACCGACCCGTTTTACCAGGGCTCAGCCGCTGTGCCCAAGAGGAATGTTTGTGATCTCACGAGTGGCTTTGCCAGCCAGTGCCCTTTGAGAAACATTCTGTAGCTGAACTACTAGTAGGAAGTTCAAGAGTATATTAGCAGCTTCATCATCCTATTAATAATTGCTCCATATATTCCAGTGTGTTACAGTTTTGGGTGCAATGATATCCGTGCGTGTCACTTTTCTCAACTACTTCAGTTCTCTCCTTTTGGACTTGAGCTTTTCCTAATGTCATATTCATCATAGTGAAAAACTAAAGTACAAATTCTCACAAAAATAAATACAGTAAAATTTTTACATTAGCTTTTTAAAACAAAAAAGGACAATTAATATTAATGATCAATATCAAGGACATAAAAACAGGCCATTTAGAGAGTGCTGATACTGAACAAATATGTGTGCTTTAGTCTTTGCAATGTTCTCATCACTTTTTTTTTCCTCCAAACCAGGTTTTTGATTTTAATCTGAGGAAAGAAGATAAGGTTGGAACACTGTGAATATCAACAGAAAATTAGTTCATCTAACCTATCCCTTGTGGAAACACTAATTTAAAACCAGATTGTTCTAGATTGCAAAAGTGATGCAACTGAAGCATTTATTCATTTTAAACTGAACAATAAATCTGAATTGTTCTCTTAGATACTCAGAGAATATCTAAGAATTATCACTCAAGAATCAATATCAATGGTTTGTATTTACTGTTACGTTAACAAATTAATAAAATAATTTCATTTACTCTTTTCTGTGTTGCTTTCTTACAGATGCAGAAATGTTTACATTTTTTCTGCTCTCTCTGAACTTTCTGGTATAGCCCCCCGGTATAGGTTGTGAGTTATCTCACAATATTACAGTAGCCCCCCGGTATAGGTTGTGAGTTATCTCACAATATTACAGTTTTCTTCTGCCTGCATGGAACTTCATTTAAGGTGTCATTTGAACCCATAGGAACAAACTAGCTTACAGATTTTGAAATGATTGGTTCCTTAATGGCACTCATAAGAGCATGCTACAATGCATGTAAACTTTGACAAATCATTCAGAATATGGAATATTTGTTCAGAGATTGCAGCAGAAATATGAATTTGACATTTTCACTGTTTTTCATATTTCCTGAAGTCATGAGAATTTTGGGGGATTCTGGAGGCCACTCTGGATACTTTCTTGGTGATCAGACTGGCTCTCTTGGTACTGTTTCAAGGATCCCCATTCGTGAGCCCGGACTTCAGGGAGGAATGGCTCTCTTTGTGGCCTAAATTGTGTCAGAATGATTAAAAGTACATTTTGCTTTTATGGATAAAGATCTTTGAAGGTACAAAAGAATGACGTGTTGCAGACAAATCCTAATCTGTCTTGTGGGGATTTTCACTGTGTTGTGCAGATGGAGAGTGTTCAGACACTCCTCTGATGCAGTGGTGAGTTGTCCAGCAGCGTTAGCACTGGGAGAGTACGGTCTCCTGGTGGTGTCAGAGGCCACCGGTGTTGGTATGCAGGCGTTGGGTGGACCCCAGCTTACGGCTTCTTTTCTGACAGGATCAAAGCATTTTCCTGCAAGGAAATTGCCCTGTGACTAGCCATGCTGCTGCAATCCTTGCCACACTGAGCTGTCATTGGAAATTCCACAAGTTTGATCGTCACAGGCAGTTGGTGTTGTGTTGTTGTTGTTGCTGTGCTCTAAAACATGGGTTTCTGCTCATCCTAAAAACTCAAGTAACTGGGAGCATATGCATATTCAGGATCCCTGTGAATATATGCCTTTGCCTCTCTATGCTTGTAGACATGTTGCAAAACAGTTTTTTAACCAGTTTACCCAGGTGAAGTGTCGGTTCAGTGTTCTGATGTGTGCAGCTCTCCTGCTGGCATTTGACTGAGACCTGCATTCTGGTTATTTCTGAAACGCTGCATGAATAACACTGTGTTGTTCTTTCTCCTTATTCTGACCGTAGGTAATTCCAAGTGGAGTTCTCAAAGGAGCTGTATATACACTGGATTTCTGTACGTATTTCATACAAGTACAAGCTTCCTTAACAGTGGACCTGACAGTTGGAGAGGTACTGAGAAAAAGTTATTCTGTGGCTTGTTCTGTTGGAGTATAACCCTGGTGTAAACCCCCTTGCTGAACGCTTGGCAGCAACTACGCTTTTGGTGGAGTTGGCTGGAGCAACCTGAGTTTGCCGGTGTTTGTGTTTCAGCCCTGGGAAGCAGGCTAGTACCTCTGCAGTTTGAGCCATGTTAACCTATCATCTCTGAGGGTTTAGACAGCTTTCAGTTCAAATCCAGCTGATCTGGCTTCATTTGGCTGAGAAGAGTGAAGCTGTATTTCAGTTTCCTCTCTGCTGAGATGTCAAGAAGGTTGTAAATGTGTGTGGTCATCTAATTTTAAGATACTTTTTGTAATACAAATACCCAGCCTTTTGGAGCAGAACTGAAATTGCCTGGGTATTTTACCCAATGCTGCACCTGGGTTAGGGCAACCCCCAGGGATGGAGAAGGAGTTGGGAGTGCTGATGGATGAGTGGCTTGGCTGGACATGACCCAGCAATGTGAGCTTGCAGCCCACAAAGTGAACTCTGTGCTGGGCTGCATTAAAAGCAGCCCCTCTGCCCCTCTACTCCACTCTGGTGAGACTCTACCTGAAGTCATGTGTCCAAGTCTGGGGTCTCCAGCACAGGAAGGACATGACCTGTTGGAGCAGATCCAGAGTGGGCCACAAAGATGATCCCAGGGCTGGAGCACCTCTCTTACGAGGAAAGGCTGAGAGAGTTGGGTTTTTTTCAGCCTAGAGAAGAGAAGGCTCCAGGGTTACTTTATTGTGGCCCTTCAGTACCTAAAGGAGGCCTACTGGAAAGCTGGAAGAAGACTTTTTGCAAGAGCATGTAGTGACAGGACAAGGGAGAATGGCGTCAAACTGAGAATAGGTTTATATTAGATAGTAAGAAATTCTTTACTGTGAGGGTGGTGAGACCCTGGAAGAGGTGGCCCAGAGAAAGAGTAGATGCCCCATCCCTGGAAGTATTCAAGGCCAGGTTGGATGGCGCTTTCAGCATCCTAGGCTAGTGGGGTGTCCCTGCCCATGGCAGGGGGTTGGAACAAGATGAGCTTTATGGTCCATTCTAACCCAAACCATTCTATGATTTTTACACAGCCTCTGAAAATTAATTTGTTGAATGTCACATCTTTGAATTGGAGTTCTCTCAGTTGGTAACCAATAGCCCCAACATGAAAGCCTGGACATCTGACTAATGAAACCCTGAGTCATTCTATCCTTTAATTAAAGCATGTTCCTTTAATATGTTCCTCTTGCTTAAAATTGTGTGAGAATTACTTCCTAGAGGAAAATGCCCAGTGAATGTGCTTTGATTTAGTATTTTCTATATATTAGCTAAACAAGGGGAAAAGCCTGAAATATCTAGGGTATGTCAGGCAGTTGCAGGGGATGCATATGTCAACCTCAAGCATGATTTATTTCACATGGCTTTTCTGACAGTTGTAACTTAACGGCTGTATTTTCCTCCTCAGGCTCTCAGGAGGCTAAACATCTTTTCAAGTTTCTAGCTTTGTGGTGGAAGAGTTAATGTCTGTTTGCCAGTGTAATTTATCTGAGTCATTCTGGGAGAGGCGTGGAACAATCGAAGCGTGACTATTAGCATAAATAAGAGTGGGACCCTCTACCCTCTTCCTTTACTGTCTTTCAGAGGAAAGCTGCTTCCCCATAACAACTGCTACTGCTAATTGACCAGTGTGATGCTATGAACTGAAAGACGTGATATATTGTGAGCTCTGGTCTGTTGTGATGCTCTTTTGCATTTCAATTTGGAGTTACCAAGAACAGAGCAAGGAAGGAAGAGGAAAATTTCTGCAGTAAGTGCAACGGTAGATTACCACCAGAGTTAGCATTTCACATACACCAAGGTGCTTTTTCTTTTAAAAGTTTGAAGACAGAAGGACTTATAAAACCTAAACTCACTTCTTTCTCTGTCTCTGTGTAATAACTGTTCCCACTGTAAGTAGTTGCCGTTGCCAATTTTGTTTTTAAAAAAATGAATTTAAAACTTCATATTTTCAAACATGTAGGTATTTTACAGCATCCTCTGAACACGCTTAGATTTTATTTTTTTTTTTGTCTTGCATGTGAAAACACCAACACCTGGTGCTGTTTGACAGTGGCAGAAACTGAGCTTATCCCCCATGCATCAGTGCTGGCTTCTGCCTCTCCGATGTGCAGCCTGGCACCATCCTGGCACCATCCTCGCCCCATCGGGCCGGTGCCTGCCCGGGGGGAGCCGCTCGTGAGTCACCCAGCGCCGCAGGAGGCTGCAGGTCAGAGAGCGGGTGGCAGCCACCGGGCCTGCCAGGGCAAAAACACACCTTGGTGGAGTGGGAAAATGGAAGAGCCTCTTCCAGGTATTTCCTTAAACGTGACTTCCGAGGTCCCGTAAGAGGGAGGACGGAGGTGGCATATGGCCATAGCCCTGCTGTGCCCACTCCGGCGGGGGGCGAAGAAAGCCGGAGGGTCGGGAAGCTGCCCTCGCACCCCCGAGGCGCAGGGGCCGCGCTCGGAGCCGGCCGGGCCCTGCCGGCACCTCCTTGGCCGGAGCGCCGGGCGGCGGCGGCTCCCGGGGCGGGCATGGCTGGGGCGCGACCGCGGCGTCCCCTTCCCCTCCTCCTCCTCCTCCTCCTCCGGCCGGGCAGGGCCGGGGGTCCCGCGGGGGAGCACTTCGCCTCTCGCCTCCCCGGGCTCCCCGCAGGCCCCACGCGTGGGTGCCAGCCCGGCACAGCAGCGCCCGCGGTGCTCACGCCGGGCGGGGCGGGGCGGGGCGGGACGGGACGGGACGGGGGTGTCCCGCCGGCGGCGGCTGGGCTGGCAGTGCAGGTCCCGCACGCAGCAGGGAGGAGTTAGAAGGGAGGATCGGAAAAGGGTGGAGAGCGGCAGCTGCAGAAACATTAAAAGCACCGAGCCCCCCAGCCCGCCCACCGGAGTTGCTCCGCGGGCACGCAAGATGCGCAAGGCCGGCCGGGGCTCCGCGCCGCGCTGGAGCGAGGTGAGGCTCGGGGAGCCGCGCTCCGCCCGCACCGCCGCCCGCCGGACCCCCGCGCTGCGGGTCCCGCTCGGCGCGGCCCCCGGGGCCCCGAAACAAAACGGGGGGAGAGGGGGGGCTGGTTGGTCCGTGCCCGGCCGGGGGGCCTCGTCCGGCCGAGGAGGTGCGGGGCGGGAGCGCGATAGAGACCGAACCGGAGCGGGGCGAGTTGGAGCACGGGAGCGGTGCGGGACAGGAGTGGTGCGAGTTTGAGCCTGGGAGCGGGGCGAACTGGAGTCCGTGAACAGAGCGAGGAGTTGAACCCATTTGCCTCGGACCTCCCGCTCTGCCCTGGTTAGGCTGTAATTTAATAACTCTGCCTGTTGTTCTTTTTTCGTTGCATGATACCACGGCTTTAATTCTTTTTAAATGTCCACTACAAAACCTTTATATGTAAAAGGAGTTTTCTCTATATGTGTGTTCCTTAATCATGCCCATTTTAAAAGCTTGCAATACTAGTTATTTAAATGCAAGGGGTTTTTTGACATTCTTTGTTTCAAACGCATGGAACAGCTTGTGCTGTAGCTTAATTACATATTTTTCTTGCTTTTCTAAACTTTTTACTGCTGTGGGTTTTGTAAAGCGTGTTCTTACTTGTGTTTAGCGAGGGCACCCCTTACCTGTTTACAGCTTTGAGATGATCTCTTGTTTACATACACATCAGTGAATTTACCACTGTTTGAGATGGCATCAGTAAATTGCATAACTACCCCCTTCCAAAGCGCATTCAGGCTTTGTTTATGGAGGAGAATACAGGTCTCCTGTCAAGTAATTTCTATGCAGGCTTTCATACATTTGGAGTTAAATCAAGCAAGTCCTTTCTCTTCCTCAGTCTCTGCTGTTGTATTACGAGTGGAAAAAAAGAGGCTAGAACTTATTGCTGGGGAGCTTTGAGATCTTTTGAGTTGGAAGAAGTCCAGTAATAAAGTCCTTGCTGACTCCAATTTACCTGTTCAGCTCTGTGTGACAAAACTTTTTTGGTTTTACTAGCTTTACCTATTGAATATGCCTAACCACCTTTTTAATGTATTCTTGCAGCTGAATGAAACTGATTCACATGTGAATACCTATATGACTGAAATACAATTAAACTAGCAGATTGTCTTAAACCCTTTTTAGCATTTTTTACACTGTTTGCTTTCCTTCTTTTAACCGTGGGCTTTGTGCCTCTCGTTCTCAGGGCTGCAGTTTCTGAGGCCGTGCAGCAGCGCCAGGCAGGCTGCGGGGCCGGGGCTCTGCAGGGCAGCCCCCGGGTTTGCGGTCGGTGTCACCGTGCGGTGCCGCTGGGGAAGCAGTGCCAGCCGGGCACCATGAGCTCTGGCACCACTGCCCCGCTGAAGGTCGTCAGCAACCTGGCCAACACCGATGTCAACTATGTCATCAAAGAGCATTATAATTACACGGGAAAGCTAAATGAGAATGTGGACAGTGGAATTAAAGTGACGTCGGTGGTTTTTATCATCATTTGCTGCTTTATAATCTTAGAGAACATTTTTGTCTTGCTTACCATCTGGAAAACCAAGAAGTTTCACAGACCCATGTACTATTTCATTGGGAACTTGGCTCTTTCAGACTTGTTGGCTGGTGTGGCTTACACTGCCAACCTCCTGCTATCTGGACACAAAACGTATAGCCTCACACCCTCCCAGTGGTTTGTAAGAGAAGGCAGCATGTTTGTTGCCTTGTCAGCTTCTGTGTTCAGCTTGTTGGCCATTGCCATTGAGAGATACATCACCATGTTGAAGATGAAACTCCACAATGGCACCAACAGTTTCCGCTCCTTCTTGCTGATCAGTGCTTGCTGGGTTATCTCCGTGATCCTCGGGGGACTCCCGATCATGGGCTGGAACTGCATCAGCCTCTTGTCCAACTGCTCCACCGTGCTGCCTCTCTACCACAAGCACTATATTCTCTTTTGCACAACCGTTTTCACTGGCCTTTTGCTGTCTATCGTCGTCCTCTATTGCAGGATCTACTCCATGGTGAGGACTAGGAGCCGCAGGCTGACATTTCGGAAAAACATTGCCAAAGCTACTCGGAGCTCAGAAAAGTCACTAGCCTTGCTCAAGACAGTGATCATAGTTCTGAGTGTCTTCATTGCCTGCTGGGCTCCTCTGTTCATCCTGCTTTTACTGGATGTGGGGTGTAAAGTGAAGACCTGCCAAATCCTCTACAAAGCAGAGTATTTCTTAGTGCTGGCCGTGCTCAATTCAGCCACGAACCCTATCATCTACACCTTGACGAACAAAGAGATGCGCAGGGCTTTCATCAAGATCTTGTGCTGCTGCAAATGTCCCCCGGCGGATTCTGGGACCAAATTCAAGAGACCTATCATTGGGGGGATGGAGTTCAGCCGGAGTAAGTCTGACAACTCCTCACACCCACAGAAGGAGGACGGTGACCATCCTGAAACCATCATGTCTTCGGGCAATGTTACCTCATCTTCTTAGGAATAACCATGGGGGTGTATTTCAGAGCCTTGCTCTGAAATGGGGGAGCTGGGATGCCTCCTGCTCACAGGAGCAGCATTGGGCTGAGCGAGCAAGTAGCATTAGTTCTAATGAGGCAACCGGTGCACTTGTGAGGCTGGAGTTCAAGAAATGGGACAGACTGTTCTGGCTTGGAAGTCTTTTTTTCCTGGAGCATGTTTTGTCTTTGCACTGAGGCAGCTCAGGATTGTCAGGCGCATTCATATCCTGAAATCTCCTTAGTAACTCTGAAAGACTGATGCCTTGGTGAAATGATGCCTGGTGTGTGTGAGAGAAAGAGAGAGGGGGAGGAGGGAAATGGAGAATTAATCTTTTTTTTTTTTCCCATGTGAGAAGAATGTGAAGTTTTTTCTCCTTGCAGCAAACCACTGACACAAAGATCTTTCTGTACTGAATTTAGTGGTGGCTCTGGTATCGTTGGTTAGAAGTGTTTGTTTAGCACATAATATGGAAAGAGATCACACAAATATAATTTAGACCACATACAACCATAATTTGGCATCACTTTGCAGAGTTTTTAGTTAAGTCATAAGGTCTAATTTGCAGAGTCCAAAGCTGTTGGGGTTTTATTTAGCAAGATCATAGCTGTGAATTTTTGCTGTCAGTCCATATTACATTTGAAGACCGTGAGCTAGATTCTGCAGTTACTTTCACCTGTACAATTCCATTGACTGCGTCAGATTTTATGGAGTAGCTCAGAACAGCATTTGGCCCCATCCATTGATTGCCTTTTTATTCTATAGCATTAAATCAACTGCATTATCATGGAAAATGCAAGGTAGAACTAAGTGTCATTTCTCTTCAGGATGACTGAAAGTATACATAATAGTAAAAAATACTATTGACAACAGCAGAATTGCCTAAGTAAGAAGAGCTAAAAACTGAAGGGGCATTTCAGTGTTAGGTTAAAAGCCTATCTAAAAGTAAAGATCAGCTGAAAAATCTGAAAACAGTACCTTGAGTTTCAGAAAAATAAAAGGAAAGTTGAAGTGAAATGACTATAGATAATGCACTTCCATAACAAAATGCAATACATTTTGGCACATTTTATTAATGTTTATAATTTCAGCAAAGATGTCTGTATTTTATCAATTCATGGAAGAAGTACCTGTCATTAAATTGAATGTATTTGTTTTACAGCATCGTTTTTACTCCTTTATTTTTCTAACCTGTTCTAATGGGGTTGAATGTGTACAATGTAAATAAGTTAATAAGATGCAGGAGTCTTCATGCTATAACAAAAGTGGAATATCTGGGATAGCTGAGAGAAATTGACTGATTCACAGTTATTGGCAATTCCTAGAAGTGTATTTTGTAAAGAAAATGTACTGCCTTTCTAGTAAAATTTCCAGTGCAATTAAACTGTTGGATTTTTTTGTCTGGTTTAAAAAATAGTATTTAAAATGTTTCTGACTTTTATTGTTCAATTTGCACATAGCTTTATTGACTTCTAAACATTAATAAACTGATTTTTTAAAAGATTCGGTTATCAGATCATTAGCAGTTTTGCATTATTGTGGTGGTTTCATGCCAGGTGTGTTTTTTTGTTGATAGAAGCCAGTGAAAGAATTCCTTGATTTCAGTACGTGCTGGGATTAAGTCAATAATGTCACTTACAGGATCACGTAAAATACAAAATAGATGCTCATCTATAACTTTTTCATCAGCATATGCTGTATTACTGAAATGCCATTAGAAAAATCTCTGTAGTAGCAATCCTTCTCCAACAGCTAATGAAGTACAAAGAGAAGGAAAACCAGTTTTTCCATGACTGCCTAGAGTGGAATAAGTGAAATAATTCACTTGTTTCACCAGTATAGTTCCTAAGTTTAATTCTTAGTTTATCGCAAAGGTGGAGGAATTTTATGAAACCCAGAATGGTGGCCTCAAGTGTGCAAGCACGGCAGCTCCGTTGGGCCCACCAGTGAAGACCATGGCAATGGAGTGCAGTAGATGCTGCGTTACTTCTTCCAAAGGCTTGACTTCCATTTCCTCTCTTGCGGCTGTTCCCTCTCAGCGTTACTTTTAAGTTCCATGGAGCTCATACAGGATGCAGTTGGAGTGTGAAGATAAACCTCACCTTCTCGTACTGTATGTCATCACTGTGCAGGCTTTACTGTGGGAAACGAGAGCCTACTCACCGAGGAAGGCTCTGGGTCATAACCTCACTTCCTGAAGGAAATTCCAAAAATGCCCTGAAGACAAAAGAGTGGAAACAGACTGGAATTTCTCTCCATCTGTCTGCCTGTGCGGAAGGAATGATTTCATGTGTGCTCACTTCCTAGGCTTTTCATCAGTGACCTGAGCAAGGCTGGAAAAAATGGCGAATCTGTATTTGTGCACAAGATAAAGTGTCTCTTGGCTCAGGCCTTCATTTGGGCAGGGATGGTGTACACTGGGTGCTGACAGTCATGAGGGAAAGCACTGCTTTGTCCCAGGGATAAAGTCACTTCTGTGCAGAGCACCACATATGTAAACCATGGAAGTCCAAGTTAAGCTCTCATGCCCCCAGTGAGTAACTAAAGGCTTTGTACAGAGGTGAGGGAATGCACAGGGACATCTGATTTCGTAGGGGCGTTGTTATCCGAGGCACTGGCGCCCGTTCTGCTCCTGAAGCCTTATGGGCATTAAGGTTGTTTGTCCCACATGTCTGAGATCTGTGACAAGGGATGAGCTCTATCAGCATGGCTGTGGCACTGACCCCTCGGGACTACCACTGGCCTTTCCATACTCATAGCTGACAGCCCACAGGTGAGTCACTTCCCTTTGCTTTGCCTTTTGTTTCTGTATCCCTTGCTTATCTGCCTCATCTAATTGCACCGTGGGCCTTCTTGGAAAATGACTGTTTTCCCTGTGGAGGTGAGTGTGAGTTGGGAGCCCAGTTTTTGTAGGGAACTCAAAGCCCTATGTAATTTATGCAATGAAAGATATGCACACACCAGAGTGTGGCACTGGGCCATGGGAAGCATTTCCTACGCTCTGGATCATGATGACTGAAACCGGCTTCCTCCATAGACAGGCCACATCTATGCATGTAGACAAGATTCAGACAGGGAACAATAACTGTAATAAAATAATAACATTAATGACAGTAAGGGTTCGTGCCATGAAAAAAATTAAAGACAGGCCATTTTGTACTGCTCCTCATTTCCTGCAGGGGAACTCTGCATCTCCTTGGCCATGGCCATGCATTCCCATACACCAGCAGGTTAGGCCAAAGGTCTTGTGCACGGTTTTGAAGGGTGCAATGTTGAAAGCCCCATTCCAGCCCCAGCCTGCCTTCTGTGTGCATGGAAAGGGTGTGCAGCTTTGTCCTGGTGTTGGCCGTTCGACAAACAGGCAGAGAAAATGAACTGAGGACTGAAAAGGTGCATTATACCAAATGTCTACGTGAAATAGAATAGCCTCAATTATTTAGAGTAACTTAGCCCTTTGAAGTTTATTCTTTTGCCTAGCTGTTCTTCCAGTGCAAGAAATAGAACAGGGATAGAAAATTATCATAAAATCTGTCTGTTGCTTCCCTGGGAACTCCCTGACTAGGTGTGCCTGTGTGAGAGCCACGTGTAGCAGGGTGTACATTGGGCAACAGACGGGCTGCAGCCTGAATGGCCCACAGACCACTCAGCAGGAACTAACCTTGGGCATGCTGTACACCACGGGCAGCCAGAGCTAAAACTAGGGAGCAGAAAGATGTAAAAACACTGTTGTCCATCCTTTTCTTACTCTGTCAACTAAGAAATTTAGGGATTGCCCAACTGTAACATTTCCTGTTTCCTAATTTGGCCTGGAGGATCTCAATACTTATTCAATTTTGTATGGTCTGAGGCATTATCAGATGTTGTAAAAAGGGTCAAACTGACAAAGCACCCAAAAATGTGGATATGCAAACCAGAGCTATGTAATCTGCTTGGCTAAGAAATGCTGGAAAGCCCCCAAGGTTCTGAAATTTGCTAGGAAAACAGCTATTGTATTTCAATAATTCCTCATACTGTTTTTCTTGGAAAATGAGATTAATCCAGTACAACTGAACTGTCAAGATTTAAGAAATAAAAAACCACAAATAAAATCCAAATTAAGTTCCTATAATCTACTTTCTCAAACTTTTCTAGTTTCTTACTCTGCTGAAAAATCTTATTTGGGAGTGAAGCGGGAAGTGTTTCCTTGCACTTGGAGCTTCCGTGCTACCTTCATGGGACAAAAGGCAGGAAATCCCATCAGCCACACCCAGGAATGCTCGGCATGGAAAAGTCCTAATAAAGGAGAGCTCACAAAGCTCCATCAACCCTGGTGAACCTTCACCAGCCTAGGTTAGTACTCACATAATGGAAACCTGATACAAAGGCCAATATTTATTTTGAGATTTTGTGAATTATTGCTTGGAGAAGATCCATTTTTAGGTGCACGCTACAGTAACTGTACATAAAAACGGCTCATCAGAAACGTGTGTGACCAAAGCCACATTAAAGATTAAGATGTGTATGTAGCAATTGCAGCCTTTATTCAGAATCACTCCACTCAGCTAAAAGTGGGCTCAAAATACTGACTGCACAGCTTCGAAAACAAATGGACGTTTGGAAAACACAGGCTAGAGGGAAATCACTGAATAAATACTGGGTTAAAATTATCTGCTGGGCTTTGTGAAATCATTGATGAAAACTGTATCACTGAGCTGAGCTGACTGCTAAAGGTAGTTTTGCTCTCTTAAACAATGAAACACTTGGCATAAGCCAAGACTTCTTGACTTAGCAGCATACTAATATAAATTGCTGGAATAGTGTCTCAGACAAATGCTTGCCCACACTGAGCACCTACAGCACAGCTCTATAATGTGAAGGTGGGGGCGTGAATTGCTTTAAGCAATACAAATAGAATTTATATGGTTATTGAGAACGTGCAATAACAATGCTCATGATGTGAAAATTGGATTTGGCACAAGATTGTGACTAAGTGTATGAGAGAACAGGCATCAGGGACAATTTGGGATTGTGGTGGGGGGTGGGGAGAGGAGGGCTGGACTACAGTCTGATATTTTCCACTTGAAAGGAAGGAATCCTCTCTGGTAATGCAGACACAAAGCTGAGGATTTTGAGGATTTTCACTTGTGAACTCTATCCTTAGATCTGTAACTCTTTCCTGAGCAACTCTGGGCAAGGTCTCATGAACCCTCCCACAAAGAAATATATTTATATAATAGACACACAAGGATGTTTACAAGTGAATACTTTGAATTTTGTGGTACTATTCAAAGAGCTGGTATCTATGTTAATTTTGAATTGGGGGAGAGTCTGCCAGGTCAGTTATTACCCAGTTACTTGCAGTATTTTCATACAGTTTGATGAGCTGGATGCTGCTTAGTTACTCTTAAGTGGAAGAAAAAAAAAAATCTATCACCGTGGTCAACTCTATCCTCACGTTTGGAAGAAGGATCAAGATGTTAGCTGGAAAACACATTCTGAAGGAGTGCTGAAAAACAACTCACCACAGTCTGCATTGTTATCTTTTTTCCTTTCAGGGAAGACTCAACTATGGTCTAACGATTTCTTCTAATCTGTGACCACTTTGATGCCTGTTGCACAAGGAATCCATGTGAGCCAGGCACTTTTAGTTGGTTTTTTTTTTTTTTATTTCCATCCAACTCCCACTTCTACTGCTGGTTTAGGCACAAGATAAGAAACTGCTTGCAGCTAGTGTGTATTTTCTCTCTCTGATCAAGGCTATATGATCCGTGCACCTTTAGAACAAATCCTTTATGTTGGCACAGAGATATTAATTCAAAGCAGCCCACGACTCCAAAAAGTGTAGCAACTTTTTTTTTCTGCTCAGAAATTCGATACATTTTGCATTTTATCAGTTCTTTTACTGTTTTTATATTTCATACTGCAAATGTGAGAAAACATTTCAGATTTTGTCTCAGAGTGTCCGTTCCCAAGCAAAAATGTATTTTACTTTTTTAATAAATAACATCTGTGACGGGGAGGAACTTGTTTGCACAACTAAGGTGATAGTGAAGGAATACTGAATCTTTCAACTCGAAATGGTTCATCGGGGAATGAATGTGGCTCTGGTCAGGACTCTTTAATGATACAGGGTGAAGTTTTGCTTTTCACTAAACTTGCTGAAAAATGCAGAGGCATTAAAGAGGGTTCAGAGGACAACAAAGCAAGGCGCTTTAATAGGATGAACTAACATAAAAGGCTCAGTGAGCAAAGCCTTTTCCCACCACATCGGCGAGAATGGGGAAACACAATACTCAGCCCAGCAGCTACGCTATGGAAGTGTGCTGGGTGGTACAGAAAGAAAACTTTTTAAAGCTCCAGACGAAAAGCGGAGTCTGTCTATAGGAACTAGAACCGGTTAAAACACGTAAAATATCTCAGAGTATTTTCAAAGTATTTTGAAGTTTGAAGCCTCAAAGTACCTCAGTATTTCAGGACCTGCTTAGGGGTGTTTTTTATCTCTCCTGAGCAGCGCGGCTCCTGTCGCCGAGCCGGGGCCGCGGAGCCCCCACCCCGGGGCACGGCGGCTCTCAGCCCTCAGCAGGGGCGCGTTCTGAGGCGAAAAACGCCCTCCCTTCCTCTCCGGGCTCTTTTCGAGGGCACCGAAACCGCTCCGGCTGCCCTCGCCCCCGGGCCCCTTCCTGCGTGCTGTTCCTGCGTTCCCCGTGACCTTCCTGCAAGCCCGGCCCGGCTTTTCCTGCGCCGCCTTGAGCCTTCCCTGCGCTTCCCATGTGCCCTGCGCTGTCTGGGAGCGCTGCTGCGGCCGGGGAGCCCCGCGGGGGAGCCCACAGCCACCCCGAACCGGCAGGACAAACCAGCCCAAACAACAAAAGAACTGAAAAGCTCTTTTATCTTAGTAATAAGTACACGAATAAAGAGCGCGCGCTGTAAAGGGGAGAAGTTTAAAGGGCCCCGCAGAAGTTAAAGGGTTCCCGGGCTGCAGCTGCGCAGCCCTCGAACGGCTCCAGCGGCGCCTCCGCGAGTGCTGGGGCACACCGGGGTGTTAAACCCGAGCCCGAAAGGTGAGAATACAAGGGCGGCAGCTGCATAAGGCTGGCCACGCTTTCGCAGAGCTCGTGGGTTTTTTGGTACCGAAGTACTTAAACACATCTTCCTATTGCAGAGTACCTGGAGCACCGAATCACCCACCTCAGAGCAGAGCCAGTCTTTGAGGGGCCGGCCCCCTGCCTCGGACACCTCCCGTCCCTCCGGGCACCCTCTCCTTGTACCAACAAGGGGGAGCTTCGTGGCCACGCGAGAGCAACCAGAAGTATTCTTTTCCTCTTCTCCTTTTTTTTCTTTTTTTTTTTTTTTTTTTAATATTTTAATTTTTATTTTTTACAGAGGCGCATTGCAGCTGTGGGGTTGTTTATGACAGGATTTTTGTTGGAAGCTCGTTTTTTATTTTCACTTAGCTGCGCCAGCACCGCCTCAGCAGCGGGTGGCCGCGGGGCTGCCCGGGAGAGCCCCCATCCCTGGCAGGCTGCGGGCACAGCCGAGTGCGGGCGCTGCCGCCTCCCCGGGGCACGGCGCGGCCGGGGGAACTGCAGCCCGGGGGCCGGGAGGGAGGAGCAGGAGCAGGCAGGGCTGAGGCGCAGCACGGGGAGCCTGGGTGAGGCCCTCGGCTGTTGTGTCCGAGGGCAAGGAGGACCTTGGGTCTGGCTCGATCTGTCCCGTCACGGCATGGGGGCTGTGGTGTTTCTGTGGGAACAGTGTAGATGTACAGTAGTTGCGCTGTGTTCGTGTGCCCGTATGTGTGGCTGTACGGCACTTCCCCTGCTGAAGTGCGGGCAGCGTAGGTGATGCTTTGTGAAATTAAAGCCCAAGCTAATGAAGTTTTGATAGCTGGAGCTTAATTAGAAAATTCGTTGAGCACACGTGCAAAAGCTGTGGCATAGATCATAGATAAAGTATTTATTTCAGTCTTGCCTTTACCGTAGTCCTACAAACTTACCTGAGTATTATCTGCGATCCACCTGTGGGCAATCTTTTGGGAACAAGGCACAGACCAGGTCAGTACCACTCCAGCTTGACACCTTGGGAATTATGATACAAATGAATGCTTATTCAGGGAGAGGACCCAGCTTTCTGACACAGGTTATCAGGCAGCCTTCGCACTCGCCATTGTTGATCTTGTGTGCATTTATGCAGATACTTTGTTGATAAAATAACCATAGTTTTGATCTTCCTTCTTGAAGAACATTCCTTGGGACTGGTTCATTTAATCAAAACATTTATTTGTAGGGCTAGAATTGACTTCAAACAAACCAAGTCATACAGGTACATTGGAGAAGGCGTAAGTATTCCTAGATGTTATGCTTTTTATCCTGTCTGATTGTATCCCTGCATGACATTAGGTTAGTGTGGCTCTGAACCACATTTATCTTCAGAGCAAAGTGAAACAAATAGCAAAGCATTTTTAGCAGTATTTAAAGGCATTTTGATATGTGCCACTTGCAGCCCCAGCCTTGTGTGTGGCCTCTACTCACCTCCTGTTATGGGAAATCAATGTAATAAAACTTCTCCTTCCCTTCTAAGTGAATGTCATTGTTATAATACAATGAGTCAGGAAAGAAACAATATGAACTTCAAAATAATGGCAGTCTAACGACCAGCATGAGTTCTTCCCCCCTCCCATCAATCAGCTGAAATGCCTTAACTGTGTTTCCTCATTGTGATCATAATTTGGCAATAATTTAATGAAACTGAAAGTGGAGGAGTTCCCACAAATCAGAAGTAGGATTTTCACTGATATAATTGCAGGCATGAGACCTCCTATTCAGAGTCAGGGAACTGAAAGGACCTCGTCACCTATGGGCACTGCTTGGGTACATCAAGCAGGTCCACATGTGCCAGGGTTTTGGAAGTAGTACAGTTATGACTTTTACATGTTCAGAGTTTCGATGACATAATGAACGAAGCCTATGACATTTTATGTCTGATACCTACCTTGTACTGAATTTAAAAAGCATGTGATACTTGCAGATTCAGGTAACACTGTAATTCCTACAGTTTGTTGTGCTGTTGGTGTGGAAAGGATGTCAGAAATGAACTTCTTACACAAAGACAGAAACAAACATATCTTACACCTTTGCTCAGTTCAGTTCCAGGGTAGCCAACTGGTGAGCTGGCTTTGGTCTCTGACTGTGACCCTCTTTGGCTTGTGGCATGCTGGCCTGGGAATACCATGTAAATTGACAGCCCTTAAAGGTTGTTCATACTTTGCTGTTAGCCCTGCTGTTAGACTTGGAACTTTTGACAAAATTGGAGGTAGTGAAAGACTCAGATAAGTCCTAAAAGTTAAATAAAATTTTGGTCTAACGCAGATGGGCATAAATACAGTTCATAAGGGTTCATGAAGAGATTTCCCATGTTGTCAGAATGATACTCAGGGGTGCAGACACTCTCGCACAGATTGTATGTTACTGCTGTGTCCATTACAAAGAAATGTCTGGCCTGTTTGACTAGTTGTGGTTAAGGTACAGCAGTTTCTGTCGCTGATGATATATTAGAGGAGAATGTAAACACTGTCATTTGCCTTTGACTCCTTGTTCTGAATGGCTGTGTGCGCGTTTGCATTTGAGTTAAACGAGCTCGATCTGGAGAGTGATTTAGGAAAAAGGCTTGGAGTTGCATCTTCCTTGATCTCAGCCATCTCTAAAACGCTGCCACAGTATCTGGTGAATTTATTAGTTTGCAAAAGTGAAGTTTGAAGAGTAAGTGAGATGAAAAGCAAAAGAAGACCAGAAGAACAGGCTGCCCTTCTTGTTTCCATTTGTAGCTACACGTTTCTGGAGGTTTGTGTTTGAATTTAATTTACCTTTCACATGGAAGGTATGTCAAGTGCAGACACGTCTCCTCTGTGCTTTGACCTGGTCAGCTGAGCCTGAAAGCTCTATAACCAGAAGGCAGCCTAAGCTAATGTACCCTATTTTGTATGGCTTACAAGTTTCAGCAGCGCTAACATGGCTAGCTGCTGTCTGGACTTGATATGTCTTTCATCCTGCCAGCCCTAGATACTCTAATTTATCTGCCCCCAGGCATGCAGATGTACCCAAAGCTGTTTTGATTGCAGAGGCATTACTACAGTTCCGTTTGTGGTTGCTGTTCTGTATTTCAAAAGCAAGCTTTTATATGTAAAGTTCTAGGGAAGTTGAAATTAGACTGTTTACTTGTCTTTTCTGGAGAAGGATTAAAGTTCACCTTTTTCGTCTTGCTTTTCCCAGGTGCTTTGTTTTGTTGTGCCGGTTTGGTTTTTTTAAGCAGGTCAGGTGTCATCCCTTACTCCTTGTTTAGTGGTCTGTCACAGGATTCTGCTGGTTGGGCTCTAAAAGGCACTTTTGCATAGTCTTTGTTATGATGCAACAGTTCATTAGCACTGGAAAGTTGAATGGAAAGCATCATAAAGCAGAAAGGAGACTGCAAGAGTGGTGCAGGGATGATACTCATTTAATGCAGATCCTCGGTAATAGATGGTGGAAATTCCATCGAAGTTGCTAAAACTTCAGCTCACTTATATGAGACCTGCATCTGACCCTCTCAGGGAGTCACCTAATACACTGATGCTGGTTCTGGGTCATACCTTGAACTCTGGCTGTCAGTGAAAGATTTACCATCAGTTTGTGTCGAAGTGGTGTTGGAACTGTTGTGAAAAATGAATGATTGTTGCACTTTTTAATTCTTCCTCTGCTGCTCCTTGCATGCCGGCTCACTTGTTGCTCCCCAGCATGAAAGGGAAATCCGGCAAAGTTGATCACGCCTGTGAGTTTCAGAACAACAATTTGAGATGTTTAGAAAAACCAAACTTCAGCCCCACCCTGCCGGGCACAGTTGAATGTGTGGTTGAGCAAACCCAGAAAGTCTGCATCAGCAAAAAGTTAACTGTTTTCTTCTCTCATTCTTGAGAATCCAGAATAGAGCAAGATGAGTGAATGGCAGCTGTGTCAGGGTCTATTTCTTTGCATGAAATGGAATTCATGTAGCGGTATTTGGTGAAATAACGTTTGCCCCAGTTCATGGTACAGAACATGCACTGCAAATGGTGTGTTTCTTTCTCTGAAAGTGCTGGTACTTAACAATGAAGTTGTGAGCCTACTCAGTCTCTGCTAACTCAGTTAACTTGCACTAAATCAAATAACCACAACACAAAACAAAAGGTGAGTCCAGGCTGGTCGCAACTCACACCTTGCAGGGGATTAAATACTTGCCCTAATAGTTAGGAGTGAAGTTGAAGTTTTTCCTGTAAGTCAAGAGCACCTGCACCCATTTGTTCCAGACTGAATTTTTCTGTCTCAAGTCTTCACACATTGTGCAAATGATGGGAATATCTACTGAAATACATTTAATTTTTCTTTACTCTCCCAGAATCTTTATTTAAAATTCAGGCTTTGGGGAAGACAAACCACTTTTGAGTCTGTTGTGGTTTTGCTCATTTTTAAACATAGGTGATTCCTGGAACTTGGCTACTGTTTTTCTTTTTAGTTTTTTGGAACCTGCCTCTACCTTTCTTGATTCTGCCAGGTATGGAAGGAGAAATGGCATAAGTCCATGAGAAATCAGCATTCCCGTGGGGTTACAGTATGACTGGACACAAGAGAAACTGTTATGTGTTCCATTAGGGGATCAGTCAACATGACCTACAAACTTGTATGTTATGAAACATGCAATATCACAAAAATATTAATGTTGCATAAAATTACGTAACAGAAAAGTAATCTAATATATTGTTGTACCTTTAATCATAATGAGTATACAAGGTCATCTTAGAAACATGTTCAACTTGTTTTAAAGATCTTCATGGGTGAAGACTTGCAAGTTCTTCAGGCCATCTATCCTATCACTATCACATCTATTGCTATCCTTACCACCAAAATCCCTGAAATCCTCACTTCTGGAATTTAAGTCCATCACTTCTTATTCCATCTACTCTGCCTATAGAGGCTGGTCTTCCACTTGCACTTGTGAAAAATTTTTATGTCTTTAAAATCTGGCAGGCTGCCACCTCATTCTCTTAGTCTTTAGACTAACTGATCCCAATTAAAGTAATCATTCCTCAAAGGTAATTTTTTCTGTACCTCCAGTGATTTTTATTTTCCCCTCTGGACTCTCCTTAATTGTATAATATTTGTGTGTGAGCATGCATATAAGTTTTTAAAGAGTAAACTAGAAGGTCTTACAGCTTTGTACGGATACCATTGTGCACAGCAAATAACAATGTCTGTGTGAATATATTCAGTTTTAAAACTGTCTTTTAGAATTAATGAAAATGGCCCCTTTTAACAAGCACTAGTGAAGAGAGTATACAGGATTGTTCCAGATGTGGCAGACTTTGTCATCAGCTTATCAAAAGCTGTCGTGTCATTCAGATGAATGAGAAATACTGGGCACTTATGGGGATAGTTTTCTAACAAAAGCAGGAGAAATGTTCTCAACTGCCTTTGATTTGTCTACAGATGCTCCCTGAAAGGCTTGTCTGGTTCTTCTTGGTACTTGCTAGTGAAAACTTATGCAATTCTGTGCTAGTAGAAATGAGTTGTCTCTCTTTGGTACTTTGCTTGCAGCCTATCACCTGTTAAAGATTGCAGAGAATTTGTTCAATCAACTCAGCTTATGACAACTTAGCAAACAGGAACCTTTCCTGTTTTCATAGGTCCCTGTCCCAAAATCTAATTTAAAACCACATTCCTCTGTGACTGCTGTGGGCAATGGAATGTGTTTTCCTGTGGATGTGTGTTCTGTGCCTGCCCAGCGCAATAATTTTAGCTTTGTCACGGCCTTCTGACATCTTAGTATTCCAACAGCAACCGGGCTATGGAGATGGCTTCTCCAGGATTCAGCAATAGTGGAATCCTGGGAAATCCCACTGCTTCAGGATCTTCCTGTTCCTCCCACCTTCACCACCTGCCTGCATTCCCCCCCTACTTCTAGTCCGTTCTGCTTCTCGTTTCCCATTAAAAACTGCTCAATTTGTATGGCAGAAGAGAGCTGCCAGGAAGGGATGCTCACAGCATTGATTTGGGGGGAAAATAGAAGGGAAGTGCATTGCCATCCTGGAGGGGGGAAAATGGTCCTACCCCAATAGTTAATTTTCCCATGAGTGTGAAACAGCTATCAGTGGCCCTCATCCCATTTCTATTGTATCCCTGGTTTATCCTCCCACGCCTCCTGAATTCTGTCCAGAAGCAGTGTTTAGTTTGACCATACTTAGTTACCAGCCGGCCAATTTATACACCCAGACACAAAAAAAAGAAGAGTTAATTGCTGAGCCTGTGATTAGGTAACGTGTAATCAGGTAGCAGGTGATTACAGGATTAACCAGTTCACTTCCGAGTTAATACCCCTTACAGGTCGTAGGTGTTTTAGTCACAGTGGCTCGAACGAACGCTCCTCAGCTTGGCTTCTAGCCGCGCTGCGGGAGTCGAGGGAAGTGTTCCAGGATGCTTCCCAGTGCCCCTCGGCCCCTTCCCTTCCAGAGCCCGGGATCCCTCTGGCCCCGGCGCCGCTCCCGGCCCGGCCCGGCCGCCCTGGCGGGGCGCGACCGACACCTGGCGGCGGCGGCGGGAACTGCCCCGTCCCGGCACGGGGAGATCGCCCTTCTCCCGCTCCCTGGAATCCTGTGCCACCAGTGCTGCGCCAGGAATGACGGAGCGCAACGGCTTGGTCCCGTGCGATGTTTCGGTAAAGGCAGCACTGTGGTACAAAATCAAATGTACGCAGTGAAAGGATTTTAAGTGGTTGATAGGTCATAAGAGGCCATTTATAGGAGAAGCTTTCAGACTTAATGGTATTTAACATTCCTGTTATTCTGACTATGTTAATCTAGTCAGAAAAGGGTGGAAATGTGAAGAGAGGATGCTGTTACCAGATTTTATTTTGAAAAGGCAATAGAAAAGTTTAGGCAATAGGTCTGAATGACCTGTGGAGCTGTGACTGCAAATCTGTTTCTAGATTAGCCAGAATGTGCCACCAAGTCTTACAGAATCTCATTGGAGACAGTAATTGTCCCAGATTCCTAGGACTTTTTTATGGAGACTTTGTATATGGTACCTAGATGCAGTAATAAAGTGTTAAAAATACATATATCAACTTTATGCTTCTGTTAATGATATTTCTCAGTATTGCTATGGGCCACTGTCTGCCTTGAAAACAAATAATGTTCTCATTGGAAACAGTGAGAAATAGGAAAAGGGGCAATTTGTAATGAAATTGTCTGAAATTACATTTGTCAGCTTCATCTGCTAGTAAAAAACAAAACAAAGCACAAAAACCCTCCAACCTTAAGCTATGTAGAAAACTTATCAATTATCAAAGAGTTGGGTTTAAATGTTATTTAAATATTCATATGAGATTTAAATACATAGAAGGCTCTGCTATTCTCATTGAAACCAGGGCAAAAGTAGACATTGAATCCTGTAAGAGATTAACTTCAGTTACCTAAATCTCCAAATTACTAAGGACGTAGGAGGCTCATTAAGTGAAAAAAAACCCCTTGTTGTTAGCCTTATTACAGAACAAAGTCTTACATCGAGAACAACTTCCCCTTTGCACAGGGAAAGATGCTAAAGGCAAACAATGAAGGAAAGCATTAAAGACATCAGATCTTAATCAGTTTTGAGCAGAACCAAATTTAGTTAGTGCAGGTGTACAATGCAGCTATATATATAGCCTTCTACCAGCGCCCCAGATTTGAAAAATATTGATATGTAACATTGGAAAGCAAAGCAGGCACACTGAAATGCTACCTGTGGAGTCTCAGACAGACTGGCAGTTGTGCTGGGCATGCAGAGGGGTTCTGAACCTGTCTGAGCATCAGGCAGAAAGTGTGACACTGGGTCCGTTGTTAGTCTCTGAGAAGTCAAGGTCGGCTGCTGACTGCTCCAGCATCCAGCTGCGTCCAGCAGCTGCATCCAGCTCTCCTCCATCTCTGCTGACTCTCCTGTTCCATCCTCCCCAAACAGGAGAACTGGGGTATATTGCCCACTGCGTCTCTGCAGACAGAAGTAAGTTGCTACTGCTTTCATATGGATGAAGGAAACTGTTGGTGTCCTGAAACTGTTGTCTGTCTCCTCCTACTAGAAATGTTGAATAACATTGCAGTAATTATAGCCCATACCTAAGAAAACTGAGACTTCACTTTCCTGACATTCTCTAGGAGAGCAGATGCTATTTTGTCTGTGACTCTCTGTGTATGCACTCTTTACTCTCCTAAAATCTGTATATGTAGCAGTAACAGTCCTTGATGTGTACAGCTTCTCTTCCCTGTGTGCTGAGAGGTGGAAACTGGCACATGCACAAACAGAGGTCAGTGAAGATCATAGAATGAAATCAAAAAGGGGAAGTTGAGGCTGAACACCAGGAAAAAAATTCTGCCAGTGAACAGTATTGTGTAGGGAGCCCAACCTCCCCAAGGGAGTAGGAGAAGCTCAATCCACTAGAGTATTTAAAACTAATGTAACAGTCAAATAAATATGCAGTTGGAACTGTTTTGCCTTGGCAATGAAATAGAACAGATGGCTTAGCAGATATCCATCCATAACATCTATGGTTTTGTCCGTAAGATGTTAAGTCTCTAGAAATATCCTGCAGAAGGGCTTGTGTAAACTGAAGCTGTATAAGCCATTACAGAAACCCATATCCCTTTGGGTTTTATTTAATTTTCATTTTAGAACAGCAGTAACAGTTAAAGTACAGGGCATACACTGGAGGTAGGTAACTGGCTGGAATTAATGATGCTTGATTGTGTGCTGTGCCATCAGTTTTTGTCAGCTAATCATGAACTGAAAGGGTACAACTTCTGCCTCAGTCACTGCTACTTAAAAGAAATTTTTTTCTTCCTTCACCTTCCAGACACAATCAAGCCTGTAAACCTCATATGCTCACTTTGATCTGAAAATAATCAAGTCATAGGTTGGATGCCTGTTGCTGCATGTTTATGTGATTTGATTGGCCCAGACATATTCTAAGCAATAGCTCAGAAACATGCTGCTGTAATAAAATCTTAGTAAGTGTTTCATATTGTTGCCCTGATCAATAAATCTGCACTAGACCCCATATCCTGTGCTGAGCCTCACCCATCAGTGAGGGGTTTGCATTGCACGCCGATGGTCAATGCATTTCCACTGTTACAGATGAAAAGGCGGGGGAAGCTTCCCAAAGGTGAGGAGCTGTGCTGCAGGGTGTGTCTGTCACCTGCGTGCCCTGTTCCTTCTGTGCCCAGTTGGTGTGTCTGGAGCAGTAACATGCACAGACAGACGTGCACGTGTGCTGGGGATCTTATAGCCCGCGGTGTCAAAACGCTCCGTAGAGGGTTGTGCTGCTTTGAAACCGTTGTTAACCCGGAATGTGTTAATTTTTATGGTAAGGCTTTAAAGTGGCTAGTAATGTAATGATAACACAGAATCCTTTTGCAAAATGCATGTATGTTTTCATGTGTCTTATGCTGTTATTGTGAATTGTCTAGTAAAGGCTACCTGGATATAATGCTAAAGTTGTAAAGCCAAACACTTGAGAAGTCAGAAAGCCCCGAGTACCCCTTTCACCACAGGAGACCCTTGACTTTGATAAGTGACTCCTGGGAAGTCCCATCTCAGGGACTTCTTTGTACACCGGTGTGTTTATGGTTTCATTGCATGGTGTGAAGTGCTGGAAAGTGCTTAGTGGCAGAGACTCATCCAATAATTCAGCTCCCACATTTTTACTGAATTAGCACTGGCTTAGAATCTGGAAGCTTTTGGTAGTGACAAGGCACAACAAGAGTGTACTCAGCTGGACATTTCAAAGGTAGATATGTTAGAACTTCCCAGTGAGAGAGACAAATTTGAAGTGATGACATTACTTGTTTTGTTTTTTTTTTTTTTTTTTTTTTTTTTTTTTTTTTTTTTTTTTTTTTTTTTTTTTTTTTTTTTTTTGTGTTTTTTATTTTTTTTTAATAGTTTTGTTTTTTTTTTCTTTTCGTCGCCCCCCCCCCTCCAGCCCCCCAAAAAACCCCAACCAAACCCCAAATCCTCAGTCTGACGCAGACAGCTCAGTGGTAAATGAAGGCAGAATGCCCAAAGCTTAGCAAATGAGAAACAACAGGAGAGTTTACAGTGGAAAGACAATTGCTAAGCAGTGTTGGCTGTGTATTTCATAATTTTTTATTTATGTATTATGAATCACTGACGTCATCCTCTCCTTTTATGTAACAGAGCTTCAGTCATACAGGACCATACATTCAGGACCAAACTTTGTAGCAGTGTAGGTAGCTGGGTTTTTTTTTTAATACATGTATGTTTTAAAACACATAAAATGTTAGGAGGAACTTTCTAAAATATGTATAGTAGATGGATTCCTAATGGCTCTTTGCAGCTTTGAAAGCTGCCTGTTTAATACAGAATTCCTTTCAGCAAGCTCAGAAGGCAGAAATGGATTGTAATCCAAAGCACAGCTCGAATACACATCTAGAAGCTTGTAAAAGGGAAGAGAATTGTGGTTGAAGCTGATACCAGAGATAAATGTGAATTAAAGGGCTTCTGAGGAGCAGCTTTGGCACTGTGTTTAAATTGCCCTTTTAGAAATGCTTTTAACAGTATGTGATAAGTGTATGTTTAAAGGGAGAATGTATCTGGGGTAGGAACTGATTAAAAATTAATTTACAATAACAGCATGAAAGGTAGAAGAGGACAAGCTAATGTTTTATTTAAATGTCTTTACCATCCTATGTTTCTCCAGTGTAAATTTTGTTATGGAAGTAAAGCCCATAGGATGAAATTCAGTCAGAGCCTCCATGGGGGAGTGAAATGTTTCTTTGAGGAAAGCAAATAAAAAAAAAAAGCTCTGCTATAGATATAAGACTAGCAGCATCAAAGCATCATGTAGAGCTATGAAATTAGGAGACAGTTGGGTTAGTTTTGAATACGATGTACTTTTCCATTAGTGAGAAAAAAAGCACAAAAGATGAAGTGTTTCACTGGGTGAAGCCAAGCCCAGGAGTGCTACAGGATGGCCAGTGCAGTATTTTTACATTTTCCATTACGATAATCTACACCATCTGAATGCTGAACATCTGCTACCACATATAGACTAACCAAATTAATGCCAAATGCACATACAGTGAAGCCCAAAGAGCAATGCTGCGTATATGCCTTATAATCCTAAAGGTTGTTTTTGGAAAAACATCTGGGCTCTTTGAGGTTTGGCTGGTCTGCATCAGCTTATAGGAGGAGATGAGCTAAATGCAGAGCAGGCAAAAGAAGCAGTGTGATTTTTAGAATACAATCTGCATGGTAATTAGTGGGTTGTTGCTTTCAGTTTTGACTAATCATGCTTTTTATGTTAGAATTCTGGGTTAGGATGCTGGTTTAACAGATATCACCACTGGACCTGGGTTAAAAAAAGTACTGCAAGACTGCAAGAAAATCTTCTTTCTCATGACGGCCATCAGTAATAAGTTATTACAAAACTGTGGGGAAAATACATGTTTCACTCAGGTGCTTGAATCCTTGTGTGGTTTTGGAAGTCAAGAAAGAGAAGCAAGTTTTAAAGGAAAAGTAATATTTTCTGGTGGTGTTGATTGTGGAGAGGAATGACATCACAAGAAGGGTAAATGTAGTAATGGGGCTGGAATTGTTTAGTGTTTTAAGAGGTCCTTTGGTGTGTCTGAGATAGCATAGGCCTGGTTTTGATTAGGACTGTTAGTTCCTTTCTGAATGTGAATTTGTTGAGCCCTCTGTCTTCTTGTGATTAGCACTTAATCTTTCAGTCAATCTGTCAATCAATCAGTCATTCCTAATGATCTTGTAATATGTATCTGCCAAGCTCTTGTGAACAAGCTGGTTGGGCCCAGATACATACAGTGTCTGAAGAAAGTTTTTTAAAGAATTCTGATGAATAACAATCAGATTTCTGGTAACTTTATTTATATATTTATTTGGTTTTAAAATTCAGGTGGCTTAGGATTTCATCCACTTGAATCAGTACTGTATTTCCATGTGTATATACAGTGCCTCTGTCTGTGAATGTGGCAATCCAAATTTTACCAAATGCGTTTCTGACAGTATAATTCAGCTTTAATTTAGACAATTTTGTAAAGCCTAATTTCCTTGATTTCCACAGAGACGTACATTTTATTTATTCCAGTTCAAGTGGTATTATATTGGATCCCAGCATTTGTATAGTAGAGTGACGTCAATACTGGGCAACTAAGACAAAGTTTATTTTGACTGGGTACATTAATCAAAATCCAGCCCATGTGTTGTGTAACTGCTGAATCCATGATGATGCTGATCTATACGTGGAGAGGAAACCATTTTTGCTGTGTGCAGGCAAGCCAGTGCTGACAGTGCTGTATTTCCAGCAGAGGGCAGATAAACACACCTTTTCCAATCTCTAATATTTGCAAAGGAAAGTTCCACTGTAAAAACATGAGCAGTGAGTTTTATATATTGCAGCAATAAATTAGGAATCTGTAAAAAGAAGAAGAAATAAAATCAAAACAAGCTTTTTATATAAAAGTAAAGATGAAGGAGTGAAAATTTGCAGCACCAGCTTTTCAGTTGATGCTTTAGAATAATTCTTTTTTAACCTTACTCACTTGATACATTTAACATTACTCTCATGACATCAGCTGCTTTCTTTCCAGTTTTCCCTCTTCGGTTAGTAGCATAATTTTCTAGCATTACGTAAATGATACATAAGGATGGGGAAATTGTATCTACTGTCAGTGTTCTTTATTGTGCAAAGTCTACTCTTTATTTTTCCTTAGCTTCAGATTCTGATTATCCTCCAGTTTTTTGCCAGATTGCTTCCAGCTGGTACTGCAGCACTCATTGCATGACCCAGGCACAGCATATGCTGCTCCCTTGGACACCCAATTACTTCTTTCTTGAAGCAAAATCTGAGTAATCTTTAGATCTGAGGATTTCAGTTTGGTTAGTTATAAGCAATTTATCTGACCTTCATTTTCAATATCTCACCAAAATGACCTTATAAAATGCCCAGTTCTCTTTCAACATAGAATCTGTGGCTTCTGGAGGAGTGGAAGGATGTCACTCTTGCTATGAAATTAGTTTGCTTCCTACAGAAAACTGATTGCCAAACCAGGGAAAACCCTTCTTCAGCATATGACAGAAGAAAAATTTGTAGCTACAGGAATTTCATAAGCCTGCAATTGTCATGCAGAGAAATTTCAGAGGTTCACTTCAGCCCAGCGACACCTGGTACTTATGTCTCAGTCTGATTCCTTGTCTCATGCACACAGGCCATCTTCATTTTCCTGTCATGGAAATGTCAAGAATTTGCTTTTAGCTTTGAGAAAATATTCTGAGGAAGTGTTCATCTGAATAAATTTGCTATTTTGTCATATTCTTGTGTGGCACGAGGGCATCTGATGAGCACTGTGACTTTTACTATGTCATTGTAGTTTCCTTCATATGTCCTGCAGAGAACATGTCGTTTCTGGGACCTAAGGCAGTATCAGAATGTCCATGTGATTATTTTATGCATTTGAAAGAGACCTGAATTTCTTGTTAGGTTTTAGTTAACAAAGGTAAATATATCACAAAAAGAAGATACTTGACCTACAGCTCTTTAAATGTTTAGATGCAATACAGTTGTATTTTCACTGCATTCTATGTCTCCAGCTGGTGTCCAGGGACTCAAGATCAAACTATGTTTTATCATAGTAAAATAATTCTATGACTTTCTGCTAAGCAAAACTGTATCATGTCAGTTAATAGCTGTTGTTATAAATATTGGTAAATGAAGGGCCACATCCTCACAGTGTCTACAAATTCCAGGGACAGACCTCTCTGTCTAGATGCTGTTCAGTGAAGAACTTCACTTTGAATAGCTGCAGATGCAGCGGAACAACCAACAATCCTCTGCTTGGATAATCAGAGGCTTTGACAGTAAGTGGATTATTTTGCTGATAAGTATATAGCCCAGACTCATGGACTTTAAAAGTCATGACCTCTCCGCCTATGAAAAAAGGGGACCTATCTAATCAAACTGCCTTTGTCTTTGCCTTTAAAAAGTACTTTTTCAGTGTATGGAGGGAAAGGAAAAGGGCTTGGGTGGGCTTTCCACAGCTGGTGGTTACAGAGACCTGCTATTGAAGGGGAGTGTGGGCTAAAAGTCACCGTGTGTTCCATGGTTGGGTCAGAAGTAGCATCACCGCAGGCTTCTCAGTTCCCCTCTTTTGTTGAGCTCTGACAAGTGGCATCAGTCTGAATAGTCAACCAAGTGAGGAGAATCTAGAAAATGGCAGCTTTTTTTTTTTCATTTGCCCTGCTGTTCTGTTTCACATAATTATAGAGGTGATACAAAAACTATTACAGCATAAATTACTAGCCCTTTATCAACAATTCTGTCCTTCACATGCTGTTCTTTTCCCAAAGGCTTGTGCCCTTCTGCATCACGTTAGATTGCTCCTGGAACTGGCGGTGGAGTTGACTATGAAGGGACTAAACCTGTGACAGGAGGCTTAGAATAGGGGATGGATGCTGGATCTGGCATAGGAGGAGGCTGTTTGGCTGGCTTGGCTGGCCACAGACCTAAGCTGTTGTCCAAGGAGAAATCAGAAATTAAATCTAAGGAAAACACTCCCAACTGAATCGCTTCTCCAGCCATTTTCCTTTACTTTCTTCATGGCTCAGTTTAGTGTCACATCAGTCTGGTTTCATAGCCTGAGAGAGCTGAAAGTTTGATAATTGCATATTCGCATTTCCTAAGGTGTTCTGGCTGTTTTGTGGAAATGGGAGAAGAGTAAGGTGTATTCTGCAATAGAAGCAGATTACTTCAGTAAGAAAAATGGAGAATATTTTTATGGGACAGTAGACCAGCCGCATGTTAACTCAGAGATGTCAGACGATGTCATGGCTGCATGACAGAGACAGGCTGTTTGCAAGTCACAGGGCTACTTTTTTTTCTCCTCACAGGACATGTAAAGCCATTTAGATAATTTTGTCTGGCTTACAGCAAGGCAGTGGTGATTTCTGTGCTAAATGGGACAGGGTTTTGAACTATTTGGAACAGAGAAAATTGGACAGTTGAGATAAGAATGGGAAGTTTCAATGCAGATGGATTAAGGCCTTTATAATCTAAACTGCTTTTTTATCTCCCAGCTGTGCCCAGCATACAGCTAAATATTTGCATAATATGTCCTAGTCATATGCAGTCTTTTGCCAAGCTGAATAGTTGAAAATTCCACCTTTTCTGTGAACTAACAACACCTATAGAATTATCTTTCCACTCTGTCATAACCAAGAAATATCTGTTCTGTAACTGGAGGATAAAGTTATTTTAGGAAAAATTATGAGAACCACCCCCACCCCCTCCCCAGATATTCTGGTAAAAGAAAACTTCTTTTGTCCGGAGTAAGTGAGATTATCTGAGACATTTGCCTTATAGCCCTGTGAATCAGGAAGAATTGCTTCATGGAAAAGGTGAATCATTGGAATGGGCTGCCCAGGTAGGTGGTGAAGTCACCGTCCACAGAGCTGTTCCAGAAACAAGCAGAAACGGCACTCAGTGCCATGGATTAGTTGACAAGGTGGTGATGGGTCATAATTTGGACTCGATGACCTTAGAGGTCGCTTCCAACCTAAATGATTCTGTCATTCTGTAATTTGGGTGTAAACCTGTCTTCCTCTGGAGCTCATAGGGGAACACAGCTGTTTACCTGGAGTGTGAGGAAGTTTGGTCACTACCAGCATTCTGTTCAATGACTCACTGACACTGCTATTCTCCAGCAGCAAAAAGCATAAAGTAAAGGAAAAGTCATGAACACCGTACTTTCCATTTCAGTGAGGTCAGTGAGTGCTGCTCATTTTGGCAGCTGGTAAGCCCTCAGGAGATCTGCTTTCGCAGTATTAACCTAAATTACTGCTTTAACTATAGGCTTTTAAAATATTAGCCTCAGCTACGTGGAGGGAACTGAAGACAGTGGCTGTAGTTTTATTTACTTCTTCATAACTGGTTACAGATTTCTGCACATTTCCTGTAGCCTTGAAAGGTGTCCATTGCTTGTTTGCTTCCAGGGGTTAAGAATACATGATTTTCAACAGTGTTTCCCATATCCAGGAATTTTCAGATTTTTCCATAACGATTGGCAAATATTTGAATGTGTTTGTATAAACTGTAGATCTGATTATTTGGCAAAATTTCAGGGGCTTTTTTTAAAGCTTTTTAGTGTTTCTCAATCTGGCTACCTGGAAAAAAGCCAAACAATAATAACCTCACATATCAGCCTGCATAGTAGCAAAAAGTCTTGCTGTTTCTATGACAACAAATAGATTTTTTTTTTCCAGCTTCCCCAAATCAGTTTTATGAGGTACAGTAGCCTGTACAACAGATTAGTGGGAAGATGAAGAGCCTCTGGATTTGAAGGTGTCCAGGTACCTTTAAAGGTGCGTATTTCTCAGACTTGGGTTGTGCTAACACTACAGTAACAAACTGACTGCAGTGCAGCACAGGGATGCCTGAGTGAGCTCCAGGCTGGGAGCTCGGTACAGACAGCAGCTACCCAGTGCAGGAGGAACTCGGAGTTCATTTGCTCTGCTGAGAAGTGACTTATGGGTGTTGGTTTGTCTTGTTCAAGCTTCCCACTGAGTTGCAAGGAAGCTGCAGAACAGAAGGGAGTTTTTCTTAAAGAAAAAACTGTTTGATTATCTCCTTCCTGTCAGCATTCAACAGGCTCACATATCACACTAAAAGAAATTACTTCAGACTAGGAATAAATTTTCACGTTTTTCTCAAGTGTCCCGATGTATTTACTTCCACATTTCTGAGAATGTTTTTTACAGCCCATTGCTCTGCTCTTCCCGAATCTTCACTGAACAGGTCTTTGCAGTCTCACTTCATCAAATTTGCACCTCATTGCTTTTAACAATTATTTTTTTAATGGGCAAGTTCCACGTTGTCTTATCCTTCCAATGCTTTCTGCTATCCTTGATCCTCACTATTTTGTTCTCCCTTATCTTTCAAAACTCAGCATTTTTGGTTATCCCTTGAGCCTGGTTCTCAGCGTCTTCTCTGGCTGTGTCTGCTTGAATACCAAAGCTGTGACAGTTTGTGGGGAATTCCTGGCTGTCCTTTGCACCAGCTGGCAGGGGCACAGGTGGCGGTGCTGCTGTGTGCTGATAGCAGGGGCTTGCCGCCCTCCAGGCGCATCCTTTGAATCTAGTTCATGGAGCAGCTGGAGTAGTAGCGCTTTGTGGACTCTTCCTAGATGCCAGACTCCTTGAAGCTGTTCAGGGGAGAAAAGAGAGGCAGCTTGCAGCTTGGCATTTCTGCTGGCAATGATGGCAGTCAGTGAACATGGCTGCATTTACCTCCATTTTTCACTCTGCGTCCAGGACAAACACGCTTCTGACCCATCTGTTGTTACAGCCTTAGTGTAAAATCTTCCTTTGTTGCCTGATTAGGCCAAGATAGTGATAGTTGGTAGCAGCAGACAACCTTTTATTCTGCGTCATCTATTGGATTTTAAGCTTCAGAGGGGAACAAATTGTGCCAAAGATGATGCTCAACAGACTGTTGTCCTTACCCAGTTGTTAGTACTGTGAGATGTGATCACATCTGTAAATGTCATTTTGTGTTCTATGGAAAGAAGGCCTCTTTTTTAATCTATTTTGCTTCAGCACTTGGTGTACTGTATTTATTGAAACCCTTCCAAATTGTAAACTAAATCGAGACAACAGCTTCCCCCTACTGTCTCTTAAACAAGCACTCTCATTGATTAAAACAGGATTACTTCACTCACATAAGTCATGGGGTGACAAAATGAACGAATAGCATAATGCTACTGAAGTATTTTCATGAAGGCTGCTAAAATTCCAGCAGGGTGTGAGTTTGATATCCAGTATATATGATATTTTCTGAAGTGCAAATGTGCCAGCTGTACTCCGCATCATGTTCTGGATTTTTCACTTCATAATGGTGGATGTAATTATCAAATGGACTGGAATACACACAGCAAAAAATATTAGTATTCCAGCAGTAGTGATGGGCCAGGGTTGAAATACCCCCTTGCTCCTCAGGGAGCCCCAGAGTCACATCAGCATCCTACTGAAATTCAGGTCAGGTATTTAAAGCTAGAATATGATATGAAGACGCAAAGTGAAGGAGAAGGATGGGAATTTCAGTATTCTTAATCAAAGTAAATGAATCTTCTAGCTGAAGCTGGCTATGCATATTTTTTTAAGAAGGAAAATAGTGTTACAGGCTGCTGTGGTAGACTTTATATTCGAAAAACCCCTGCCCAGCCAAAAACTGAACTACCTGGAAATGAGATGACAGAAATTTAATCACAGTATAAGAAGGAAAATTTTCAAACCCACCAATGCATTTTGCTATTTTCCTGATGAGAGGCCTGGAGAGAAGTGTGCAGCCATACTCTGGGGATGCCGAGGGCAGATGAGGGAGGGTGTGACACAGATAGAAGGTGCAGGGAGTAAAGCAATAGCCAGTGAGACTCAGCTAATTTTCAGAGAAGGGGACAAAGAGCTGAGGGTGCTAGTGGTTGGTTAGGCTCCCAGAGACTGGTCAGATCCTTGGGTAGAAGTGGGGGCATTTCCAAAGACTTCAGTCGTGCTCAAACTCCAGGACCAGACCAGTAATGTTACAGACCTTAAATATACTCTCTAATTGCTACAGAATGGGATGGACACTTAGAGGTATTCCATGGACTGTTTGAATGCCTTAACTGCTGAGCTGTTTGTGGCTCATTTTTAGTTCACGTTTTTCCCTATGTTTTTGTAGAGACAGATCCACGCTGAACACTCCATGAAGCTCTACTGTACTGATTTGAACCTGTACCAGTTTCACTGGAGAGATGTATTGTTTGTCAATAACAATGCATTTGGTCAGCTCCTACTGGCCCAATGACTGTGAGATGGGCTCAATATATGGACTTTAAGGTTACATTTAGATATACTTAACCACTGTGTAACAAGATAATGATCTATTGATGATGAAGACAGTTTATTCATGTTGGTTTTTTCTCTCTGACTCAGGAATGAAGTCCGGTTGTTTTTAGGTACAAGAGAATAAACAAATGTTCTTTAGTAGAACCAATTTTAAAAGATGTCAACCAGAAGATGTCCTTTGCTGCCATGGCAGAAAACGTCAGAGAGATATCCAAGGACAGGAGGATTGATGGAAAAGGAATTGTCAGGGGAAATGTAGCAGGAGTTTAAAGAACTGTGTGTGAGAGTGAACGTATTATATTTTTTTATTTGCCTTCTGCTCCAAGACGTAAAAAAACCAAAGCAATTTTCCTTGCTGCAAGCTAGAACTGTAAACCTCATGAATACAAAATATACAGATAATCCAAACACATTTACAGTCATGGTTTGTACAAGTAGATAGGCCAGTTTTGTGAGCCATTTAAGGAAATTTGCAGGTAGTATGGCAGGGTTTGACCTCGACAATATTTTATACCCGAGTAAGTAAAGTTGTAACTAGAAGGTGCAGACTTCATAGGGAAAGGTCAGATAATTCACTAAAACCACTATTTAATATACAATTCTGTGATCACAAGTGTTGATGTGTGAGAAGTAGTGTTGATTCAATTTAGTATTTTAAACCCCTGCTAATACTGTAACACTTAATGTTTTACAATGGAAAATCATAAGCAAGAAAAACCACAGGAAGAACAGTGTGATTCTTTAATTATGCAAGCAATAAAAGCTGTTTTTCCTAATCAAAATTACTAGCAGCTAGAGAAAAGGGGAGTTGTTGTTTTATATAAAGTAATATAACTTTCCTTTCAAAAATATTTCCTGCTAATGGCCAGTGCATGAGACAAATATTCAGGGAGCCAGTGGGGCAGGATGAATGCTGCCATCCAGCAGTGCCTGCCGGAGGCTTGGCCAGTGGGTCTGCTTAGAGTGTCACTGTGCCACAAGTAGTGTTAACCAGCAACAGCATGACATTGAAGCTTCAGCACCCACTGACACTTCTGGCATGCCCTTTATTACTTAATAAATTAATGATGACCCAGCGAGATCTGAACTGGAAGTTTAGGGTTTGAGCTGGTTCATTAAAGTCACTGCCATAGTCTGGGAATGCTTTTGGAGTTTGCAGCTCAACTCATGTTTAGAGATGAGGAAGGACACAGGGAAGTCTGTAGCCCATTCATTCAGTGGGTGCTTGAATGGTCCCTTGGAGCTTGCTGTGGTGTGACACAGCTTGAAGAAGCCTTAGAGTCGGCTGTACATCCTCACTATATGGCCCATGGTGTACTTAGTCCTGTGCTCATAAGTAAATTAGAAATGAAATCTCTGCTTCAAATGTAGGGCTGTTCCTCAAGAGCCCCAGCTGAATGCCCAGTGCTGCAGGAGGTGGTGTGATTTTTCTCATTGTGTAGTTTGTGGCATTTGGCTAAATGTGGCCCAGCCCCAAAGCCTGTTTTCATCAGGAGCAGTAGCCATTACCTCCTGTACGTTAGCCCCACGGGAAGGTCAATCGTTAGATTTCAGGCTAGAAACACTGTAAGCATCTGTTCCCCAAAGCAGTCACCTAGAAAAAAAGCTGTGATTTCATTCTGATAGGAATCACAGTCCCTGTCTCGTGTCTCCTTCCCAGCTCTGATTCTTTAGTCATATTAGGAATATGCGATGAAATGAAAATTTCAGTGGTTGTGTAAACCTCTGATTTTTCTTTTGATTGATAGGCTGGTCTCTTTCTGACTACATCACAGGGCCAATCTGGGTTATTCTTAGGGAACAGAATAATTTTGGATTTGCGTTAGCTAAATAAAGAAAAAAAGACTTGCACATAGTTTTAAGTGCTCTTTTACTGAATGGAGTTTTGGAACAAAGTCTTCTTTCTTCTTGCCTTGGCTTTAAGTTTTGATGAGAATAGACACATGGCACAGTTTCTGCATCAGGTGCTTTTTGAAGTATTGTTTAGGACTGATGTAAACTACAGGGGTTCTGGAATCAAGTTAAGCTTTAACTATAATTGAATTTTAAACTTCTCTTTCCATGAGATTGCATCTTGTCAAAATATAATCTGTTATGCTTACACACTAGCATAGCAAGCCTTTCTACAAACAGAAAAAAGTGAGGAAGACAAATAAACCAGAGCTGCTCTTCTCTTCCACGTTGCCAACCCTCACTTTGTATGACACTGGCAGCATCTAAGAGGCAGATAGCAAAAGGAATGTCCAGTTCGTAAGGACATCTTTTTAAAAGGAAGTTACACATTCCACAGGAGTGGAAGTGAAGTAACAGTCCATGGGAATGGATCCTCCAGTCTCTTGAAAAGTTTGTGAACCCAAGTTAATATCCTTCACCACACTTGGGATCTGTAGGGTAACTTGAAACCAGGTAAATTATATGTTGGATCTTATTGATCATAATTCTTGTATGGCCATACCTATTAGCACATCTTTTCCTTATAACTTTTCTTCACCAACTCTGTTATGTTAGTTTGGAGGCGCAAGCCTAAGGGGCAAAGGCTACCATTTTTATCCATGTCCATCACTTTTTTTTTTTTTTTTAAAGTTTAACTTATATTATTTAATGTAACAGTTGCTTTTTAGCCTTTTCCTATTTTCTTTTCATCTCAATATGCTAGAAGGTCAAACACAGAGCTCTGACAATCTTTGCTCCTCTACTCCAGTGTGCAAGTTAAGTGTTCAAACAGAATTTCTCTTAGAGACTGGAAAGAGGATGTGGGAGTAACTCCTTTCTGAAACCTGTATCAGCTAGTAAGTTAAGGCTGAGCAGCATACACTAAGCAACTCAAACCCCACGGTCTTCAAAGCACCACCACTCCATTTTTCACCATCTGAGTCTTTCTCATGATGTTACTCAGCATTTCACAGCCAAATGTTGTATAACTGCTGCTGCAGAGCGATTTTAATCCCTGCAACAGATGTGGCTGTTCAAGTCAAATTGCAGGACTGCATTTTTGAGGAACCCATTTATAGCAGAGGCTCAACATCTCTTCATGCATGGGTGTTAAAAGGGATAAGTGTTTTGCAGGGAATGCTTTAAAGGAAAGAGAGTCTTTGTGGGTCCTTTGTCCATGTAAATGAGCACTGTACAATGCCATAGATATTTATAAACTCCAGAGTGAGAATTGGAGTATATAGTTGTTTTGAACATAAACTGACAAGGAGAAAATAGACTTAGCGTGGGTTTTGAGAAATGCTATTGTCTTAACACTTTTAATTGAGACATTGAAAAAAGAGTCATATAGTAATTAACCAGTTTTAATTTTTAAATCAAGTTGTAGGGGAACAGGGAAGTAATGGCTTTGTTCATGCACTAGCAGTTATCTTCTGATTACCACTACTCAGAATATCCCTGAGTCATTTGTTATATCTGTACTCCAACTGTGTTAAAAGTAGGACAACATTGCACTGAATTCTGCATGCAGACAACTCTGTTGCATCGTGCTAACTCAAGATGTGAGTATGGACAGGCTGAAATACAACTGGCAAATAATAAGTGTGAAATCAGAACAGGAATAAATGCCAGTTTCACTCAGAAATTTGCTGTTAATAAATAGTCTATTAAAAAGTGCTATGCAGAATTTAAAAATGTGTTCACCAAATGCCATAAATTTGCAGAAAACAAACTGATTTATACATCCAACCAAAATTAACTTTCTTCCATTTGTGACACATAAATTTCAGACACAATAGTGTTTTGAACACAAATAAAAATCTGCCTTCAGTATTAAGCCAAAAGCTCTAAAGAAAGAAATGTTGGAAACATGTTAGTTTTAAGATTTACTACTGGCTTCCTAACTGGGAATTAAAAATACCTTTTAAGTTATTATGTCACCATTTGACTCCATTAGAAAATCATACATGAGTTAGATTATAATTGATCTTAAATTACAAGCTCTTGTTTATAAATGTTTTCTAAAACTGATGAGCTGTCTGCACACTGTGTCATTTCCAAAACACTGGGAAATAAACTGTTACTCTGAAATAATTGTTCCTGACTTTACAGATTAAAAAAGATGGGTGGTGCTAATGCTTGTATAGTTTGGACTGCTCCTTCCTAATGTTCAATAGGTTTGTCTGCTGTGGAGTTTAAGAAGTAGGAAATGGGAAGAAAATTAATTTTGAAAGGTATTTGAAAGGTCAGACCATATTATGCTCAAATTGAATCAAACTATGTAACGGATTAAGGATAGACTTTTTGTGCTAAGTGAGTTTTGCATTAGGTTTTGAAATTACTCCTCCTTTCTTTGCTGTGGTAGCTTGCTGTTTGCAGTTTCTCCAAATGGCTCCAACAGCAGGATTCAGAAAACACGCAGGATTCTCTATAGGAAGGTGACCTTTATTCTGTGGGCCCAGTGAGATAGCTTGGGTCACAGTTATAAATGTGTGCTTTGCTAGGAACAGTGCAGGAATCACTACATATTGAATAGTGACTGTGTTACATTTGTCTTTTTGTTTGGGATTTTATTTTTATTTTTTTTTAAATTTAGATCAGTTGAAACTAAACCCTGCTGACAGCCAAGCACAGCTATAAGATACAACACAGAAATGGAGAAATTGCTGGGATGGAAGGCAGTATAAACAACCTCATCCATCTGAACATGTATGAGAGCTGTGTTTATTAGATACATCTGCCAGTAGGAACTTCCTCTGAATTTTATTGGTTCTCAGGTTGCTGTAAAACAATTGCCTTTGTAGAGACCTCATTGATTCTGGAAGAGATTGATTCTCCTTGGGTTGAGATGACTTGGGAGGTTTTTTTCTTTTTCCATTTATATGTGAGCACAATCTTAACTGCATTCTGAAAGTCTGGTAGATAAGAAAATCACCTGTCTAATTTTTACAACACATGGAGTAGTGGTTTAGAATGAGTTCAGTGGAAACTTGTCCTGTTAGGAAGAGCCAGTTCCTTTTACTTTTTGCTGAGAGTGGTGTTGTCCTTGGAGCAAAATTCTTTCCACACAAGCAGTCAGGGGGGGGGGCGGGGGGCGAGGGGGTGGATGGAAATCCTTAATATTAACAGAGCTACTAAATTGTCATGGAGAAAGGATTTAGGCAGACTGTGAGATACATTAAATTCATTTACCCCATGTCACCAAATATTAATTTTATAATTTCCTTGTAATGATACCATGATAAATGGGAACACTGATAACAGATTAAAATTTATTCATCACCAGCTGTAGTTCTTCAGATTGAATGACATACTTCTTCCAGCAGTGAGCTACAACAGGACATCATCCCACTGATTTCAAGGAACCTCTCAGATGTCCTGAGACACTGGCACCAGACTTATCTGGGGCCTCCCACCCCCAGGAGAAGGATTTAGACTCAGCCCTGTGCCACCACTCTCTCTTTGAGCAATGCTGCAGGATTGTTGGTCTCCAGCTTAGCCACAGTTGTGCTTGTCCTTGTCTGTGGACTCTGGCCCATGCACAGCGTTCCTGTGTTGGTGGGAGAGCTGTCCTGTCACTGTGGGTCTGGCTGGCAATCTCTAGACTGTGTCTGACTCGTTGACCACCCAGCTTGGCCTCAAACCTGCCTCATCACCTTGAGCCTCCCTGATGGATGCAGGTCATGGTTAGAGCTGGCTGCCATCCCTGGAGCTGTTGTTATCAGGTGCAGTGGGACGGGCCCTGCTGTAATCCCCAGCTCCCCTCTCTGCCGTGTCTGGGCTCACACCTTTGTCTTCAGACCCAGTATCTTTCATTACTTGTCTAGTTCATCTGCATATAAAGCCACATTTATTAGAAATCAAGATCTCGGGAAAATTCTTCTTAAGCTCTTTTTCATTCAGGAGCACAGAGAAGCATTTACCATACGTGAAGTGCAGAAGACAGATGTAGAATATTGACGAGAAAGACATAGAAGAAAATTTTCTACATTTTAAAACTGTAAAATTTTATCAGTAAAGAAGTTCTATAAATCCAACTGCTTTGATGCCTATTCTACTTTGGTAGATATGTTTGATTTAGGGTATTTTATTTTCCATAGTGGTGCAATAACTTCCTTGTAGTTTCTCCTAAACCTCGTATCTGTTTCTAATTTCATTTTCTAGAATACTTATAACTCATGAGTCTGTATAGCTAAAAGTGATAATGCATCCAAGTATAAATCAAATCACTTGGAGGCTGGAATATGCCTTTATCCATCTATCTCCTTGGTTTAATACCTAGAGAAGCATAAGAAAAAATGCCACTGCATGACTTCATAAGTATAGCACAAACTAAATTGAAGATAATTTTACCTAAGCAAAGCATCCGCATCAGAAATATGATTTGGCTATAAAAAAGAGGCTATTTGGCTCAGGGCTGTAATTTGGTTTGTTCTAAAGATGTTTAAAGATGTGTTACTGTAGTCAGGAAAGATGTGGTTTTGTAACTAAAGAATGAGAGCAAGTTTTGTGCGTGTGAATATATTTATTTTTTTAACAAGTGTACTTATGTTTATGCATGTGACTTCCTGCAGGAATTCAGGTTTATACTGAACAGGGCTGGAACTAAAAACTAACTAGAGCTGAAAGAGTGCCTCTAAGAAGATAAACTACAGAAAATGCCAAGGGTCCTTGAGGACAATGCAGCAATGAAAAATCTTGTGATTTGTTTGTGTAGCCTCTGCTGATCTGGTGAAGTTTATTCATCCTAGACTTGCAGCTAAGACCAAAGGGAACCTTTAAAATATTGGCACAGGGAGGAGGAAAGATTGAGAAATTTGCCAGGGGCTGCCCCACGAGCCTCTGAGGGCTGATGGGAATGCAAAGATAAATGAGAATAACATCAAGTGAAGGAAGTTGTCTTTGCCCATGGCTGAGATGGAGATAACTGGGTTGAATAAGACTTACTAGTACTTTCAAGGAAAGGTTAAAGTTTAGAAAAGGGTCAGTGTGCAGAATACCAATAAATACCACAGGAATGAGGGCAAGCGTAATTTGCGTTCAAGGTGTAGTTGAACTAACGAGTAAAACATTTCTGTGGCAGGATGATTCCTCCTGTGTGAGGGGTCTTCAGTAATCACTCTATTATAATGTATGTGTGTTCACTGTTTGTCTTCCTTTATAATTTTTTAATTGGCTTTGTTTCTATCCACAGGACCATTTCTTTCTAAGCACAGAAGAAACTTATCACCCATGAAAAGGTGGCTTCTTTCTTTGAAGTTTTTTTTTAAGTTGGATTAAATAGGTATTTGTGAGGAATGATGCATTTTTAAATTAAATTTTCAATTTCTTAAGAATCCTTATTTTGATAGCTTAATTAACTTTAAATTTGAGAAGTCATATCAGCCAGAGCTGCCCCTGACACACTGAATTGGTCCATGCTTGATGAAAGAGAAGTGTGGGCTTCCAAAGCTGCTGGAATTCCGCAGTCTGTTTCATACTGAGTTCTTGTGGCTTGTGCAGAGAGATGAGAATACACGTGGACAAACCAAACAAACCCCAGCTGTACTACAGTCAGTATTTCTTCTCAGACAGTAAGGCTTCCTGTATTAAGTGCTTGGTATTCTTAATTGGTGTCTTATCCTTCTGATCTTTATGGATTATGCTATTCCCTCCCATATTGAGCAGAAACCATCTGCAAGCTGTTGTATTTGCATATGTTGGAATCTCATAAATTCATGTGATTCCTCGTTTGTTATCCCTTGAGCATTAGCTCTGATTTTTTGGTTGACCCTCTGGTCCTGCTTTCTGCATGGCTGAAACAGTGTGATGCAAGACTGGCTGAGGCAAATACAGGCGTATACAGAGGCTTGTGGGCGTGTACTTGAAATTCCACTGAGAGATGGCCATGACTTTGCAAGGCAGTTCCTTTTGAAGCACTACACAACTAGTTTTACAGCAGCCCTGGTAGTTGCCCTATCACAATCACAGAAGGTTGAGATGGAGGGAGAGACTGTTATCCACCTGTCCTCCTCATCATGGTGGTGTATCTGGATCCATAAACAAGCACCACGTAACTTTGGAGAGGTTTTCAGCAAATGTTTAGCTCTGCAGAAGTACTGCAAGCTGTGTGAGGGGTAGTGGTTGTGGAATGTCAGGTCATCAAGGTTGTTTGGGAGATGTGTGCTGGGTTGGCTGTGTGCTGCAGCCAAATGCCCACCTAGCTGCTAATTCATTCTCCCTTTCAACAGGGCAAGGTAGGACAAAAAAGCTTGCAGGCCAAGATAAAGACCAGACAGTTTACCAATTACCATAATGAGAGAAATAGATTCAGTTTAGGGAACGTTAGCTTATTGCCAATTAAAGTGGATTTTGATATTACAGGATATTTATACAGAATTTTCCTGTATAAATACAGGAAATTGAATAACACACTGAGTGTGGAGGGGATAGAGGGTTACGGTCACAGCAGCTCCTCTCTGTTCTTCCTCCTCACTCTTCTCCCTTCTCCCACATGAGCTCTCTGCGGGCTGCAGTTTCCTTCAGAGTATCTCCATGTGCTCCAGCATGGGATCCTTTGTGGGCTGCAGGTGAACACCCGCCCATCAGGTGCCTGGAGCTCCTTCTCTGACCCTGGTGGTTGCAGGGCAAAATTTTCTTGCACTTTTTGCCTTGCTGCCAGGCAGTGTTTTGCCCTTTCTTAGGTGTTTTTCAGAGATGCACCACCACCTTTCCCTGAGGGCTCAGTGGTGCCCTACTGAGGGGCCGTTGTGTCTCTGGAACTGTCCCTGGCTGCCCCTCACACCTGGTACGAGGTGTCTGACAGCTCACCCAGAGTCACACTGAGATGCCACCACCACCCCAAGACCTGCCTCAGCCCGACTGGATGCCTGGTGGGGTCAGTGTCCTGTGGGAGCCCTGCTGCTTCCTGCAGGTCCTCTCTTGCAAACACTGGCAGCTCTTTGGGGTTTAACAAGCTATTCCCTGTTGTCCTGTGACAGTCAGTGAAGCTCCAGATTTTTTACTGAAGTCCTTCTTGATAAAAGGCCTGTTTCTTTATTACAATGGGCTTGTGATGCTGGAGTCTTTTTTACGTTTGGGTTTTTCCCCCAGCTGTGTTGGGTGTGAGTGTTGATTGTGAGCCCTGTTATTGTGGGAGATGCTGATCACCTGATCCATCATTAGTCTTAATCACTTGCTGCTGATTTCAATCACAGAAAGAAACGGTGTCAGTATCTACACAGCTGCAGAATAATGAATTCCTAGGAGCTTGGGGGAGGATGGGTTTGGCCTGTGATAAGAACTAAGGGATGCAGGTGTGGAGAGGTGAGGGCTTTATAAGCAGGAGCTGAGATAGCTTTGTCAAAACTAATGGCCGAGGACACTTGCTGTGAGCACAGGAGCTGATTTTAGTGACTTCTGGAGTTGTGGCTGTGGTAGGTATTTTTTAGTGCTTTATGAAGTTATTTAATGAAAACTGGAGTGTTTCATGAAAGTGTTTTAGAATAATATTTCCTCAGTATCCTTATGAAACTATGTTTGGTTTTGTTATGTATAAAAATTATATTTTTGTGTTTGGTAAGCAAGTTTTTTTTTTTACAACTTTTTATTTATTAAAAACTTGTGCATGAGTTTATTAGAACTTTGACTTCAACTTTTTATACCGTATTTAGATTGCAATAAAATATTACTAAATTTGTAGAGATGATGGTGATGTAAGCTGGTGAGTTCCTAATGGAAATTTTCCACAAAATTAAGAATTATTTAAGTAAAACCAGCTTGTTAGTTTAGTGTTGTCTAAACAGAATTTTAATAAATATGAATTTGAATATTTTTCTGAAGTGTTTCCACAGAATATTAGAAAGAGGTAATGAAGTGTCAAGGATAATTTTATGGAATTACTTATAAATGTTATTTATTGAATTACCGTGTTTTGTTTTGTGTTGGATAATTTCAGCCCATTTTGGGAAGTCTGAATTTTGTGGAACTTGAAATAAACACTGTCATGCTTTCAAAAATATAGACATGGATATCTATGTATATGCACCTATACAAATACACTGAAGTTTTAGTTTTTGTTCTTTAGTTTTACTAAATGGAATTATTACAATTTTTTGAATGCTTTGGGGCAAAAGTGCAAATGTTTTGAGTCAACAAAAGCAGTCAAAATGGTGGAAGTTGGAAATAAATAGTACGGGAGTTAACATTTAGTTACACAGTTCAGGAATATGCCAGTGCTGGGGAAGAGAAAAGAAAAGATGCAAAAAAAGTCGTCACTGTGTAAGTGGCTTTCAGCTTGGCCTTCTGCAGCAAATCTAGGGCAGCTGTGGCAGAAAACACCAACACGTGGCTTGCGGCACTGAGGGGCTTTGAGCCGTGCCAGGGGCTGAGGCTTGTGGAAGGCAGGAACTTGCTGGGGCCAGCTGCTCTCAGTGCTGAGGGGCTGCACTGTGCTGCTCTTGCAGGGGCACAGTCCCTCTGCCTGGAGCACGGCCTCGGGCCAAGTGGTCTTTTTGTTTATGAGCTCCTTCTTGCTGTTATTTTCCACTGAGTCCTGGCTCACAGCAAGGCTCTCTGCAGCGAGCTGTTGAGCAGTCAGGCTGTTTGCTGTGTGGCTGTGGTGGGGTCCTGCTGCGTTGCTTCACTGCCTTCTTGGCAGGTCCAAACTCCCCTGCTGAGCTGTCTGGACCTCGGACTCTGGGGCCATCTTCAGTCTCTCCTTTCCCTGCTCTTCCTCTCAGCTTCTGCAGATGCCTGCACAGTGTTTAAAGCTCTGAAAGGCAAAACATTGCATCATTCAATACAGTGTCCACAACAGAACTGAAAGTAGCAGATGGTTGCTATTCTTTCCAATTTTTAACACAGATTAAGAAAAAAAATCTTGCATTTGAACCACCATCCTTATGGCCTTTTCCCAGTGTTGAGACTGAATATTTTGGTTTTTAATACCTCTTCTCTTACAGCTTGTATTTGAAATAAAATTTAGCCCTTGTCTTTATACACTATGTTTCCATATGCTTGTGTGTGGCTGTTCAGGAGAGCCTGGCATGGAGATGGGTAGCAGAGCTGTGGGGGCTTGGTAAGCGTGAGAATAAGAGTAGGAAGGACTCAGTTCGCATTAATGACATTAATGATAGCACTACAGACAGTAGTGTAGGTACCTATTTTGAAGAATTTATAAATTTCTTTTGGATATCCAGGAAATTGGAAAGTTGTTTGTTTAGCAGGAGGGAAAAAAAAAACCCCACAAAAAAAGATATAGAATGAAATAACTTGCCAGATTAGTTTCCCTGAAGTACAGAAAAAACAGAGTGGTCTAGTTTAGAGCAAATAGCGGGGCAGTTCTGCTTTGCAATGTTACCACCATTATAAAAGTGAAATTTTAAGAAGCAGTCTTTATGTGTTGGACAAATATGGTACAGTCCTACAAGAAATGCTTTAAACAGGGGGTAGTAAGTATTCTCAGCCTCCTGGTTCTGCCACACTGATACCTCTCTATTTTTGTGAATTCTCACGTACATGCACTGTTATATTCTCCCGAAAGAATCTCTCCTGCTTGTTAATATGTTGTGTAACATGAAATATCTTGTTAAAATACTATGAAATACAGTTCTTGAAATGCTGGAATAAATTGCTGTGGCCTGTGCTTCATAGGTGGTAGGGTGCAGTACTATGAAATGCTCCTTCTCACCCCCAATGTGCAGTGGAACCTGTCTCAAAATGCACAAAACAATGTTTCCTGGATTTTAACCTTCCTCTGGTTCTTGTGATCATCTGAAAACTGGAGTAGTAGTTGAGGTCTTCCTCCTCACCCCCATCAGTTTGTGAGTCTCTGTGTCCTCACTGATCTGTGTATTGTGGCTCTTAGCTGGGAGAGGATTCTGTCTGTGCCCTCTAATATTGACAAGTAGCTTCATTATTGCCAGAAGTCTGTTTTGTTTTGATTTGTTCTTGGCTGTCTTGCAAGTGTCCTTCAGTTCTTTGATCTGTAGGGCCTCCTTTCTGTGACCCCTTTCAGCCTCTCCATTAGCAGTAGCTTGGTATGTGCCCTTGTGGTGTTATTTTTCTGAAAGTCTTCTTTTTTTCAATCCCACAGGATAAGGAAGACTGTTTCAGCTTCAGCTTGACTCCTATTGAACATGAGAGTGCTGCCGTGTTGTGATGATGACCGTGGTGATAAACAATTGCAAATGGATTTCTCCCGCCTGCGTCAACATCACCATGGAGCAGCTGCCAGCCTGGAGGTACAAACACACTGAGTTAGTTGTGTTAGGATGCGTGGTATTATGTGATGCTGGTAGATGTGGGTCTAAACCATCATAGCTGTAATTTTATCAGCTGACAGTTTAGTAGACTCGAAGAGGCAATATTGTGGCAGATGATCTGCCTGAAGAATTGTGTTCACACATAATTCAGTGGAATTACATTGAGATTTATGCCAATTCTCTTCTCCCTTTGACCTCAGCTCTTTGAGTCATAGCTAAGGCAGCTGTGATATAGGAAGTGACCCTTGTTTTTATGTATTTCTACGGCTGGGCACAGCATGCAGAGTGTGTACTACACGATTTGGAAAAGAGGTGTATTCTGCCTCTTTGATGTGGCTTCAGCATATGCTGTTGTCGTTGAAGTAGTCTCAAGAGAGATTGTGTTGGTGTTTGCATATGTTTTAAAGGAGGAAAGACACGCAGGTTTCTTCTCTCTTTCTCAGAGAGAATATTATGTTTGTTTGGATTGTTCACAGAAGGAGAAGGAAGCATTTTGTGTGGAGACATTGCTTGTGAAATGTTTTTTAAAAATCTGTCATCTCTGGAACCTTTATGTAAAGGCTGATTTCTGTGAAAAGTTGTGAAGAAACAAGTCCCTTGTATAGGGAGTTCTCTTTTTCTGAGCTAAAAAAAGATTAAAAAAATCAGCAGTGGCTCAGATAAGTTCAGGGAAGAACCAATAACAATGGCTTATCCATTTGTTTTTCCAGAGTCAGTGGGTAGCTGCTCTCAGCTGTAGGTTGGCTGTTTTTAAGGCCATACTTATTCCCTGAGCCAGAGATTTTTGTGCTGCTTTGACAGTGTGACTATTGACTTCTTGTTTGTTTTTGACAGATTTTTTTTTTGCCACTAAAATAATTTTGTGGCGAAAACAAAACAACAAAACCTAAAACACAAGCAGCTTTCCTGTTTCCAGCACCCGTTACAGGCTGTTCATAAGTGCTCATTCAGCATTCTTTTTCCTGCGTGCATTGTTTGTGTGACCCTCAAGGATAAGCTTTTCTTGGGCTGTGAATTCATACCTTTTAATTAAGAGGATAAAAATATCTGAATAAAATAGCATTTTATTCTCTATAATTTTAAATCATTGACCATTTGGGAACTCTTACTGAAACCTTTAGGGTGTTTTCAAAAATACTGAATAGGCCAAAAAGAAATGCGAAGTAAATGGAAAGCTGAAGAGTGTGGCTGTGTTCTTAGTGATGTCAAGAGGTCTCTTAATGGTTTATCCACTAACAGCCTTTCTGGATGTGGAAGTGTTTGTAATTGATTCAGTGAAATAACAATGGCTGCCTGTTGAGAAAAGCACTGAAATACCACATCTCATTTAGTGGTGAACAAAGGAAAAAAAGCTTTTCATTATCAGAGTTGTTACTTATTAGAGAATATTGCTGGTCAAATTATTTTATGAATTCTAATTAAGAAAGCATTTTTAGTTAATGTACCATTTGCCAGTTTGTCCCAGCGTCTGTAAATCCTCTTGTAACACCGTGGTCACTGCTGAATAGGTTTTTTAACAGGCCATTTTAGACAGCTGTTTGCAGGAACTTGGAGTACCTGATTCAGTTGTACTTTCATTATGATTGTTCAGGTAACTAATACAGGATTGGACTTCTAAGTGGGGTTACTGGTTCTCAGTGCCTTGGTATTTGAAGGTTCTACTTTTCACAGTGGTGTGGTTGTGTCCACCACAAACCTTCTGTGTCACCTAGGTTGGTCTGATAAGTGAATGTCCATAATTTTGATGAAATGCATTAAAGATTTATTGTTTGGCAAGCCCCCCCCAATTAATTTTGCTATGTCATCATTTAAAACTGTGGCTGGATATATATGGCATCATTTCCTCTGCATTCATAGAACACAAAGGAACATTTTAGGAATACCATTTCTGTTTCTCATCTTGTGTCCTATCTCGAACTTCATTCACATTGTCTAAAAATACTTGGATATGCTTGAAAGTTCTGTAAAAATCCAGAGTGTGTTTCTGTTTTCACAACTGGCATCATCCAGCCTGTGTCTGTCATGCTTTACTGTAGCAAATGAAAATTAAGCATCTTTGGAGAGATCTGGGTATTACTTTTCTGCTACTTTTTGTTGAAAGCTACATTTTATAACTTTTGAGAAGGGCAATTTTGGAGTGGGGGGTGCAAGGTCGAGTTTAGAGCTGATTATTTCTGTAGCAGTTTGATACGCCAGTAGGCTAAACTGCTTTGCAAATCATGCGGGCCTGTGAAATGTAAATTAAAAAATCCTGGTCTGTGCTATCTCTGATATTTCTTTACCTAAGATTCTCTTAGAACCTCCCACATAAAGGAATTCTATCACCTTTGCAAATCCAGTTTTGTGTGACTGTTTCTGTAAAGCAAAATGTTTTTCTTAAAATGGAATTAATTTTTTTTCAACAGTAAATGAAGTTTTTGTCACCTATCTGCCGTTCGCTAATCAGTAGACTTTGACAACCCCAGTTCCCTTCCCTGAGCTGTGGCAATATGTGCAAATGTGCACTTGCAGCTGTCCTGGAGAGGGCTGCAAGGCCACTTAGCAGTGACTGTGTTCTTGGCTCAGGATGCCTGCATTTGTGGGGGTAATTGTCATTGCCTTGGGGTCATCTGATATACCAGAACCCTGAGAGAACAAAAGAAGGCCTGAAGGTGTGAAGGTCAAGGTTTTAAAAGGTTTAGATGGGATATTTGTAGTGGGGTTACTTGGCTTGCAGTGGAAGTTGCCAAAAAGCTGACTGGCTTAATGATTTACTCTGTCAGGACCTTAACGGGCAGCTGCTTCCTACAGCAGCTGGATGTGTGAAGTAGTTTGAGGATGCCAGACTCCTACAGCATGGTGGCTTTTAGAAGCAAACCATTACATGTAGGGACAGGAGCACTATGAAAGAAATACTCTATTATAGTTTAAATACAGCAATCACTTGTTTGAGTACTGTATATTTAGGTCTTAATGAGAAAATGACTGCAAGTTAAATCATATAAATCCATAAAGTGGGAAAACTATAATTTGAGGATTTTCTTGGAAATGGATGTCTGTTGCAGAGATGCTACCTGCAGCTAAATATGCTTTAGCAAGCAGTAATTTTTTAACTGTGCTATTTTACCTAGCTGGGTTGTTTTACTCCGTTCCTCCTTAGTAGTGTTTTCCTCTTCTCCATTTTTGATAGTATTGCCCTATCCGTGACGAGGCATGTTCATAAAGATGTGCAGATAAACTGTCTCTTCACATCTAACTTCTTGAGTAAATAGTATTAATTACACTTCTGTAGCTGAGACAGTTTCCAGGATGTGACAGATGTGTTATACTGCTCTCACAGTGCATAAAACCGTCTTAACCTTGCAATTTCTACAGTACTGGTGCTTGTGGAGATACAGAAAACAGGCTCTCCTAAACTTACCAAGGCATTGCAAAGATCATTAATTGCCCTTTTATATCTTCCTTTGTCTTCCTTATTTGAAGTATATACATAAACCTGTACTGGATTTGTATTCCCTTGTGCTGTTTCATATTAAAATAGGTTTAAAACAATATTTTGGAAGCAATAGTCTCTTATATTTCAAGATACTTGAATTGGAGTGTACAGTTTACATTAAAGTTAACTGGATGCAATTACAAGGTCATACCAACCTTGCCCAGCACTGGCTGAAGATGATGGTACTTAAACAACAGTACAGTACATGATAGGTTTTGTAAGCTCAGTTTATAATGATGAAAAAAAAGTCTCATTTTTACAATAAACTGGTACCTTTTTTTTCTGAAAATATTGTCCTTATTGGCTATCCAGTTAAACTGGAGTGGAAGGGAAGCCATTAGGTTTGTGTTCCTAACTTCCAATCTAGTTTCTTTAATAAAAAGGAAATCAACAGCACATGGGATAAAAATCTTTGTAGAAATTATTTATTTTGAACACATAGGTAATTCATTAGGAATGGAAGACAAAAATCTGAGTCACAATAGCTCTGGCTGTGATCTTAGAGCAAAAAAAGAAAAGGAGGTGGGGGAAATGAAGCTCCTGTGGAGATAATTGAAGCTGAAACATTTCTTGTGCTCTGGAGAAGAGTCGCAGAAAGCAAATTGTATGAAAAGAACAAAGTGGGAAATGTCATGTGTCAGCCCTCCTAATTTTGCCCTTGGCTGCATGCCCAGTCTCTACACTCATATTAAGTTTTGCCATAGCAACAGTACAAGTGAGGTGTTTTCCAGTCCAGAGTGTACTTCTTGCTGCAGGTTGAGGGAGTAGAGATTTGGAAACTGTTTGTCTTGTAATCTTACACTTCACTAAACATGAGCCTTTGGAATAAGTGGGTGACCAGAAAGGTTAAAACAAAATTAATCTGCTTTCAAAAAAGGGAAATGGACCCAGCTCTGCAATAAAATGGCTTTACATTTTTTCCTATGCAAAAAAAAATATGGAGATGCCATGCTTGGAAGGGTATGGAAACCAGACTAAACTGTGAGTTCTGATATTACCTACTGAAGAGAACCACAGTAAAACATCGTTGAGAGCAACAGGATCACAAGAGTGACAGAAATACAGTAAGAATACAGCTGGTACCAAAGAATTTAGAGCAACTTAGATACATGAATTTTCTATGGACAGGGCATTGTATAATCTTAAACCCGGATCCTTGCTTTGAATCACTCTAGAAAACCTGGAAAGCCAAACTTTGAAGAGGGAAGTGAATTCACAGCTGGAGCTGTGATTCTGCAGAATTACTCCTTTTTGTTGGCACATCAATTAGTTGAGAAAAAACATCAGAAAGGAATGATTTTTGGCATCAGATGTCCTGGAATTTTGCAGAGACAAATACAAGATTCCTTACAGCTTTCAATTTGTACAGCACTGTTTTGGTCACAAATCCAAAATGCAGCACCATACCAGCTACTCTGAGGAAAATTAACTGTAGCTGGGCCAAAACCAATACAGTTCTTCCTTACCACCTCCCCTCTCCCAGCTGTGTAATTGTAATTATTCAAGGAAATATTTAGTGAGTTGAGTTAGGCAGCTGAAGGATGAGAATAAAAGAAATGCTCTATTACCAAGAGACCTGTTTCCTTGTGATTTGCAGTATACTCTCACAAACAGTTGCATGTCCACAAATAAGGCAGGACTGGGATAGAAATGAATGATAAGATGTAATGAATCGCTCGTGCTGATGCAGCCGCTGGAAAAAATACCCAAACTATTCCTCAAGCTTTTAGATCTATTATGGGTGAATCCTGCCTTCAAGGTGAGTGCAGGAGGACAAGCTGTGGATGCGAAGGATAGGAATTTTGGGGTGAGAAAATGTGCTCAGTGTTTGCAGTGAATTATGAATACATATTTTACTGAACAAGTACATATTGAGGTAAAATAACATTTTTTTTTAAATTTTGAAATATATGTCCTTCGTAAGAGGGAATTGACTTTCAACTTTTCAATACACATGTAGAAATCCTCCTATGGTAACTGTAGGTTATAAATTGTCATCCTGCATTCTAAAACATAAAAAGTAGGATACAGCTGAGTGCAGGCACATTGTTTTTAGATCTGTGTAGTGTTATTTCACTGAATATTCAGTCGTTTTGATTGGTAGCAAGCAAGACTTCATGCTGAGAAATATATTAATTCTAGCTTGCTAATGTCAAAACCAAGCTGCTCTATCTGCAGTAACTGTATTTTAGGGAAGGAAAGAGCCACGTGTCTCTCAGATGGATCTTGTGTGTAGTTTGGGTGCCAAAGAGAATAGCTGCCTGCAGGAATATTTGTCCAGCAGACTGCCTCTGGATAGCCCAGGACATCTGAAATGGGCCACAGGATGGCTGGGGGTCTCCCTTCCCTATCAACCCCTCAGCTGTGCCATTTGAGCACTTGTACAGCTGGGTGGGGAACCAGAACAGAGGATTTGCTCTCAGTGACCCCAGCATTGTTGTGTCCCTGAGGCAGAGCATGGGCATTGCAGTCTGGATCAGGCAGTGGTGCCCTCTTTTTGGATATTGGATTAAGGAAGGTTCCGGTCATCTCATGAGTTGGAGCCCTTGTGTGGCTGCTTGGCAGCTGCAGTAGGGTTTGAATATGAAGAATACGATAACCATTCTGTTATAACAACCCAAAAATCTTCTGGTATTATCTGCATCCTTGGTTTCTAGAAGTGAAAGAATAAGCATGCAAGGAGCTTTTTATCTGTGTGTACTTGTGTGCACATAAAAAGTATAGTTCCACACAAAGGCACAAAGAGCAATAAGTTTAAAACTATTCTCTTTTCTTACATTTAAAGTTTCATTCTTATTTTACTGGTTTCTTTGCAAGTCTGAGCTGGTTTCCTCCAGGAGAGTCAACGATGTATTCACAGCAACAAAGCATAATATTATCGATGTGGTCCTAACGGAATGAGACAGTACTAAAGCCAGTAAACCTGGATGGATGTCAGAGCTCAGCCTGGGTGCAGTAGAGTAATACAAAGCTTTAGGATGCTTCACTGCACAATAAATATTTCCTACCTAGTGCTTCTGCTAGTTTAGATATCTCCACATTGCCCTTCATTTTGCGATTGAGACATGCCTGGAAAAATAATAGTCTGAAGTGTTATTTCAGTTGAATATATTTCAGTCCATGATGCAGATATCTTACAGTGCTCCTTGCTAGAACTTTCATATTTTGGTGTTGCTTCCTGCCCCGAGGAAAAGAATTTTATTTGCCATTTTAACATGTAAACTTTTATTGCTACTATAGAATTAGAGGGGGAGAAAAATGAACAGTTGCATTTTATAGTTACTCTGGAGCTAAATGAAGGACATAGAGAAGGCCAAATGCTGACTGGAAGCAATATTTTCTTTAGATGAGATCATTCCACTCCAGAGATTTTTTTTTTTTTTTTTTTTAAACTTCTGGTGTCAAAAGTTAGCCAGTCAGGTCCATGCCAAAGCATCTATTTAAACAGTTTCATTTTCAATAACTGCTGAGACTGATAAGAGCAGATGTTTTCAGCTCTAGGTTGTTTCTTTCAAGTCCTCAGTGCAGATGGAGATGCCTAGCTTTACAGCCTACACTTGAAAATATCGATCTTTCCTAGTAAATATAAATACTGTTTTTAATATTCTTGCAGAGTATACCCATAAAACCTTTAATGCACCTTTCTGCATGAAGAGACTCCGTGGCAGTGCAGAGTACTTTTAGAGCTCTGTGCTGTTTGTGGCATTGGCTCCTGAGAGGGTGGGTGTGTTCCTCAGCCAGCACTTCCCAGTGACAGCCTCAGCTGCCCTGGCAGCCCCATGCAGGTGGTTTCCACCACTGCACAGAGCAAGTTCTAGTGTGTTCTAAGCTGCTCAGGGACTGTGTGTGTGGAGCCAGTTCTAGGTCTGTGAACTGCAAGGGTGGGATAAACATATGCAACTCAAATAAAGGCAACAGCAAAGTCCTCACCTGTAGGATCTGTGCTTGTTTCCCCCTCCCCCAATCAGTAAACTAAACAATTTCTTTTGAACAGACCTACTTCTGTTCAATCCAGCCTTCTTGTGCAAGCAGAACACGGGGTTAAGTGTCAGACAGAGTAAATGCTGCTCTAACTGGATGAGCATCAGAATTAACCCTGATGCAAAGGATGTGGTAATTTATTTCTATCTTCATGTGTCCATGATTGTTGAATGAGTCCTCAGCAGAGAGTCCTCTCTTGAGTGCTCTGGTGGTGTCAGTGGTATGGCACTCATCAGTTAGTGAGTGACTTTGAGTTAGAACAGGGTGTTCAGTGAGACTGTCTGAGGCTGCATCTCTGAGAGAATAGCAAGAGGCTGTGGAAAGAATTGGGCCACACAGATTTCAAGGTGCTGCAATGGGTGGTAAGGCTTGTGGAACTGCCAACAGATAGAAAATTTGAGGGCTAGATGATTTGTTCACAAGAATATAAAAAGAAGTAGTAGTTGCAATTAATTTCAAGGCAATGTGGAAAAAACCCAGAGAGAATTGTGACAAAACCTTCTGAGCATCTAGCATTTACAATCATCTCTACATTTTTTATAACAGGATTATAGAAATTTATAGCAAACTGCCAGGAAGACAAACTAAGTCCCAGGATGGTCTATAGAGGCAAACCACCTCATAAATACTTAGCATTGTATTGAATGCATTTTATTAAGCTATCTGGTTTGCACAGAGTAGTCCAACAACAGTGAATTGCAGTTGTTCCTTGCTTATTAGTAAAGGAGGCCCCTTGCTTGTAGTCATTCTCTATTATATCCCTAAATAGGCTGCATTACTTTCACTTTATTAATAACCATTTATGCCTTTTGAATAATAAAGGGCCTGCACTTGGCTGGTGGCATCAGGAGTACTTCAGTCTGTTTTGGAAAAGGACAAGAGTCTCTAGTGTGAAAAATGGCCTCAGAAAAGTTCATCTTTATTTATGTTGTGTTTCTGTTATGATTTGCAGCTTTCAGGAAAATGCATCAATTTTCTCCTGTTCCATTTCGTCTTTTCACTCCAAGAAAGAAGATGAAGTAGGTTTTGAGCCTGGATGGCTTCCTAACTGTCATCTCTGAAGTGTGTGTTGTTAACAAACACATGCTGGTTAGGATGGATCTCTAGTAGCATTTTGAGTAGCACATGTTATCTGGGCCATGATGGGGGTTTTTGCTTCAGCTTTGGCTTCTGCTCAGTAGTTGCATTCTATCGTTTCACGCATGCTGTGTGTTCCATCAAGCTAATAAAGCAGCTCTTTGCTATGCATGACCCGCTCTGTAGCGTGACCGACTGATAACTGCAGCACTTTAAACCTGGCACTATATTATTAGACCTGCTGCCAGGTCTTGGTCATTTGTCAGAAATATTTCTTGTCACTGAAACTTCAGATGGATGGAAAGTAATTTTATAGGGCCATTGCAAACTTGTGTGATGTGAAGTGCAGGGATCCATCAGAGCCAAGGCATTACCTACCAAACTTAGGGATATGATGTGTGTTGACACCAAAAACCCCAGAAAAATGGATGCCCCTGTGTCATTCTGTCTGTATTGGGTTTGAAATCACTTCAGCTTTGCTCTTTGCTGTAAAGAAATTTATTGAGCTGATGAGTGACTTTTTTTTTTTAGTAGAGATATACCTTAATGTGAGGCAGGTAAGATGTATATAGGAATTATAGAAGTATATAGGAAATATAGGATGGCTGTATTCCTGTCTTTGGTTCAGGTTGCTTAGAAACTTCTCATGGGAGCTTGGTCCATTTGGTGCCTTCCGAAAGAATAAGTTTCTTCAAAGGAATCGTTATACTTCTTTAAGATACAGAGTGGACTTGGTGAATGTGATTGAGTAGTTTCTGTTGGAAGATCTAAACAATGCACGAAAAAGCACTGGGGCTGTACCTGAGCACCTTAAGCCCAAAAGTCTTTCCCAGGTTTTTCCAGTAAGACCAGATTTGACCCACTCTTTTGGATGGCATGTTCTTGAATAGGATGGAGAATAATACACTGACAATTAAATCCTATGTTCCCTGTAAATATAGATAATTTTTTAAGACTGAGGTTCAAAAGCAGTTTGGATGATTTGACTTCTGACTGTCCATTATCACATATTTGAAATCTGATTTATTTTCAGAAGTGCCAAGTGTAGAGATAAATATTTTTATTTTCATAATTTGTGATGCATAATGAGTTTTGAAACTCTAGCCAATATTCATCTCATTTTGCTGCAAGAACCATTTTCATGTTAAAATGGTACTCTAGTTCATGCTATTTTTCATTACAAGCTCTTTGAATCCTAAGAGTTGCAGTGCAAAATAATTATAGTAATTTGAGCAGTCTTAGTATTTTAAACAATGGCCTTCTCAACTGCCTCATGATGGCTGGGAAAATGAAATTATTAATGTATCTGCTTGAAAAATATTTTATAGAATGTGTCTGACTATGAAAGAAAAAGTAGGAAACAAACCTCACTTCTTTTTGGGCAATAATGTGTTTGTTTTTTTTTTCCCTTCAGTGAGAAGTAGTTCAGATTGTAGTCAGTTACTGGGTGGCAGATGTTGTACAAATATAGAACAAAGACAGGATTCCTGTCCCAAAGACTCTATAATCTGTGTACAAACAGGCAGCAGGTGGGTACAGCAGATGTGAGAAAACAGAACAATGAGATGAGTGGTAGCATCGTAGGATCAGAGCTGACTGTGCATTGTTCAGGTTTCAGATGGATATCATGCCAAATGGCTGTTTGGGAAGACCTGGAAGAATATAAAGGGTCTTTCTGGAGAATCCTAACTTACTGTGTTACTTATCCTGCAAAAACGTTATTAGCAATTCAAAGCAGAATTCAAATACAGGTTTAACATTCTGGTTCCTCAGATCTTTTGTGTGGCTTGAGGTAGAGCTTTATGGAATGACCTATAAGATTAACCACCAGTGGCTCAGTTCTAGCAATCATTTGGATAAGGTTGGAACATGTTTCTAATAGTCATGTAATTTGCAGTTCTCACCTGCAGCTGTTTAGGGTTTATCTTTCTGAACTGTGGAGTCCTATCTTATTATGGTCTGTCATGCAAAGTTCGTGTTTCTGAATTAATACGCAATAATCTGTTCAATAAGTAATGGGATTAAAGAATATCACATCACATAATGTTTAGTTATTCTGTTATAATGGCCAAAATATATGGTTAATTACTTATTATTGGATGTTGTCTTTTTATGCTGAAATTCTGTGACTTATTCTCAGAGATTTCATCCTCCTTTGTCTTGTCACACGCTTCTTCTCTCTTGCCATTTGACCTCCTTTCCATTCCTTGCTGAAATGAACTTCTGTTTCGCCGTAAACAATGGCTATACCTTACGTTTTTACTGAGTTGTTAGAGCATTTGTAGCTTTTATTTTAATGTATATTTATAGCTAGGAAGCTGTCTATTCCCTATATTAAATATTTGTAACACATCTTTAATAGCATATAAACATACACTTTCCAAAATAAATATCACAATATCACAATATCACAACTTGGTGATGAAGCTCTTCAGTCTTAATAGGACATTTTTAGCTTTGGATTTTCATACTAATGTGTGTAAATAATAAATATGTAAAAACAAGCTATATGAGGCAAAAAAGGGAAATATTCTGCTACTGCTTTGGAGTTGGCTGTGATGTCTTTTTAAAGTCACAATGAGTTTACAGTCTTGTAATCAGTGTCACCGCTCAACACAGTTAAAGCTGCCTACTGCAAGATATTCAGCATTGAAGTCCCAGAAACACGGATTGTTGAAAGTTGAAGGAGATTATTCAGGGGAAGTATCATTACACATTTATTCTATTTTTATGCTTTTTCTGTTGTCGGCTACTATTGTGGAGGAGATAGGATTAAATGAATTTCTGTTCTGATCTACAGATGCCCTTATGTTCTTAATCAGTGTACTGTAACAGGAACAGAAATATATTTTACAGTTCTATGGGAATACAGAGATGGAAAATTTCCTGTGCTATTTTAATTTGACAATATTGGGGTTATTCTCTCACTTTACTAAACAGTAGCTTTCTTGCTGATCTAATTGTAAGTTAAGAAATGTATTTGTTAAGTGACAGAAGGCAAGGGAAGCTAAACATTTCTTTGAGCCCTAGAGAAAGGCTTTGAACCCAAGGGATCTGGTCTCAGTGGTGAGCTCTATGGTATGCTTGGAGTCCAGATCAAGCCTCAGTTTCTTGTCTGTAAAATGTGCATAATATATATTATTTCCTTCCTGACTTCCTTTGTTTATTGAAAACTCAGATACACAGCTAATTTTATTAGCCATAGCTCCAACTGGAGCCTGGAAGCTCAGGTTTAATATAAGCAGTTGTAATGAAAGCAAAGTAATTCACCTGTTATTTAGGGCATACAGTGTAATCTAAGCAAAGGAGACTAAGGGTCTGTTTTCAGGTATTTTTACAAATATTGACCCATATGCTACAATTCTAATACTAAGGATTACTCTTTTCCTGTGAGAAAATCCATGTATTCAGGTCAGCTCAGTGGGAGTTTTGTCTGAATAAAAACTTCAGCACTAAATCCAAGGGAACACGTTCCATGAAAAAGGGTTACTGGTGTAATCAAAGGTTGCAGGATTAGGACTATGGAGGGTGACTTGCACACAGTAGTCAGACTTTGTAGTTAAAATGAAGCAATAGTTTTAATTCAGTATTTTTTCACTTTTACTACTGGTTCTAAACTGGAAGGTTTCCTCAGTCTAAGCTTTTGGTGGTGTTTATTAAACATATGCCAGCAGTCACTGCTCAACCTATTCTTTTTGGCCAGATTGCAAATGTCACAGGCACCAAGCAGTAAAGAGTGAGTGACGGCTTTTTACAAGTCTAATGGCCATAAGGAAGAAATAAGTGCTGGAAAACCTCTTTAAGACCTCATTTACACACACTTTTAGCCTGTGTGAGAGAGGCTTTTGTAGTCTCTCTTTCCTTACCTGTGTATGTTTATATCAGCACTTAGAAAGCTGAATTCCCACTGAACCCAGTCCCAGGCTTTAAAGGTATTTGCAGTTTTGCACAAAATTGGGTATATCTGACAAGACACTAAATTATTTTTAGTGGGAGTAACAGTTGAAGCAGAGTGCGACCATGTTGTAATTACTGAGAGGGGTTTAGTTTTTATTTTATAATAGTTAAAACTTACAGAGCATGCCAGGGTCTGTACCAGCCCCTTGTCCATAAAATAAGACAGAAATCATACTATACCTCTAAGAATTTTTTTCTAGGTTTCATTACATGTTCTTGTCACCTTTATTCTGGGTGGGTGCATTTTTTAATGTGCTTGCAGTGGTACATGGTATTTGTATTCCAGTCAGTACCTACAATACTCTCAGTTGCTCTGTTGCAGCTGGGGATACTGTAGTGAAATTATTGGGACAGTGGGTTGTTGGAAAACCTGGCTGGGGATGTGGCAGGAGAAAAAGCTGCAATCCACTAGGGGTTTTTGGTTCTGAGGTATTGTTGGAGAGAGCAGTGAACAGGATCTCCAGGGAGCTGGGCTTCTGATGTGCAAAATAAATAAGCGAAGAAACTGGGAGAATAAAAGTGAGAATCTCTGCTGGGAGACATTTTTTACTTCAGTTTCCCCAGCTGCCTCTCCCAGCAGCAGTGCTACTTAAAGAAGTAGGATGTTGTCCCAAAGGTGGGAGGAGAACACTGTAATGTGAAGACAGAAGCAGCTTACTAGTGTGGAAGAAGGTGTGAAGCTTCGCAGGTTTAGGTATCTTCTGCTTAACCCTCTACACGTACACATTTGTAATAGTCACGTGGTGTATGCAAACAACGACTTTGTGAACTGCATGTGCTATTAATATATGAACATAATATCTTCTAGAAGAGTTGTTTTCTAACAGAAAACATCACTCATTTGATCTTTATGCTTGATGTTATTTAAACTGAGTGTAATGCAGTTTCTTCAGAAGTTTCTGTTCAGAAGAAGAGATCCTGCAAATGCTGGATTACATTTGTGTGACCCACAGAATGCCTGATTTGTATTTAAAAATGGAACAAATTATAAGCTGTACTTATGTGGAGGGACCCCCCCCAATTATCTTCTGAAAGTAAAGCTTTCAAGGGGACAAAAAAATCGGTGTTCATAAAGAAGTTTATTCAACAAAATTGATTTACCAACTTTGCCTTCTATAGTTTGAAATCCCACAGTGAAAATCTTCATACCTGTTTGTGTAGCCCTTTGGTTTATGGGGGCACCAAGAATTTATGTTTTCTTTGAAAATGGAAAAGAAGAAAAAGAATCTGTCATGTTTTGTTTATTCTTTTGACATTCACCAGGATGAAAGGTCTTTAATAGGGCTCCATGTCATGGGAAAACAGTTGCTAACCTTGACATAGGATCTTCTGCATTTCAGTGGGAAGAGCTGTACTGTGGTAATAGGTGTTTCTTCTCAGTGTTTCAAAAGGGAAGTGACTTATTCTGAGAACTGTACCCTGTGTCATTCTTAAACAGCTAATGGTAAGCTTTCACTTTGCAGTGCAGACAGCTTTTTCGCCTACTGTGCTGTGTGTGTGGTGCTTGTTTGTTTGTTGGTTGGTTGGGGTTTTTTTAAAGGTATTTGGATATTGGAGCTTCTATAGAACTGGTTTATTTCTTCCAGTGGAATTTGTGCATTCATATACCTTTTACAGACTAGGATCCAAGTACTCTTGTGTTTCTTCAGGTTTCTGAGTACCTTTACAAGGAGGGTTTAAAATGCCTAGTTAGCTCTGCTCTGCTCCCTTCTTTAACTGTGGAAGCACAGGAAGCTACTGAAGTGTGTGCTCTGCAAGACTATTGTAGCTGTTTCATCACAGATGCCCTAGAGCTCAGTTGAAAGCTTACTGAAGTCGATGGAAAGAATCTCTTTAACCTTGTAAGCTTTTTATTTAGCCCCTGAACTTGTCAGGCCTGTAGCTGTCACTTTATTTTATGTTTGTACAGTTCTGGCCACCACGAAACTATTCTTCATTGATCTCTGGGCACTGTCACAGCAATATGCATTTAACTTAAAAATATATTTATTAAGTTTTTTATTCATTATTTATCATCTCTCATTTCAGTTATGGTGCTCACTTTGCTGTACTTTTGTGCAGTCTGGACAAACAGGCAGTAGAGAGGTTCAGCTTTCCACTCTGATCATCTTGGGTTCAAGGATACACTTTAAAGGGTCACAAGGTTGCTGTTCTGGAAATCCATGAAACGGCAATATCTCCTTTATTACCAGCAGGAATAGAAGCAGACTGTGTGATGTGTCATCCACCTTGCAGTGGAATGGCAGGTAGTTCAAAGAAACGAATGTTGTGGGAATCTCCTGGAAGCAAATGCAGGTCAGGCTACTGGTCTGTGCAGCATCTAGAGCAATGGATGTTTGGTCACGACTTCTGGATGCTGCTACATGATGCGTATTATTCTAAAGAAGTATTATCTTTGTTGGAAACAGCGTGGTGCAGTGGAAATGACTGCTATTCAGAGAGCTGTTGTCATGCTGCTGCCCTGCTCTGTGACAGGAGCAAAATACTTCACCTCCTGCTACCTCAGTTTCTCTGGGGGCAAATGCTCCTTCCCTCACAGACAGCAGGAAGAGAGGATTAGAGCTCAGTGCTGTTCAAGGACCGAATGTAGAAATTCCTGAGTCCCTCATGTTTCTCTGAGCGCTCTGCAATGGTGAATGCTGGTCAGAATGTTTGAGGGAAGCAAACAAGCAGCTGTGGGGAAAGCCAAGTTTTGTACCCATGCTGCTGTAAGCTCTGGCAGCTTGTAGTGAAGATAGGTGTTGTACTGCGTAGTGAGAGAGGGACAGAAGAATGAAATGCTAAGAAAGGGAAAAATATAAGGCAAGACCTCCAAGAGTTTAATATGCATAAATTCACAGGTAGCTCTGAAAACAAGTGTTTTGGGGCCAGACACCAAATGCTTAGTGTCTTCCTGGGCTATGTGCTAAGATAGCTGTCCATCAAGCTGATCTGACATGCAAGACTGGCTGAGGCTTTGCGGTACTGCCGGACAGTGAAGGCCCTTTCACTGTCTCAGCTGCACCCTGGCTGTGTGATATGCCTGTAAAGTCACTAAGCACAATATGGGCACAGTCCAAATGTCTGAAGGACTGAGGCCTAAGCCTTCCTCATAAGCTGGTAAGAATTTCAGTCTGGATGAATTTTTGGCTCTCAGGTCTCTGTCCATCTATTGTGAGAATCCACAGTGTTGAAACCATCCATACACTGAATCGCACGGGTCTAAGCAGGTGATGCAAAAGGTTTGACCTTCACTTCTGCAATAACTTTGCAGTGCTTATCGTCTATTTGGAATTGAATTCTGAAGCAGTCCCCTATTATGCATAATGACATAATGGGCGTTTTTACAATAAATTCAGAAAAATATGCTCAAAGTATGGGAAAGCCTTAACTCGTACCTCTGAAAAAAACACTTCAGTCAGCAAGGGAAAAGATGGAGAAGCCAAAACAGTTCCTCAAATCTCCCAAGAAAGCTGTGATAAGTTCTAAATGTTTGGAGCTTCATGACCCTTAGGGTCTGCTATCAGTGTTTTTTTTGATACCGGAGTTGGCAAGAGGGTTAAGCAACCACACCAAGGTAGCTACACTGCTTCTAACGTGAGACCTGTCTTTTCTTGGTCTAATTTACTTTCCTGTTCGTGTGAAATACTTGTGTTGCTATGACACCGGGTAAGTAATGTCTTGTTTTGTGTGTTCATCGTTACATTTCTAGATACCTTTCTCTTTGCAGTTGTTGCATTAATTAAACATTTGACTTCCGTAAATCAGTTTAAGCTCAGGGAATATATACTGCACTTTGTAAACTGGACATAAACAGGCACAATAATAAAGGGTAGCTGTCCTTAGATTGCCTAAATATACACTTGTATTAAAAGCGGGGTTAGTTTTTGTTGCTTATCTAAGAAAATAGAACTGGTGCTAAAGTACCTTTTTAAATTTTTGCCTCTTATATTTATGAACACCTGGTCAAAACTAAAGTATGGGTAAAGTTAGCACTTTCTGCCTTCTATCATTTTCACCTGGCTTCTGTGGGTAACTATGTTGAGACAAGAGAAGTCAAAGCTTTTACATAAAAGTGAGTGGTAAAACATGCCTGAAAATAGCTCTACTTTTGGAACAGTAGCAAGACATAATGTTGGTGGATCTGATAAATAAAAGCATACATAAAACCCCACCGCCATGCCCACAGTTTATTTCTCCCTGCTGCAAAAATCCCTGAGCTCCAGCAGGTGGCACTGAGCAACAGCCCGAAATTTGAACGCTGCAAAAGTGGAGAATAATTTCCATCGCTGAAACTGAAAAGATACTGGATTCATTTAGGAACTAAATGACACAGATGTGGCAGGTACATTCTAAACAAATGAAACACATTTTTTACAGACCAGTAGCTCCAAAGGCAGCCCTTGAAGGTGACATCTTCCTGATCCCTACATTGCCTCTTTGTATTTTCTCACTGGGTGGGCTCTGTATGGGCTCTTTATGCTGTGATGCAGTGCTGTGCAGGCAAGGGTTGTTAGCTTTACTACATACAAAACAATTCACTTTGTTAGATTAATAGAAATGCAGAATGTGTTTTGAATAGCTCATTTTACATCTAGGCCTTTTTTCATGGAAGGCATAATGAATTGAAGTGGGCTAGGCAATTTAATTTATTACAGCTGTCAACCAGTGAGCACTGCTGCACTTGATTTGTTTCAGTGCCTCTTGCAGGTTGCTGCTGAGGTGCTAGTCATTACACTTCATTTTGTGAACTACTCAGGTGGTGAAAACATATAAAGGAAAAGGTTACTGGACAGAATGGGAGCTCAGCTTCCTTTTCCACAGATGTGAGGAAAGCACTAGAAATAAAAAAAATGTTATATTCTGGTCAAGCCCTTTTGCACTGAGGTAAACATTAAGCCTTTGTTTAATTATATGACATTGGTGCTTAAATCAAGACCTAAATGCATTCTGTTGTTCCTTGGTATGGTTTACCTTGCTTGAAGGAAGGAAGTAAATACTTCCTGAAATAAGCAAAATAGAACCTGAAAACCTAGGTTTGGGTTTTCAAGTTCTGAAACAAAACTGAGTTTATTTATTTACTTACCAGCCTGAATATAAACATTTAGGTCTTGGGTGCTATTGGCAAAGAATGACACTTATGAGTGTTGAGGTTCATTTTCTGTTTCTGCCCTTCTCTGCTTAGGGCATCTGGTCTTCCACTGAAGTGAAGGGATTTTTGTATTTGAAGTATCCTGCAAAGTCACTAATTTTTAAGGATCCACACAAACTCTGTGTGTCTTAAATTGAAAGAGACTGCAAGGTGAGACAAACTGCCTTGCAGATGCAGAGAGCTGCAAAGATTCCTCTTGCCTAATTGCAGTCGGATTAATCTGTCCTTCAGAAAACGGAGGTGGGATTTCTGTCACTTCTGTCTGGACCTTTCCCGAAAGTGTGATCAGAGTGTCTGTCAGTGTTAACGTGCTTGTTAACTCATGCCATAAGAAGACCCAGCATGTCCATGGCTAGAGTTCCAGTGCGTTTGAATCATACTTGTCCTGCAAGAAGCGCCGCTGAGCTTCAAGGGTTGAAGGTGAGGTCTGAAAGGTGAAAAAACATGCTTCCTTTTCTCCCATCAAATTTAGGGGGGGAATGGTGAATAGGATGTGCTTGGCTTCTGCTGTATGTCACATGGTGAAGGAAAGACTGCTGCATAATGATGCTGTTGGGAGAAAAGTGATGTCCAGGAAACCACATCAACAGAAGGTGGCAACCGTAGCTGGAGCTCCTTTGAAGGGACGGTGAGGTGTGACTGAACTATGAGCACAGTGTAAGACTTCATGAAGTGAAGGCAGTAATAATATTAGCTTTGGTTCTTAACTTACATCTCTGGGCGTTAGAAGAGATTTTTTTGTAGTCACACGTAGAGTCCCTCACCTAGAAAAAGAAGATTTTTAGATGGGATTTGAGGTGATTTTTTTGTGAATTAGAAGGAAGTTAAAAAAAAAAATCTTATGAGTGGAAAAAAGAGGGGAATTAAAGTAAATCCTTTCCCTTTGGCATGCTTGTAGCATTTTCAATATTCCAGTTTTACTAATTTTTTCATTTATATATGCAAAAATGACAGCAGGTGCAAAGGGTTAATCACTCCTAAAACGACAGAAAAAACTTCTGGCTTTGTTTCAATACAATCTTTCAGACTGAACAAAAAGAAATCTAGAGAGGTCTTGGTTCAATTTAAGACAGTGTGCTTTGGATATTTTACTTAGCCATGGCCATGAAAGAAAATAAAGTAAAAGAAATGCCTACTCAAACGGCCTTACTATTTAGCAATGCATTTGTTTTAATCAGGCTTGTTATTGAGAAAGGCATTATGCTGCAGTGTTAATATAGATAGTATATTTATGGGCATCCTAAGGAGATGGTTATGAGTGTCAAAGAAGGGCAATCCTGCTGCTTCCAAATGTAAATCACGCAGTTGCTACTAAGCTATGTGTCCAAGGCGGGGCACATATCAGGATTTGATATACTAGTAGTACCAGAAATTCTTAGTCTTTCTGTAGTTATACACACATTTCCTGCAATGATTTGAGTACCAGTGCCCTGGTGAATAATAAAATCCTCCCTTTTTAACTCCTCCTAAAATTCTAAAGGGCATTAATTCACTGGGGGCAGTGAGAGCCCTTTCTTTCTGTGCAGCGAGCCAGCAGAATTCCTGTGTTTGAGGTGAATTTAGTAGAACTGAAGTGCAAGGAAATGGTCACTTTAATTTCTGTGCAGTCCTCCTTCTCTAGGCGCACCTGGATATCCTGACACTGGATATCCAAGGTTATCATGTCACAAATAAATCCTCAGTTGGTGCTTGGGGAAGATTGTCTCTCTCTCACAGTAATTTTAAGTAGTCACTGAAGTGGGGACTGAAATCTGGGTCTCTTCCCCACTGCAGACTGTGATCTCAATAGCTAGACAATAAAATCCCCTGTTTTACCTAGTTAAAAAACTGTTAAAACGTGAATTTGAATACATTTGAGATGAGGGAGTACAGCTGTTCCCAGTTGCTCAAACTGCTCTTATGAGGGATAGGGCAGGAGTGTGTCTGTACTGTGTCAGACCAAGGTTTCCTCCAGTCTCTTTGTGTGTCTCTGACAGTGGCCTCACCTGGTACCTGAGTTGGCACATGACAACAGGATAGGAATCTCCCAATTTTCAAGAATTTCAGTGACCCATATTCCCCTAGGAGGGAAAACCAAGCTGAGTCTTTGCCAGTGTAAGCCTTTCTTCTTCTAGTTGTGCTTGCCATTTGGCTCTTGCTTGACTCCAGCTGAGGATAATTTCCAGAGGTGGCAAATGGAAGGCATCAGTTTGTTGAGACTGATTTGTTATTTCTCACGTTGGTGCTTCTTGTGGTCTAGCCCTCAGGCTAGCTGGCTTAAATGGCAATTGCCTAAATTTTCAGATGGACCTACTGTATTACCCAGTTTTGAGGAACATACCATTACTTTGCAGAATATTCAGACCCACTCAAAATGAGTTTTTTGTCCCTGTGAGCTCATGTGATCTGGTTACGTATTCCAGGATGAGAAAATGACAGTGCCTTGGCTCAGTACACTTGAGATGCTGCTTTTTCTGTTGCCAGAGAGGTGGTTGCCTCAGTGACCTCTCCTGTCATCACTCAGGCGTCCTTCCGGAGTGATGGATTGAAAGGTGCAGTTTGCATCTTCACATGTCAAAAAAACCGAAGGAGTCTCGGTCTTTGAGTGCAGCAGCCAGTCTGAGTGTAAAGGCAAAACTGGATTGCAGGAGATGACCTGTGCCACTAAGGTCATCACGGGGAAGCAGAATTGAATATTCTTTTCATAAACTGGAATACAGTAAAAAGGACAGTTAAGAGCCCAGCTCCTGTGTTTTATACCTGTGTGATTCTGACAGGGCAATGGGAAAATGAATTCATCACTATGCTGGTGCTACAGAACAAAATTTGGACAGCATTACACAGAGAGGAACAGAGATTTATGTGAACTTCAAACACTCTTAGGTAACCTGTGTTTGAAATTGTTATGGGATTTAAATTTTTGGATGTTCTTGGGGAGATGGCATCTTTTATCACCAAGTTGCTAAGGATTAAAAAAACCCACCCCACAACACAACCCCCAACGTTTGGATATGCTGCCCCATGCATAGGTCATTTCCATTGCAGTAAGCTTGATTTTTTATTTTTTTTTTTTCTTTTTCCCCCTGGGAATTCAGTCAGTCCCGCACAACCCTTGTGCCTTTTGGGAGCTGGTGAGATTATGCAGGTGGTACTCTGGACTTTTTCAAAAGTAGTAGAGTGCATTTCAACCTAGCTTATTGATGGAGTGGCATGTGAGCAGACTGCAAGGTGATGAAGCCTGTGAGGAGGACTAAATCCAGGGAAAATCACAGAGCTGGGAGAGAGAACTGAGCAGGCAGAATCCTGCACAGTATTAACACTGAATTCCAGCTGTAGTGATCAGCAAGCTCCTAGTCATCAAACCCCTACGTTTTCAACATGTTATGGGTGTGTATATGAGAACACAAAGTCTTACTTTGGCAGCTTTGTGAATTAGCATTTGAAAGATGGAGACAAATAATAATATTTTTTGGACTATGTTAACAGAAACTACATGGTTTGGTTTATTTAGTCTTGAGATTGTTTGCAGGTGGAGACAAATCACATGAGTGAGCAATTTTAGGCACACTGCTCAAGGAGGAAGCCAAAGATTGGCTGGAGATGTTACCAGCCTGTTCTACCACACTCCTGTGAGCAGCTGCTGAGTCTGGGTGAGGAAGACACAGGTGCTTTAATTCTTGGAGTGTTTTAGACTGTCTATCCTATGTAAGAATCCCAAGCACCAGAATGTGTCTGGAGATGCTTCTGATTTTTCTAGTATTTGAGAAATAGAGCGACAGGGCAGGAATGGCTCTGAGCCTTTAGCAGGGGTACTAATTAAAGAGATGCTTGGATTCTACTTCAGTGACAAATTACTTATGCATCAAGCAATTATGTCAAGATTTGAGGGCACGGGCTCCCAGTTTATACCACTGGAGAGCTTAACTTGCTCCCTGTGCAAGTTTATACTCCTTTGAGTTGTTTGTTTGTGTATAGTCCTTGGTTAAAAAAATTAAAAAGCAAAACAATTGAGGCCAAAAACAAGACAGGGTCTTCAGAGAAGGAGCTGTGTAGTTTATTCAATTTATCTTTTAAGAAGGTGGGAATTAGTATGTAAGTGTTGGTGTCTTTCTGGAGTTTGCTGCAGTAGCTGGAGTCTCTTTGAGGCCCTGCTGAATTTGCTGCTCAGTACTTACAATAACAAATGTTGTGAAATGGAGACCTAAGAAGAATTTAACCACTTAATCAGTCTAATGTTAAAAGTTTTCTGAATGGTCTGTCAGGCTGGTTGGGCTCAGTTCTGTTGTGTGAAGAGACCTGTAGTACGTGGCAAGATCCCCTGTGATTCATCGGGCTGAAGGAGCAGTTGAGTGGTGGGTTTAGATGGTGAGGAGACAGGGTGAAGAAGTGTTGGATACCAGAGAAGGAAGTTGAGGTGAATCTCATTAGATTTTATTTTCTGTCTATCAGTGTTTTGGCCCATCTGCTGCTCTTGTAAAAAGAACAGGTTGGCTGCAGATGCACGTGTGGCTATAATTAACAGCAGTGTGATGTGAAGAATTTAGTCAAGTGCAGCAGGATGGATGCCAGTCAGGCTTGGCTTTTTTGGCTCGTTGACATCTTATTGTAAGTGACACTTTCATTAGCTCATTTATTGCACCACTACTTCTCTAAGTGATGGTCAACTAGGAGAATATATCAGGCTGTTTACAACAACAGAGGTGAGTCAGGATTTTTTAGCCTCCTCCCTCTGTTTGAGGAAAGGCTGACAGTCAGTCCCAGCTAGTAGCAGATTGAGGGCTGCTTTGAAACCATTTCCTGTCAGTTCTGAACTGATGTGGCCCCTTGAGGCTTGAGTGGGCACAGGAATTGATGGTACTAACTCTCTAGTGGGGTTTGTTTATGTATTTGCAGATAAGCTGCTGTTGACTGGTTTTAGGAGTAATTTTATATCTCATGTTTGAATTACCCAGCTTCTTTTTGCCAGAGGCTTTTTTCTGTAGTTAATTATAGGATTATAATTGCCAATTAAGTGATAAGCCATAAAAGAACTTGTATTCCTGAACTAGTGGTGCATGTATTCAGTGTATGGTGCAGCCCAGTAGCACAGAAAGTGGCACAATATGCTTATGGCTGCTTTGTATAAGACCTAATTTTTTTCTCTTATATATTGTCAATTTTAAAAAGTCAGAAGGTGTGAAATGGAGGTGAGATTTCTTTGTGGACAGCACAATTAAAACTGATAACAGAAATGGGAGGAGAAGAATGATTTCTTCCTTCCCCTGCTCTGAGTCATTCCTTGTGGTTTAGTTTCAGTGTGGGCCTGCTGGGGCTCAGTTCTGTTCAAAATAGTCTGTTGAAGTGCAGATGCTTTATCATTATTAGGTTAAATTATGGTGGTGAAAAGTGAAAGTAGTAGGAGCATTGTCTTTAAATCATTCTTTGATATCTTTGAAGATCTGTTGCAACAGCTTGGCTGAGATGCTCCAGAATGAATCAAGACTGACCAGGTGTTGTCTGGCATAAAAAATAAAGTGTCATTTAGCTGAAATGTTAATTCTGTATTTGTTTCTTCTCCAAGACAGAAGAGCAATTTAATTGGAATACTGCACTGGAGGAACATAGCATTTCTTGATTATGTTCATAGCACAGGCTGCAAAAATAACCTTCCTGTCCTGTAAGAGTTTTAGACTTGAAAATGTGTGTTAATCTGCTTGATGCTCGACAAAGAGTTGTTTTAGCTTGACAAAAAATGATCAGAGAAAACTTAATTGTGAGAAACTTGATGCAAATGAGTTGAATTCTTTGTACAATAACAAGGGTTGGGGTGAAGAGAAGCTACTTTGTCATACAGAAAAATAGAAATTTTCTTGTCTGCAGAAAAGAAAAGTAGTCATACAACTTTTGCTGAGGTGAAAAGCTTCAGTTTCACTTCATTACTGAGCAAAATCAATCCTAACAAAGTTAAGCTCTAGTAAGACTATGAGGATGGTAATGTGACAATAAAGTCACACCCTGGTTTAACAGCCAGCCTTCAAAGGCAGGATACCAGAGTAAATACCCTCTCCATTTTGTGCAGACTGAAGAAGTGTTCTTGAAGCAAGCAGTCCAATCACAATGCTAACAATATCCAAATGATCTAGTTATTACAGCTTACTTGTGATGATAATATAAATAAATATGCACAAACTTTGTCATTTCCCCATTTTTGGCATTACTCTTTATTGCCATGCTGCTCTGCCTCTGAAGTGTCATGTCCTTGAAAGGAAGAAAAGGTGGTTTTACAATGAGTTACCAGCAGACTGAGCCCTTTGCTCAGGGAAATGTGGTGATAGTTTTTCTCCATGATTTTGCATCTTTTTGAGGTTGTTTCTGTGTGATTGCTACCACAGTCTGTTCCCTTGCTTTTCCTCCAGTGATTTGTAAGTGACGTTGTATTGGAGATCAGCTATTTGTGTTATGTTTTACATATAACGGATATTTATTCTTTGGTACTCCTAAAAGAGGTTTTACTGAGCTCCCAAACTTGCATGAGTCATAGTGACTGTAAATCAATCTTTTGTGATGTGTTTTTGTAGTTCTGTGGTCTCTGTTGTCATTCAGCGCTTGCCGTTTCTTGTAGTTTTCTCTCTCTATTTTTGGGCTGTTACAACATCTGTTTTTCTTAGATGTCAGTCAGGCTGTGGTTAACTGATGTTTTGTGAACACAAGCCAGTCCTGTGTTTCAGTTCTCGAGTCACTAAGAGTTCACTCTAAAAATAAGTAATTCACCAGAAAACACACATGCACACGGACACACAGAGACACAGTGCCGTGGTGGCTCCTTGCTACAAATATCTTCTAGTTATGACAATATCACTGGTATGTTATTGAAACTGCAACAGTAAATGATCATATAAAACTGCAGTGGCTAGGCAGTAAGAATTATTATTTTAATATATCAGTATGATTGTAAGATATAAAAGAAGAAAAGTTATATCTGAGGATGTGCATCTATGGAGTCGATTGAAGGTGATGTGGATGACGTTGCTATGTCACCTATCTTTCTTTATTATGCCTTATGAAAAGTAAGGTAGAAGAACCAATTTGGTTTTAGCAATAAGTTTTAACTCTGCTTTTGGACTTCATTACCAGTAAACCTGTGATTCCGTGATTTATTTTGTTTTTGTTGTGACCAGCCAGAAACAAGCCTTGCAGCAGTAACTCTAACATCACTGTGATACCACCGTGCTTCTGCGTGAACAAAGAATTCAAGACAGGGTAAAATCTACATTTTGACTTAGACTAATGAGGTTCTTTATCTCCTGCACCACTTTGCAATTACAGAATACATCTCTCTTGACAGAGAGAATACTTTTCCTTGGAATTTTCACCAACATTAATATATTATTAAAGAAAAAAAATTCTTCACTTTCCATTAAACATTTGCTAGGCAAACATTTTACTCTGAGATTCCTAGTCTTGTCTAGGTTTTGTGTATCTGGACTCAGTTGAATTCTTGTTAAAGGTAATGCAAAGACAACCAGGTGCTTCAGAAAACAATTGAGTGAGCATTTGAATAAATCAGGAAGATGAATTTCAAAGGTCATAAACGTATACCTTTGTGGACTGGACCACAAAGCTTTATAGGCTCTTGGGTCTCTGCTAAACATTTCACAGACAGGTAGATAAATACTCTCTGCCTTAGAACAGTTAAATCTGAGTGTGGAAACTCAGCACAATTTCTGAACAGTGAAGTGGTATAATTCCAATTAGGTAAGAGTTTCCTATCACCAAGTTCTGAGGCCTGGATTTTAAATCAATATACTGCTGGAACTGAGGGCAATGCAGGCTTGTGCATTTTAATGTCTTGAGGAACTGGTTTTGAAAGACAATATTGATTTAATTTACCAAAACAGCTTAACATAGACAAAATTCTACAATGAGAATGAAAGAGAAATCACAAGTGTTATGACAGCTTGAAAAAAAACCAAAAATAAGCTCTGCCTACTTTCCTCTTGTCTCAGAGGTGTGGTTTTTCTTTTTTTTTTCTTTTGCCTTATCAATCATGTTTTCACTATTAATACAGATCATGTGCTTCCTGTGCAGGTGTTGTGCAATTTGGCCCTAAGATTGTTTTCAGGCTAAGAAATTTAGGACTGGGACCTTATCCCATGTCTTTGTATATTTACATGAATCCCAGGTGAGTTTGAATGAACTAAGAAATGTTATCCACCAGATCAGGAAGTAATCCTTATCCAGCTGGTCACTGCTACAGAAGGGCTGGTTGCTGGAGAACAAGATCCTTTTCTTGTAAGGGCAACAGCTTCAACATTACACCTCTCTAATAAATAAAAGGTTATAGCCACAGCCCCGTCATGAGATAATATGAAAATTACTAGAACTTCATTTAGAGTATTCCAGTGAGGAAAAATTAAAAAAAGTAATGTTATAGGCAAGTTTTTATACACTCTATTTTCTAGTGATCCCATCTTATTTGTGTCACTCTGCATGGCATAAGCCTGTGTGCCCAAAGATGTATCTGGTATTGCAGTCAGCATGAACTTCAGCTCCTTTGATTTGTTTGTATCAGAAGAGAACTTAAATTTTGCTGTTGACTTTGGTTTACATGTACAGGCTCCACTTATGAATGACTTTTGATGACTAAGATGACCTGAGCAAGAGCACTTGCAGCAGTGTGTGGTTGTCTGTCACACAGTCCCATGCCTCAGCTCTGCGGAGCAAGGATTCCCACTGCAATTCTGGCATGTGCCATTGGTATAATGACCAATGAGCATTAAGAACCTGTTGCATTTGATTTCTTGCTCTTGGGTACCACTGTGGGAATTATAGATTTAAAAGCCAACAGGAAACCCTGTGATCGTCTACTCCGTCTTGCACGACACAGGCCACAGTGCTTAAAAGCTGATAAATTGTACAGGGAGAGCCAAACCCCAAGGGCCACCAAGCTTGGTGTTTGTCTTGCTCAGCTGACACACACTGGGTCATGTGCAATGAGCTCACGTCCCTTACAGAATTCCTAATGCTTTGTTTCTTATGCTTCATTACTGCTTGCTTGAGCCAATGGCTCTGTGTGATCTTCAGTCATGTGAAGTGTAATATTATTTTATATTCCTAGTACCTGAAGGGATGAAATAAATTGGTGCTTGGTTGGTTTGTCATTTTCAGCTTTTCTGTTTCAACTCTCATTTTGCCTCTACTTTGATTCTGCATGTTATTATTCTGTCAATAAACTAATGACATAAAATAATAGTGAGTTGGCATCTGCTGTTGGATGTCACACAAATTGCCTTGGAAAAGGAAAAGGTTGGTGGCAAACAATGATTTTTAAAAAAAAATCTCAAACCTTTTGTGAGTAGTGCTAGTATAAAGTACTTGAGGATGTTAAGGAAAAAATAGTTTTTAAAAAGTTGTACTGCCCTCAAAACTGTTCCCCCATCAAAAAAATGGCAACCCCACCAAGAACGGAAAGCAAAATCTCCCACAAAATCCAAGCTTTTTAGTATCTTCTGCCATCAGATAAAAGTAGTGCCTTATTAGATTTCATAGAGGACCTACACAAGTAAGAAGTCAGCATAGATCAGTGAGGTTAAAAGAGAATGATTGCTTCATTCTCTCTTCACATACGGGAGGCCAGGTGTATGTCTTGCTGTAAGCTGCAGAGAGCAGGATGCGTTTGTTTGGGATTTAGCTAATGTATCAATACAGAGGAATTATTTGCTGATGTCCTTTTGTGATGTGACTTGATGTAGCACCAGTTACTCCAAGAACTTGCACAGAACTATGTTGTTTGTACTGGGGTTTGCTCATGGGTGGAGGACCCCCTTTGAGTGGAACTTGTCCGAGGAGCAGGGCCTACACTTACCCTTTGAGCAATTTATCTCAACAAGAACTTTGTTGCAGACTTGAAATGAATCATGCCCGTGTCTCGGAATCAGGACAAGTGTATTGATTAAAGGGAGCTACAGTTTGTAAATAGTGTTGAATATTGTCAAACAGACAACACTTATTCGCTAGACATTTTTTCTTTTCTGAGCAAACTGGAAAAGAAATCTCATGTACTGTATAACAAGTCTGAAAGGGCTTCAGTACAGCAGGGGAACAGATGGCCAGGACTGAGTAGGCTTTAATGGTGTGAAATGAGAGGTGTGTGCCAGTGAACAGACAGCGGGGAGAGCTGTGAGAGGCGCAGTAAGCACTGGCTGCATTGGAATGGCCAGCAGCTGGATCTGCATCACAGTTAAATTGGAGTTAAATTGACAGCTATTGGTCAGCTGCAAAACTGGTGTCTTATATTCAGTAATAACAAGTAAATAAAATAGTATCTTGTCAGTCTGACCAAAGTTAAACATCTTTTCATGTCTATTGCTGTCAATTGCAATGCTAAGAATGGCAGAATTGTATTTTTATGGCTTTGAGTTTCAAGATAAAGAGAAAAATGAGCTGCTGGATATTATAAACGAATCTTGGATTAGTTTTCTGGTAATATGTTTTATTCAAGTTTTTGCTGTTATTAGTCCTGCGAAGCTTTGAAGTCACTTACTCTGAGTCACAGAATGTCGTAATTTGTTTCCATTAATCAGTTCTACACCTATATATATGTGGGGTCTGGACAATATAAAGGAGTAATGAGGCACGACGTTTACTTTGCGTTTTGTAGGAATACTCATCTCTGAAAGAAATGAACTGAGACTTCTCTCGAGGGATACTTATTAATGCATTTCACTGAATACGCTTTTTTTGTTTTTACCTCCCTTAGGAGGAAGCCTTTTTCCTTTGGTCAATTGAGAATGGCACAAGGGTAATAACAAGTCTAATGGATGCTGTAAACCACCACTTTTTAATGCATAATGTAATTGAATCAGAATACAGTGTCTAGACTGATGGAGTCCCTGGTGCTTTAACAACTGAAATTATGATTAGAAAGATCCAGATAATGCTGACTTCTCATACATTAAGCCCCTGTTATACAATTTCCTTTCAACAGCACATTCACTTTTACTTTTGAATTATGCAGTGCCATCTTAAACAGTTTAATATTACACTGGAATCAAATTCAAAGCTTCAAGAGGGCTTTATCATTTTTGTGGCAATACGTACAGAATAAATTTGTAGCGGTGCTGTGTGACTAATATTTCCTGCGAACGCCTCTCATATCAAATTCTGCATTTAAAAGCGGGTTCTGTGGCAGAAAGCTTATTGGAAAGGCAATGCTCCTCTCAGCCAGTACTGAACAGAATGTAGAACAGAAACCAGCTTGGCATTGTGTGCCAAGTGTGGATGAGAGGGGTTTCCACAGGCTCTGGGGTAGCTGGGCTCTTTTCCTTTTGTCTAAAATGCAAAATCTGAAGATGCTTTTCTAAAGAAGCAGATTGGAGAAGGTGTTGTTAAGGCTCCATAGGTCACATAACCAGTGGAGCTGCACATTAAACATGCTGTGCTTTCACACTCATGGAGAAATCCTATATTATTATTAGCTGAGAAGTTATTTCATATAGATGGTAAAAATAGAAATTTCTAAGTTTTGTTAGCTTTTCTTAAGGTGATTGAAATAACTTTCAGAATAGCTGAAAACAATTATTTCTGCTGTTGAACAAAAATTTTGTTCAGATAGAGTCATTGCTGGGAATTTGGATGAGTGCAGCTGGTGTTATCGGTAGTGCTGAATGGGAGCTGCCTGCAGGCTCCCTCTCTTGTAACAGTGAGCTGGCTGAGCTCATCCTGCAGCCGAGGGGTAAGCACGGCACAGGCCTGGTGTCAACGCTGTACGTTGCACAGCAAAGTGCCCACCAAGGTTAGCTGTGAGGTGAACATCCAGCTCCTTGATGTACAACAGGTTAGGGCCTCTACAGGAGGTCCCATCTCAAAAGACAGTAGCCAGAATAGCACAAACTGTCGATAAACTTGTTTCTGACATATATCTCAAGTATATGAAAGTATGCCAAAGGACTCAATATAGATCTGGGAAATGCCTGGTGAAAACAGGCTAATCCCCATGTCTCTCAGTTCAAAGACTTTGAATAACAATTAGGTAATTAAAATTCTCTCTGTTGTCTTAGAACAGAAGATATGCCTCCTCAGTCTGCATATAGTTGCTGAAGCTAGAGTGAAAATGAAGTATTGGCCCACGCTGGCTTTTTGCTGGCACTGTGGCTTAAGAGAGGTAAAAGAGTTTGGATATCCATGGTAAGAAACGCTGTTACCTCAAAGGACATCAGACTGCAGAGTCAGTGCACAGTGTTTAACCTTTGAGACATGGGGCTAAGCTTCATGTTTCAGAGCATGTAAATTTACAATGAATTCCAGTATGAAAAATCTATTAGTTCTGAGAACATGGACTTTCTTAAAAAATTTGACTTAACAGGGAGAGGCTGAAACTTTTGAGTTTTTATCTTAAACCTTTGAGTTTTTAGTCCAGCATTTATTCAAGAAGTTACTTTATCTCGGTAGATATGGAACTAAACCAGTGAATCAAACATCAGTGTACAAGCGAAAGTGCCAAAAACTGCATGAACATTTGAGGTGGCTGCAAATGTACAAGGAGGTTGTAATGGAAAATGCTGTAAAGTGTAGACGATGGCTTAATCTTTTTCATGTCTCAGCATTATCACTTTTCTTCTGAGAGGCGTGTTCTATTAATGAAATACATCTATCCGTACACTTAAGAAGGCTTTCATCAGCACTGTGGGCCAAGTAAGATTTTTTTGAAGGTCTTAAAAAGTCCTAAGAATCTCTGTACTGGTAACAAAAGCAGAAAGTTTTGCTGAGCCAGGATTTGACACAAATAGAGGCTGACAGAAACTCCTTTTTTTGGACTAAACTGTCATGGGAACGTGGAGGTCATAGCTTTCAGTCTCAAAATCAGAGCTGCTTCTTTTCTAAAAGAATGATATGAAGACAGATTATGATTCTAGGTAGATGCATGCTCCGTTTCTGTAGTTAATGCTGTTGAGATTAGCAGGGCACATTTTTCAGAGTTAAATGGAAGGGATAAGTATTGGATATGCTCTGGAAATTTTTGTGCTGCACCACTCTGTTCATGGACATCTGGAAGTCTGTGATCTAATGCTCTAATTCCAACCATACTAGATGTCACAGAAATAACACAGAAATACAGAACAAAAAATAAACCAAAACACTTCCTTGTTCCAATACAGCAACATTTTGCAAATGAGAGCCTTCATTTTAACTGAAAGAATGATTCAGGCTGTAGAAGCTCTGTGCCCCAAACAGTCAGCCAGATAGCTTGGCAAGTGTTCTGACAAATCGTTTTTGCTGGCAATAGTTTTATAACTTTGAATGAGTATTAACCAAAGGAGAGCCCTAATTTTTCAAGTACTAGCTGTAAATAAAGTTTTAACCCTGTTGTGTGTTCAGTACACAAAACTCCGGGACTTCACTGTGATGTGTATGTACAAATAGATTAAAATCACTGCTTAGTACATTTGGGATTGTAAATCCCTCTCCATGGGCTCAAACACCAGCATCACATAGCACAGATGTTGTCTGTTTTCTTTTCTGCAGAATTGTTATACATTATGGAGTATCTTGGGAGTATTTTTACTCTTCGCAGTGTTTATTCCAAATTGTTCCACTTGTAAAATCTTGTCCTTTCTTTTCTCAGCAGCTTTTCTTCCCTTGTAGTAACAAATTTCCCTGAAGTCAGCTGTCACAAGGGTAAGTTTTCACTACAGGGAAACGCGTATGCCCTTGGTGAGATTGCTTGTGGCTTTTTAGGTCTCTCAAATCTTAAATTGTTAATTAAACACAAGTGGAAAAAATGAGACAAATATTCCTTCACGTTCATAAAAGACAAACAACCTCATACATGTGTTGCAATCCATGCGTGATCCCTATTAAGCCAATAACCTATGACCCAGCACGCTCTTTGCATCTTTGTTTTTTCCTAATGGCTTTTACCTGACTTGTGCTTTGGCAGTGGAACATGTTAGGCTTTTCTACAGGAGAGTTTGACTGCTAACCCCGACAACTTGGCAAGTTTCCATCTGGGGTGCTGGGTGGGAGATGGGAAACATCTGTAAAGCTCTGCTGGTTTCCCTCCCCTTTTTTGAAAAAGAGAAGAGGAGACTTATTTGTCAAGAGCTAATCCGTAACCTCTTTGCTGGTTCGGTGAGACTGGTTTTATTTTGCCCTACATTCTAGTAGAGACTCCCAAGTATCTTTTCAAACGTTAACCAATAGAGTGTGTTATCTGCACCTCTTCCTGTGGGATGAGATGTATGAATTAGAATAGAGGAAGGAAAATCCCCTGCAGATAAAATGGATGTGCTAAATTATCTGGCATCGTATTTGTTTGCAGCTGTACCAGTGCACGTGGATATGCACATTGCCTGTGTTGATGGTTCTTTTTGAATATTTTGAGTAACATTTAGCTAACAAGAAATGGTTGAGGGGAGCATAAGCAGAGTATTTTATTAGATTCTGCAATGTTTTCTGCTGTGTTGATTTTTCTTGTCCCCAGAGACTGCACAGCCATCTCTCTTCTCATGAGATGGGGCATGTCTTTTTGTACATTCTTCCCTGACTGTAGTAATTCTGTGAAGTTAGTAGATATTCTCAATAATAAGAAAAATAGGAAGAAAAGAGTGAGGAAGAAATAGGGTGCCAGTATGCACGATGAACTTCTGTCTCTCAAGTTCTGTGGGGCACTTGTATGAATGCTGAGTTCATTGTCCTGTAAGGGTCAATGAGCACCACCAAGTTACCTTCTGCAGCAAGCTGAGAAGCAAAGTTACCTTTAAAGTTCTGCTCAGCAACACTGGGGTTTCTTGAGGCTCACAGCACTGCTTAGGGCAGCAAACTTACTTTTATAAGGTAAGAAACAGTACAGGAAAATTTTGCCTTGGATACTAGTCTTAGAAGCTTAATACGAATTTTTTTTAGCATACTGATTTTTGAACAGTAAGGTAGTTCTGTAATATTCCTGTTAACAGAACTGAGATTTTGACTTATTGCTGATGAGAGGCCTGATGATAGCATTGCTTAGACAACATAGGAAAAATAATACAGGAGAAAATCTGCACAGGGAAATGGAAAAAATCAGCTCTGTCAATCATTTCAAATTATAAACTATCTCAGGAGATGGTAAGTAAGGTGGATTATAAGTGTTATGTAAGATTAAATTCATTAGGTGAATTTAAACAGTTGACCTGTATTCTTATTATCTCTTAATTGTAGTAATAGAGCAAATGCTTTAAGATCATATCTTTCAAGACCTCCTTTGTATTAAGCCTATGAATAGCACCTTTGAAGTTCACAGTCTTGCTCATATAAAAGGTATTAAGCAACTGTTTAAATATTCTGGTGGACTGCAGCTGCAGATTTTCAACTCAAGCTCTAGAAGTGATCATTGTGCATGCAAAAGTAGAAAATTGCAGGTATGGCTGGTTACATGTGGCTTTACTCCCTTTTATTTGAATAATGAAGTTTCTTGTTCATAACCTATTCAGTAAACTTTGTAACAACTGACATTCCTAGGGATGAGTGAAATTCTTAATATTTTGGAATCTTGCCAAAGAAAACTTTTTGTTTGTATATGTATGAAAACACACGTAGCTCTGTCTGTATTTTTCAGCTGTGTGTATGGATTAGTTGGGGTTGTAGAGGTGAGCAGATACTTGCATTTGTGCAGAGGAGGTGTAAATCCTTGTACTTACAGTTCCAGACTAACAGAGCCCTGAGATCACTAAATCTATTTTTCCATCTTGGATTTTTCTGGACTTATGCTAATTATCTGATAGCATGGAGTTTAGTGATAACTCCAACATGAGAGCAGTTCTTATGAGCCTGTAGCCCAGATTAATAAATTTAGTTTCTAAATTAGTCACTTCTCTCTGAAAATATTGTATTAGGGTTTTCAACTGCGCTGGCCACTAGCTCGATTAACACTGATTCATCCCATGCTCACAGTTTGTCTCCATTCTATCTGAGCTGCAGCCAGTTTAATTTTTTTTACCAGGGTACATCTTTTGCTTTGCCATTTATTTCTTCAGAGACTGGGACCTGCATACTTCTGTTTAGTGTAATCTTTGGTTATGAAAATCAATCCCTATTTGTATGAGAGCTGTAGAAGAACTGCACATTTCTAACTATAAACCAAAGCTATTTGTTTGGCTTAACTTATTAATATTCAGTTGCATTTATTTTTAAAGTGAATTTGTTCAGTTCCCTAGAATGTGGTACAAAGGCTTCTTTGTAATGTAAATTTGATTTGATTGAAAGTTCTGTAGATGCCAGATGTATTTGGCAGTGATCTCAAAGTCAGGCATCTTGAAGTTCAACAGCAGAGATGACATAAAAGGAAAACTGTTATGCTTGTCTGTGTAGACTGTTTGAAAACATCTTCTATGGGTATTGGAACTTAGATATATTTAGAACTAGAAGATCTTTAAGGTCCCTTCCAACCCAAGCCTTTTTCGGTTCTGATTCTCTACTGTATTCCTTTGCAGTGCATTAAGAAGGACATCACATCCTTTCTTACACATTTTAATTATGCCTATGATGTTCTTTACAAGTGTAAACTGTCTGACTTCAGCAACCAGATTTTTTTCATATAAAGCCTTGCCAATATAAAATAGAAGTGACTGAGATAGGAGAGAATTTACCCTGACACCTTTTCCTTTTTCCTTTCTTTATTATGTTTTTGAGTAATCTACATCTCTGAAAGTGTACTCTCTAGCACAGAAGCTGATTGGAAAGAATTAAATTTGAAGTAATTGAATAGTAAGAAATTGTAAAGGAAATAAAAGAGCTAATTTCATTCTTGGGCTCTGCTGAGTCATCAGCCTGAGCTAGAGCAGTCCTAGTGATGCTTATGCTAATCATGTGTGAATGGCACAAAATGTATCAGCAAGTAACTTTGAGGAGCAGAATGTTGTCCCTGTAAAAAAAATTACTATCATGCCTGAAAAAGTGTTTGCAGTAGCAGTGGTGCTATTGCCAATCTATTAGGTGTACAGATGTAATGCATACCCGTATTCCAACACTGTGCTCAGATGGGAAACAGAACAAGGTACTTTAGTACATGATACAGGCCAGGATCTACTGGGGAAAAGTAAATCATCTTTGGATGATTGTGCTACAGTTCAGCTGTGTGCTGGTGGGGCAGGCAAATGCTGAGGAGGAGCAATATTGCTGTATTTGGCAAGTTGCTTTAACCACTACTGAGCTTTAAACTTCCTCTTAGGCAACAGTAGTTATTCCTTCTCTCACCAGTGACAGGTTTAGGGGTGTGGGGGGAAATGCCATCATTTATGAGGCTTCCAGAGTCATTTGTAGACCAGATGATCAGATCCTGCACTGTATCTCTTCCCAGCTTTTCTCCTGCAACTTCATGTGAGTCCTGGTTGTTTCATGTTCCCTCCCCGTCACCCACTGGTGTTCCTTTCTCAGCATGTGAAAGGGGTTTTTTTGTTTGTTTGGTTTGGTTTATTGTTAGTGTCTCTTTGTGTGTGGTTTGGTTTGGTTCCTAGAGTCTATTTTTTTTTCCCAGGCATAGCCCTTTTGAAAAATTCTGCTTTGTAACAATGTCCAGATCAAGTTCCTGAGCACCATAATGTTTGTTTTTAGAACAAGTGATTTGTGTGGGCTCTTTTGTGCTTTTACTGCAGTAGCTACCTACAAATATAGTAGAAGAAAATGAGATGTCAGGTTTTTATGGAAAACTCTTTGTCAGATGGAAGATTTACTTCTTAGAAAGATGGATGGCTGAATACACTTTAAAAAATAAACCTGAATTCTTTGGGGACAGTAAAGGCTGCCTGTAGCTCTCAGAAAACAGAATTTGGGAATAAGGTTTTTGGAAGGCCTACACTTGTATTTTGGTTTATACTGAAATCTGTGGTTGCTTGTGACACATCTGGAAAAATACATTTTTATGGGACTGCTGGAGTGTGAGGAGTCTTAAAAAAAAGAAAATAGTGAAGAAAGGAACACTATCTCTCAGTTGTGTAATGTGAACACATGAGGGTGTTTGACCATGTGATGGCCATATTCTCTCTACTTAGGTTATCTCCCTTGGGATGGGGCAGAGTCAAGCTGAAGTCTTCTTCCCTTTTATGTTAGAATGGATAAACTATTAAAGATAATGGCTTGGGAGAGATGAGAGAAAAAAATCTCATGTTGAAGAAGAAACACAAGTGGAAATGACTTCTCAAATGTCTTAAAAATCAGAGCAAGTCAGCCTGCCCAACTACTTGCTTGTGCTGGTTTAAAAGTTAACCAGCAGGGGAATTGAACTCAACTCAAAAGAGAGATTATAAGTCAGAATAACAATT
>JAWMRA010000005.1:19632523-20065019 GCA_035584735.1 Pseudotriccus pelzelni
GAAATGGCATGGAGGGCTATAGAATACATAGATTGGGTTACACCCATGAATTGGTCCCAGTTGTTCTAACTAGGACATTGCTTTATGATGTTGCAATGAGAGCATCATTGTTGAGACAATATCTATTGGATGCCACATCCAGTTTTTCTCTGTCCTACTCAGCCAGCTGCGCGACGTCACTGCAGTCTGTTCACCTGCGATAGCAGAAGGTGTGGGTTAGCTGGAGTTGGCTTTTCTCATTTGGAGTTCGTTACGCTATCTGTGCTGTTTATGGATGTTGCTAGTAAAGCATGTAAAGAATTTATTGCACCTAAAGAAAAAGATTCTGAAACAAAGATACATGAAAAAATGAGTCTTGAAAGCAACAATGAGAAAAGAAATAAGTTATTTTGCTGCAGAATAGGTGACAGCTAAGGAGGCAGTGCACTTTTTGCAGTAGAACAAAACTGGATCTAACTTGGTCTTATTGGTTTAATTAGTTTTTGTATAGGACTTGCATCTATTGCTGATTTGTATTCTTACTATTAGAAATAGTTGATCTGCTCAGAATGGTTATAATATCAATTTAGTTTAAATATTTTTGTTTGTTCGAAAATGGCTATTGATTTCTAGGGATCTATTTGTAATTTAGAGGCACTTGCCAGACAGCTCAGCCAATACATTTGCATGATTAGGTTGTTTGGGAGCTGCTCATTTTGAATTTTCATGGAGTGTGACTAGTCACTTAACTCAGACATTATTGCTTCTCTTTCATTTTTCAGCAGCAAGCTTTTAAAGAGCAGGTGGATAAATGGAAGAAGGTTTATAACACATGCACAGAAAACATTTCCATGTGAACCTTGGGCCTTTCTGGGTGCCACATATGAAAGGTTTTAGGCTCAACGTTTCTATGAGTAAACCCAGTATCAAGAACAATTAATAACAGCAAATGAACAAAGCTGCTTATATTTGAGAAAAAAAGTTAACTACCTGCTTTGATAATTACTCTTGCTTTTCTGAGATGGATGGTGAGATGGGGCATGTGAAATGCTTAGTACATATGTTTGTGTCAGTAACCTGTTTCAATATTCTCTAAATTTGTTTATAACTGTGGAGCCAGTAGAGTCTGCTCATTCCCATGTCTTTTACCTACCTTTTTTTCCTCTCTTGCCTTTGTTATTTTTACCTCTTTATTTCCTCTTCTCATCTTGTCCCTTCCTTTTATTTGAATAAAAGCACCTCTCTTCTTCTCAGTCCTTCTCTTCCTGAACAGATGTCCCTATCTTTTCTCCACTGTTCAGCTGTTTTGTCCCTTCTCCACCTAAACACCTGTAACCAGGGGCCTGATGGGACTTCGCCTGCTCCTAAATTTTTAATATTTGCCAGCAGTGCTATTAAAATTGATGGTATTGAAATGATAATGCAAAAGTTACCCTCACATTAACATTGGGGTGGAACAAGATGATCTTCCAACTCACAACATACTATGATTCTGTGATAGAACATTTTTCAACAGAATTCTCTGGTTTCCTACCAAAAGAGGACTTAAAAAATTCTCAGAGACTATTTAAATGTTTTCTTTAAATTGCATCTTAAAAAGATGTGTTTATTTCCTTTTGCTTTTCAAGTTTGTTTTGTTGTCTTTTCCTTGGGCAGACCACACTGACACCTGATTTTTCTGTCTCCATATGCAATACTCTGAGGAGGAAATACTAGACCAGAGCAAAATCTTTCCAGCTGGTTGATGAGTTACTTTTGTAGGCCATCCCTATATTTGCTTGTGGATGCTGGCAGAGTGAAGTTGTAGCAGGAGTGTTGTTTATTTGTTCATTTGTGCTAACAGTTAGCTTCATTATATCTAAACTTAGAAAAATAGTTTCTGTATTCTTGTAGCTATGTTCTTTAAATGATCCCCAGTCAATGAGTAATGGACTTGTTTCTAGGAATTAATTGTTGTCAAGAGATTTATTTAAGGCGATATGTTCATTGGCTTAAGCAACTCGTAAAGGTTTTAAAGAAAAAGTGCTACTGCTCAATGTTAGTCTGGGGTTCTGATGGATAACAAGCTTTAATGCCAGCTGCATGACATAGCTTTACACAAGTGTTACTGCTGAGGTCAGTGGATTAAAAAATAAAAGTGTAGAAACTGTGAACTATTCAGACTTTTGTCTCAATGGATTGCTTGTTGCAGATGTATGAGGCCATATTTATTCTTTAGCCATGTTTATGGAATTTACTGAATATCATGGGGATAGTACTGGATATACTTCAAATAGGAATTAAAGCCATGTATTTTCATTGTCTGAAAAGGAAAACTCAATTCTTTTCTCCAGTGTATTTTGTAAAGAAGTATTAGACAAAGAAAATAATATCCATGCTGTATAGGTCTAACTCTGCTCCCATTTGAGTCAATAGTAAATCTGTTGCTGAATTTAATGAGAGTCACTTGGGACAAAACAATGCCTGAAAAAAAAATTATTTTAGGCAATTTAATAAGCAACTGTAAAACCATGTTGAAATAAAGCAATTATTTTGGTGGCCACAAGTGGAAGTTACTGCTTTATGTGTTCAGGTTTTAGAATAGGTTTATCCCACTCTTGTAAAATTAGGCATCTAATCGAGGGTGGTCATCTGGACTTTCCTTCTGATGTCATAAGGAAGGTGAGTAACCCTGACTGGGTCAAGGCTCATTCTCTTTTCTTTTCCCCAAGAAAATTCCCTTGTGGATCTCTCAACACATTTTTCTTTAGCTGCAATCCTAATTTTATAAGTATGAAAAATTTATCTGTAGTCAATGCACTCCTGGTATTACAAAGGTCTGCAACGATATTTAGAGTGTGCCTACTGTTTTCAAGCAAGTAGTACTGTAAATTGAGGGGAAATGTTTTACAAATAGCGTTCATTTCAATAATTTTCTTTTGCAAATCTGTTATTTTCCTTACAAACAAATATTTCCATTGTTTAGTGCTTAGCCTCTGTGAAGACAATCAGGGTGTATCTGAGAGGGTAACAAAATGAGCAGTAGAAGGCAGTGTTGGTCCTGACACTGTCCAGACATGGCATGGACAGGTGGGTTTGAGCACAGGAAAATACGCTGCAAGGGAAAAAGGTGATTATCTTACACAAGGGTTAGGAAGGAACACTTATGTATATGCGTGGTTGACGATGGTAGATTATAATAAGAGCTGTAATTTGAGGTGTGTGAGACATTAAGCCAGACAGTGATGCGAAGCAGAGTGGGGAGAGCATGACCTGCCTTTTCTGACAAGTTAAGTCATTGGTCATGAACGCCCTGAGCTCTGGAGGTGCTGTCTGTCTAACAGCAACCTGTGAGAAATAATTATTAGATGAAAATGGCAGCTGCAACTTTGAAAATATGATTGTGTGCAGTCAGACTCTGGATGAAGTGGCTCTTATAAAGGGAAACCATAGGCACCAATATGTAAGCTCATAGAGCGAGCTTGGCTGCCCTTCCCAAAGCTGCTTCTACCTGTGTATATTTAAAGGCCCTTCTTTCTTTACTGCCGTTTGTTACAGGATACTGTAAACAAAAGAAAGAAAGAATAGTATTGAAAATCCATTGTGTTGTTTTTAATAATGTCCTTCTTTCTTCAGTAGTTTTGTAGGACTTCTTTATTAGTTCCTTTATGTCTAAATTTACAGAGTCCTGTGATAAATGTCTGAAGAAATAAATAAGAACATTTCTAAAACACACACAAATTTTTTTTTCTCCTTTGGAATTTCTTTTTCTCCATGTTTAAAAGATTCTGTGATTAAACTGTTCAAGGAAACGATGCAACAGTATGGATTTAGAATATGAGCCATACTGTCAACTTGTGTCAATCCATATCCATCCATCTATCACTTGTGTTTGTATAACTCTGGGAACTGCAGTGGTAGCTGACTGTAAACAGAAGGAAAACCAACCCCTTTTGTTAGTAATGAGTACAGCATTCCATAGCAATGAAATTCCTACTGCAGTTCAGTTTTTTTTATTTTTATCAAGCAGGTGAAGATTAACTTTTGCCATGGCAGTCACAGATTACTGCATACTCCAAAGAAGTCTTGTGTAGTGAGATTCTTCCAGTTTATCCTTTCAACTCACTTTTAGCATTTGATTTTAAAATAGCAGGGGAAGTATGCCATCTCTCTGACTCCTGGTCAGGTCCTAGTCTCACTGAAGGCTGCTGCCCATGGTTTGGAGAGGATGAAATTCTCCATTTTCAGCACTGTGTCAATGTGTAGTGGGTCAACACACAACACTGATCCTGTCTATGCATGGTAACAATTCTCCAAATAAGCTTGATGGACCTGTTATTAGTCATCAAATCTGAAGAATTAAGGCACTGAGGTGGAGGATACTCAGAAACGTCTTATCTTTAAATGTTTTGTAAAAAGTCATCAAAATGAGGCTTTTCAAAAATATCTTTTAACCAAGGGATTTATATGCATGCATCAATCCTTTCCTGACCTTGTTTTCATCATCTGATATGTGAGCACCTTTGAAAACACAGCCTCAAGACAATTAACAAGTCAGAGGGAGAGTGGACAGACGTAAAATACCAAGTGACTCTCAAGTGAGGCAGTGATTAAATTTAAACATATCAGTGTTCCTCTCTTATACCTGTGCCTTAAATATTTGCTTGAATATTTTTTTTGTTCAAAGATCTGCTCTGGTACTTCATTATTTGCTCTTCAGTGCTCACAGTTTGTTTTTCTCTTGTTTAAACCATTTCAGTCATCCAACCAGAGCACTAGAAACATTGTTATATAATTAAGTTGGCCAAACATTCTGGCAATATAAGAGTAGTGTGGTACTGAGGTGGAGATTTTACAAGCATCCCAAGGACTTAAAATTGTTGACATAAAATGTTGAGCAAATGCTTGCAGGTAATGAATGTTTGAATAAAATGATGGTCATTTCCTAGAGAATTTGTGATAAGAGAGGGCACTAAAGTCACAACGAATATGATTCTCAACGAATAATTCAGTTGGAGCAGAACAAACATTTGGAAGTTTGGTTTCCTTCATATTTCACAAATTTCACATCCTGTCATTTATTTACCAAGAATTATTCCCTTTTAATTAGTTTTCTAGAAATCTGAGGACTTATCAAGTTCAAAAACTTAAAAGAATAAATTCCTTGTTTTTCTTTGAAGTTGGTTCTGAGTTTTCATAAGTATGAAAACACAGTTTAATTTGTCCTAATGAGGAGAAAAGCTATTTATACATCTGCAGAATGAATCTCTGAATAAGATAAATAGTAAATTCTAGAAGTACTATGTCTCAGATGTTTTTGTGGATCAGGGTTGGTGTTAAAATGATAACTTTTTTTTTTTTTGGTGGTCATGAATTATTTGACGGCTAGAGACACTGGTTTTATGGGGACCACAGTGTATTCTGTGTATTTTTTATCTTTTCAGTTTACAAAATACATATGATCAAATACTTAATTTATATTTTTAATTATTTTCAAAATAATTATCTGCAAAGAAATGAGGATTCGGTGTTCTCAGAATTCCCAGTAATGTATTTGATACCAATAACAGTTATGGAACAGGATTTTTCTTCATAAAAAGTAGGGGTTTGGTACAAATGATTTCATGGCATGTTCAAAATAAACTTTAAAAAACATGCTGCCTTTATTCACAAATCATTGTCAGTGTTGCTTCTGCACCTTTTCCATTTACTCACAGAAAATGATCACAGAAAGAACGTGGATTTAGCTGATGAGAATTCCAGGCTGTGTGTGAAGTTGTTTGATGTAAACTTCAAATTAGGCTGTTGGTTTTTAACTAACTGTAGATAAAAAGAGGATTTTTAAAAATTATGAACTAGCTTATCAGAAGAAAAAGGTTGAACTGTTTTCTGTAAGACATATTTAACAAGATTGGTAGTGATAAAATGAAGAAAATAATGAGATTACTGTATCTTGAAGAATATAAACTAGTTTTTTAAAAAAATTTGATGTAATTAGTTTAACCATAAATGTCATAAAGCCTGTTCTGTATGTGCTCTATCCCAGACTGTACAAATAAACTTGTAGAGACGGTAGTTTACTAACTGACTATTAACTACCGCTTCTTCTGTGTAATATCTGATTTTAATTAGCAGGAATTAAGCAGCTGCTTCCCAAACTGGCAGAATTACATTATTTCTTTGGTTTCTTTTCTATAAACGAAGAATCGCTTGAATTGTTCCCTCAAGATGACAACTGCAGGGCTGGGCAGACAGGCAGGCTGTTCAGGTTGTGTCCCCAACATTTGGCAGCCGGTGGGGCTGCATCTTTACGGGAGCTCCGAGTGCCAGGAAAGGTGTTGGCTCTGAGGAGCCACCAAGTAACAGCCAGGAATGCTGTAACTATGTATGAGAAGAGAACTGACTGGTGTTTGTTCGTTAACAAAGATGTGAGACTTCCGAGCAGCTTTTTCAAGCTTGGAAATAGCAATTTCTGCTGCTCTTTTCCCCACTGTGATTTTCATCCCAGTTTTGTGGGGGTTTTGGAACAGAAGACTTGGGCTGATGGAGAGATGGAGCAGCTGAGGAAACACTAATTTATGGAACACCCAATTTTCCTTGCAATAACTTTCCCTAGTGCACTGCAGTGTAGTCCTAGGTGTATTTGCCTTGTACAATGGTGCAGAAATAAGAAGCTTACAGAAACTGAGTGGCCTTAAACTTGAGGACTAAAGAACAGGCTCCAACTAGAGCAGGTCCTCATTCTCTGATTTGTCCAGTTGTGTGAGTCACTGTTCTCAGACAAATCAATACAAAGAACATTGTTAGATAGGGTTAAGAAACAATTATGTTCTTCAGAGTGTTTGTCCTGTAATTCGTATGGATTCCTCTGTATGCTTTTCAGGGCTTTGTGCCTTGAGTTCTAATGTTTTCTAATTGCATATCAAGATAATTTGATACTTTAGCCAAAGGTCTAAAGTAACATCTTGTAGAACAAATTTCAGTTGAACTCACTGAACATTAAAAATCTACTGAGCTGTTCATGAGAGCAGTTCGAGTTGTTATGCAAGACAGAGTCTGATTGGAAAAGGTTCCTAATGGTTTCAGGAAGCTTTCTATGTGCTGCAGCAGATTTTGGATTAAGCATTTTGTTTGCAGACATTTTAATGAAGAGATAATTTTTTTTCCGGTCCCTTGTATGTGCCAGTGGGTGGTGAATAATTGAGCTGCACAACCTATTAGAAGTTATCAATATGTGCTTGATGACACAAACTTTAATTTCACCAGGTACATAATATGCAATTTTGGAGAAGGCAGGGGCTACTGGATATACCAGAATGGGTTGGGAACACTGAAGTAAAAACCTGTGAAGTCTGTGCTGCCCAAGGGTTTGCTAAAAAACGAACAAGGAGTTACATTTTGGACTATTCATAGTTTTCAGCATCCTTAGATAAGGTGAAGTAAATGCCTTGATCCTCAAGGAAGAAAATTACAAATTCTATGTCATTGCCCAAAGGAAGTCTCCTTATTAATAGTGTTACAGCATATACCAGTTTTGCCCTTGTCTAATGCGACTGGCTAATTATTAAAATACTCCATTTTTCTCCAGCTGTTGTCTTCCTGGGTAAACAAATCACTAAGTTCAATTGGCTTCCATTTGCACTTCATTGCCTCTTGACAGCAAACGCTCTGTAAAAATGAACTGCCTGGGGGTCTTTATAATCTCCACGGGAAGAAGAAACAAATGCCTGTATAATTTCTCTAATTTTTTAATATTGGTTTCCACAAAACATAGCACTTAGTTTTGAGTGGAAACTGTTTTTTCAATAAGCTGTTATCAAGGTTAGAGTAATACACTTTTTGCAGGCAGGAAGGCTTAAAGGAGTCCATCAGTGTTGCAAATCCATTTCTGTTACAGAGCAAATTGTCTTCTGAGAAGTGCAGGGTAATTAAAAGATCAAAACAAGGGCAAGAAGTACATGGTTTTCCTTGCATGCAGTGTTTCCTTTAGAAATAGCTCAAATCAAGTTAAACAGTGAACAAACTGCTGAAATATATTTAGTTTCTTTCATATTAGGGGGTACCAATCCATCAAAACATATCAGTAGCCTTCCTGTAGGGAACTATATAGTGGGCTTTCTCGGTCACATTGCTGCTACAATATATTAACCTGTTAAAAGATTTTTGGCTCATTTTCTTTACCTGTCAGGCCAGGGGTAGATAATTTACTAAGCAGTGGGCATCAAGGACAAGGAATCGAATTCTTTAAGAAGGTGTCAGAATCTTGGGCAAGAAATAGCTACAAGCTAATAGTTTGTTGGGGCAGTTACTTTCCCTGCCAAGAAAATTTTTTAAAAGTTTCTTAATAAAAGGCAAAAAAAAAAGAAAAATCTTAAATAAGCTTAACTGTTGAATTACTCCATGTTATTTTCCTCTGTACTCCTTTTCCCTTCACGCCTCTTTTCTTGTGGAAGATTTTATGAAGTAGAAAAGAATAACTTAAAAAACAATGGAATTCCAGAACCATTTTTTCCCCTGTATATGCAAGCAGCATGAAAATGAGTGGCAATAAAAGAAGGTATTCAAGGTGCATTGGATTTTGTGCCTTAGCCCTTTACTGCACTAAAAGGGGTCTCCTCCTGAATTTTGTGCTGTGTTGTCCCTGCAGGACTGAGGGTAGGATGGTAACACTGTGTCCTCCACTTTGGACGTAGTAGCTCTACCCTGCAGGAGGATCAGACTCGTGAAGGTGTTTTACTGTTGTTCAGCACAGACATTTTGAGGAAACTGAGCCTTTTTTTTTTTTTCTTTCAATGAAATATTTAGAGTGGTAAGAATAGCTTAGATATACTCAACGTGTTTAGTGAATTTTCTTAATTAGACACTAATCAAAAACTCAAGTGCTTTTTATCTCTTTTATTAAAAAATGTGAACGAACAAAAATACTTTTACAAATTCTGTCTTTCCTATTAATATTTTGAAGTTATGATTGGAAGGATATGAGATCTTACTCTCATATAATACCAATGCCAAAATTAGTAGACCCAGAGCTAATGCAAAGCAAATGGCAATTTTCGGAAGCAAACAAGGATGTTCAAGCATACTGGCACCTGTTGGAAATCCATATGTGCTTTCTCTATTTATTCTGTCTGTGTAATGCCTTCAGGCTTGGTCTCTCGACTTCTCTTCTGATCACAAGGCAAGACTTCCCCCTTGTTAAGTAGCACATACTTACATAAGTGTGACTTCATATACATATATTAAAATATATGTAAATATATGTGCATATATGGTTCTTCCCTCACATATGGGGGGGGTTAATTTTGCTGCTGATAAAGTCTGGAGCCAAGGGTGTTCCATGAATTTAATTTCTGGTGTTGGGTTTTAGTATTTGGTTTATGACAAGGGATGGCAGAGCTGTGGCTCTGGATGAATCATTTAATTGCTTCACCTATTTTTTTGTGCAATCATATTTTTTGAAGGAAATAAGTTAGTGTTTCATGAAGATGTGCAAGAATATATATTAAAAAAGCTCTGTTAGTAAGAATTAATACCATAAAAACACAGGATGGTCTCTTCAGCATTTTCACTACTGGAGTAATGTGGGGGGCAGAGTAGGAAAATGTCCTCAAATTTAACTTCTTGAAGTGGAAGAGCATTCAAAACCAGAAAAGCTGAGACAGTTGGTAACTTGGTACAAGTATAACCCTTTCTTTTTCAAGGAGAGAAAATATCCTTTATTGAGGAGCCAAACTGGCTGAGGCAGTATGTGAACATCTGTGGGTATTCTGCTCAGTCTGTTCCTTCATGACACCAGGCCCTCTTCCCAGGTTCTGGTGCCCTATCTTTGAGACCAGCTCTGCTCTTCTGACTAGGGCCTCTCTCCAAAGAAAGCCAGGGAAATCCTGCCATTGAAGTTATTCATTAAAGGGACAAAAAAGTTATTTTTTAGCAAAGTGCCAAATGGTAGAGAAATGTCATATTGACCAAACCAGGTCAAATTTGTGTATCAACCCAGTTCTAAAAACTCTGTCAATACCAAAAGGTAGAAGGTAAATGTGAATATTGATAGGAAAGAAATACTGTGGTTTTACTATTCTTGATTTCATTAAGCACGGAGTTGAAGACGTGGGTTCTCCAGTTTAATTATGCAAGAGGTAGAAAGGAAATTAAAAATGATCTCTTTGGGGCCTATTAAAGAAAAGAGGGCAGGGAATACCAGAGGCTAATGAGATTGCTGTAGCATCAGGAAAGGAGCAGAGAAATAGCTGTAATAGGAACTGGCAATATGAGAGCAGAAACAGTTCTTGAATATTTCAAGGCTGCAGTGTTCACCCTGGGGAAAATACTCAAGAAGCTAATGGAAACAATAATTCATTAATATTTTATTTAAAATATTTATGGAAGTCCTGTGTTTTCAAGAATTTCCAGGCTAATTCTATGAGATGAGAATATAATGAAGCAGAAGAATTAAGGAGAAATAACGTAATCTAAGCAAGTTTGCTAGTTGAGTTTGATCCAGATTGGCCACTTCCAGCAACACAAAGTGAACGGGTTCTTGCCGTAGCTTATTCTTTGTTGCAACATGGGAAATCTCTGCAGCTCTATCCGAGTGATCCCATGGTTCAGGGGAGGGGAAATGCCGTGAGACTCTTGTGCCATGCAAGGCATTTCTGTGACATGTATTTTGACTGAAGCTAACAATTCAGAAGCCTTTGGAAAAGATTGGTGCTGTCAGTGCCTAAAATGGGCAAAGCCAACTGCAGCAAAGAAAGTTGCTGAAGTCCTGTGTGCTTTGTCAGCTGCCTGCGTGCTGGAGCACAGTCAGGTTAGTATTAAGGAAAGAACAGGAGACATATGTGGTAGAAACAAGAGCTGTGTGCCTTTTCTCTGTTCTGCTTGTCTCTTCTGTTTTAGAGCAAGCTGTCATAATAATGGCACAGTACATGCACAGCCTTATGTTAACAACTTTCTGGAGATTATATACTATTCCCTTTGGGCAGCCTGCATGCCAGCATTTGGCATATGCACAAAGAAAGGAGCTGAGAAAGGGAGAGTGGGTGTTTCTGTGATCAGTGAGTATCTAGGAAAGTACAAGAGAGCAGACTATTTCATGTCTTGGTGGTAGCTTGATATTTTTTTCACTCTTTTCCTTAGAAGGAGAACCTATTGGACCTCAAATTGTTTTTTAAAATATTATTAAAAGACAAACTCCCCTAAAAAAACCCCTAAAACCCTCAAAAACCAACAAAAACTCCAAACCAAAAAAAAGAACACACCCCCCACAACCAGCAAAAAAGATCCACCACCAAATCCAATCGAGGAAAAAAATCCAACAAACAAAACTAAAACCCCCAGAAACTAAACCCTCCTGAAACTGTATCCCGTGTCCCACCTGCATAGGTAAGGGAGTGTTTTATCTCAGTGGATGTTAGCTGAGGTTTGGAAAAGCCCTCTGCAGAGGTCTAATAGATGGACACCCTGAGGATGCTCCCTGAGTGCTGCAGCAGAAAGGCAAGGCTGGCAGAGCTGGGCTGCAGTGCACATGCCACTTGTACTGGCTCACAGAGCAGTCTGGGGAACAGGGATTACTCAGTGCCCTGAACCAGCCTCCCTGAGAGTTGGGAACGCTGCTGAGCTCACCGGCACAGAGAGAAACATAACTCACTGCAGTTTTTTAGTTTGCAGGTATGGGATCCAAAGTGTATAGGTCAGCTCAAGTTTAATTCTGATTTTTAGTCTGTGTAAAGAACAATGGTCATCCAACAAACTGCTCTTTACGCTACAGTCATCATTGTGCTCTGTTTGGAGTTGGTTTTGCTTTAAGGTGAATCATTGAAGATACAGTTCCTGGCACAACTTTGCATTGTGAATGTCTTCTGTGGATCTGGAGATGGATAGTTTCTGTGTCTCTGACAAAAAAATGGAGATTATTTGTTCCACATACTCTGGAAATGGCCAACCCTTTAATTCTTCTTAGTCAAACTTTTCAGTTTCTAGATAATATTCAGAGTTCCACTGGTTTGCTAGTCTCCAAATTACTTGGTCTACTGCAGTAAAACCTCAGTTTTATTGTACCAGGCATCCTTCTGCTACAGACCCTTGACAGTGTATGAGCAACACTGACCAAACTCACAGTCACCAAATCCAGATTATCAAAGACCTTCAGGTTTCTGACATGCCCTTGTTTCAGAGGGACCTTCATGTACCTTTAAAGCTCATGTGATATGAGTGTGCCAAAATATTGTTTTTTAACTTAGGCAAAATGTAAACTCTAGCATAACAGCTATGCTTAAATTGCTTCAATGTTATTTGTCAGGATATTAGGTGGGTCTTAATATCTTTTCTTAATTTCTCTCTTTTTGGGTGTGCTTTGTTGTTGAACAAGTCCTCAGCAGTTACAACTATTCTTTGTTCTGAACCAAATTATTGGCTGAAGTTTACGTTGTCCGACCAAATTTGAATGAGATATGGTTAAATTGTTTGAGGACTTATTCATGCCTTCTTAAAGTCAGAGGGAAGTGTATTATTTCAGAATACATTTAGGAAAAAAAAAAGGTGATCCAAACATATTTAGCCGAGGCTTCTATGATAATCTGTAATATGCAGAGTGCAGGGATTTTTTTGAGAGCTTAAAGTCAAATATTTTCTCTAGTGTTTGGCTCACCCTGTTATTAAAAATTTTGTTTACCAACACACATCCAGAAAGAAAACTATACTTTTTTCTTTGTCTGGTTTGGTTCTGAGAAATTGAATGTTTCCAGAATAGCAACAGCTTATTTGTACAACAATCATATGTGACAAGCTCTATGTTACTCTGGGTTATGTGTTTTAGGGAGGTTTGCAGTGCAGTGGTTTTGCTGTTTCAGTCCAGATTTATGCTGGTATTACGGACTTTCAAGCTAAAATGTAACCGAGAATAGAGTGCAAAAATAAAAGTTCAGAGTATAGTAGCACCTGGAGATCAGAGTTCCAAATGCAGTAAAAGCAGCATCCTGGTAGAGTTTTAGGCTGCCAGCCTCTGTTCTGGTAGCTTGTGAGAAGAAGCAATAACGCATGTGTGAAGGTGTGCAACTGCAGTTGCCATGGGAACCTGCCTTGGCTTAGGAAGTTCCCTGAGTTGTGTGGATTAAAATTTCTGTCTCAGCAGTACATCAATATAGTATTTTGAATCAAATCTCTTTAAATTATAGCTCTGAAGATAGTAGAATTTCCATAGATATTATTCAGTGTCAAATAGCCTCCTGTGATGTATTCCTTTTTAGCAGACAGTTTTATGCATTGTTAGTTGATCCACATGAAGGCAAAAAAATCCCTTGAGCCTTTTACATGAGGGTTTTTTTTTTAAATTTGTTTTTAAAGTTCATTTTTATAATTAGTGTTAAATTCTAAGAATTGACTGAATTGCTACTTTTTGCATGACTTAAGGTCTTGTTATTTTTGAAGAATTCAGATAAAATGAACCATTTCCTCCAAGTAAAGTAACTAATGAATATGTTTAAAAAACAATTCAGAGGAAATTTTTCCAAGTGCTGATTCCTGAAAACAGTTGTATATGTCTTAAATTTTTAGTTTCTGAGATTTTCATTAATGATTTAAGTTCTGATTCTTAAAGTAGCTCCCTTTTTTAGGTTCTGCTTACCCACAACTTAGGCGAAATCCAGGAACCACAAATTAAATTTCATTAGCTGTGGTTCCATTCCGTATTAATAAGGGGTGGCAGATGGTCCTGTCATATCCCGAGTTACTGCATTAACAAGGTGACCTTCACAAAAGCTTTGCTAATTTATTATTTTAGAGAAAAGTCACGTAAATAACCCATTAGAAGTGATTATATGCACGCTTTCTCCATTACTGTGCATCAAGCTACACATATCGTGAAGTAATAGCACAGTGTAGATAAAATGAGTTGTTGAGCATCTTGCCTTCTCTGATTGCCATTCTGCATTGTCTTCCCCAAGGCTACTGTATTATTTCTTCGTTGTTATTGCAAAAGGAAGTTAGAAATATCAGGAGATAATCACCGGGAGAAATAGAAGTCAAACAGCATGTAGAGAAAATGCAATCCTGGGGAGTGGGGCAAGTGAGAATGTGATGGCAACTCTATCTTCCTGACTAGCACAACAGATATTTCAGAGTGTGTACAGCAGTGCACTGAGCTAAAATCGTGCCACTGTTCTGAAGGCAAAGACAACCACTGGGCTTGTTCCCTTCTCAATGAAAAATCTGTGCTGAAGATGGACAGTAGTCTGTGTTTTGCCACGGAGTGTAGCTTGAAAATAAGCACCAAGGGCTTTGTAACATCTAGTGCTTATAAATTCAGCAGACTGTCAGAATAACAGTAATAACTTTGACAACTTTGAAGGATTTAATTTGCCCAGAGGAAATCCAGCTGGACAGTCATATCCAGCAGTAGCAGCTGCAACACAGCCTTTCCTCAACAGTGAGACTTGTCGAGATATGACGTCAAAACCTAACGATGGAATAAATTGTAGTTATTTTAATGCCAAAAAAAGCCTGGCAAAAATATTTATTTGTTCCTAGCAGCAACATGTGGCACAGATACAGTAACAGGTACGTGGGGATATAAACTATTTGTTAAAATTGAAGAGCAGGCTGAGGTTGAACTGTACAAATACTTCCATTTCAGCATAGTATTGTGAGGAATAAGATACTGCTCAGCATGAGTACAAGAATCAGAATCTGGTCCAAAATCAGTATTCACAAACCTTTAGCTTGAGTTTCCTGTTTGCTGGGATGAACTAGTCTCAAGATTTGGCCTGCCACTTTGTGCTTGGAATTTTGTATTTTCATTTAGGATTATGCATCTGAGGTGTGGCAAGCAGCACTTGTGCATATTTTACAGAAAGTGATATTTGGATATCTCATTTTTGAAAAGAAAAATACTTAAGCCTGGTGTGGTTTTGTGAACTCAAACTTTCCCCCCATAAACTGTGATTAAAAAGACTGCAAAGCTAATTTCTGTGGTAGGCATGGTGAAGTGGACTACTTGTAGAACAGGGTATTTCCCGTCTCAGTTAAAAAGAACAGTCCTGAGCAGTGAGTCTAATGGTGCTCACAATTCACCTCTTTGGAGGCTTATCCGTGTGAGCTTCCTTGGGGCTGTACTGGGTCCTACCTGAAGCTGAGAAAGATGAAGCTGCTGGATCCCTCTTTGTAACTTGGATATCTGATCCCCACTTGGGAAGGTAGAATCCCTAAAAGCTGTACTTTATTCATTACTCAGTCACTACTTTCTTATTTGTAGAGCAGAGGTAACCTGAAAGCATACACTTCAGTCTCTAGAAAATATTATCTAATCCTCCACAAAGGATTACCAGGAGAAATCTTGATTTCTGGCGCTGCTATAAAACACTGTGGAAGTGGTCCGAAGCTGTATAACCAAACACTTGTGGTAATCTCTGTACAGGTGCTTTTCCACCTGAAAATGTTTAGAAGAGATTTTTCTGCCTTATTGCAGTGTCTCTTCAAGAGTGTGAAATAAACTGGGGGCTGTTGCACGGGGTTAAGTGCCAGGCAGGGTTTTCATAAAGAAATCGGTCCAGTTAAGTCAGAGGTGAAGTGATTCTTTTTTAACTGCATCTTTTAAACTGCCAGTGTTCTATAGATCAGTGTAAACCACTCACCGTATACCCTTTTATCATACTGTATTTCAAAACCAAATTTTTATCTCCAGGATTACTAATTTGCATGTATTCATGATATTAAAAATGAGATTCCAGAAAATGGTTTATTTGAGCAGCTAAGGTTGCCTATTGGTAAAATAAATCCCTATGCAGAGAAAAGGTAGCAGGTTAGCCGTCTGCTCTGTTCTTCATCCTCAGAGTATACTGGATTGTACCAGCCTTTGGCAGGCATAATTTCCCTGGCTTTTGCAGACAAAGTAGAATTTAGAATAGTTTTGAAGCTGCTCTAATTTACATCAGAGAATAAGTATGTTCAGTGTGTCCCTGACAGGCTTTTTGTTAGTGGGTCAAAATAATCCACTTTTTGCAACCCCTGGGCAAAACCTTTTTAAAAATATAATAATTTGAATCTTTTGGGCTTGGTCATAATGAGTTTGTCTCAGAAACCGTAAAATTCCTCATTAAAATAAAATACAAAGTCAGTCTCGAACATTGTTCTTTCACTTCCATTTTTTTCCAGACAAAATACTGCCAGGTCTCTGTATGAATGGTATCTGTCTAAAAGCATCAGAGAGGTAATGACACTGTGGCCTGAATTGTTCAACTGTGTGCACACTTACAAGCATCGGAGAAGGGATGAAACTATCTGCTGAAGTGTTTGCCTTTGCTGTGCAAATGACAGTTCACTTATATTTTCTGATCTTGTCTATAACCTCAGGCCAAGATTTCTCTGGTTTTTAATGCACTCTGGGTTTTGGAAATGTCTTTGAATGAACTCAACATATCAGTATTTAAGGTCTCCTACTGTGGGCATTCACAGAGGAGGTAGATGAAGCTGCTAATGATTTTCTAATTTAATCATACACCAAAATGTCTTATCACTTAGATATTTGTAGTAAAATATGACTTTAACTGTGCCCATGACTTCAGCAGATGAGATACTTGAGGAAGAGAAGATTTAGCAACAGAGGAGCGCTGGCTGAGTCATGATTATAGCCCTGTTAATTTTGGATGGGCTATGCTACATAGCACATGGATTGCTGGGTGATTTTCAGTTTCACTGAGAGGAGGAGTGAAAGGAGAAAAACTCACAGACAGGATGTGTGGTCATACCTGCATTCCGTATTTTGATCTGTTTTAAAACATCGTAGCTAAAAACATCTTGCAGAATTTTCATACCATTTTTTGCCAGCACCATACTTTCTTTAGTGCATTTTAAAATTTTGCAATCTCTGTCATTCTGACAGGTGCCAAATGTCACAGTAGAAACCAGCTATTTACATGTTTCTGCTGACATTGTGTGAAAGTGTTTTGTCAGCTTCTTTAGTTTGCTTGCAAACAAGTATTTTTATCAACGTTAAAGTGCTGTTATTCGTGCTGAGTTGCACCTGCCTTTCCATCCATTTCTGTGCCCACAATATTCATGGACAATTAACTATCCAACAGGCAATTAAAATCTCGGGTGTGTTCTGGTTCTCCACTGAAAATTGAGCCATTGAATTCAACTAAACCAATATTTCAGACTTACCTTTAAATGCTGAGGCGCAGGGTGCAGTCTCTTTGCTTACTCTTGATTCTGCTCCTTCCTTTATTCCGGAGAGACATGTGTCATGCAACAGTACAGCTGCTTAAAGTATGGCTGGAGAAATTGCTGTTTCTACTTAACTTCATTCCCTCCACTCATGCAGGATATCCAGAGAAAGAAAAAGCTGCAGAGCTTGCAAACTGTTAAGTGTTTAAGAGATGAGAGATACTCCCATCTTCCTTTGCCTGGAATGAGACGTTGGAGAGACCAGTCTCTCCAAGGCAGCTTTCTGTGCAGGTCTAGTGGAAACAATATTCACAGAGTATTGTGCTGAAGAACTGAATCAATTTTTCTTAGACATATACTATTGCAAAGCCTGATGTATCATCTTCTTTCATGATATTTTTATACCATTTAACAAGTGGAACTCATTCCTATTATTCGCTATACAAATTGTGGTGTAAAGGACACTAAACAAAGAAATTTGGGGGCATTTAGATGTAGAGCATCTAAAATCGTATTTAATGCCATATTATAACATTTCTTTGAGAAGTACTGACACCAGTCAAATTTTGGTGAAGTTAAAGGTAGCTGCAAGCAGCCAGTATCTGGAGAACATACAGAGTCTGATTCTTACACCTGCTCATATCTGCAGCTGTTACGCTGGGAGAACCTGAAAGACTAAAGCCCTGCCAGTGTTTTGAAATCTGTGATTTTTTTTTAGCATATGTGTAGATATGGTGTTGTCTACTTAACTGGCTGCAGAATTAGGAGTTTCTCATCCTTCTTATTCTCAGTTTCTTGGCTGAGACCTGCCTTTGTAAAAATCATGCAGCATGCAGAGGGTGAATGTAGATACACTCTGTAGACTTCAATGGAAGGTGTGATTCCTTCACACATTCCTCCTTTTGTCTTGAATAGAATTAAAATAGAGGAGCTTGCCTACAGCCTTGTGCCCTCCCACTAGTTACCTGGCAATCCTTATCCTGCCACAACAGCATATGTAAGTAGTAGCACAGGTGACAGCACCAGTGCATCTCATCGTGGGTCCAGCTGCTGCCAACTGCTTCCTGTCCTGGTGTGCACACAGGTCTGGTACAGCCTCGTGCTCTGCTGGCAGGGCATGTCACTGCAAAGGGAAACCGCTGTTACCCTCTAAACAGACAATCTTTATTACGGAGAACTCTTGGTCCTTGGAGATAAATAAGCAGAATGTAATGCCAGCATAATACTAACTCAGAAGGTATTTTCTTAAGACAGAAAATAAGCTCTAACATCCTGGAGTTTGTCTGTGTTGCTTCTGCAGTTCTGCAGTTATTACAGCCTCTTTTAATTTTTGGGTTCAAAATTGTTTGGATGTGCAATATATCCTAGCAGGTAATTCACTTTATTTGCAGTATCATTTAATTTAGGATTTATCTAAATGCTATTTTAGTGTTCTGTGGTCAGGATTACAAATTAGGGATGTCTTTTCATCTATTGCTTCCTGAACATTTCAGGAGGAAAAGCAAGGATATTTTCTGGCTTGTGGATTCTATGTTTGCATTATATTCAGTATTACTTTCCACAGCTAACATATCAAATGTATTTTGATTAAACACCTCATTAGAAATAAATGAATTGTATTCTTGGTACTAGAATTGACTTTTATTCTTCATCTGAATCCAGGCTAAAGCTGTCAGATAATGTAGAGAGATATCCAAAAGCAATGAAAACAAATCCATTAGTGTCAAGTATGTGTGTGTTGCTATAACATTATTCCAGCATTAATTATTTATAACTCACAGTAACAAAATGGTACATCAGTAAGAAAGTACAGACAGACTACATATACACTGGATGAATGATATGTAACTATAGAAATTCGAAAAGGATCTCAAGTTTAAATAAATGCAATACATTGTCCCCATGTGTCCACAATTTATTAATTAAAGAGGCAGGCCAAGTACACTGAAGACCCCTTGAAATGCTTAGTGTAGGATACAAATTTTTTCTTTCTTGCCTTAATTTGAGGGACTGGTTAGGCGTATTTTCGCAGTATCCATTAAAATACTTTTTCAGAAGAGTATCTCTTCTAAATGATAGATTTTGTCCCTGTCTTTGCCCATATGTGTTAAGAAGTTTAATTGGTGTACAGAATACTGACTGAAATTAATGAGATGTGATGCTTCCTGAAGAAATGTTGAACATTCAGTATTTATGTTCTCAAAATGAAGAAGCCTGTCCTGTAAATTCACATAATTTCAGACGGAAAGAAGTTAGGTTTTACAAAAAGGTGGAAATGGAAATTATTCTTTTCCCATTTTACAGGTAAAGAGTTGTGGCAGAGGGAACAAAGTCCCACAAGCATGTTAATATCTAACCTTCAATTGCAAGCAGTTGTTATTTGAGAGGCTTTGGTGTATAGAAGCAGACAAGCATATGGTAATCTGAAATTTGTAGGACTAGTTCTCAGCAGTAATTAGCAAACATCTAAAAGATCTCCGTGTGAACCTGAGAGATGTTTGTTATGCTTATATAACATGTGCAAGTGTTACTCCCTTGTGCTGTTTTGGGATTCAAAGGAGCTCTTTGTAATGCTCATACATGATATGGAATCATCACCTGTTCACCAGTAAAATACCAGCACAGAGCATCACAACATCAGGGTGGTGTGAGCACATGAGAGCTGGGGTGGAGGGCTGAGTTTCATTCTGTGAGCCCAGCGTTGCAGGGGCTTGTGGGCGGATTCGTGTGTGAACTCTGGGACGTGTCACCTGCTGGGAATGTCACGCTTGCAGAGGTTTAGTGACTGAAACATCCACAGAGAATCAGGGCTGGGTAGGCTCGGTGCCAACCCACAACACAGTGTCGCTTCTCTCAGCACTCTAGATGGTGTCAGAGAGGGGGAGAAGAGCCAGATAACTGATTACTTAGACAGTGGAATGGGAACCATCGTCTGTTTCCAGCTGCTGCAGGGCAGTTGACCTGCAGACACTCTTGGTCTCCATGTACCCTTCAGGTCACTGTCTGGGCAGCCACCACAGCACTGTTGCCTTACGAACTTTTAGGAGGAAAAGATGAGTCACAATCAAATTTTGTCTTGATTTTACTGAGATGTGAATTTGCTGCTTTGTGAATAGCTACCGCAAATTAAATACAGAAATACAGTTCCATCTATTTTAATTAAAACCAAATATAATAAAATAGGTATAAATGGAAACCATTGCTTCACTTGTCAAGATTCATGACACAATCAGGGTTTCATCATGTTGCTGATTTTTTTTTTGAGTGCTTAATCAAATATTTAGCTGTGAAATATTCCATAGTGAATTGTTAGTGTTCATATTTACCTGTCCTGGTTACTGTTTTTTGAAAGCCTCCTACCTTAAGGTTAGTCCATGTATTACCTAAAATTCTTTCTACTTTCAAAATAAAATATATATATATGAAAGAATTCAACTCATAATAATATAGTTGGCAATCTAAATCTGTTCCCAAGATGGAGGAGTTTTTTTCTCCTCATAAATTCAGAAAGACAAGTAACTCAAAACCTTTTATAATAAAAATCACATCAGTTTTGAACTGCTAGCACAGGTTCAAACCTTCAGCCTGATTTGATTTGAAACTGTCTGATAGTAAATGTACAAAATTGGGGGTAAAATTGTTAACAGCTCGCAGAACATGGTTTGAGCTCTTGTCTAAGTAATGGTGAAAAATAAAGATTTTTTTCATCCTGTATTTTTGCATTTATCTGTAAAATATTGCTCTTGGAGTAACTGCAAAGTGAAGAAAATTATTCTGTACTTTCAAGATGAGCACAGGACTACAATTGATAGCTGATTCACTCAATTACTGCTTTCTACAATGTTCTTACCAGGATATTGCTTTTTGGGCACTTAAGAAAACTGAGTAAAATTGGATTTTATGCAAGGCGAACCATAAAGGAAAAAACCCATGCCACCAGCACATGGTTATTTGCCTTCAAAAACATAAATTGTCAGCTTAACACTTGATGTCTCATGAATGTTCTGATATTTTAACATTTTTTTTTAGTATCAGGAGAAGCAAGTGTCTGAAAAAGTAGCACGGTCAGCATGAAATCTATTAAACACCATTGTAATTGCCTTTTACAGGATTCAAAATACAGTCATGGCTGTAATTTTAGGAAAAAATTAATCATATTTGTTCCAAGCACTACAGAATCCCTCTTGACATACCACTGGTTAAAAAAAATAAATTCTGGAACTACTGCTAGTAACATTAATTTCTGCTGTGGAGATTATACAGTCACTAAAATATTTCTTACTCTGTCTCTTTTTACATATTTTATAAGGAAAATGAAAATACAGCTATATCAGCATTGCATCTTCTTATGGGACAAGATCCTGAACCTGCAAAAGCTGATGGAATTTTTTGCTGCTGTCTTTAGTGAACTAGTTACCTTTTTCAGGCCTAATAATTTTTCTTTTTAATTAACTCATGCACTTCAAAATATGTTAGGGTTGGCCACGTATTTAGTGTATTCAACTAACAGAAAAATAGGTTAGGGTTGAGAGTTGGAGCAGCTTACATAACTTAGATCTCCTTTTGCGGTTTAAGGTTGTTGCTTGCCCTGCCCACAATGAGCATGGAATACGGTTTTGTTCAGAGCAGTCTCTTATAATCACCTATTGCTGTGTGACTCCTCAGTGTTTTCTCACATATGGTAAAGAAACCCACCTCTTTTGAGAAGGTCAGGTTTTCTAGATTTCAGTATGTTGGGATGATCTCCCCTGGACTTGATCCAGTTATTTCTCATCTCCTTTGAATGGGATGCTGTAAATCAGCTGCAGCATTATGGCCCCTGTGATTTATTTCCAGAGCTACAAGATTTGGTTCATGTATTTTTGTTAATTTGGCATGGACGGCTTTTCTGTTATCTTTCAAATGTGAATTGGATGATAATTGAGCTTTGTATGCTTAAATAATTACTTTTTTTTGCAAAACGTGGATATTAATTTCAGTCTATACCTTAATAAGCATGTGTGTACACATTGAAAATGTACATTTGAGATGCTGTGAATTTGAAAGGGAAGTCCATGAAATGTAACAGGTAAATTGGCAGGAAGAATGAAGTCTATTCTTCCTTCTCAACAGGGGAATCAGAACGTCAGATGTTCAGTTATTTATTTTATTAGAAAACTAACAATGCAATTTTCTTGCCACAGTCCACTCAGGGGAAGTATTTTCATTGACTTATGAGATATAACTTTAATAATTTCCATCTGCTGCGAAAAAACTTGTTTAAGAGATACATAGTTATAGTAAATTGTAACTATTTCTACAGATCTGCTTCTGTAGAAAAAAGCTAATCTGTGTAGTATATCCCAAAAGTTAGGAAATGCACACGTGGTCTATCCCTGCAGCTATAAAATGTAACTAAAATTTAAGTTCCTGTAAAACAGGTAGATAGTTCTGATTTTTGCCACGTGTTCATTTTTAATCTGTGCTTAACAACGTGCTGTGTTTCACAGAGCCTACGAACATTTTCACATGATGAGGCGTAGCTCAATGTTTCACCATCTATAAAAAGTGCTTTTATCTTGCAGAACCAGAGATGTGCACAGAGACTGACAGAGCTACTCTAGTGACTGCAAACCGATGTTTAGCTGCAGGGAAGTAGGGAACAAAGAGTGTTTTAGCGGCTTTCTTGATCTACTGAAATATGTGTGAAGAGAGGATGACACAAAGCTGTGTGTTGTCCGCTGCCTCCATGGGACAGGAGGAGCGAGAGGCAGTCTCTGGGAGGAGGTATGGCACGGCACATGGATGTGGATGGCTGTTCTTCGTTAATTTATCTGGTCTGTTTTGCCTTTTGGAGCCCTCAGCTTCTGTGTATGAATGGGAATTTAAGTGAAGGCAGCAGTTATTTTCTCCTTTTTCATCCACTTGTGCCTTTCTGCTCTGCAGTGACAGGGGAATTCCAGGTTGTACTGTTCAGCATACACATGTAACACTTGCTGAGTGTAAGGAAACCTGTCCTGGAGGGGCTAACCATGGGTTAGGGAAAAACAACAGGACTTGAAGGAGACTGGAGGTCATGAAGGAAGAAAGAACAGAGGGTGACTTGCCTGATGTGTCCTGTTTGCTCTGTGAGGACGTGATCACGAAGCACTCCTGCTTTCATAGCTAAGGGAGATACTCATTCTCCTCTTTGTTATTTTGCAGAAGTGAGTTTCAAACTGCCCAAGTCTCTGTTGCACACTCTGTGTCAAAGCACGGAAATGCAGGAAAGACGCTGTGCAGGTGCAGAAAACCAAACTAGTGCTGGTGGTCAAGAGTGCAGGAAAATCTCATCAATTGGAAATGAATTTTGTTACAGGAAACATTGATTGAGCCTGGATTTAGTCTGTTGGGGATTTTTTGTTTGTTTTTTGATACAGAATACTAATTACTGGATAAATAAAAAGGAGTTCAAGTAAACACTGCTAAATATTTCCCCTTACAAATTGATCAGTTGGCTTTTTTTATTGTCTCTTGCCAGATATTGTGTAGCTAAATGACATTTATTTTTCAGTCTTATTTAGTATTTCATGGAGGGAAAAGTAAAGAATACAGCTTGTGTCTCTATCTACTCATGTAGATACTACAAGTTTCCCTTTTGTTTTTCCAAAGATGAAAAAAAATTGGTGACAGTTTGACTTTTCAAAACATTTTTTCATGTCACCTTGTGAAGAAAGGCAGGTATTTCAACTGCATACAGCTACAGACTCTTCTAGTTCAAACAAGGGAAAAAAGTAGATACAGTACCTGGCAGTTTTTTCTGACTACGCTTAGTACATTGTTTTTTCTTCATGCTGTGACAGTTGAAATTTATGTATGGTTGTACTGTCAATGAAATGTTTATCCATCATATGTGCCGTATAAAGGTCAGATTAGAAAAATGTCACAGCTTTAGGAGGGGAGGATTAAAAATATTTGTCTGAGTTTAAGTACTGGTGCAAAAAAAATCTAGACTTGCTGTACTCACAGTCAGGAATACTGTCAACTACATTTTAACTATATATTCAAGTAATTTCAGTAAATAAGTTATATTAATGAAATGCATAAATTAATCACAACCAATGATTTTACAATGCACTGAAGTGAATGAACGGACTTCAGTGTTAGTTAACCTTCACTGTACATCTTGTTTTATGAGTATAATTAATCTGACAGTGCACATTTAATCTATTTGTCTTATTTATCCTCATGGTCAGTGAAGGTCAAGGTACAGAACTTCAGGTTCTCGTGTTTTGATCTGTACTGTGATGCTTTCACAGCTGTTGGACATATTTCTCTGCATCTCCAATATTTGAAAAAGGCTTGAGTAAGTGCTCTGACATATTTATCTTACATACCCAATATTTAGCTGATAGTTGTAAGATTCTGCATTACTTCCTGGCAGAAACTACAGTAGGGAGAAGGATAGGCACAATTGTTTTAATTCAGAAAAAGATGCTAGGCACTAAATATAGGTGATTTTAAACTAGAATACATCTCTGTGGGTGTTCAGGTAGCGATTCCCCACCTCATTGAATCCTATGTTGTGTTACATCTTGCTGCTGGGTATGGCATGAAAACTACTTATCCACAGCCAACATGGGGAACAAATGCTGTTCTTTGCTGCATCCTCGTCTCCAGGGATTTGCTTTGAAATAGTCTGTAAACTACACAGTTTATTTTATCACCTAATCATCTTGTCAGCTGCTACACTCTTGTTTTTTAGTAGTATGAATTTGGGAACTGCTGAAGGAAAGGCTCTTAAAGCCAGGGACATCTAGAACACTATGAGGCAAAGAGAGGAAGGAAATGCGCTTGAGATCCACACACTGACACATCTCTTTAATTTCTCATTTAGCGTTTTAGAGCCAAAAGCTTCCTTATCTTCAGGGCCATATTATTGAACTAGGTTTTCTAGGCTAAACAAATATTTTCTTCCATAACCCCTAAAGTCATAAGTGTGTGTAGCACACAGTTAGCAACACAAGTTCTGAAGCTGATATCAGACTGTAAAATTACTAAATTAGGGGAAAAAAATCTGTTTGTTTTTTTTTTTTTTTTTTTTAAATGCATCTTTCTATGTGTTGAATGACATCTTTAGTTTTCAGAGCACTCACAGTACTGTGGGGCAAATCTGATATAATCCCTCATTCTGCATTCATGACTATTATGCAAGTTATAGTAAGAAAAGTGCACATCTCCAGTTGTTCTCATGGTTTGATCTGTCTAAAGTTCTTAAAGGTACTTATGTGATTTTCTCCAGTTGTTCTCATGGTTTGGTCTGTCTAAAGTTCTTAAAGGTACTTATGTGATTTAAAATGTATTGTTAGTAACTTCTTGATTTAGGGAGATTAAAACTAATTTTTTTAGGAATCATCATTATTTTGTTGCTAAAGAACAAGCCAAGAATGATGGCTGATTAGTTCTTTCACTAATGTAATCCCTTACAGCATTCTTTCTATCTACTTATGCACAGAGCTGCTGATGACTGAATGAAAATAGGATTTAGTGGGATTTAATAATATTCTCCGTAGAAAAGCTTAACTTACTGTGCAAGTTCTAGTGGGAATTTTCTTTCCCAAAGATATTTTATAAGCATTTAGATACTGTAAAGTGTACAAAATAGAGAGCCAGCTCTCAAGCACAGAAAGGAAGTCCCATCAAAGTATTATTGTATTTAAATGTAGACCTTTACAGAAGCTGCATACTAAACCCACAAAGATAAAATGTGAGCTTTTTCCTTCTAAGGCTTTGAATTGTCTATTCTCTTTCTTGTTATAGACTACATTTATTACAGTCTTTAAATTTATGCCTGATATAGTCCCAGTAAAACAGAATGAAATCATCCATAGGTGGACAGTGATAAAAAGTGATGGAGTAACCATCAGCCACCAGGCCCTGATCCTCGTACAGTCTGAGCCTCCTCCATAGGATGCGCATTTGTTACCAGCACTGATCCCGAGAATGCCTTCCCCTTTCCAGGAGTGACAGGTTTGATGCAGCTGCTGCACCTTGGTGTGACAACACAGATAGAAAGTGAGCTGGAAAACTGACTACTTATATAGGTTTATACTATATACTTATATAGGTTTTTCCTTCCAGAAGGTAACTGTGAAGCTGGTGCACCATTTTTCCCCCCAGAAGGTCTCAAGGGTTGTGAACAACACAACTGATATGGTGTAGCAACTTCAGCTTCAGTAATGAATTATTAACCTGAGAAAAGCTATTTAGTACCTCAGGAAATTATAACTGAATGCTAGGATAGCATCTCACATGGTATTGTTGTGATACTGATGAATGGGTTCTGTAAAATTGAAATAATAGAAGAATTTTTAGAATATTAATGCAGTAAAAGCTGTCAGACAGATGAGTTAGTGCAATAGCAAAAAATTGTTTACTTAGTACAGGTTTGGAGATTCTTGAAGATGGCTTACTGAGCCAGAAAATTGTCTCGTAAAGTGACTTCTTGTATAGGTGTTTTCTGTAAATTCACGGTTATCTGCTAAATTACATTCCATGTAATTTTATAAAATAGTTTGAAAGGTATTTATTTTGGCCTTTCTGCTGAAGTTAGATGGATGGGCCTAGATCATTTAATCAAGAAAATACTTCCTGAGGGAAGGGTAACTATTTTAGAAAGAAGAGAAAACCTAAGAAATAATCAGAAAGGTGTCTCCATATATTCTCTTTGAAATATTTCTGTCCCTGGCGTTCTAATATAGTGACTTGGAAGCTGAGTAGACAAAGAAGATATTCTTATAGGACTAATACTGCATTTTCAAGGATGAAAAACAAACAACCCCCCCCTCAGTGAAAACAAATATCATTTAGGCACACACCACAATGACTAAACAGCCAGTCATAAATATGTAGAAGTAAAGGTCAGGTTATCTGGTGGCTAATACCTGTCAGGATTATCTGGCTTGTATTTTTCCAGACTGTTTGGGTTTCTTTAGGCCATACTGAGAGAAGGTGAATGTCCTCACGATGCCAGAGATTTGTTTTTCCGTTGGATGAGTGTCTGAGCAGGGCAGGGCCACTTGGGAGAATCCCTGGCATGGGGGACACATGGAGTTGAGACAATCCCTACAATGATTGGCTCCTCACCCGAAGAGGTTTACTCAGCCAAATCCATCAGTAGCTCACCATGACCTCACCTATGCAGCTATTTTAACATGCTTTTTTTTCTTTTAATAAATGCAAATTTTAAACTAAGTAAAGGGAAAGTCAGTTTTCTGCCTCCTACTGTCTGTGGTTCTTGCTTTAACATTTATATTCTATGTGCCGTGTTAACTTTCCCGTAGTCAAGACAGAGGTCTGGAAGAGTCTGTGTTTTGTTAAAATTCAATATTGTAATCCAGTTTTCTAATTACATCTTAAAAGTACATGGATACTAAATCTTTCTTTTCTATTTAACTTAATTTCTAATCTAAATCAATGAGTACTGCATTTTTCTACATCATGAGACACTTATGGCTGCTTTTCTCAGTTAATGTGGCAATATCTACCTTGTTCTCTATGTTCCCTCCCTCCAGTTTTTTTCCCTACTTAACTCTAGATTATTCCATTTATCAATCATGCGGCATAACCCACAAACAGTTGTATCAGCTCGAACAGGCTGTGAGTTGCAGCAGAAAGGTGGAAACAGACAGGAAGGAAATATGGGAGCTGTTTAACTGGATTTACTACTACTCAAATGAAATGTAAAACTATACTCTTTGTAAAAACCTGATTGCAGTCTTGATTCCTGCTAAGTCTGTAACAGTCATTGAAAAAAACACAAAACACTCCACGATTTTTCTGAGTAAATTACTTATCCAATAAACTCACAAAGCTTAATTTTTTTATGTTAAGGACAAATTGTTAGAAATTGATTAAATGCTGGTATCTTATATATATTGCCAAAAGACAGCCCAAAGTAACCATTGCTTAATATTATCTTCTTTTGTAAAGGACAAAGTCACAAAGCGTTACTCATAACAACTTCCATAAATACACGTGTCTTTCTAGTTCAGTAATTCCGTAAGTGAAGGGAAGTCCAAATCAATGGGACGGTGTTTAAATGTTGACCTTTTTATGTTTCTTGAAGCATTGCTGTGTGTTTGTTCTTTATAAATCTGAATGGAAGAATGCACTCAAAAGTGCTGATAAATGGTTTAGATCTAAATATGTCAGGGATCCATACAATCAGAGTTTAAGGCTATACTGAAAAATGCGTTACCCAATCTGACCTTTCCTATTTCCCAGACCACTGGGTTATTCCAAAATTGACTCCAGTATTGGCTCTTTGTTGAGTCCAATGGCTTGGGACTGACTGAATCAAAACTGAGATGAAACTTAGGACTCAACACTGCTGGGTACAGAAACCTCCTCAGTCGGTTCCTTTGCAGCTCCTATTGATATCAAAATGTTTTCTCTTCAGAAATGGTTCCTTCGTGCCCCTTTTGAAATTAATGGACAGTATTGTTTATGTAAGAATGGAGACATTTATTGAACTTGATATCTAATTGTATCTAATTACTTGAAATGCTAAAGGCCCTTGTCTGTAACTTTGTGAAACACCTTGAAAGGGCTCAGAAATTTTACATGAGTGGGCTCAGTAATGTCAGTGAAAGATAATTCAGCTGAAAATATTGATAAGAAGACAGACAAGACCATATCCAAGCATGACAGCAGGGGCAACTTCTATTTCAGTATATGTAAAGGTATGCTTATTTAAATGGGTTATTTGGCAGGCCAGAGGAATCCCTATTTAGTAGCAGATGAGTAAGGTATTCCAAAAGAATACAAATTAGAAAAAAGGTTGTAAGGAACTGTGATTCGCTTTTCTAGGCCTGCTGTAGCTATCTGCTCATTTATCAAAACTTTATCTGTAATAAATCTCCCCTAATTCCTGAGAGGCCAAGGGGCAAACGTGGGCAAAAATGCCCTGTTCATGAGTCTGTGCCACCAAGTGGACTAGCTAGACAGGGGCAGAAAACTCTGGCAAACGACTTACTCTTGGACAGAAGGTGTTTACACTGGGATTGTTTTCTCCCACACCACAGCTTGTCACATTGTACAGTTTGCTTTTGACTCTGTTACAAAGGGTCCTTTGATTGTTCAGGTGAGCGTTATGAGAAGCATAATAACGGGGTAGTTTTCTTACGTTGCATATTGGATTGTTTTCTGGGTGTTATTGCTTCAGTCTGTGTGTGAGCTCTTGCCCAGAGATGCTACATTCAATCCAGGCATGGTTGTAAATATCACGTAGAACTCATGTACAGTCATGTATCTGCATCTACGTCTATATTATCTGTAAAATTGGTCTTGTGCTTTTTGTAAGTGCAATTTGGAAAGGAAAACACAAACCTGAAATTTCTCTAGCTCTTTCATCCATCTGTATTTGATGCACTGTATATACTGATTTCTAGTTTTTATCTCTAAGAGAAGTACCATCCTACACTGTGGCATAAAATATTTCAATTTCCACATGTTTTCCTACTCTTTCTTAATATGGCAAATAAGCAGAGTTCCATGCTCATTATAGGATTTTAAATTTTTTTTTGAGGGTCTAGTTGAATGACATAAGTATCTGTTTTCATATGGTACATAAACATCCAGCTCCATAACTACCTATGCATGTAATGCATATTATTGTTCAGTAAATAATAATAAAATCAACTGAGCTGGTATTTATTTAGTATATTCTATTGAAAAACTATAGCTGAGTGCTATTAAGCTGGAGCATGCATTGTGAAACAGTTGGGATAGCTTTATTTTTTAAAATATGTTATATTTCACAGTGTTATTGTCTTTCTGATTAGGAGCTCTGCTGTATATAGTGTCATTTTTCTGCTCTGTATCATGTATTGCATTACGATTAGAACAACAGCATATTAACACTTGCCGTAAGAGTGCAGTTTAGTCTTTCAGAGTGTAATTCATTCCTGGGCATAGGGCCAGGATGAGGCCTGTGAATCTTCCAAGTCCTGCTTCAGCTCTCAAATCAGTGTCAAAGCATATAAAAATTGTCATGTTTTCCTCCCTCATTTGGCCTGGTGAACACAGCTGTTGTTGCATATACTTTGAGATTGTGCTCTGAATTGAAGAGAGCTAGTCCAGAGATGTAAGAACCTAAAATACGTTTGGGTAGATAACCCAGTGTTCTCCCTGAATGCAGCTGAGCTGTGCTGCAGCTCTCGGCAGAGCTCTGCTAAGGGCTGTGGGCAAGGTTATGCCCAATCCCTTACACTGCCCTGCCACGGGAGCAGCTTGGCTTGGATCAAATGCTCTGCGCTGTGGCTCGTGCTCCTCATGAGCAAAGGAGCTTTGCAGGTATGCAAAATAAGAGCAGCAAAAAAGTAGTTTCATACAGCACCCTTTGGATTCCTTCTTTGTGAAGAGAACAAAGCAACTGCTTATAAAGTGACGTTTTTTCCACAGAAGCTATTAGAGGCAGTTATCCATGACAGGCATTCCATGATTGTGGATTAATCAGCCACCTCTGCAGTATGCGCCCCTGAGTCTGAAACTCTTGAGGTAACACCTTGCCAATGGACACCAGCCTCCTTACTAGACCGAAAACAAAATAGGAAAAGCCATTAAAAATCAGTGTAAGAGTGTGGGAACTGAACTTTTGGAACAGGTACTTGTTTCTGTAGAAGAGTTAATGAGTGATAGACTGACTTGAGAATTGAAAATCAAACATAACTGCCGGTGAGCCAAAGAAACTCTGTTAGGCTTAAGCTGAGCAGTTCTCTGTCCAAGCCGCTCAGCCTCAACAAGGAGATTTGTAAAAATGTCCTTTCTTCCCTGACAGAGTGGGAAATGGTCTAAATTAGTGTCTGAAAATTACCTTGCAGTCCTGAGGAGGTGGCTGCTACAGAAATGTCAGGCAGTGTGTGCTCTTCCTCTGGGATGAGCTGCTGTTAGAGCTGCAGTAATGAGTTAAAGCAGCTCTCCTGTGGACTTTGCCTCCAAAAGGCACTTGTCCCTCCAAGTGCTGCACTGACAGAGATGGTCCTGAGTAACCATTAATCTGTGATGTCCTTCAAGGTGACAGCAAGCCCAATCTTCCCAGATGAGGGAAGCCTAAATAAATGGCCTGTCTGCATGATGTGACACAGATTTGGAGCTTAACTCAAGAGGCATAAGCACCTTTGACAGCATGCACACTCAATTACTGTGAGGCCTGATTTCCTGGCAATGGAAGTGTTGCTGACCACCTTGAGGGTGTGATCCAGAAGGGAGAAATGGGTGTCTAAACCTGCTGTGGACAAAGATGAATTTAATTTAATTTAATGACTCACCATGGCAGATATGAAACAAAATATGTCCTTTAAAACAAATAAATAACAGGGACAAAAGTTATCTTGAATCTGTTTTAAATTATTTCTGTGGAGTAACCCATAATATACAATCAGTATTGCTTGTAGGCAGTTTTATGGGCACGCTAGAGCTAAATTTTAAATAACTGGAAAAATAAATTTACACCTTCTCCAGATGAAGCTTGCTGTGCTATAAATTTTCTGTGCAGTTTGAGTTCTGTCTGAACAGCCTTTCATTAAACACACTGCAAGATGAAAAGGGTTGGGGCAGGTTTAGGTGAAGATCAATAAGATTAGAACCAACAAAAGAAGAGAAATGCAAAGAAAAGTAAGCTGGAGTGGTTTGTGCAAAGGGTGGATACTGTGTGACGGAAAATGAGTATTTCTGATCCAGTGGATTCTTCCTGTTCAGGTTCACCACAAGGACTGTGTAAATAAGAACTCAAGTGTCCATATAAAAAGCACAGTAAAACAGACTGTGTTTTGAGATGCCAAATCTGACCTGTTAGCTGATATTTTCATGTGTCTTCATATACTTTTCTGCGCTGCTATGGTGTATCACCTGCACAATTTTTAGGCAAAATGGTACAATGGACTCCAAGTTGGGTCAGAATGCAGCTGATCTAAATATTATATGCATTTATAGTGAGCTGTGTTTAAAACTCTGCCATTTTTGGAACAAAATCCTGAGGAAGCTTTGTTTCGCTTTTGTTGGACTGCTGAAATGTTGCTGTGATGTAATTATTTTAACTGCATGTTCTGAAGCAGTACACACAGGAAAATTCCACAGTTCTGCTGATGCTCAGCTGACAAGGGGCATATGAGTCTAACAGAAATTCCTGATTCTAAAGAAAATGTGATTTTTTTTTTTTGCCTGTCTGAATTTCAAAGACAGAGGCAAATATACTCTGTCTTTAAGAGGCTGAACACTTCTATGAAAAGCTGGTGCAACTCCTCTTGATATAAAATCAATAAACATGATTTGTATTTTAATAGTGAGGATTTCCTCCAGTGGTAGTTTCAGAGAAAAAAGTTTTCATACCTGGGGCCAACCTCTACATTTATGAACAATCCCTTCTGACTTGGATAAGAGCTGCAGAAAGGATGTATCCCTTGTGTTCATCACCCCTGTGGCCGATCTGACACAATAGGTGCTTACATGTATGAGGGGCTTCTGAAGAAAAAGAGATGTGGGAGCATAGACGTTACCTTAAAATGCTTATTAAATGCACTGAATTGACAGCAACTGATAGTCTAAAGGAGTTTATAGATTATAAGACTGGTAATCAATCATAATACCAGAATAATCAGGTGGATGTTCTGTTTGCAGTTTGGGGAAAATTCCTGCCATGTGTGTTTTATGAATCTGTGGTCACAGCTAATGCTTCTGTTTTCTAGAGCCCAGCAAAAATCATACTATATGAACCAGCCGTTTTTGTACAGCTTCCACAACCTGGTGTTGAGTAACTGTCTTTCCTCAGTTTCCCATTAAGTGAATTAAGTAGAAACCCCAGTAATAATGATCTTTGCATAATCTAAATGGTCTCTTTTCTGTGGGAGAAATAACCTTATTATTCTTTAAATCTGGGATTAGTTTATTTGCTTGCATATTGGTGTGCATGTATATGCTCGTGTGTGTAAGAATTACTGAAGAAACCTCAGCTTAGAAGATAGGCTTTTGCTTTTAGTTTTGGCAATAATACGGTCTCTGTTGTTGGTAGTGAAGTGAGTTTCAGGATCTTTAGGATCTGTGGAAATTATTTTGCATGCTTGAGACCTTTTGAGTGTGAGCTTCTGGTGGGATGCACGTTACTACAGGATGTCGTGGAGCAGAAGTCGGTCTCCATGGAATTAGTGCAGTGGGGAGTTTGTCAGCACAGTAGGCTGGGATGCAGCTCTGTCCCAAAGCTCTTCAGCTGCAGCCCCTATTTGCCTTTTTGGAAAAGATGCCCAAATGCTCAGCACATGTCAAGGATCTAAGATTTACAGCAGGGAATGTTTGGATGGTTTGTAGGAAGAGGTGCTCATCCAAATGATTTCCAGGATATATTTTGATTAGCATAAACATCAGTATGTATCAAGACTGTTTCTTGGCAATTCTTGAACTGGGAAAGGATACAGTTTACTGGATGAGTGATTTGCTGTGAATGGTTTGTTCATTTCTGCTCTAGCATTTTCTAAGCAATTGTTTATTATGACAAATTACCAGGTAACAGGTTTATTCAGGCTGTGGTTTGAAACAAACAGCCTTTGCTGCAGATACAGCCTGCTGAGCTGAGTGACAGCTAGTGCCCCTGAGCTTGTCTGAAAAGGAATATTCTTAAATATAAGCAATCTGTGATTAAAACCTTGCATCAACCTGTCTCACTTAACTATTTCCTTTTAATTTTTCAAGTTGAATGCCATCTTTTGCTAGCAGTGACTACAGTGCTGAGGAGGCTCCACAGAGTCACCCTGCCAGTGGTCTGCTTGGCACGCTGTGACAGATAGGGCAGGCTGAACAGGCTGTGTGTGTAATAATGGACCTGGGAGTTTCTCACGGGCAAAAATTGCCAGAAGGGACTGTAAAAGATTATTGCTGTTCAAGAAGCTTTCTCTGGGGAGGTTTGTCTGCCTCTTTTGTCCTGGGGAACATTAAGTCCATTGCATGGAGAATGCTATGGGCTCTGGTGTGTGCATCGTGCATGCTCCCCAGGCTCCCTCAGGACAGGTGTGCCTGCTGGCTTGGCAGACTTGTGTTCCTGGGCTCGATTTGTGGCTGTGTGCATCCCTCTTTGCTGCCAGCGCAGCTTTGTGAAATGTAAGAATTCTGTTTTGGGTGCAAGAGTGACACAGCCCTCTTACATGTTTATCCCTCGAAGCAGGAGGGGTCACTAAGATATTAAAACAGGCTCTGCAATTCATTTCCTCATGTTTAGTATTGATACCTCCTCATAACTAACAGCCTATGCTTCAACTCTAAGAACTTGTAGGTTGCAGCTACATTATGAAGATTTTCTGCTTGTGCTGCTTAATTATGAAGGCAAAGATCGTAACACAAATTTGCTTATAGTGAGGCATGGTGTTTTCAGCCTTTTGGGAATATGACTACGGAATTGCCAGCTTTGGAAAGACAGGTGATCAACACTGAGTCACAGGAAAATGACTGCAGGAAGTTGTGTTGCTGGATAATGTCTCTCTGTGTTTTGTTGTATTGATGATATGCAAACTGTTATTTCATGTTTAAAGCTACTGAATCCAACCCATTGTTACTAAATTGGAAGGGCAGGATCTAGGTTTGACAAACCACCTTTTGAAGATGCCTTTCCTGCCCCTCTTACCCATCCATCCATCTCCAGCACCCTGTAGTAGTGTCTGCTTCTCTCTTTCCTTTGACTAACAGGAGTGTGTTACCCTTTAAAAGGCTCACTAAATGGCACTGAAATCAGGTGAGATTACTCTTCCTGTAAGAACTGTTATCAGCCTGTACTAGTGTGTGCATGCTAATTACACAGAATGACATTCTTATAAAGAAATATGGTAGTAATCATTTTTTTGGGTTAAGTGATCCTTACATCATGACTATGAGTCTAGTTCATGATGATACAGTAGAAAGAAATTTAGTTTCTCAGTTACTAATGTTTTTAAGAATAGTATCTTGGTGAAAAAGTTCTATTTTGTTGAAGCTACTCTCCAGAGAGGAAAGGTTAGGGCTTGCTTTTATGGCTTTTGATAAAAATCTGAACATACTTCATTTTCATAAAACATCCCTGTATGACATAAAATATCTTTTTTAATGAGTAGTCATATACACTTTCACACATCACAGAGAAGGTTTCATTGTCAATACAGGAAAGTTGGTTACAGGAGGGAAGTGATTTAATTTGTCTCTTTAGCTGAACTGAGTCTTGAAATTCTGTGTAACTGATTGTAAGGGATAACGGCTATCATTTCAGCTAGGCAGGAGGGGAGAAATGGAAGCAGTAAAGTAACTTTTCTCTGGTCATGTTGTAATGTAATTTGTTGGTTTTTTTTCCTTTTATCAATTCTTGAAACCTAATTAGCTTGGCGGTTGGTTGGTTGGGTTTTTTTCTAGCCAGTATAAAATAAGGCAATTTGTTCGGCTTCATATGGGGGCTTACATTATAAAGCAGATTTGTAAACATAAATAGACATACATATTTATAATAATGAAAACATTAATGAGACTTAAGGTGGGCTCAGCTGGTATGCTGGTAGAACCAGCAAATAAAATGTCTTCAAAATAGATCTGGCATTTCAATTTCAAAGGATATAAAGAGGAAAATCTTAGATTTTCTGAGCTTCACAAAGCTTCAGCTTTCCCAGAATTTTTTGCATTATGTGAGAGCCCAGCTAATAAAAAATCTTATTACTAGTGCTTAATAATGTTACTTTCTTTCTGTTTATGCAAAAAGAGATAAATAGCACTTCATTCCTTTTCTCTCAATAAAATGTGCACACTCTTCCCACCCCCTAGTTTTTAAGGAGGTAGTGTAGCAAGCCACACAGCTTTCATATATATTTGGTTTTTTAAAGGCATCAGTTTTGACCGTAAGTAACAATTCTACTGTTAGAAAATCCCAAACCTCTTTGGAAGAGGTTGGCCTCAGTGCTGTTGCCATTTCCTAGCAAGGGCTCCCAGGTGCCCCAGTGATCATCCAGGCTTTGTACCTTTTCTCCTTGATTATGGTCATCCCAGAGAAGAGTTTTGTCAAAAGATAAATGTTTTTCTATTATGAGTAAGAAGACAGGCAGATTAGGGAAAGGAACTTCTAACACTGCTCCTCACTGCCCCAGGACAGCACTCACACGCTGTGCACCCACACTCTTGCTGCAGACACGGGCACCAGCCCTCTTTCTGCTCCTCTCTTGTAAAGCCCAGATCAGGGAATGAGCATAAACAAGGGCAATAAAAGGGTGGAAGGGAAGACAGCAGGAGAAACAGGCTGAGGGAGAGAGAAGCCAGCAGTATGAGATAAAAATTGGGCAGGGCAAACAATTGTAAGCTGAGACGGGTATGAGGCTTCAGTAAGTGCCAGTGGTGAAGAAGAGATTTACCAAGCAAAGCTGAGAACAGGAATCATGCATCTGAGAAGCTACTGGTCTTTCTCAGAAATAACAAGCTTTTAGCAGATTTTTACCACTTTCAATTGACCCATGACAAGAACTGCAATTATTTCAATATATTTTATAAAAAATAGTACTTAGTTTACTTTCACATAAGTGAAGAGATACAATTGCACAATGGTGGTTACAATGGTAGAAATACATACTGTTGATAAAATGTTTGCAAGAGATTTAAAAACACTGTACAGCACCACATCTGAAATTGGGTGATGGCAAAATGAATCGTACTCCATGTCTAAGTAAATTAAATTCCTAAATCTTTCTGAATAAATAAAAAAATACAATGTGCAATATGTGTCTGACGCTACCAAAATGCTTCCTGAAGTTAAGCAATAGATTAAAACCAAAAATGAGGTAAAAAAAGACATTCATGCATTTAAGCCAACATTAGTCTCTGACTCTATAATAAGGCAGATCATAATCTTTTAAAAACTGTCTTTAGCCACTTAAATCCTCTTTAGTGCTTTTCAAGACAAGGTCTTGACAGACCTTGTAAAATCACGAGTTAAGATGCTTTTATTTCCGACAGGTCATTTTTGACAGGCTCAGCCATATTTGAAATGCATTACATAGTAGAAAATGTTGCTTTTCCTTAATGAAGAAAGAAATGAAAACTAAAAGGAACTGAGAGAGATGGATGCTTTTAGAGTTAATCACAAATGAGACTGCTTTGACGGAGGGAGGTAAGGGAAAGAAAATTATGTGTCATCTTCAGTTTTAATGACGTGGAAGAGGGTGACGTTAAACAGGACTTGATGTCCGTTATTCCAGGCATAGAGAGCTCTATCTCTTGCATTGTAGTCAAGCATGGATATATGGAAATACTGATTATGGAAAGGAATGTCTGTATACTCGTAAGTGGAAGTTTTTGTGGAATACGAATAGTAGACCTTGGCTCCTGTTAAGTGAGAGTTAGTAACGTACAAGGTGCCACAGATCATGAAGGATTCTCCAGCACTTCTCTTTGGGTAGCCTGTGCTCCAGCTCTTCAGCACCTCCAGGGTATCCTGGTTTAGCTGGCTGATGACAATGTTGCCTGCATTCTGGTTGGTGGCATACACAGCCCACAGCCCGATTTCATCTGCCATCAGATCAATATCAGAGAAGCCACCCCAGGTGTAAGGGTAGACATTGTGAAAGCCAGCATACTCAAGGCTACGCTGTGCGAGCACCCGCCCAGTGTCAAAGCTGTATTTGATGATGATGTTGCTCTGATACTTGTTGAAATAGAGGGAGCCATTGTAGACAACGTGGTTGGTGCCTGCCCATTTGAATGGAAGGTTGTATGTCCTTGACTCAGCCCCACTGGCAAAGTCTGCGATTGATTTATATTCACGGACAATTTTATTGTTTGTGTAACTATCCATGTACCAGACCTGGAAAGAAAACAAAGATTGGGAGTAAACATCTGGAACACAATCTGTGGTACGTGACCATGATATGGCATGATGGATAAGTTGCAGGAACAGAGGGAAAACAGGTTTTAAATATTCAGCAGGCTATCAAAGTACAACGCTGCCCACACTGCTGTTACAAATGCATGAGGAACTCCTGAGTTTCTGAATCAAAACTCACCTATACAGGTGAACTTTAAATATAACTGTTACTAACTGCAGTGTCTGCATTTTCACAGAAATTTAATTTTGGATTATTCAGTGTTTGGGTCTCTGCTATATGAGGCTTGCTTAAAGATATTCCCAGAGATTAATAATCTAAGAGAGAGATGGAAAATGGTATGCAAGCTAAACTTGAATTTATACTTACGAATAAATGCAGTTAAATTTTTTCAGCTGAATCTCTAATCAATGAAAAATAGTCTATTCTTAGTAAAGAAAACAAAAACTATAGTAATGAAACCAGTAAAGTTTATAAACCATTTTTTCCCCTTAAGAGAATCAATATTTCTGTTTAATGTGCTGTATGCAACTTCCATTCCCCAATTTTTTCTTTCATGCATTTTGCCTTTTCTCCTCTTCGTTTGTCAGAGGACAAATAAAATCCCAACTGAAGAAAAGAAGAATGATTTCTGGAGGGTTTTTTATGCCAGTTTCAAAATTGACATTAACAAAATATTTGTATAAACACCAGTTCAGCCTCCAGCTGCCCATTACTTGGTGCAAGGAGTGTTTTGCATGGTTTGCATGCACAAGTAGTGTAGTCAGTTCAGAGACATGTCTGTCATCCCCGAAAAAGTTGAAGGCATAAAGGTGCTTAGCTAACTTTTGTCTCTGGATATTTTTGCACAAAACCTGTTGCTTTTCCTCTGAAAATGCTGAAGTGTGAAAATGACTGAGGTAGAAGAAACATGCTTGGGAGTGTAACTTCCTAGGGGGAAAATACCTTTGTAAGGGTTAAAATAAAGCAAGTAAAAGAAAAGGGGGGCACAAAGATAGTCAGTGCCTTTACATACTCGGTTATTTTTCTCTGATGCCAATGGATCTGTCATCCAGGCTCCAAATCGGGTTCCAGATATCTTCACTGTAATGGGGCCTGTAATTTTCATCAATTTGCCACATGCTGAAATTAAAAAAAAACAAATGCATTTATGCAAATAATTGCACAACTCTCCTGACATCCAGAGCACAGGACCAATTGCTCTAAACTAAATTGTGGCTCCAGGGGATTCAGACTCCTGTTGAAGATGGATTGTCATCTTCACTGAAGGAACTTTTCCGTATCTTCTGAGCTCAAGTTAAAAACACTTAATGATAAATGAAATGAAGACATAACCCTCCATCACTTTTACCTTCAGGAGGTTCAGTGCAAGGCTAGGACTGATGGATGTTTCAGTTTTCCATTGACCAGGGTAAGAGGGTGGTTAAGGGCAGAGAGTTAAAAATGAGCTTGTACACAAAACAAGCTGTACACAAAGCTCGTGCCTGACTGCCCTGTGGTTGCACACATGTAGCTGTTCCAGGACTGGGGGCTGTCTGAAAAAGTACGAGAATTACTCAGCAAGCTTGGCTGTATCACTTGGCCTCTAATTCATTAGATTGCCTCATACTAGACTGTCTGGCAGGAAATAATGAAAGTCGATATGATGTTGGATGCTGACCTTCCTAACAATCCAGAAATCTATATTTTAGGGGACATTAATAACATTCCTATTAGCAACAAGCTCCTGGTGGAATTCATTGTATTTACCAAGGATTAATATCATGTAGTGGTGTGCAGGTGATTAGGTGAAACAGTATGGTTTTACAGAAAAGATGTTCCATAAGAATGTAAAAGCAAGTGAAATATTTCATCAGTTTTTTAAATCTAAAAATAAGTACTTCTCTGTGCTACATTGTTGTGCTATACTGTGTAACCCTGCCTATCTAGGAAATGTGGAAAATGAACTGTATCTGGTGTTGAGAATGAATTTATTCAGTTCAAAGAGGGTCCCATTAAGCCTAAGTTCTCTACTCTCTGTAACTGCCCAGGAATTTATTGTGCCAGCCTGTTGCAGTCACTTAGAATGGGGTTAATGCTGTGCTTCTTGTGGAGTTTTTGTTCACAGCCAGGGAAGTGGGGTGTATTGGGAATGAAGATAACTGAATGCATGCTGAGACCTCAATGAGCAGGGTAGGCTGTGTCTATTTTCTAGGTCAATTAAAAGGCACTGTTATTTACAGATCTTAATCTATGTATGTTGTAATATTTTGAAGATATTTTCGGAATTTCTTGTTTTAAAGAATCTTATAGGTTTTTCACAGTTGATTATCGTAGTCCAGATTTTTTTATTCTGGATTTCTCTGTAGATAGGCTGCTATTATTGTGTGCTGAGTGCTCTTTTTCTCAGCTATGAACTGCTATTAGCTTAAAGGTAGAGGATTATATCCCATGCGCGTGAAGGCTTTTATTTTCAGATGGTATGTTAGTAAATAGTCTCAGATATGGGCGTGAGATAAACTCAAACCTTCAGAAGGGTTAACTTTGGAATATTTAATTTGGAATAAAACTATCAGAAAACTAATAATAAGTAGAAAGAAAATGGAAAAAAAGAATTACTGCTGAATTTGTAGTTTTTAAAATAATTAAAATACAGTGAATGTATGAGTTATAAGGTATACTAATTTGTGCCTTTAAAACACAGTATTTAAATTAGTAGGAAAACATAAGCAAAGAATTTGGAATCTGAAACACTGTTTCTTCTATCACAAAAAGGAATCCAGGAAATTAAATATGGAATCATATATGAGTCTTGAAATTTTGCTTCTGAATGGACAAACCTTGTGGAAGGGGCCCATGGCAGAGATGTGAGGGTTCCCTCAGAGCCCACGCTGGTGCATGGGCTGGGGCAGGCAGGGCGTTGTGACAGCGTGCCTGCAGTTGGCAATGAGCGGCTGGACGAGCCGTGCCGGGCCAGGCAGAGCCGGCACTCGGCCAGTGCAGGCAGAGCACGGCGGGCAGTGGGTCGGGTCCCCCGGCCAGGCAGCTGTGTGACAGCTCCCAGCTTTGCCCACCAGCGTGTGTGGGTTTGTGCACTGTGGGGAGCAGCTCGAGGCCCCACATCTCCACCGGGGAGGTGTAAAAGCAGGTGGTGTGGTTGTAGAACGTGCCAGCTGCTGGGGGGGTGCACACAGCTCCGTGGGTTTGTGCACGGGGTGACCCACGTGTGACCGGAGTTTTTGAGTCTAGCCAGAGAAGGGTGTTCAGAGATTTGTATGTTTAAGTGTGTAGTACTGTGGTTCCTCTGCTGCATTACTCCTATTTATCCTGGATGTAGAGTTCACTGCCAGTTGAAACAAACCAAGCTGCTTTCCCCTGTGACAGGAGTCAGATGCTTTTAGAGAATAGTCTTTCAAAATGTATTGAGATGCTGTTCAGTGTGAAAAAAAGAGATGACATTGTACTTCAGCCACTGAATTATCAGCAGTTTGGATCAGGGTGTATTTATGTGATCAATTTTTTATTCTCAGATAACATGTAGTGATCAAGAAAGGAAGACTTAGGATAGCTGCTGTATAGCTGAGGGGCTGCTGACTGAAAAAGTGACAAAGCTTCTCTTTTCAGCACAACAAACCAGACCATTTTGTAAGAGGCATGAGGATTTTTTTTCCTCCTGCCCTAGAGTATGACACATCTTTCCTTTTCCTTGCTCATTACACAGAAACCCACGGATCTGCCTATTTGTGTTATAATTTGATGGAACTGGTATTTAAGACTAAGGAGTAATAGTACAAGTATATTTTCCATAAGTTATTCCTATTGTAGTGATAATTCATATCCCATTAGCAGGTTTCTTCTATAAGCCTCAGCAGTACCTGAGGTCTGCTGACCTACTTGCTCACAGCATGTACAGTAAAAAGGAAGCAGCAGAGCTGTTAGTGCCCACCCCAGTCCTGTCACCCCCAGTCTCCTTGTAGTTGAAAGATTCTTCAGCACAGGAGCTTAATATATAAAGTCTCTGCTAAAATTCTAGTCATTTAAGTCTAGTTGCAGTCAGCCTTTAATATTAAAAATGGGAAAATATTATGTACAGTTGTTTACCCCCACCCTTACTCCAGCTGCAGATTGTTTCAAAATCTCACTCTTTTGTTAATTTGCAAAATGTTCAGGGCCAAGTACATGCATGTCACCTGTCTTCTGAGTAGTGGGAACTCAAACCAAGCAGTAAGTCCTTTCAGTTCAGAAAGTCCTGCTTGAAAGAACAGGACAAGGCCCCAGAGCAAGTCTTGGTTGAATGGTCAATCTTGATAAATCAGCTCAGGCTGTTTTAAAGTGTTTAAGGCTGCACAAGTAACTTCTGTAGAAGTAAATTGTCCCAAATATTCCACAAATCAACAGGCTTGCTTAAATACTGGTCTTGTGAATACAGTGAACCTGTTGCTGACAGATGATGCAGGGAAATGTGACACTAGGGAAAAGCAGTTGAGGCCAAATTTTCCTCCCCTTCTCAATGAAATTCCTCTGACCTTCAGTTCATGCTTTATTCTGTCAAACCGTCAGACAGTCCCTAATGCAGTGTTGCTTCCAGTAGTGGATCAGAAGCGAACACAATTATAGAAACAGTAAATCTAATTTCTCATTCTTCAAGAAAAAAGTGGTGGTGTTTCCTCCAGTTCTGTCTTCTGGAGCCCTACCTTCAAATCTGTCCACCCAGTTGTTACAGCAGACCTCTAAAAACTGGCAGAATTGGAATAATTTATGTTTTGTTCATTATAAAGTAGCAAGTGTGCTGTCTGTGCTGAAGTGTTATTGACTCAGTAACACGGTGAAGTAATTTATTCCAGATGAATATCACAGCATTTTGATGACACATTACTACACTATGCAGTTTATGAGTCTGGTTAACATTGAAATAATTGGTTATAGTGACTTTATAAAGATAATTCCCTTCCAGCTTGCCCAAGCCTGATCTTGCATTTGATATAGAAATTAAATGAATGACAACTCTCTCAAGAGTAAAGCTCAATATAATGTCTAACAGTTCACTGACAAAACAAGGCCAGTTTCCTCTGTGGCTTTAAGCACTTCCAACTTTGCCTTCAGTCCAAGAAATTTCCCTTACTCCTCCACTGAAGTTGGTAACAGCTTCTTCTTCTCTACTTAAGTGTAAAATGTGTTGATCTAAACCCAGCTGCAGAATGAACCTTTTAATTGTTTGTATGGCTATACTAAAATTGATCCTGCATGCTGAGGTTTCTTGCTAGGGAACAGCAATACTAATATACTGAAGGCAGGATCATTTACTTAACGTTTTTCTGGCATGGCAAGTCTCGGAGTCTGAAATGAATGAAAATTCCAATTAGTTTTCAGTTGTGGCATTTCTTTAGCTCATTTTGTACATAGAGAACTAGAACATAGACAAATGTGAGGTGAAATGGGAATCACTTCTGGATTATGAATTTTCCATAGCTGTGAGGTGGTGGAGAGTTAAAACTAGCCTGTGCATTTTTTTTTCCCCAACGTGGCCAAAGCCTCCTTGCCAACTCTTTTCTTCTGTTTTGGCTTATAGCAATATAGCAATTTAATTCCCTGACAGGAGAAGGACCAGATGCTAGTAAGAGTATAGGTCAAATGCATCTTCACAGTAGTAAATGTTAAGAAGTTCAGGTACACTAAGAAAAATGGTAGCCTCACTTATTTTTTTTTCCTTGTTTCATAAACACATTATGACAATAATAGGAGGGTTCCAAGCACGCTGTGCAACCTGCACTCTCTTATAAAGGATACATGTCCTTACAGGACTGCCAGCAAAGGGCCCATATGCACGTGAGTGTTATGTGAATTTGGGGTGTGTGCAATCACATGCACTTCATGTTTAGTTGCATGCACCCTTTTAAAGCTTTGTGAACAAATTCCTCATCAGCTTCTTCCTGGATTTTCTCTTACTTCACAGAGAAGAAGCAAATTCCAGTCATCACAGCTGTTGTGGTGATCACTAAACCTCACTGAAAGTAAGACAACTGCTTACTATATGTTGATGTTGAAAGTGTTGCCAGTGCAGATTGAAGATCCCTTGTTAAGTGGCCAGGACAACATAAATAATGCATTATATGGCTGAAAAGCACCTGCTAGGGAGAAGAATGGAAAATAGCTATTGCACATGCTGATTAGATAATTATATTGTGAAATGCAACAAAATCTGTGAAAATGGCAGGCAGATCCTGTGGCAGCCTTCTGCTGGCCGTTGGATTGGCAGGGACGGTCACAGCTGGATCATCTCCAGCGTGGTCAATGTGGCCGGGAAGAAGGCGCGGGCACGAAAGCTGTTTCGCCCTTATGCTTCCTGATCTGGACTTTCAGGAGTTACAACAGGCCTAACTGGAGCTGGTTTTGCTTTAAAAGGTACACAGGGATAGGTGAAAAAACCAGCCAGTCCATTAGCAGGTGAGCATAAAAGTCATTAAGCATCTAAGACCAGGGAGTAATGCCAATAAGGATGAATGAATCTATGTTAGAGCCTGAAAAGATCCACCCCCTTTTGATAATGGATATGATTAATAATTTATTTTATACAAAATTTTTCTGTCTACTATTAATATACATAATTTTAATAGGACTTTTTTCCGTTAAGTACACCAAGAGAAACAGAATGTGTTGCAGGAATTCAGGATAGACAGGATGTGAATACACCAAGTAATTCTGTTGTTTAAAATATATCTCACATTGTAGTCACTTTACTACAAGATGACGTAAAAGCAAAGAAAAAACCAAGATACTCATTAAAGATAAACTGACGAATTTTGGTGTCTAATAACTTACTCTAACCCTCCCTATCAGAAAATACTGTCTATTCATAGGAATTTTTTTGCTGTGGTATGGCAAAACAGATATTTTCTCCTGACTGTCTCTTGCCAATGCAGTAATGTGCTATTATGTGTGTGTATTGAGGGGAAAATAGGACCGTAAGAAATTCGTGTTTGAGGAGGTCTTTCAAGTATTTTAGTGCATCATCACTGTGCTATTTCCAGTGTAAAATAAAGAAACTGAAAATAAATAATTTAAGAGGCTAACTTAACCTAGATTTTCCTCATTCCATTGCATCACAAAAATAAGGAAGGTCTGCTTATCTGACAACAAGATATTTAACGTCACGTGTTGCACTTAGAAGTAAACATCCCACACTTGATAACTGAGACACCAATCACAGGACTGAAGCCTGGAATTTCTGGCTTATTCATGTTCAGTGCTAACATACCAAGTGTTTGTTTTTCATAGAGGGGCTGGATTGTTGCAGTAGTGATCCATTCAGGAGTCTCAGAATGGATGGATAGACTGGGGAAAGGGGAGATTGTCTCTGCATTGTGTTTGTAAGGCAGGTAGGTACTACTCACCCCTCTGGGGTAACAGAAGTTAAGGCTGACACTTGAAAATGATACTTCAGGCTCTTAGTTTTGGTGGCTGATATTGAGCTAGCACTGGTTTTCAGAGATGCTTCATGTTTGACTTTTTCTAACTAAAGCCAGCATGTGAGCAGCCAAATGGAGACTGCCTGATGCAAATCTAGTGAGTGCTCACTGGGTTTATGGCTGTGCTTCCTACAGAAATCACGCTTTGTTCCCTTAAATTAGGTGTAATGCTTAATTACATTGTAAGGCAAATTGGTGAATGGCACATCTCTCTTAGTACTAATATTACAGGTCCAAACCTGTAATTATTGCAGGTAACCTAATATTATGGGTCTAAGCCTGTAATACTAGCACTAAGTGGGCTCTCAGGTGTCGTAGCAAAATGACAGGGGTTATGCTGTGGATATCTCAAAACTGATTCCGTTCTATTTCCCACTAATTTTTTTTACACTGGCATCCCGAGGGTGACTCCAGTAGCAATGCCTGAGTTTTTTTGATAGAATATTTATAGCGATCCAACTGGTTTTCAAAACTCTTAGATTTTAATATTGCTATCTAATTTTCCATCTTAATTCCTTCTGTATACAGTAGGGCAGGTAATTATCTAAGATACCCTGGTACGAAGTAACCGACCTTGGCTTTAGTTACTCTTGGCTTTTATTAGGGTAGCACAGGTCAGAATATAATGCGTAGTCTTTCAGCAAACAAAAATACCCCCAAGACTTAATCTTTCTTAAGAGAGACAACTAAAAGTACACAGCCAAGGAACCATATTTACATGAACTTGTTAACTTACTGAGCTTTTTCATGCAGTCCCGGAGCCTGCTTTCTAAACTGAGTACACGCTGGTGTAGTTCGTCATAGTCATAAGCACCAATTTCTTCCTGAATCCCAGTGAGCACAGTAGACAGATTCCTAATTTCCTCCTTGAACTGGGTGATTAATTTGGCATCAGTTTTGTATTGTTCCAGAACTGGGATCAGTGGCAGGAGCTCATCCATCTTTTCTTTCAATTCCTGTTAAAAGCAATCATATGTCCATTAGAACACTTTAAAGGAGTTCAATCCCCTAATTTCCTTTAATGTAATATTTATGCTTGATTACTAACATGACTTGAAAATGATTATTTATTTTAGTTACGGATCTATTATTAGTCTATTTTGAAAGTCTTAGAAACTCAACTTAATGGTAGTAAGCAGTAGATAAAATGCATTAGAGAATTGTTTTTCTACTGAAAGGATTACCTTCAAGTGGATCTCAGCCAAACCTGTTGAAGGTCTGACTTCCCATCTAGAGGATGTAAACCCCCACTAAGTGTATCTTTCTTCAGAAGATGGTTAGGCCTGAATGCACAGTAGTGTTCAAGGAGGTCATACCTGGTTTACAGTGCTGTCATACATAGGATGAGCTGTTAATTTCTATTTAATTCTTTAGAATTACTAAATTAGTCTTTTTCTCAGTGTGTGTTGAGGACTGTTCAGTTCTGTTCCAGCCATAGTGATATATGCCTCTTCCTTTTCAAGTAAAAAATCCATGGTTCTTAATTGTGATTTATATTAGTCATCCTGCTGCATCACTAGGTGCCTTCAAACTTCCTTAGTTCTCTCTTTTCTGGACTATCATAAATGGCCTTTTTTGGCCATATGCAGTTGTTGTTGTGTGGCCAATCTTATTCTTAAACATTGACTAAATAAAATAAGGCTCCACTTTGGAATCTCAGATTGCCACTTTCTCAGATTTTTTGCCGAGTCTCATACTTTGAGAATTTGTCTTAGTTTGTAACCTGCATTGGCTGCCCATTTTTCATTTCTTAATTATACTTTTAAATGCACTAACAATAGGGGCTTTATCAAATTTAACCTAATTGTTTGAGGTGTTTTTTCTGTTTTGTTATTATACTGTAGAGAACCTCAAAGAACCTGCAGTCAGAAAGTCCTGCTTTACTGAAAAGCAGGCAGGTTTGTCCCTGATAGATCATCTGTATACAGAAATTTGGAAATCTTTTTATAATATATGGGAACAGCAGGACTTCCATAAGCAAATGCCAGAGAGACATGAGGGGATGCCAAGGTGGACGAAACAAGGCAAAGATGGAAAGAAAGCTCTGTTAGGTATGAGCATGAGGTGGTAAGAGAGATTGGAACAGTTAAGGGCACAGGGGTTATTGAAAGGGTTGAAAATCAAAAGCTGGAGCTTTCAGCAGGTTAAATGGGGAAGCAGAAGAGAACTAAATGGAAGGCCAAGCACCAGAAAGAGGCTGAGTAGCAAATGTGTCAGAGGTTGCTGTGGTCACTGAGGTGTGCAGAGACACGCACATACTTGTTACACCACTTGTCTCAAAAGATGCAATAAACAGGGTAGGACATTTCCAAACTAAATTACATGAGGATGCCAAATGCACTTTTGCTAAGGAGATATGAAAGAAGCTGATAGGCAGGGTCAGCATTTGGGCTGTTTGAAGATCTATCTCTGAATTTTTGCCTCTCAAACGTGTTCAAACACAGCTTGAGAGTTCTGCAGTATCTTATCACCTAGCTAATATATCCATATTGTCTTAACTGTTTTTTCATATTGGAACTACTGTTACCTCAAAATAAAAATTTTTATGTGTTGTTACAAGTACATCTTGCACACAGGTCATCTCAGTAGCTGAAAAGCTTCATTTTAAATTACCAGTAGGTATGTCATTATGCAGGGATTTGAGAGTATTAGTTCTATTGGTTCTGTTCTCAAGGTTACGGTAGCAGAATTGCTGAAATGGAAAGTAAGAAGTGAGAAGTCTTTTTGTTTACAGTTCAAAATTTTTTTATTAGTCAGTTTTTATTAAAAGCTTAACCTGAACCTACTTTATTATGCCTGTTAAAATGGATAAGTTATTTTCTTTTCCTTGATGACAAGGGCAGTAAGCTTTGTGAGAGAGAAAACAGAGTTCTTGTTACTTCATTTTGAAATCATGAATTTAGGCTTTGGTCCTGTGGGGCAGTCAACTGCCAAAAATCATGGGTCAACCATAACAAAAAAAAAAGCAAAGCTTGTGAAAACTCAGGAATATAAAATGTCTTTAACAGAAATAGTGAAGGTAATGAGTTCCTGGTAGGATTTATGCCAGATGAGGAATCATTTGAGCAAACTTGCTGTAACTTTTTGTGGAAAGCAGGTACCTCCTGCCTGGCATAAATGCAGATTTGACTGAAGTCACTTGACCATATGCTCAAGTGTGATCTGGATCCAGTTTGTACTCTTCGGGTCTGATCAATATGAAAACACAGCTTAAGAAGGTCTCATTTCAGTAAATGATATAAACTTGGTTTTGGCATTTCCATGATAAAATAAAAAATTGTTTTCTTCTGACGTTCCTAGCTTGTTGCTATGGTGAGTGGTACAAGAAGTAATTTGTATTGCAACACCAGTAGGTGGTAAATGGATTCTGGCACTTCGAGCCTGCTGATAAAAGAGGTTAGGCTACATCCAGAATGAATTTCTTTGTCTTGGGAAAGATAAAGCACTGGAATTTTAGTAGATCAAATTTCAGAAAGCCAACAGCATATTGTATTATGTTGACCTTTTAAATTATTCTATAACTTGTTTGGCTGGAACTCTTTTGTACTCCAGGCAAACTGTCAAACTGAAGTTAAATGACTGGCCAATACAAATATCGAATATTTAGAAGGTTAGAGTGCTGGAGTAATCTGCTACCTTTGACACTGTGTATCAGATATTCAAATTGTGATATTTTGTTCCCAAGGAAAACTATAATGAGAATACAGAATATATAATGGCATTATACAATGAATGTGTTGTTACTGTGGCAATGAGGGGTAAAAGGCAAAAAAAGGTGGAGATATTTCTTACTACCTGAAAATAAATGGAAGCATATGCTCAAACTCTAAACTAAGAACAATGACATAATCAATAAAGTTTGGTACTCAGATCATTAGTGTACTTAATTCCTGATATTATTAAGACCCATTGGATATTTAGTGTCTCTGAAAAATAAATTAGACCATTTGGCTATGTCATTATATAGGTATATAAATTTAACACCAATTAGAAAATTAAGTTCATTTTATGCAAATTTTTATAAACACTACAAAAATATAACATATAATTTCCCGAATGTATTTTCTAGAACCTATTCTGCTGTCTTGCTGTCTTGAAATGTCAATTTATCAGACTTGATATTTAAGTAACTTAAATATGCCCTTGTAAGCTTTTTTCCCTTTAAGAGTATTTCAGGTAGCTTTTCAGTATACACAGTGCTCTTCTGTATCTCTGCAACCCTTCTTTCTCACAAAAGGATTAGCTTGTGGGTTTTGTTGTCATTAAAATTCTCTGGAAATCTTTCTTTAATCACACAAATGTGACTGGGAATGACTGCCCTCCTCCCCATCCCAAATTCAAAACAGCAAACCTTCAGAGATGAAATTAGATCTTAATTACACTGGATAAAAATTACAATAACTTGATTTATTATAGGCTTTCTTCCCTTCAACTGCAGTAAATGTCAGGCAACACCAAAAGCGCAGCACTCTAGTTGTTTGCTATTAATTCCATTGGATCTCCCCATTTATCACTGGAGCTTGAATGAATATAAATGTCTCAGTATGACATGCACATTGATACAGAAAAAAACAGGAATCTGTTTATAGTGACATTTCTCTAATGACTTAATAATTAATAGTTCCTCCCTATTACAATTAAATTGATCAGAGCAGAAGATTATCATCATAAAGGAAGATTTATTATGCTTTTCCTTTTAATGATGCTCTTGTAGGAGCATTTCAAGCTGAGACCTTGGCAGTTCATGCATTGCTACTTAGCACATTGCTTCCAGCAGCCTTCAAAGTTATTGTTAAAATCAAACCTACTTGAAAATGCTTTGTCATTAATGTCTTCCGATCATCTTCAATTTGCCGAAACTTGGCCTTCAGCCCTTTCATTTGTGTTTCCATTTTTAAAACATACTGGAAATCCCTCTGAGTCCGTAGATTTAACACTTCAATAGATTGGGACATATTCTGAACCTGTTAAAGAAGAACACTCTCTAAATGCACTTTTTGTTGCTTTACTTTCTCCCCGGTTAAATGTCAGGCAATAAAACGTGCTTCTGTCAGTGCTTTATTGTGAGTCATTCATACCACAGTACAGTTCCAAATTCCATAACTGCATGACAGTACAAATACTGGGGAACAGGGCAAGACCTTGAAGCCATAAATTATTTGGACTAGTTTCTGTGAGGTAAAGAGAAGAGACCCTTTAAATACCATTATCAGTGGGCTCAAAAAAAGCTTTCAGGCAATAGAGTCTACTTTGACACTTGTCAGGTGACTGTTGTTCCAAAGGTGCTACACAACACATGTTTCCTCCCAGGCACTCTGGGAGGACAGGACTGAGTGCTGGAGATTTCGGTAAATATGAAGAGCATGCTTTTCATTAATAGTAGGCAATTTTAAAATAATTCAATATAAGGAATTCATAAGATTATCTGGAGATAACTTGGGGTGTGTCAGTCATCAAATAGGTGTTGTTTGTAATTCTGTAAGTAAATATAAAATTAGAAATTTTATCCAATTGTCTCAGCACTAGGAACCCACAACTTTTTCAGATGAAAAGTAGAGAACGTTCAGGTAACTTTTGTGGAGCAAGTGACTTTGTAGATATTGTGAGCACTTTTACCACAGTGAGGCAGCAGCAACTGTCATCTAGAGTAAATTGTACATACTTCTGAAAGTTTCTGTTATGAAAGCAATGCTTCTGCCAGCCATAAAAATGACACATTTTCCAAGTGCAGTTACTGTATTTCAGTAAGTGATTTCCCAAAACACGCAAAACTAGACTGCTGTAAATGTGTTAGGCACCATGTTGAAGTTCTGGCTCAAAAAACCACAAAAAATCTACCTTCCCAGTAAAAGATAAACCCAGCAGTATTCCTGCTGTTTGCGAGAAGATGTGATGTTTGAATGGATATTCATGTTTGAAACTAACACATGATCTACAGGATCTGTGGATTCAGAAAATACTCTTAAAAATAGTACACATTAGTTATTGCACAGTCACTGTTAGCAGTTCTTGGGATTTTTAATGAAAAAGGCAATGCTTTTTTTTTGCATTCTAATTGTTCAAAGCAGGCAAATAAAGTCCTTTGGGTATTGGAAGAACTTTGAGCATTTCCATTTGGTAGAAGCAGCATTCACATAAAGCCTCTAATTAAAAGACTGCATTGACTTAGTGAAGGAATAATACCCCATTACACATCCATGTCTGCCACAGTTTCAATCATAAGAAAACAGCTTTTAGAGACTAATGATTTAGGCTCTTTTCTGTGGCAGCTCAAAAGCTGTGTTGCAATCTTAATGCATCCTTCCAGCCCCCACCTCAAAATAATTTTTTTTTAACATCAATATTTTAGTATTTGGGAAATATGCTGGAGCAAAGACTGAAGTCTTCCTTCCTTAAGTAAACAGACAGCATGACAGGAGATAACTCCTCTTCTGCTGGTTCATCATTGTTCTCTCTATGCAACTCACGCCATGGGCTCTGTCACAACCTGAAACCGAGTGCCTTCTGCAGTTCAGGGGAGTGCAGGGAACAAAAATCTGTGGGCATCTGGCAATATTATTGGCACTGGAATAATTTTTCTCTAGCTAGAAAAATACTGAAAATTGTACCCTAAAAATATATTTTTAAGTCTACATTTTATGTTGCTTTCTGCTGCTATTCAAACCCTCTCTCAAGCCTCAGGTTTTGTACTGGTAGCTGTGATACAATTACTAGCACCTTGGTTGCATATGCAGGGAATGCAGAACACTCATTTGTGCTTTCATGGTTGCACAGTTTTTTCTGTTGATGCAAACCACTTCACTGGTTTTACTATACATGCAATAGTACATAATAGTGGAATTAAGAATTGGGTTGTCGAGGAAAATTTGCAATACCAGAGAATGAATAAATAGAATTATCTGAGGAAAAAACAAATGAAAAAATCAGAACTGTCTCTTCTGCACAGTCTGCTTTCAAGATGCTGTCATGTTTATATCTCATTATTTGTTGGTAAGAGACAAGAAATGACCTTCAGCAGTCTCATATGATTGAAGCAGAAGCTTTAGTTTAAATCCCACAGCAGCAAGCTAGTTTGAGGTGAGATTTGTAAGTGTTTTTACACAGAAAAATCTGCCCTGCTGTGTAAGGAACAATTTGGGAGGAGTGAACAAGAAGAGAAGATGCAACCTGGGTTGGGAAAGGTGTGATATAAGGAAAACAGACAAATAATGATTGGAGTGAGAACGCTCGTAGGGAATATACTCTGAAGAAATATTTTTATTAAATAACTCTTCAGTAGTTTGTTATAAATTAAATTTAGAGGGAAAGGCATAGATTTATGTGGGAAGTTTAACAATGAAGAGGAGGATTTTTTTTTTTGGAAGACTTACCTTCTCTAGCAGTTGTCTGAGTTGCCTGCTTTTGGCATCTCTTGAACATAGGTTTTGTTCAGGTGCAACAACAGTGCAAATGCAACGGCCATCAGGATCCTGGGCTGAACTATAAACTTGCCACCCTTCCTTGGGGCTAATCTGAGTCTGTAACAACAAAATAATAGCAATAAAAGGAACTGAGTGCATTTTTTTATTTGAAAAAACACTTTCAGAATATTTTTGTTTATTTTTGCAGTACAGGTTTGCAATGAGGTTCCTCTTAGTAAACAATTATTGCTCTTAACCAATTAGTTCGTTAGTTTTGCCGTATCTCACACCTTTGCAGTAGCTGTCTAGAAGACACTGTTTCCAAGGTGGATGAGAACAGTATTTTGCTTGTGATTCAGCACAAACGAGTTGATTCAATTCCTTGCAAAGGAACATTACAGTTTTCATCAGCAGAGAACAAACGCGTCCTTTCAGCCTAAATGACTTTTACTTTGGACTAATGGAAACAACCAAGCCAGAGAAGTACAACTATAAAAGCCCAGCGAGTGAGTGCTGTGTGTGACTCAGGCATGGGGAATTGGCTCAGCACAGGTCAGATGTGGGTTAAAGCTGCACCCCGTGGAACTGTTCTCCACTGGCTTCCACTGCACATACACCAGAGGGCAGAGAGGCTCGCTCAGGCTGGTACTGGAAAGTGCCAGCTTAGGTCAGGTGCATGGGGCTCACGGCAAGCATGGCACAGGGCAGTTCAGACATTGCACGTGGGATGGGAGAATTCTGGAAATTCCCAATCTGTTCTTTTTTTTCAGCAACCATAATCGAGAAAGAAAGGCAAAAATAAATCAGGCTTGCTTGCAAAGCAGGCTCACACTGCACTGCATTTGAAGTTTGTGTGGCACTAGATATCTGTTTAATGGGATGTATGAAAATAGCACAAGAATGAGAAGAAGTGATATAATTACAGGATTGAAAAGGTTCAAGTGAGGAATTAAAACTGATAGATACAAGAAGTAGTTTTTTAACTCTTTTGAAGTTGTAATTTAATGTTGTGGATTATTCTTTCCGAATAATATAGCATTGAGTGCTGAATTTCATAGTACAGATGCTAATGGATGCTATTGAAATAATTTTGGGTTGGACAGAGTTGGAATCAATTCCTATTTATATTATAAAACTGTGCTCAGTGTCACCAGAGAAAGTGATGATTTAAACTGGCAAGCTTTGATATGGATGCTTTACTGGCAGCTTAGTGCAGAATGAGTTGCAGAGTTCCTCACCTCAAGAGAGGTGCAATATCTCTGTGGACTGAAGTAAGAAAAGAGCACAGACTTCACAAGTGACTCTTTTGAAGAAGTCACTAAAGATGGCAGTGACCTTTTACTGCAGACTTAATAGAAAAATCAAAATTGTGTTGTTCCTAAGTTTTGTAAGGAAAAACAGTGTGTCATACTGTAGATGACTTGACGGGCTGAGAAGCTGAGCCTTTTCAGCCTTGAGAAGGGATGGCTGCTAGAGGACCTAATCAATGTTTCTAAGTATGTGAAGGGAGGGTGTCAGGATGGAGCCAGACTCTTCTCTGGGGTGCCGAGCAATAGAACAGGAGGCAACAGGCAGAAACTGATGCACGTGAAGACCACCTGAATATGAAGAACTTTACTAAGCAGTGACCATGCACTAGAAGAGATTGCCCAGAGAGGTTGTGGTCTCCCTCACTGGAGATATTCCACAGTCCTCTGGATGTAATCCTGTGCAACATATTCTAGAAATTTGAGCAGGGAGGTTGGACCAGATGACCCACTGTGGTCCCTTCCAACCTCTCTCTCTCTCTGACTGTTAAAAGAGAAACTGGCCTTAGGGTTTGCCAGAAAGCCATATCCAGAGTTCAGTGCTAAATTATACTGCCTCTATGGTGCTCTCTTTGTCTTAATTTTTGTGGCAAAGTTAGGTTGAACTACTTAAATCTAGTTTAAGACATGGAGAACAATAAAACAAAACAAAATTACATCTGCAGAGGCAATTTAAATTGTTTTGGAGCAGCTATTAAAATTGTGGGCTTGAACAAGCAAAGATTTTCAAGGCTGTAAACCCCTTGTGACGTGTAAGCTCTATTCACTCCAGTAGTTTCCATGATTCTTTGTAGAACTTACACCTAAACAGTGTTGTCATGCAAAAGCGTGGAAACCGAATTTTCGTTGAAGTTCTGGAACATATTTGGGAACTGAGAGCTTCTGATTCCTTTAGGAATTACTTAATATAAGTTTATGAACAATTCTGATATTTGAGCCTTATACCTGCTATGTTTAGATTGGGAACAACTGATTTTACTGCATTCAAGTAAGTTTTCTACAGTGGAGAATGTATGAGAAAGCAGGATCATGCACAGTCTGTAGTAAAGCCATTATAATCCAGGCTTTGTTATTAAAGGTACTTATATATGCCAGTGATATAATGAGTGTCGCTTTTGGCTTTATCTAAGGTAAAAACACCCCCAAAACAAAACCACTTCATCAATTAACTTAGCAGATATTTTCTTACAGTGTCTAACAAACATCTGATTAAAAATGGTAGCTGCTATTTGGGAAAATGTTTCTCTTAGTGAGAGAGACTGTCAGGCCTGACAGGAGTGCAGGATTATTGACTGTCCATGCATAAATAAGCACTTGCACAGTATCAAACAATTCAGGCTACAGTTCTCTGCAGTATTCTGTGGTTCCCTGTACTTGGGGCTTTAGGGTTCCTTCATTAATTAAGATGGGTTAATAAGAGTGACTGTAGAGAAAAACAAGCACATGTGTGTAGGTGTACCTTGCTTTATGTTTCTGTTATTTTTTTAAGTTTGACATTTAATCCCTCAAGCAGAAGCTGCTGTGCCATGCAGAGAAAGAGCTAGAAGGCATCAAAACCCTAAAGGAGATACTGCATCTACTCCTCAAATGCAAACTTACTGCTGACAGGCCTTAGTAAACAGACAAGAAAAGAAATAACAGGTGGAGAACAGCAACAATAATAAATTATGCTAGTTCTTGACAATCTGGGGAAAACAGAGGAGTCCTTATAAAACCCAGTATTAACCACTGCCTTGGCAGGCTGCTCTACTACAGGATTACTTCACTTACCTCTAAATGATTTATTTTATCACTTGCACTCATACACTCTGATTAAACTGTTATAGCTGCCTCTGATGTTACTACAGTGATAGGGCAAATGGCAGTACTGTACTTAATAAGTTTGCTTAAATATAAACAGTATTTTCCAGTAATTTCAATCCTGGGACTATAACAGAGCTCAAAAGAAGATGCCCTTTACCTGACCCCTCATCCTTCCAGCTGAAGGGAGGAAACTGAGAGGTTTTGTTCTTTTTTATCTTGTACAACGTACACGATTTATAAGCTATGTCTGTGGTAGAAGAGAAATTCTGGAGAAGTGTGTGTGCTGCAGTGTTCACTGGAGAAGCTGCCAATGGGTAACTCTTGGTGGCAGTTAAAAAAACATCAGTGATGACCCCAGTATTATTGAGCACTTGGAGCATAAAGTCTCTCAACCAACATGTAAAGTTTACAGAAAGGTAGCAGACTGGTAATGTTTTTCTATGCAAAAATAACCCCATGATTGAAACTCATTTTCTTTACTTGGCAGATATTGCCAAGATCATATAATCAAGTTTTTATGATGCTTTCCCCAGCTCTCCTGACACTCCTGCTACCCTTCTCGAAACAAAAAAATATTCTTATAACTCCAACTGAAGGGACTGCAAAGAGCATTCCTCAGTTAATACTTTGGAGGCATTTATATCAGCAGTGCCTTCTTGTAGCCAAGGGAAGCATGACAGTTTTACGCTACTTGAAATCTGGACATGTCAGTGTAAACACATATAAACCTGTGGGTGTGTGTAAATATATATCTAGTTATAATAACTAGTGTGCATCTCATAGTTGCAACTTTAGAGTTGGATATACATGCAATTGTGAACTTTTACTTGCTATATCACACTGTCAGGAGATCTACCAAAATATATTGTAGCTCAGTGAGAACAAGTTACATTTCAGGAAAATAAAATAGAGCTTTTTCTTGTGTTCTCATCTTCTTGCTGCTCTAAAAGACAAAAGACTTTTTTCTTACAACATAATTTATTTTGAAGTAGTAATATTTAAAGTCTGAAGACTGATTTTCTGCAGTTGTGTTTATCCTGCATGTATGTATTCAACTAAAGAAACGCTGATTAGTAAATGCATCATTTTGAGTTACAAATACAAAACTAAGTTCTGAGGATTAAGAACTACTATACAAATAGTTACATTAATATTTTACATAACATAGTATTATGTAAACATCTGATTGCAGCTGCACAAAAAGATACACGGACAAGAGCGTTTTACTAAGCATTTAGGAAAATGACGTTGTAATTTAATTTATGAATACCAGTATAGAGTTCCCTCTTGTCCAATTAAAGTGTTACTTGAATATTTAGGCTTCTTAAGAGTAGTTAATCATAGCTTTTCTGTAGGTTTTCAGTAACAGAGGCTGCTCTATATGAGCATCAATGATACAAAGTGATACTTGTCATTTGTGTTATTCCTATTATCAGTCTTTCTAAAATTCTGGTATCCAACCTCCTGGTACCAATTTTATTTATTATACAGCTATTTACTTGCTTAACTGTACTGCAGTGAAGAAAAATAGGGAAGCATCAGACCCTTTGGATATTGGAGTGAATAGTTAATATATAACATTATACAGTTTTCAAAAAGAAACCTCCTGCCAAACAGAAATTTTCTTTATAATGCAGTGCATTTTTCTGGGGCAGTAAACACAGGAAGAGAAGTGCAGACAAATGAAATTACATTGCTGTACTCTTTTTAGAATTTCATGCTCAAGATGAAGGCATTTGTTCTTAAATATTTAAGGATGCTATTTTAAAATCTTTCCTTGCATAGTAAGACCACAACATGCTCAGCAGTGTGCAGTTTTACGATGCCCAGAGAGAAGCATGCATTAAGAGATGATAGAAAGATTAGTAGCTTAAAAAGAGATTTACAAAGAGGCAACAAACCTGAAGCTTTTGCTGGCACTTAAATACTAATTCAGCATTAAGATGGCTTGCAACATATCACAGCTACTTACTAGAGTATCTGAAGTGGTTATTCTGGTGGTATTTAGTCCTACCAGAGATGGGAGAGTTTGGGACATCCAGTTAGAGATCATTGCCATGGTACTGAGAGCAGCACCAAGCTTCAGCAGTGGAGGACTCATTGCTGTGGAGCTAATGAGTTTTCATAGTGAGTGATTATCATCCCAGAGCAGGCTGGCGGTGAGAGGCGTGACTGCAGCACACAACATCCACAGCATGAAAGGAGATCAAGCTGCCCAGATTTAATCATCCATTAAAAACACGCATATCCTCATTTGCCCTCTGTCTTTCTGCTCTAACAGATACTTATGACTGTCTTATGCTGACCACTAAATAAACAATCTTTTCTGTGCTAATAATCCCTGCAGTTTGGAGTGGGAGATGGCATGGGTGAATTATCTCTTCCTAGGTGCTAGACACTCGATTAGCCCTTAATTAATTCATTCAGTCCTTGCAGAGTGATATGTCTGAAACGCAACAGCCCAGGCACAAATAATCCCCATCACTGCTTTGGTAGAAAAATGCTCCAGTCTGTTTCTGAATGACACTGTACTTGTCCATGGAGAAAGGGAGAGCTCTCAGCCTACCCATCAAAGCACCAGCACCTTTCTGGACCTTTCCTGATTTTGTTGATCTTCCATAAATTGCAAACAACACTGACTTAATTATTTGCAGAAGTTGTTATTAAGATATTGTTTATTCCTAAAAGAACAACAAAGAAGTAAAGATTCACATTTCTCAGTGTTCCTGTTAGTTTACAAGTTTTTATACCAAGAATTATTGCATTACTGCCAGGGTTGCCAGACTCAGTATGCCTTCACTGCCGCTTGGATGGGATTAGAACCTAAACTGGGGGTTGCACATGTAGCATTTTTGAGGTTTCTTTTGTCCCTGCTGTTAAATCTGTTCTCCAGTGCTGCAGAATGCTCTCCAGGTTCAGTAGCAATTTATCTTACTAATCAATTTAGCAAGTTTGGGGGGGGGGAAAGAAAAAAGAGTGTAGGAATCATTGTGTCATTGAGGCAACTTTACTTTTTAAGAATTATTTCTGAAAGAAGAAGTGCTGACCAAGGACTTGTAATAGCAATTATTGAAGAGAAAAACTTGCTTAAAGTTTCCAGAGAGACAGGCTACTACATATCCTCCAGAGGTAGTCAGGAACTTTGTTTTGGAATTTGCTTCCAAAACCCTCTATTTTTTATTCAAGAATTTTGGCAGTTTGTACAAGGGAAACCTGCATGCAGTGAAACTGAAGGGCCGTATTTTTTTGGTGTGTGTCATTGTGAATGTAGTTATTAAAGCTACTAAACCCCTGCAAAAGGTTCTTCAGATTCTCAAAGCTCATACACCAATCAAGGCTAGACCATTTCTCTTCCAGCATTCATTCAGAATTATTTCCATAAATCTCTGCAGTTCAAAGAAGACACATGGAAAATTAATTTTTAAAAAAGAAACTGAAAAACCCATTAAGAGCTATTACATAATCTTATAAGAAGTCTTTCAGCAATAGAAAACAGAAAGAAAATCTGTGTATCCAAGTATGAAATGTCTTCTGGTAGTTACAGAGTAAGCTGAGCTGTGAAATGCTTCAGATACTCAAAAAAGCTTAATTCACTGGAGAAATGAATTTGAAAACAGTGAGAGAATATGAATTCGCTTATGTAAAGTTTCCACACAGGAAAATAGGCTTTTTACTAGCTTGTACATATAAACATTGCCGTAAAAGACCTAAATATGAAAACAATAATATTAAACACATTTCAATTTTATTTAGCTGTAGCATAATGAATTCACACACTAGTTTGGTGCATTTTGACTTATTTCACATCCTTTATCCAAAAGTCCTGGGACAAACTAGGGCTGTTTTCTCCAGAGAAGTAGAATTGTTTGAGAAATAATTAACTGATAGTTGCTGATGGTTCTTTGTAAGGGCAGATTGAGAAGTATATGCCCTTTCTAGAGAATATGCTTTCACCAGCTCATCAATGACATTAAGTCAGGTGTCTCCACAGACAGTAGAAGTACTGAGCATGGAATTTTCAGTCTGTTACCCACTGCATGCTTCTGAACTAGTGCTGGTGAGGTGGCATTCTTCCTGAACAGGTCGTAGCTATCTGCTTCACTTTTCATGCTTCAGGGAGCTTCCTTTGAACGAAGACATTGCTCTGAGAGAACATTTTCCTGTGTTTTTCACACTTCTTCTCTTGTGCTCTGCCTTTAGCAATCCCCAAGTCTAGAGAACAACAAAGTAGTGTGGCTACAGAGGGTTTAATTCACTACAAAAGCTGACTGGAATGGGAAGCAGGATGGGCAGTCTGCTGTAGGAAAGCCTGCAGTTAATTGGAACAGTGGGGAAAGCAAATGGGTGGGGATGGACTAACTGAAATTAAAAAAACTTCCACCGATTTCCTGCCATTTTAGTTTTCAATAGCATTTACATTAGATACACAATAAAAGCTCATAAGCTTTCCCCTCAAATGTGTGGTATGATGATAGATCTAATGGGAGAAAAAGAGCTTCTTTTCTAAAATATAAACAGGTATCTATTTAGTAGAGAATTACTAGATTGTAGAGAGACTCCTTTTTTTCTTCAACAGATGCTGGAAATCTGTATGCTTTTAAAGGGTACTGGAATTCCTCGTCTTGCTGTGAACATTCACATGGCAGGGGGAAGATGGTGGATGGTTCTGGGTCTGGAATTTGTTGCAGTTTTGCTGTTCTTAGGAAACTGTAGGGATTGCATATAAGAATTTATGCAGAATTCCTCCTGGAGTAATCCTCATGCTTAATGTATACTTTGGTTTTCTGTCCTCAAAATATGTAGTATTCTGTTGAGGATGAGTGAGGTAGGTGAGTGGGCTTTCATTGAGGATAAATTTTTAAAAGCTGAAGGAGCTGAAGCTGAAATTCCCCATGAACTTATATCATATGTAATCTTTGAGAGAGCTTGAGCCAAGAAAATCAGTAACTTCTGTTGTAATTTAATAACATATGCAGTTTCAGCTGGCTCTGACTGCAAATAGAGGTAAGAAAACAGTGACCCAAGATACTTAGAACAGAAGACCATTTAGACTGTGAAAATGGCCTGTCTAACTGACCCTTCCTCTGGTTAATGCATGCTTAGAGCTCTTGCAGTCAGCATTTACAGACCCTTAAACTGAGGGCTGCCTGTGGACTGTCACATTTAAAAGCCACAGGTAAATTTGTTCAGTCCCTTTTTAAAATCTTCATGAATCTTTGCAAGTGCGAAAAAGAAATTAAGACAGTAGAAAAGTAGAATTCTGTGTAAAAGGGGAATTTTGCCTTTGGAAAAGTCTTAATGGGCTGTGTCTGCTTCTGAATACAACAGGGCTGGGGCAGGGGGTTGGACACTGGTCCGTACCCCTGTACCTTTTCCTTCTCTGCCAGGGCATGATTTAGGGTTACATGGTTTGGGTGTGGATGCAGCATTTCAAGAGGGAAAGAGAATAGTTTTGGTGCGTGGAAAGGAGCTGTACCTCAGAGTTCAGAAAGCATCTCATCTCCTTTTTATCCAGAAAGCATCTCATCTCCTTTTTATTTAGTAGCATGGCTGTATTTGCATTTGGCCAAGTGCTGTCTTTGGAACTGAGAGCAAAGGAATCATCTACTGTTTGATTTCTGCTGCATTCTGACAAACAGGCCTTTGTCTGTTATGTAAATTAACAGCTTTACATTACAGAAATACTTGGCTTTATCCTCGTTTATTTCCTGATGCAGATAATTGTCAGGACTGACTAATGAAAAAGTGAAGTGGGGAGGGTTATCCTGCTGACTTGCCCTCCATCCCGGGATGTTTCATACAGTCTTTGGCAGGTCTTTCAAGCTGTCACATCATACTGATTCCCTCTGCTAACATATCGCTGTCATGTCCTCCATAAGGATGAAAGAGGGAAAAATTTTTCAGAAGTCTAACCTAGTGCTTACTCTCAGTGGTCTGACACCTCACAGGCTGGGGTATATATAGATGCTAATCAAAAGTTTACAGGTTTAACCAGCATGGCACTTAAAGGCATTTAAAGGCTGGAGCATCCTACTGCTAGGATTTTCTAACAGTGGTGGCATTAACAACATTTCCCTCCTGAGATATGAAGATCTCTTTCTGTAGGCAGAAAGACCGAGAAGGAATTTACGTGTCCGTTCAGAAAGCACCACAAACTTCCTGCAAAATCTTCAAATAATAAGATTTTGTGGACATGTCTCATTTCAAGCAAATCTATTTTTAACATACACTGCTTTGTGGCACCATCCTGGAAGGACTAGTTTACTTGCAAACAGAAATTAAAGCATATAAGGAGTATAAGTGAATATTGAGAAAATTTTGTGGGCAATCTTCCCTGCAAGACAGAGCAGAGGTGTTATTCAGAACACCATGGCCAAACTCCAGAAGTTAACTGGGTTCTGTCCAGCAAAATGCTTCCTGCAGTTTCAGCTGGATACTATAATCTGTTCTGAAGGCTGTAGGGCTTTGACTACAATCAAACAGCTGCTGTGTTTTGCCTCAGAGATGGCTGCATTTTAGCAGTGGGTAAAACAGTCTATGTATATGCTGCAAAGCATGATCTGAGATCAAAGATGCCATAAAATATTTTAATGCTTAAATAAGGGCAGAGAAAGCAAACACTTGCTATTTTGTAAGGCTGTAACAATCCTGGAAGTTTCTGACTTGAATAATTCTGAGAACTGAAGATATTTATTTGGAAGTGAATCAAAACTCTATTACTTGCAGAAAAATCAGAGTGTCCCACAAACCTTATTGACATGACATACTATTCTAGCTGCCTTTTTTATTTCCTACTTGTATAGAAGTTTTAAAACAGATTTCATGTTAAAGGATTCAACTGCTTATTTTTATGATTTTTCTTTTCTTAGTGGTGTTATTTAAGTTGGTGTGTGACACTGAGAAGCTGAGCTAGGTCCATCCTTGTGAAGAATGGGTGCTGCCCCCATAGGACTGCTGAGGGCTGGAATGTTTACAGCAACTGTAGTTTTTCATGGATGAGGAATTTGGGTGTCCAATTTGAAGGCCCAAAGTTCCGTTCCCAGCCTCTCATGAGCAAAAAGAGAAATTTTCTAAATTGATGCTGTTGTCTGCAGATAGTACTGTGAGAAAGGCACATCTGTAATGTGCAGCAACAAACAAATCAAAATGTAAATACAAAAAATCCCACAAAGGTGTCCCAGATCTTGTAAAGATCAGTGCTTTTGGCTCTCAGGCAATAACAGTGGCTTTTACAACAAAAACCAGTAAAATACAGTTTAATAAAATAAATAATGTATGGTTTAATCTTGGCTACTATTTTCTTGAAGTGACAAAATGCAAATTTTTGAAGTGTTTATGCGTGGCCTGGTGGCAGCCGTGTGCCCATCCTGTCACCTCGGGTGCACTGCATCCTGTGTGAAGGCTGATATCCCTCCTCGAGAATTAACAAAATCCTGAACTGGTCAATATTCTTAGTATTGGAAGCTGCCTCTTTTTTGGGACAAAAAAGGCTACTGTAGCTCATACAGCCTATGATTTTCCAGGATCTCAGGCTCAGCAAATGTTAGACAACCACAGATATCTGCATTGTTTCGAAAGGATTAATTTGTATTCTGACTTCCCTTTCTCCATTGCTACCAGCAGTTTCATTCAGGTGTGACTGACATAGCACATTGCAGACTTTCAGTATCAGCATAATCCTCAAAAAACTCAGACAGGCAGGAGTTAGCAACTATTAGGACAGGCTGTGTTGTTTTGATTAGAAGAGAGCGGTGTACATTGAAAGTTCTTGTAAAAAATTCTCTGTGATTCAGTGTAAACCCTGAGATAAATGTAAATATTTTTTCAAACTTGTGGCAAATAAAAACCAGTGAGAGTCTAAAAAGCTATGTTCATAATACGACTATGTAGTTTGCATGGTGGTCCTCGAAGCTTAAAAATTTCAATGCTTGTTATTCCTCACCCTGTCACGTGTTATCCTTTACTCCCTTCTTCATGTGTCTCCACTCAGGCTTTGCATTGTGTTTTCTGAATTAGAAATTTGTGATCTTGGCCTAACAGTGGGTGATTTCTCAGTTATTACAGAACGTGATTGCAGCAGATGAGGAGATGGTGGAAAATGGCTGGGCTTTGTGTTTGCAGTCACACAGAGGAGTGTCTGATCCTACAGGCTGTGACAGCCAAAGGGAGCAAAGCTTTTACAGCACAGTCAGCAGTTCTGACAGCAAACTGATCAATGACTTAGCCTACACAAAAAGTCCGTGTTTCAGCTTCCAAATGTAGAGCATTCTTAAAAAAGTATCAGTACACATCATGTCACATTATACTTATTCTTTAACAGTTGCATTTTATGACCAAGGAAAAAGGATCGTTCCAAATTTAGGACATGATTGGAAATTTTGCAGTTTTGCAGGGTTTGGTGAGCTGACAACAGAGGAGTATAAATGATGAAGACTCAGGTGATACTACATCAAAAGCCTTCTGTTCACTGACACGCTCCATAACCTATATTTTTTAAATGTCTTTTCAGCAGTTTAAGGCTATTTTTTATCATCTCCAGAAGTTAGTCCCTGTGTGCAGGCATAATCCTCTGTTTACAATATCAAAATCAAAAACTATAGACATCACTGTTATCTCACAGGAGAAAATTATGACGTGTGAGGAGTGAGCATCAATGAATAGCTCAGAAGAAAACATTTCATTTAAGAGAAAAACGTTTCTCTCCCCATGAAGTTCAATGCAGGCATTTTCCTTTCTAGCCTGAATTAGGGGAAATTCAATAATTAAGAATCACAAAGTCAGTGAGTCTTTAAAGGACTTCTTAGGAATGTGATTGCGAAGAATAAAATTCATTGGCAAAGCTGGTGAAGTTTTACATAAGCTTTTAGATCTAATAAATAAAAAAGGACCAAGATTTTGATTAATGAAGGCATTTACATAACCTTCAAGATTTGATATTAATTTTACAGGGAGATTTAACTAACTTATTAGCAAAATGACAGAGAAATTTAATAAAATATATCTACTAAATCTTGTAATTAGTTTCTGCAGCTTGGCTAACAGTGGTACAGAAAGTGAAAGAACTATTTGCACAAGGGCAAAAAAAACTTTGGATGCACCATTTGTGCTGGAGCTCCTGAAAAGTGTTTTCAATCCAAAAATGTAATTTTAAAAACATGCAGAAACTCATATCAAGGAACACAAAACACAAAAAGGAAATTTCAATCAAAACTACTATACAGTTCAGACTATACAGTTCTTTTGTGTATTTTCCAGCCCCCTGTCCTGACCAAGCAAAAATTCTCTTCTGATTTTTTGTCTTAGTGTGTTCTGAGCCAAGGTTTGTGTCTTCTGCTTTTAAAAAGCACCAAGACATTAAACAGTAAAAGTAAAACCTATTAACATGAAACTGGAAAATAGATGGATATATTTTATCCAATTTGTCAAAGTGCTGGCGGTGTCAGGGCAATTAAATAGCAATAAGAAAGCGCTAAGGACCATAATTGTTAGCCTTGGAAATCCATTTTAAATTTATAACTAGAATGAAATGATTTAAAATCTGTATAAAAAGAGATGGTTTGACAGAAATAAGAAGATGGTGAAGGAAATATTGCAGAACTCAGAAGTGGGAAACGGAAGAAGCTGCATTTCACCCATACTTCTTTTCTATTGACTTTTTGCTTTTGATAGATTATCAAATTATTCCTTATTTGTTTTCTTATAAATACAACACAGTCAATCTGTCAAAAATAAGGAGAAAAGTGACTCCAGATGGAACCCACCTCAGCCAGTGCTTAGGGAAAATATTTGTCTCTTTTGGAGCCAGCTGGAATGCCACAGGGCTATTTGCAAGAATTAAGTCTTTTTTGTTCTTTAATATATAATGCAGGAGAAAAAGGAGTGAAAATACATTCTCTACCATAAAATAAGGCTGCTGCAGGGAAATGCCTGCTGCCTGTGTTCTTATTTCTCATAAGCTCTCTTGCGGTCAAAAGGGAAGGAAAGCAGGTACATTAGTGCATGATTTTAGCAGTGCACCATCAGTAATAACAAGAACACTTGCCTAATGGACAGACAGTAACAGATAATTTTCAAGATGTTGGCTTTGTCAGTAGAAATAAACCCCAACAAACCACATATTAGCTTGTTGCACCTTCTCATCTGCTTTATACTGTTCAGGAAGCAGACTGCTGTGGATCTTATATCTGATGCAAGGGATGACTACTTGAGCCTGCAGACTGTTAATAAGACTTTTTGAAATTATCTCTGTTGGGAGCTCTTTTTGTTTTATTACCACACACACGTTTTACAGATAACACAAGACGTATCCTGAAGGGCACTTCAACTTGAATTTAGACCACATTTTCCTGGAAGGATTTAAGGGTAGTTTTAAAATAAAGCGCTACATTTTAGCTCTGGAGTAACTTCATTAAAACTGTCACTTTGCAATGGTTTTTGCTCACTGTAGTCTTAAAGGGAAAGCGTGACTTGCAAGATTTACACAAGAGGTACATCACAGTTCTTTTGGTTTGGATAGATAACCCCTGCTCACCTTGTTAAATTCTGCTCTGGACTGTGAGATTTTGGATAGTTTAGCATAGTAAGGATACAGATGAGTTACTTCACAAGTTAAAAGGAAATTCAGTAGATAAAATTAGTGACATGCACATTTTCCATCAGCAGTATGATGAATTAAAAATATTCTGATTAATTTAAACTATTAGATTTATCACTGGAGATTTTGTTTAATGTCTTTGATGCAAAAAAGAAACACTTTGGAAAGCTCCCTTTTAATCAGTTGGTAATAGGTGAAAGAGACAAGTCAAAATGACTTTTTGATCCTCAGAAACTCATCAATTAATTTGCTTTACATAACTGCAATGGTTTATTAGTAATCTGAATGGTATTTTGGGCGAAACAATACATTCTTTTTTCAAAGGCTTTAGAATAAATACCAGCTTATACATTTTAATTCTCTTGAAAAACTGACAGAGACTTGAAATACACTTATTTTGGTTGACAGGTTACTGGATATTGCCATACTCTAAAAGCAACACAGCCTATGGGAATGCTCCAGTGCCTGGGAAAGCAGACTACAAAAACACACTTAACTTGGGACATTCAAGCAATCCTGTTTTATCCTGAAATCCAATATAATGTTTTGCTGCCTTTCATGTTTGTTTATTGTTAGTTCTTGTTGTTTTGATTTTTCAGAACTCGTTTCTCAAGCCATATAAAAACTGCTGAATGAATTTTTTTCTTAGCAAACCCTTTTCTCTATCTGTTGGTTCAATAAGTGACATAACATCTTCCTAAAAATTTTATATACCTTACATACATACATGGACGTAGAGCACTTCCTTAACATTATTATTTAGTATTAGTTTTCTGTGCTAGTTTGCTTTCTGCATTTAAAACAATTGTGTTCAGAAGGAGACTCACAGATATGGATCTCTTTCCAGAAGAACTCTGTAATCTGGCTCCAGACCTTCCATCTTTCCTTGCAAGGTCAAAGACTTTCCCAGCAGTTGTAACTTAAGGGTACTTGTAGTAAGAAACTGAGGTATCAGACTGTAGACTTAGCTTTGCTAAGGTCTAAGCCTTCCTAGTATGGACTTTCCTGGTTGTTCCTTGAGGGTATGATGAATTGCCTATAAATGAATTTTGGACTGTGCATTATCTATAAGAACAGATGGAAAAATACAAACTAGTATCTTGATCAGTGTTTCTTGATGACTTTCACTCCTATTACGAATTCCCAGAAATATGGCTATAAATCCCTTGAGCTGATCATCAGTCTCAGAGACACAATATATTGGATTTGTGAATAGTCCTTTCAAAATGTAACAAGATGAGATAATACATCAAAGCAAGGAGGCAGAGTGGAGGAGATAGGAAAAAACTGGTTTACATGGAAGATGAGACACTTCAGCTTTTACCTCAGTAGCCTTGTGCTCTAGAGATAAAGCTGGAAAGCTAAGGCTGAATGTATAAATATTGAATGTACAAATAACATCCAGATATAGATGCCATTTATGCTTTTTACTCTTCCTATTTGCACTTTGAGTCTTGGAGGAATTAGTGTCTAATTCAGAAGATATTGTTCCTGCATTGCTGCAAGTTTATGTTGTCCTAGACTTGGCAAGGATGCTAGAATCTAATTAAACCAATATGGGAATGAAGGTTGGGAATCAGTAGATGCAAGAGATTCACATGAAGACTGGCAAAAATCTCTTGCTTTGACTCAAAAGTGAGGTATTAGAAGTCAGATGTATTAAGCAGGGAGTAAGTGGAGTCTCTAGTGCAGCTTGCTTGGCAATCAGAAGAATGTGATTATAATAGCTTTTTAGTGGGGTGGAAATATCCAATTTCCCCAAGGATCAATCTGGCTTAGCAGTGCAGACTTTGTGACTTCATATTCTAATGCTTACTTCACAAGATGCCTAATTTCTCCTTATGTAATGAACTGGAAACAACACAAAGTGAGAGTGCTGCTCCATTAGATAAAAGAATTCTCAAGAACTTTCCAAATAATAAAAGAGAGAAAACTGGCCCTAGAGTTTGCATGTGAAAAATTTCAAATTTTAAATATTAGATGCCTGTAAAGAAGATAATGGAACATATCATTTGTCTGTGAGACAATGTGAAGAAAACAAGTGTGGCTGGTACGACTATACAAACCCTTTAAAAACGAACAGAGACTAAAAGGGCTGACAGTTGGGAATACTGTGAATCTTGGAAAAGAAAAGCACCCTTGAAGAAGAATGTGGTTTATCACTTAGAGGTGTTACTTATGCCTAAGGGGTATGAGCTGCAATGCAGCTGTAACACAGTACACTGTGTTATGCACTATGAATGTGACCATTAGGATCAAAGCCTTCCAGCATTCATACAGACAGTTACATTGCTGCACAAAGTCACTCTTTAGCAATTATGAGGAAGCTCAGGCAATTCATAGCCTACACTCACAATGTAATTTAAGCCTTTTGAGTTGGCAAACAGTTGTCTGCAATCTACTGTAAAAGAGGAAAAAAGAAAAAAAGCACATCGTAGGCTAATACTGTAGCTGAAAATTGAGCTGTTTCAGAGAGAATGAAACAGAAGTGTAGGAATGAAGGCTGACAGAAATCAAGAAACAGGAGCTTTCTGGGTTTTGTCAGGATGTCTTGGGACTCTCTAGCTGTCCTGCACTGGCTGAGAAAGGATGTCTGAGCATGAAGTGCTCTCTGCATTATGACTCTCTTGCTCACTGTCTTCCTGGACCTCTGAGACACTTGTTGGCATTGTAGGCTGTGCTCAGCTCTGCTTTGTGCAAAGATAAGCAGGTACTCCTGGCAACACCAAGGCTGAAGCATTGCAAGTGATTTATGACCATGTCAGCCCTTCCGTTTTTTCACTGGATATCAGTGTTCTGTTTCAGCAGTTCCTGAAAAGCAAACCTGTAATCTTTAGGAAAAGGCAGCAGAAATGCCAAGCTCTAGGACTGAAATACAAATTTAAGGGAAAAGGACCCATTACACGAGATGGGGCCCTGCTCTTCTGGGAATGGCTTAACACCTGCCTGCCCCTGGGAAGCAGTGAATTAATTCTTTGTTTTGCTCAGCTTGTGTGCCTGGTTTTGCTTTCCCTGTTAAACGGTCTTTATCTCAACCCATGAGTTTTCTGGCCTTGATCCTTCCAATTCCCCCCCGATCCTGCTGGTGGGGAAGTGAGCGAGTGGCTGTGTGGGGCTTGGCTGCTGGCTGGGGCTAAACCACGACACCAAGTCTGAGTTAGTTTTACTGAAACACAAAGAAATGTACACATGAATAAAAATTTCTCTGACGAGCAGCCAGTGAAACATCTTTCCTTTCAATCAACAACTGAAGAGAATTTTCTGCTATAAACTATTTAATCTGAAATTATGTAAGAAAACCTATTTCACCTTATGGAACTTGACTGTTATTTCAGCACTTGTTTTTCCCTACTCATGATTCATGGATATCCTATAATTAGAGGAACATGCACAAGACTCTGAACATGGGTTCTGCCTCTGCTCTTGAACCAAAATATAAATTACTGGTTACTCTTAGGATGTGAAAAGAACCCTTATATTTGAGGAACCTGTACTGCACTTTTTGAAGAGTTTTATAAAATATAGTATGAATTTATAAAAATGTGTCATGATTTCCATCAATCAGTACACTGGTACTTGCACTGTTACATGATCCAATATAATTGACTTCAAAGATATTTGTGTTTTAGGGGTTTCTGAAACAGAAGCACTGAGGTAAACCTTTCCAGGGCAATGCATCCTGTCCCGTACAGGAGGGAAGAGCACTTCAGAGGACAGGAACACCCATACTTTCTGATCAAGACCTTGCACAGTGCTGAAGGAGGGAGGCTGAGGCTGTTTTAATGCAACATCCTGTCAGTTGAAATACAATGGCTCTGAAAAGCTTTTCTGGGAAACAGAGGGAAAGTCCCTGCTTTGGACTATGTTTTTAAAAACACAATATAAGTATCATCTTTTGTAACTGAGCAAACACTAACAAAGAAGTTCATGAACTGGAAGTGATATAAAGCCTAAAGGGGAACATAAAGCATGCCAATTATGTTTAGAATAATGTTGTTGAACTACAAGCCACATATAATTTGTGACAGTTGATCAAGCACTAACTTGATCAACTGTTTTCCTTTTCTGTAGCACAGTATTTAGACCTGCTCAGTCACACGTGCACATTCCATTAGACAGCTCAATGCCTGGTTACAACTTACCAGTGAGAACTCTGTAATGCTCAGGTGATAAATTCAGGAAGTGATTTTGAAGACTTTAGAGCAAAAGGGAAGAGCTGCGTGGCCTGAAGTTTTTGATAGTTTGAGAGACAAATGTGTTCATTTCCCTTTTAAGAAATGCTCTCACGACATCATCTGTCAGCATAAAGCACTCAAATTTCAGCTGTGTTTCTAGGATGATGCAGGGCTGAGAGTTTATGATGCAGGTATGTTCAGTTGCTCAGTTCAGAAGAAATGGGTTAAATGTCTTTTTGAGCTTCTGTTTATAGTTTAGTTTCTATGATTCTGTGATTGTCTGGTGAAGGTAGGGAGCACAAGATTTGTTTCTGGGTGGAGGGAGTGAACTATGAAGGAGAAAAATGTCTGAAGTACCCAAGAGACTTTTTTCTCTTTTCATATGACATTAAAAGGTGGAAGGGGGGGTGGGATTCCCCCCAAATACTATTAAAATGAGTGATCTTAGAGGGCAGCAGAGTGACAGAAGACAAGCTCTGGTCCACTAAAACCAGTCAAACAGAACAATGGTGGTATCTTAGAACAGACAAGATATGCCTTTTAACTTCTCCTTAAATCAGTAATTCATAAGGTTTTAATCTTTTTAAGACACTGTTTCATGTATGTCTTTTCTTTGGGTTTGTGTGTGAGCCCAGACTACGAAGTGAGGAGAAGGAATAATTAAGGCTAATGGAGCTCTTGGGCTCACGTAACTCATATGAATTAGAAATAATTGACTAAGAGGAGGTGCAACAAAATCAAATCTAAAAGTGCTTCATGTAGAGTTCATAACAGACTAAATAACACTTTCAGACAGCTGCAATGTAATTTTGCCAAAATGAGATAAAGTAAATGCCAAGTAAGGGTCAAAGTGAACAAAGGTCCCTCCTGTGTCCCTCTAAAAATGTATTTTTTTCTACATTATTCCTTTAGTAAATAGGGAAGGAATAAGAATGCAAAGAGCAAGAAACATTAAAAACCAAATTGAGCTCTGGATCATTCCTTCACTTCTGCAATTGATACAGGAGTATATATTCCTGAAATCTCTCATCATTTGAAGTCAAACACACAAACAGAATTCTCTCTCTTATTTTGGTAAACATGTGAAAGCATTATGAACTCAGCATCATATTGTGAGATCAGCTGTGATTGCTGAGGAAAATAAGGAAGAATGAGTTCTGTTCTTTTGTTCTTCCCACAGGGAGCTATATAGAATTTCAGGACAGGGAGGAATTCAAAAACAATTCTCTTCCCAAGATAATCTGCCACTGCAAATGAGGCAGTGTGACAAGAATAGTAAACACTTTCTTACATTAATAGCAACAATTAACATCTTTGGGAGGAAAGGGGGAAACAATTCTTTCTTTGTGCTGTTCATATAATAGTAAACCAATCTAATGATCATTAAGAATTGTATCCCCAGGGCATAATTTGGAGGTAGATGATCTATATAGCTTCCAAAGGCTTTCTTTACAATCTTATAAAGAGAGAAAGAATGATCTTCATTCATCTGGAAAGGAGTTGCACTCTGAGCACTAGAAAAACTTGAAGGGTTTGGAACACAATTTTCATTGAGGACAAGGAGTCAACTTGTGTCATCTAGCAAATAATTCTACTGCACTTTTGTCTTTTCAGGCTCAGTCAGTAAAGAGTAGACTAATTGTACAGTGAGGGTTTCCTGACAGGCATGCTCTGGAAACTCCATGGAGGTGGAAGCTGTTGACGCAGTGCAGTTAATCAGCCATCTCCTCAGTGCCATGCGAGTTTCTCAGGGGGACTCCACAAAACTGCTCCATATGGGTTAATCGTAGATTATCCAAGTTCAGGGTCTTTGTTCAACCAAATTTTAATTCACAGAAAGCCATTAAGTATTTAAGTCTGAATCAAGTCTGACTACATTATTTTCCATTTCATTGTCTTTCAAATTGCTCCTTAATTTCTCTTTGGTAATAATAATGATTTTAATTTAGACAGACACTTCAACCTAAGGCCATCATAGTATTTTAATGTGGTCGGTCCAGCCCAGAACAAAGAGGAGTTCTAAAATCTTGTTACTTTCCATATGATATGAACAATGTGTGTTCCTGTCATGGTTATGAATCTACAGTTAAATTCATAAAACCCTGGAGTGAGAACAATGGAGGTAGAACTGAATGCCACATCTACTGACTAGCCGAATACCCCGTGATAAAATCTAGCCTGGAAGCTGTAGATTTGGCATAACACAAATATAACTCATGTATGGCTCAGTAGCATGTCTATATGCACTTCACAATGTATGGGAAATATAAGTGCATGTGAGACAACATCAAATAAATGCACTTTGTTTCTAGGTTATGTATAATAAATACTAAACACTAGGTGACAACATATTATCTCACCAGTAAACATAGTACAGGTAATCATATATTAATAATGTGAAGCCATTGTTATGCAGAACTAAATCCCTAAATTCTTATTCAGTTAGACAGGACAAGGATTAAGGATTTTGCTCCATATTGTCTCTTCACCAAACATAATTACTTGGTTGTGAGTGTGCATGGTAAAGAAATCATGTTGTCTGTCACTGTGTACAGAAAGGACAGAACCAATTCTCTTTTTCTCACTCTGCTATTACACTGTTCTCAAAATAGTCTCTGAAAATTGAGCTGGAAAAAAAAGAAAGCAGCGTGAATTCAAACTACTGTCTCTGTGTTTTGTAGATTGCGAGTCCTGGTGTTAGCAAATAATGAAACAGTGTCTGCATGATAACTAATAGAAAAATGATGAGCAAAAATCTTACCAACTGTAAATAATGTTTAGTTCCATAAGCCTTTCTGTGTATGAAGTGCAATTCTGACCGTACCTGAAGGTGGTTGTTAGTGGTGACTCTAAGCTTTAAATGTCAGTATATTGAGCAATCTACCTGTCTTTCCAAAAAGTAGTGAGCCCCACTGTGTCTTCTGGTGGAACCCTGAAGTGAGTGCCTTCAGTGTGGCACCTTGTTACACTGTAAAGGATGTCATGCTTGTGTTCTCTGCACATTCCTTTTGCTCAATGGCTCACTGGACATATAGAATGGGGACACTCAGGGTGATTTCTTTCCAAACATAGTAAATAAATATTGTTTAGGGGAAAAAAAAAAAGTCTTTATACATGCCCGATCAATTCCGAGTAACCTGTAATAGCAGACATATTTGCTGGAGTATGTGGGTTTATTTGAATATTAAAGTCTTACCAGAACTAAATATTGATGGAGCAGTTTTATGTAGCTAATGATGAACAGGGAATAAATAGGTGCATAAATTTCTTCGTTAAAAATCTTTCAAACAGAGGAGAAAGGGCAATTGAGAATTCCATCACACGTAAACCAGCTAAACTTTGCTCCAGCACTAGAATGGGTCCTGACTCAGCCTGGCTTCTCTGAGAACCTCTGGTGACAGTAATGATGTGAAATATGCCTTGTTATTTCAGCTTAGGATTCCTCTAGTAAGGAGGAGGGAAGGAATAAAATGGGGACAGGGATCTTAAGTAAGGGTGGCCAGATTCTGTCTCATTGAACCTTTTAGTGCTGTGCAGGTGTCAGTCCCTTCACACAGCCAGTAATTACTGGCTTGGAGATGGCAGGATCACTCTAAACTCAGTAACACCACAAAATTATAACAAAGAATTTAGTTAGACTCAGATCCTCAACTGGTATATTGCCTGTTTGACTTCTGATAGTGCTCAGGGGCTGCAGCATCTCTCAATTAGAAACAGAGACCAGAGATAAAGTAATTTTGTTATCCTCATGCACCACATACAAACTGAATGGTCAAAGAAAAAGGGTACAAGTTCTGGCATCCTATAATTCTTTTTTGTTCTTTTGAAACACCTTGAGTCCATAAAATCATCCAAGCAATATGCTGCCTGAAAAGATCCACTGTCATGTTTCTTCCCTTTAAAGTATGATCACTTTGTCTGGTATTAACGAAGAAATTAATTCCCATTTGTACTTTCCTGACACTCATATAAGGGATTTTACAGTTCTCAGCTCACAAGTTGCTTTTTTTCCTTTAATGAACCTTTGGAAATGACAGAGCAAAAATATCTAAGAAATCCAAACTTTTTCGCTCCCTTAGGCAGTAATAGAAAAAGTGTACTGAAAGTGGAAAATAAAATAATGTTTTTCCCCAAGAACTTGATTTGGAGTGCTGTGTGATTGTGCTTTTCTGATAAAATGTCTTATAATTCTGCAGCATGAATAAATAAAAACTGTAAACCAGTTCTTTGGATAGAGCTTCTAGGATCAGATGCTTCTCTGGTGTTCTTTGGCTTTAAGTCAATCCCCAGTCTTTGTCACTGCTGCCCTGCTGCAGTGCAGACAGTGCTTGCACCTACACCTTGTGCAGAATCACTAGCCTAGGTGTCCTAATGCATTTTAATTGTACCTCAGACTAACTTTAACTACAGCACACTCCTTTTCTAGCTATAGAATAAGGAAATTTATGGTCTTGATACTGTGCTATACAAATCCCTCGTGAATCCCATAGTAAAAGTCGCGTTATTTACTCTTTCTCATACAGAAGATAGATTGTTTCTCCTGCAGTAGTGTAGGATTTCCTCAAGACAAAAATCTGGACACAAACAGAAGAGGATGGCTTAGCAGTTCCCAGAAACGCAGTGAAAGATAGTACAATTCAAAGCAAATTCATACTGAATCTGTTCATAATTGTATATTCACAGTAGGCCTACAGAACATAAGCAGTGGAATGTGTGAGGCTCTATCATGCTCTCCTGAGAAGTGCTGAGAATGCCATTATAGTTAAAAATAGACTGCACTGTATACTCAATAATAAGGCTAAGCAGATAATTTGATCTAAACAATTTAACAAAATTATCTTCCTCTTTTACTAGAATCAGTCAGCAGACAGTACTATTTTCAGCAACATTTCTATAAATAATTCCTGGTGTGTAGCTATTTTATGAATAATTCACAAATCTGAAAGCTAAAATTTGAGCTACTTTGGACTGATAAGCCTTAAGTATACTGGGACTTCTTATATGAGTATGCAAAATTTGTTATCCTACATAAATGCAAGTAAAAATATAAACTTGTATTAAAAATATATTAAAATATTCGCTTATGTGCTACTCCGTCATTGATTTTGCTTGCTAGAAAAGTAGTATAAACAGTTTTTAGCTAGGTTCGTTTAAAAATTGGAATAACTATTTGTGGAAGACTTTATTTCTGTTTTCTTTCCTCTCTGCTGAGGGCATTGTGTTAGTAAAGGAAAATATTGAATCAGTTGATACTTTTCATCCTTATTTCCTTCGTAGGCATCTTGTGCTGGTGTGCTTGTCCAGGTAGAGATAATCTTTGATGGGCATCAGCTTGCTGCCCTTGCCACAGGTGTGGTAACATTCACAGCTGGCTGACAGGCAGAGAGAGGTACAACCACAGGGCTTTCTTTAGACACTCAGCAGTATATTTTTTAATGAAATATATCCCAGTCCCAATCTATTTTCATACTGTTAGTCTTATTTTTATTAATAGATCAGTGCCTTTATGAAAGACAAAACAGTCGTGAAAATATCATCAAACTTTTTCAGATATTTTCATTTTCAGGGTTTCTAGGCTGTTCCCAGTAGAATTCTTTTATCCTCACACCGTTATCATTTGGGTTTCTTATTATCTTCCCCTTCTAAGGCTATTCCTCCCACTTTTCGGAGGACCTAGTACATTTTTCACAATGTCTCCACTATTTAGCTCATTCTGCTAAGTCCTTATTACTTTCATCCTTCTTTTCATCACAAGCTCTCCCTGTATCACAGCCTGTTCATCTGAGGTTGATTCTACATTTTATTCTATAGGGCTGATATCTCACGCATTCAGCATTTATGATGTAGGCACTGTTTCAAATGGCACAATTCAGAAGAAAGAGTTTTGGTGCTATTTGACAACTGAAGTTTCAAGGTAAAGGGTGCAGGTGGTCCAGCATATAGCTTTGAACTGGATTTAGAGCTCACTTTTAAGAGTCAGCAGTGGCACAGCCTGTATACATCGTCTGGCACTGAAGGGTTTGTTCCCACGTTCCCATTACCTCCAGTGTTATCTTTGGTCTTTCAGCCAGTTTCTCTTCAAGGAAGTTAATCTCCAAGCAGTCCTGTAATTAATAGACACCATGGCACTCACACTGTGGAATAAGCCTTGTCATTTTGTTAGGCAAGAATTCCCCCAACACCAGTGACTGTAGGTCTGGGCACACCTAATGAAAACAGAAGTGCAAAGCCTCTCTGACTGGAAATGGGGAGGACGCGCTCTGTTTGGCATGAAGATGTCTCTAACAGGATGCTGCCAATTTTAAAATGTTCTGAAATCAGAGTTCAGCAGAAAATGCAGGGACTCTGAAGTAACATGCCTGATCTGCAAATGTGCATTGTCTGACTGGATATAATTTTAAAAAAGAATTAAAATGAGCAAGTAGATTATTTAAAATATTTCTTCAGCTTATGTTTAAGTTGATGGTGGTAGGTATGATAACCATTAGTTCCTCATGCTACAGTTCATACTTCGTTCAAGCAGACTTATGTTAAAAAATGGCCTCCCAAAACAATGAATATATATAAAAAAAGGCACCTTTAGGCAGTGGTGGGTTCTTCAGCCTCTCTTCACTTCCTGCCATAAAGCATTTTAGTTAAAATGATACTAATTGGAGTAACTGCTCCAGAATTTGGATATATGCCCTTGGAAGTCTAGCTGAAAGTCTTTCCAGTCCAATGAACAAGTTACTAGATCTGTCTGTTATGGACTTTCAAGTAAAATCAAACATATATGATGCATGAACCACAATCATGAATTCTTGCAATGTAGGGATATTTTCCTTAGGTAAACAGTGCATTTGGCTTGACATGCTCTTCTTTGTAGCTCAGAGGAATTTAATTCAATTACTTTAAAGATAATAATAGAAATAATAAAATTCAGCACATGAAATGATATAGAAGGGACTGGAAGAATCTGTCAAAACTTAGCAAAACTCTTTAAGAATCTCTCAAAACCAAAAAATGTCAGGTTCCTGGAAAAAGCAGCCATCCTCTAAAGGCAACTAAATATGGAAACACAAATGCCTAGCTGTTAGGGGCACCTGTAAGGAACATGGCTAGTCAGAAAGCATTCCAAGATTGCAAACCAGCAGTGTGTGGGTACAGAATAACAATCAGCATTTTGGAGAGAGAAGAAAGGAGAAGCCTAAGGACTTTGGTAGTAAATTAGCTAATGATAGCAGATTTTTTGCAGAGGAAGCAAAAATATTAGAAAAGAAAAATATCACATTTATTAGTTTCATAAAATCTGCCTAAGTTTGGGAAACTAATGATGGCATGATACACTAAGTCTTGAGAACTGTAATTCAAATTTATGACAATGGATAAAAAAAGTGATAATTTGACACAAAAATAGTTACTGGAGGTAGGGGTCCAGATTAATTAGGGAAAAAATAACATCAGTCATTCTTAGGCATCAGAGGCTATTAAAAACAGAAAATCACAAAATACAAATAGCTTATGCCCATGAATGCTAATGAGGAGGGGGATGTGTAAGCGTTAGACAATATCTAATTGCATATAGTTTGGGAAAATTCTGAAGAAGAAAAGATGTAACCTGGTTTCTATTTAACAGAAGAGCCAGGCAGTCAGGGCTTATCAGCCACATTTTTCAATAACCACTATCACTATTATCATCCATTTAGAAAGTGATTTGGGGAAACATAAACAAACACAAACTGGTTGTGTCCCTTGTAAGGTGATGGACTCAATGAACTAACCAGTCTTAACATTATTTGATTTCTATGGTATTTCTAAATGGGAAAGAGCTATCAGCAAGAGCAATTAATTTTATTCCTGAAAGACTCCGGTGAATGTAGTTTGAGTGCCGGGAGCATCTGTATGCACAACAGGGGTAACAGCCATTACTGTAGCTTTCTCACTCGACAAATCTAGTGAGAGGCAAATTTGAATATACAGCTACTGTCCGTATTGTATCAAAATCCCTTTTGTTTCATTTTCTCAAAAATCTAAAAAAAGCTCTTGCTATTGCCTCTTATACAGTGGCCTTATCAGAGATACCAGGGAAGCCATATCATTCTGTCTTCTTTTGGTTTTGAGATCTTCAAAGGAAGAATGTCTTTTCACTTCTCATCCAGGCTGGAAGAAACACAAATTAAGCCAACACATCATGTCCATCAGGGATAATTTCACTGTCTAGTCTGACAAGTAGAGGAACAGATCTGCCTGTACATCCCTCCACACACAGATGATGTTGAAGGAGTTGGAAGAGCAGATGAGTAGCATTCATCTTCTTCCTCACACACTGTTCTCTGGAGCTCACAGCAGGAGGAGGAAGAGGGGGAAACCTAGGACTGACTGAAGTATAAATAAAGGTATTTTAGGGAGAAACTGTAGTTCTCTGGCTGCTCTAAAATTCCGCAGTCTAGCCTCTGGTGACACTTATAAAAGCAAGTTATTGCTCATGAAATACTTTTAATGACCATTGTGTTCTAGCCAATGCAGTTTTTCATCCTGATTGCTTGAGGTGAGAAAGATCACCTTAGAGAAGGGAGCACTTCTTATCTAAAAGAGATAAACACCATGGTCTACATAAATGGAGTATTCTGAGAGCACTGATTAAGACAATCTTTCCATTCAAAATTCTCTTCAAATGCATGGTCTTTTTCAATGAGAAATAGAAGGGGAACAAGTATCCACATACGTCTCCCCGCAGGCTAAAGTTGTATTTTGCTGTTTTAAAGAAAGGACAGAACATTGCTGCTATTGTGAGTTCTCACAGAATTGCATCAGCAACATCCCCTCCAGATAAGGACAACAGCAACCATTTAAACCCACCAGGGTACCTGGTGGTTTGGATATGCTTATTTTACTCTGTCGTCACAGTGAAGTTACTCACATTCATTGACCTGAACTTGAACAGTATTTGCATGTGGCTTTAAGAGAAAAAGCAAGTCCAGAGGGCAAAGAAAGATCAGCAAAAGACAACAACAACAGCACAGAAATCTGAACTCCTTGAATTGTACTGCATAGATTGCTGATCACAGCAAGTAGTATGGAAGGGAAACGAGGTAGAAATGTATTTCTGTACCATCTGCCAGTATGGAAGTACCTATTTTAGTGGTGTCTGCAGAACTAGGATAGCAGAAGGTCATTAAAAATTAGTTTTATAAACTTCTTATTAAAAAGGGTTAGAATGCAAATCAGGTACTTAACCTTGTAAGAGCCACAACTAACAGATTTTTGGATGTCATAAGTGAACCTGTCATATCACAGAATGTAGGAATATGGTGCATACAGAACTTCAGGAGTTTTATATGCAAATTCAGTAGTGGAGTAAAGACACAGCCAGTTCTATTATTTACATGCCCTCCTACGTTAGAGGAATTTCTGTTCCTTGCTTCTGGTTCAGTATATTCTTCTGGGCCGGGAGACTTCTGTAAAACTGGAAACTCTAATTTTTGTGTGACATAGTATGGGATACAGCTTCCAGGTTACTCACTCATCCTTCAGTTGCTTTTTTTGCATATCTAGTTTAATTGTATATGTTACTAACATATGTACTGCTGAGCTTGTTGGATAGTAATGTCCATATCATTTTCATATCAACATATTAATCACAAAGAAAAGCAAGAGCACTTGCAAATTTGTGTTGGGGACTGAGGAGGTATCTGAAGTCAGCACGGTCCTGCCTGTTATGGGGCAGGCAGAAGTGGAATTAGGATTAGCCTTTGGGTTAAAGAGTCAGAAGGGAATTGAGGTTTTAAAAAGTCACAAATGCAGGAGAGCATATTCTTTGCTTATGGCTAAAGCTGATCCTCGTGGGAGACTGTTAACACAAATGTTTTTAGTGTTTTGATAAGTATGCATGTATTCAGAGACAGGAGGGAAAACAGGTCAGTGGTAATCTTTGTATTTAGGCGACTCTGCCTGACACACATCTCTATATTCTTTATGCAAGTGCCCAGAAATACCTCTGATGGCAGCAAACAGTATTAATCTGAGATCTCATCATACATTCAAACCTGTAACACACCTGCTTTGAGAACTGAGTGCAGGTATCTACAGCTGTATCTACCTTTTTTGTACCATCACCTCTTCTATGTACTGTCCGTTACTGTTTGTAACAACAGTTCGATGTTGCAGCTACAATTTTTCTATGTATTTTCTTGGGAAAAAAAGTCCCAGTACCATATATTGAAACTGCAGTCTTACTATAAGAAGATAGAATAGTTAGGATAATATTTAAGAGATTATACAAAAGGAATAGGAAAAAAATAGTTGCAGTAGGGAGGCTGAGACGGAAAAACACCACTTAATATGAGTAAGGAAGGGTATGATAGGTTTGTGTTTATAATCAGATCAATAATATTTGCTGTCACCACAAATATTAATGTATTCTAAATGTGCTGAAGTTCATATTTGTGTAAATCTGATTTTAAGACTGAAGTTCAAACTCAAATAACATTTACAATCTCATATATGGAAAATTATTTAAATGCTTAGTTGTGTCCTTGAAAGGGATACAATGAAACACATTCTGAAGTATTTTCCTATAGCATTGGTTCTAAATGAGGAGGTTCATGAAAATCTCTACAAAACTCCTTTTTAATAACATGTCCCAATAATTTGAGAATAATATTCACCATGTTGTGATTGGCTCTTGGTAAGAGAGTTCACTCAGTTCTCACTCTGAACAGAGTTAGCATTTTCCAGTTGTTCTAGCTCCCCCCTTATAGATTTCTTTACAGTTTGCAGAGAAAGCAAACACAATTTCCTAACAGCAGAGCAGTGAAGAGGACTACTTGCTTAAGCTGCTGTTATGCTGACTGTTATGCTTTTTGGTGAAATAAATAAACAGAAACATTAAATCACAGTTACAAGGATTGTTTAGTTAGAAGTCAGTGAAGCAGACAGATGACTGTTCTTCAGGGGCATGCAGGATGAAACACATTACATTTGTGTTATCTGGGGCTGCTTTAGGTTAGTTATTTAACTGATTTAAAAGTCTGAGAGGCTCAGAAGAGGTCAGAACAGTAAAATTTCTCTAATTCCTCTTGAGGAAAAAAAATTTTTTAAATAAATAGGGGTGCATATTTTGTGAGTCATTACATAAAATGTTTTTCTTTTTGTGAAGAGGCATAGCTATAGAAGCAGCTGGGTAAGAATTTACAAAATTCCATATCCACAGGTCTGGTATTAAATATGCCTTTGGCTATGACTTAAGTTCCAATTTATGATTGTTTACTGACTTATGAAAAATATGCCTGATTGTTCCTTTTGCTTTTCTGAGAAGTAAACCTCTGTCTGGAAGCTGAAGGCAGTAGATGATAGTATGACCAAAAAGTATATGCTATGTGTGATACCACCATGAAACTCTGAGTAAGCAAATTATTGTGTATGCTCTTCTGTCCATGAATCAGAGAATCAGATGGCTTGGAAAGGACCTCTGAGATCAAGTCCACCCCAATGCAGTTACCTTCTCATTCACTTACAGTGAAGTGTCATTGATTCTTGGAAGTAATGCTGTGACATAGGAGGTTGTCTCCAAGATACATTTCAAAGGACTTTTGTATTGCTACTGTATTTCTGGTTTTTACTGACCTTGAGGACTAAGAATTCTGCTGGCTAAGTTCTTAGGTGGAATGGTTAGTGTGGATAGAACCATGTGCTTGGGTCACACATCTCCGTTTAAAAACATGTGAATAATATATCTGATCTGGAATTCTGAGGTAAATCAAATAATTTCTGAAATTCTAAAAGTGAGAGAAGTTTTCCACTGTTTCTGAATTCTCACTATGAAAAGAATTCTGTATTCAAACCCAGGCACACAAACTATTCTCTAGGTCTCATCTTAAACAAAAAATCTACTGCCTTGTGGAGTGAAGCAGTACAATAGACTGCTGCTCCTGTGAAAGATGGTCCTTGAGAGGACTTCTCCCAAACTACTGCTGCAAAGATCTGTAGAAGGTTTTTGAATTTTAACTGGTTTTCTGAGAAGATTCAGTAAGAATGCCTGAGTGATGCCCTGAAGCATTTCTGTCATATCACAGTATTGAAAAAGGGGACTTCGGTGCCCAAAATAGACTGGACTCTCTCTGATGACTCCCTGTTCATTTCTTAACAGGCCCCTTATGAAAGTCATGTATTTTAACTTGAAATTTACAACTGCGGTAAATCGTTAGCCAAGTACAAACACCAGTTTTGGAGCTATAGCTCCATGTTGGTTTAACAGCTGCAATACTGCGTTTCCTGGTCCTGACAGTCCCTTCCCTGCTTCTTTTGCTTCCTTGCGTATTTTGTGAATCGATTTTCTTTCACTGGCTTATGACTTGGCCAAATACAGAAGAAAGGTGGAAGCCTGGCTACCTGAAGGCAATATGCATCTAATGGAATTAGATGTTACAATATGTCTGTGTATATACATATACATACATATACAATTTATTTTGAGATTTAGTCTAACATATAGAATTGTCTTTTGAGTGTATTTAAAGGAGTAGCAGTCATAATAGTAAGCAGCAGAGTAATCCGTTTTTAAACAGAGAGAAAAAAAGACCTCTTTCCATAGCATCAACAGTTTTATACAGCCCTTAAAGACCATATGATGTCTGATAGCACCCGTGCAGATGGCACTCACGTGCGTGTTTTTCCATATTATCTTCCAATATCTTAATATGGGTTACTTGAAATGATGTAGTGAACACCTTTCTGTGATTCTATATAACATGGTATGACACTGAGTGTAGATGAATAGAAAATATATGAAGCATCCTTTTTTCCCAGGGCTGAAAGGTTAGAAGGCACTGTGTTGATCACTGCAGGAAGAACCAGTGGTGTGAGCAGTCTTTGGTCTCTATGTGTTGACTGAAGTTACTAGAGAGTCACATAACTGGAATGACAGCTGGGAAAAAGCCCAGGATATATTGATAGTGATAGGATGTTCTTCAGTGGCTGTTGAGTCATGTTGCTCAGAAATGGGAGAGCAGGCACCAAGTGAGAGTTGACCACAGCCAGCAAATAATGATTTAGAGCATTCTTAAATCTTGTGGGCTTAACAATTATGTATGATTTCCATATTGACTAACTACTACTACTGTAGGAAACAGGGTCAATTAATTTCCAAGTAGGTAATGGGATTTCCATTAAATTTTGTAGTGCATTGTAGTCCTGTGAGTCATTTCCAATAATAATAGTATATTGTGGTAATCCTTTTTTGTACATAGTATTCTCATAAAATCTTGCAATAGGGATGAATTAATTTGCATTGCTAAGCAGCACTAAAGCAGGGCACTCTTCCTACTGAAAAGTTCTTGAAATTCAGGGAAAAGGAAGATTTTAGTGGCTATTTGTACAGTCTGACTATGTGAGAAAATCCTGATTTTTAAAATCTAGAAACACAGCCATTCCAAAGAATCAAAATGCAAGGTTTAATTAAGCATTCAAAACTGGTTTCAAATTTGCTTTTATTTTTTAGTGTTAATATTCCGCAAACGTCCTGTTATCCCAAGCCATGAACATAAATCACAGTTCCTTTCTGTAACTGTCCCTAGTGATACTGTGCTTACCTTCTGTTTGGGATTGTACTTGGCAGTTGTCTTTTGAAAGTTTTTGCAAAATTCAGATAAAGGAAATGAAATATATAGCTGAAATATATAGCCATATAAAATTTAAAGTTCAATAACTGCATTGAAACATGAACAGATTTTTCAGATCTATTTAAAAAATGCCATCTAGGCTTTAAAGCCCACTGAGCTTGATTTCTGTGTGGAGCAGCTTTATCTGACTGTAAAATGCTTGCTTGGTTATTCTACTGTGATTATCAAATGATGGCCAGCAAAGCAAACCTTACAAAAGAAGTCACATTACATACTGTGAAGGCCATTACAGAAAACTCCAGGTATAGAAAAGCAACACAGATATGCCATCTAGCAGTAACTCTTAGAAATGTCCTATCTTGAACAGTTTCTTCTTTCAAGATACTTCTTTCAAGAGCAGGAGAAAGGAAAGACTTTGTCCTTGCCCTTTAGCTGGCTTCCTGCTGAATGTCTAGCCACTCTGCTGGAAATAGACCTTTAATGAAATATCATGAATATTTTTTTATTTTGCTATGTAAATACAGAGAAAGAAATAGAATACAGTTAACAAATAATAACATTTAAGAAATATCTTAAATTGATACTCAGTAATTAGCACTAAGACTGTTAAAATTTATCATTAGTGAGCTGTCTTCAATTGTAACATTTCCTCACCTGGTCAATATTCTATATCAAGGTTATTAGCAAAAAAAAAGGAATTCAAAAGCATGATCAATAAATTACTGTGGTTGAAATAAAATGTTCATGTTCCAGAGACTGAAGAATAAATTATGTATAAATTTTTGTTACATATTTTACCATAAGGTGGCGATACTTAAACAGTTCACTATTAGTAAATAACTGAGTATGTTTAGCATAACGTCTCTGTCGAAATAGGAGTGCCTGTGGACAGCAGTCTTGAGACAGTGATGGCCTGGGTATTAAGTTAGAGTTTTTTTATTCCCCCAGGTATTATTTTAAAATAATTGATCAGTAAAATAAATTATTACCTGAAAATTATGTGGGACATGAATATTGTATTGTGTATACTTGAAATATCTGATGAGATTTATCTCCATAAGCAGAATAGTTTGTGAGTGTCAAGGGCATGTAAAAAGTTGTCTGTCTAGTCATGAGCTTACTGCACAAAGAAAGAATTCAACATTCCCTTGTTTCCTACAATTAGCTTCTTATATTTGCTTCCTAACCTGCAGAGCTTGCATAAAGTAAGATAAATAATTGAGTACTTAGTTCCATTTCTAAAGCGAGAGTTCAGTCAGAACTTGTAGTTCTTTGCTAAAAATAGCCTGTAAACATTTTTACACAATAATTTTTCATAGAAATATGAAATATATTGTTCATAGTCAACAAAATTAATTGTGTGCCATGTGGCTTCTTTTTTATGCTTAATGTGGTGTAGCATCAATTTGATTTCACTTTTTCTTACTTATGAAAACCCAGCTTAGTTCTGACACCAGATTTTGACTAATGACTCTAATTTTAATCTAATCTTAAGGACTTTTTAGCTTTTTTTATTCCTGACCCTTGACAAAGTCAAAATAGCCAGTAAAGAACATTTTAATATCCCCGAAAATGTCACACAGAGTGATGAATAAAAGACCATTTTCATGCCTTCTGCACACTATGCCAGAGCAAAAAGGGCTGGAAGCAAAGTTTCAAAAGTTAATTTATGCCACTTCATTCCAGGGCCTCATCCTGGTTTTCAGTGCTGGATGGTGACAGACACATTAGATGGAACATTTCTTTCCACTGTTATTTCAGAGCTTGAATAATTCTGTCAGTTGTTTGTTTCACTAGTGATTCTGCTCTTCAGTGGACAGAGAGTAGTACAAATTTTGCTTTTCCTGCTTTCATGCAATGTCTCTAAGTATTTAACTTTATAGATCTCACTAATGGTAACAGAAGACAGAAAAATAAAGAAAATGAGTGTGTGGAAACCTGTAATTATAATGTGACCATGTGCTGCTATTTGCACAGATGTGAAACTCCTGCATGTGCATTGCCTGATGACCCTCTACAGACACAGCAAGAGCTGATGCTTTCAAACAACTCCTATTTAATAGCATTGATATAACTGATTTCTTAGGTAATGTGAATCCTCTATCATCTCCTGCTTTTTTAAGTTGTCACTGTATCTTACTGATTGAAAAGCAGTCAGAATACTGCATCCGTAAATCAGGTTTCCACTGACTTGCTTTTTAGGTTCTGTTTTTATGTTTTTAAAGAGGAGAACCCTTTTTGTTAGAAATTGAGTACGTACTTGTATATGATTAGTACCTTTATTTTAAAGGAAAAAGCTGCCAGAAGAGCCGAACATTGCCTCACATGGTTGTCTGGTACATAAATGGTATCGTTAAAATGACATTCACCAACATACAATAGAAATTGTGGCAACACAGTACAGACTGCTGCTGGTAATAGACTGCAATACTATGAGAATGTTTTCTCAGTGCTCACTATTACAAGATCGCACACCACAAAAAGGCTAATGAGACAAGTTCTACATCTATAAAATACAGCACTACAGACAGCTGCAGACCTAGGGGCTGTAAGTCATTACTGCTCTTAAGTGGTATAGTGCAATTCCGATTTTTTAAATTACTTAATCTAAAATCTCCGTCACAAACCAGGCTGCATGGCTAAAACGTATTGTTTGCTTTTATAATTACTTCAGTATCAGATGTGATCTTCTGGTGACCTGAACACAGTTGCAAATAACGAAACTCTGCAGCAGCCCCGAGCGTGGCTATAGTACTAAATTCAGTGTCTTCACGTGATGCCTCCGGTTGCACTCTAAACAAATTTATTTCCATTCGGAGGCTGTCGATCCCTGCTTCCAGCGCCTCGCTGCTCCCCCGGCACTGGTGCAGTCACCCAGCGCTATAAACGCCTCCGTGCCTTGGGTGGGACGGATGGCCGCCCGTTCCGGCTGTGCAGCTGCCGGCCTGGGGCAGCGGGGAGCCCGCACCGCCTGCCCCGCCGCCGCTCTGCGGCGGGCGCAGCTCCTGCGTGCGGGGGTGCGGGGGTCGCGGCCAGGTGCGGGCTGTGCCCGCTCTGCGCTCCGGGACCAGGGTCGTGGGCGCCGCCCCGCCTCGGGCCGGGAATCCTGGGGCCGGGGATAGCCATTCCCGCTACGAGCTCTCCCGCCCGGCCCATCGGACGGCCAAGGACACGCAGCCGCCCAGCGCATCGCCCGCTACCGCATACGCCGTGTGCGGGCCGGCTCCGCCGCTGCGGGGCCGGGAGAACTTGCCGCCCGGCCGGGCTCCTACCTTGGAAGGATCGAGGCCGGCCAGCAAGGACAGCAGCAGGAGGTTGAGGATGCTGGCGGCCGCCCGCATCCTGATCCCGGGGCTGCCTCTCCGCGCCGCTCTTCTCGGTCATTCACTCCGCTCCCGCTGCAGCGACCGCGCCGGCAGCCGCGCTCCCTGCCCGCCCGCCCGAGCCCGACTGGAAGCGGCAGCAGCAGCAGCAGCAGCAGCCCGGGGAACGCTCATTCCGCGGGCAGCCTCGGAGCGGGGAGGGCGGGCGAGGCCGGCGCTGCCCGAGCTGCCGGAGCGGCTCCGCGGCCCCGTCCCACCCCCGCCCCTCCCCTCCGCCCCCGGCCAGCCCACCGCCAAACTTTGGGCCCGGGAGACGGCGGAGCCAGCGCTGCTGGACGGGCACGGGCAGCGGATGTGACATCAGCGCCGCCGGGAGGGACCGGGCGGGGGGCGCCGGGGATGCGGCGGGGGCCGGGGCCGGGCTGGGCTGGGCTGGGCTGGGCTGGGCTGGCGGCTCAAGGCGGCGGCAGCTGCGGGCTGGGCAGAGGCGCGGTCGGGCTTGTACGAACGGGGGGTGCCCCGTGCGAAGGGCCGGCTCGCCGGACCCCCTCACCCGACCCCCGGGTTGTCCCCTCGGCAGTGGCCGGCGGGGCTCGTCCCTCTGCGGAGGGCACAGCGTGCGGCGCACACCGCCCTGCGGGCGGGCAGGTGCGGCTCTCGGGAAAGGAGCACCTGGCACCGTGGCAGCGGGAAGGGGCGAGGGTGGGCTGAGGGGGATTTCCTCGGAAGGATCCTACCCGCTTGCTCCCTCACCTAGAAAGTTGAGTCAGGGCTTGACAGCCCTGGTGAGGGTAAAGCCAGGTCTCTGCTCCCCAGCTGGACCGTGGGCCAGCAAGGAACCATCATGTCTCCTTGGTTCGGCTGAGGTGGGAAAGCCTGTGTAGATGCAGGCTGGTGGGGGTCATTGGTTAAGGAGTCCCTTGAAAATCTTCCCAAGGACATGTAACACGCAATAAAGTTTCCTTTACATCAACCAGCACCTTTGCAGGCAGACAAGGCTGCTTTGCCAGCCGAGGCTCGGGGTGAGCTCCTCTCTGTTTCTGCAGGTCAGTTTCCCAGTAGAGGCTTGGCTTCCTCAGGGATGCACATTCAGTGCAGCTGAGTATGGCCCAAGTGAAAATAAAAGCACCGTGTGTTAACGTGGGCAAAGTGTGATAATGTTTCAATAATTTTCCCTTAGAAGACTCAAGATCTATGGGCAGGGTAATCTTACGGCATAGCCAAGATATAAAGGCGATTTTCAGCTTTGAAGGGTAAAAATGCATTAGCTTTACAGTTAGCAATTTTTTGGTCTTAGCTAGGTTCTCTGGGGTCTAGGTTGTGTGCTCTTCCAGCAGCTAGCACAGAAAGGTCAACACACTTTTGCTTTTTTTTTTTTTTTTTAGGTGCTATATAATGTTAACAAAGAGAAAAATGAGCTAAAAATGTCATTAAAAAGCAGAACTTAAGTGTAAGGAAACAACCTCCAAACAAAACAAAATAAACCCCCAGTCTTGAGAGGATGTTTTGGTTGAGTGTCTTATTAGGATAAGTGTGGACAAGGCATGATTTTCTCACTATCTCTGAGTCTGCAAGATTGGTTTCTTTTGCCTTCAAGAGCTAAGACCACTGCTGAAAGACAAATGGAGCAGAAACTGTTCTGCTTTCAGGCTATCTGAAAACATTGCATGTCCTTGGCATAGTGTTCCCAGATCAAAATTGGTGATTTTTCTTGTAGTGTTTTATTATATATCTGAATTTCTTCTTGAATTAAAATAACTAGATTTTCTTTTGTAGGTGGATAAACATTTATATTTTATGCTAAGATACCTTAGACATCCCCTTTTGGCCATCAGTATCTTTTACAAAGATAAAGTCTTTCATTTCTGTGGAAGGTAGATCTGCAAAGTATGTTTCCTTATGACATGGAAAGGAAATTATAGAATTTATCAATGAGCTTCTATTGACATTCCAGGATCAACAATGGAAAGAGAATCCCCTGTGATACAGACTCTATTGAATTAGCTTCTACAAAGAAAATATAAAAGGTACAGAAAGGAGATTAGTTAATAATTTTTTTCTATAGAAAACATGTAAAAGTTCTATTTTCTATGAAATAACACTAAAAACATATAAAAGCTGCATATATTCATATGGATTCAATATTAAGTAAAATAAGGATACCAAAGCACTGAAAGCTTCAAGTTCTCCAAAGGACAAAATGAATGGTGTTTTCACAAGAAACAATTTCCTATGAAAAAAGAACATAAATTCTAATGCCACAAAGGCAGCATTGATGGTATTTAGATCTTTTCTAGAGCCCCTCAGTGACTAGTTCTTTAACTTTTCCTACCTTTATTTTCTCTACAACTTTCTTCCCTTCTTTTTTCCCCATCTGTCATAGATACATGTGTATGAACCATGAAATTAATCATAGAATGCAAACTTCTTGAGGAGCTTCAGTGATGCATTATCTTTTTCCACTTCCTGATGCTGCTTGGAATATCTGTCTTTGAAATCAGTAAAATATGAAGAGTAGAGCTAAAAATAACACCAGTAATTCCCCAGGCCCCTTAAAACATGAGCCTTCAGATCTCCTGAACTCATCAGATACTTTTATGTGTTACAAATTAATAATTTGTTTGATATATGAAGAGGTACCAAAATATATTTCAAAAGGATAAGATAAAATGCCCCAATCATTTTCTGCTTGATTTTAAAAATCTATTAAGAAGGAAACAAAAATATGTTATAGATTTATTCCTCCCCGCTCTAGCAACCTGACAAGTAATATTTTTTTTGCCTGAAAAGACTGTCTGAAGACTGCTGAGAATCACTAGCAATTGCTATCTGAAATAATTGCATTTGTTACAGTGTATCTGAAAAAATAAAAAAAAAATTCAAGTCCTCATGAGAAGTTTTTGTTTCTGCTGTATGCCTTGATGGTGAAGATCTCTCTCTACCAAAGCTTTCAGTCATCCTTAAAACCCACGAAATTCTATGTGAGTTACGTTTCTTCTTGAGTTCTTGGTATGGAGATGGCTGCAGTCAGGGTAAATACTTGGTTGTGGTAGAAAAGAGAAGGGATGCCTAAGGCTTTCCTGCAGGCATCAGGGACAGAGTCGTAGCAAAATGGTGGCACACACTGAATACAGCTTGTCTAGAGAGAGAAGGATGTTCTTGGTGGGTGTGGCTGAAGTTACAACTATTTTTTTTCACACTATATTGCAAGATGTATTGCTGGTACTTGGAATAAGACAGGTGCTTGTTCATTGGGTACGCAGAAGTTGATAAACGGCATGTAGGTACCAAAATTATTTATATATAAATAAGTTTATTATTTATATAAATAAACTTACTGTTTATATATAAATAAGTTTATTGTTTGTATATAAATAAGTTGATTATATATAAATAAGTTCATTATTTATATATAAATAAATTCTGAGCTTGACAGCTTGGAAATACTGATGGGAGTTATGAAACAGGGCAACATACCTATGCATCTATAGAAAGATAGTATTTATTTATAGCAGGTGGCATCTGAAAACTTTGTCATTGCAGTGCTATCAAATATTTTTTCTAGACAAGAAAGCTTTTCATGAAATCAGTCTTATACTTTGCATTTCATGGGTGCTGAATTTTCTTCTGAGTTAGGAGAATGGTCCAGATTTGGAATTCTGGGCATTCTGATTAGCAGAATGAAAAGTTTAGGGAATTGGAGAGAGAAAGACCCTTGCTGACATTAACAGAGCTGAAATGTCCTTGAAGGGGATAAATGTGTCTTTCGTTACAGAAAAGATTTTGATATCTCAGTGAGACTAAAGAGAGAGTAAAAAGATACAACCAAAATTAAGCTGTCAAGCTAACTTTTATGATATGTGTTGTATTTAATTACATTTGTAAAGAACAGGAGAGAAACAAAACACTTGTAGCGTTGTTAAACCAGATGAATAGAAAATTCATTAAAATACTAATTAATTTAATTTAGCCATTTGAAGGGTATGTAGATGTTTAAGGAAATACAGGAATACTGCACACGTGGGACAATGTTCAGGACTACTTTCTGGCCTTTTAGGAGCTAAAATAATTTTTAGCACCCAATATAGCTACAGTATTTTCAGATTTACAGTTCAGTTATATTTATGTTTAAATCACTGTATAAATATAAGTGGGAAAATGTAAGTAAAGATTACATCAGTGTGAAATGTTGGAATGTCACTTTGTATAAGTGACAGCATCTATAAAGAATGCTTATCTACCAAAGATGCTTTTGCTAGAGGATTTTGGAACTCTGCTCACAAGCTTTCTGTATTTTCCCCTGCCAATGTGGACAAGGACATTACAACACAAACCCAACAGAGTAGCCTTTAAGTGTATTTTTGGTTATGTCAGACTTTTACAATTTTAAATATCATAGAGCTTAAGGATTATGATTCTCTTCTGCAAGATCAAAAAGTAAATTTATTGTTGATGAATGTTCTTAAAATTCTTTCTGATGTTCTTAAAACTGCATGATCACAAAGAATAAGTGAAACTTGGAGAATTAAGGTTGAAATATATTTTATTTCAGAATTCTAGTGCAGATAGTAAAATCTAGTCAGTTGTTTGATAGAAATTTGGGTTGTCTGACAGACTTTTAAAATCAAGAAGGTATGATTTCTCAGAATGAATAATGTAATTTTTAAACAGTAAAATACTTGGCAATATTTAAAATTGACTATTACCTCTTAAAATACATAATTTGCGGCCTGCCAAATCACAATTGAAGTTGGGCCAAGTAGCTGATTAGGTCTCCAGGTAAATCTTAGGAATCTGTAGAATGTTTAATATTAAATATTTCTTCTAATTTATGTATTTTTCATGTACTTTGCAAACATGTACTGCAGAAGCAACAAAGAGCAGTATGCCGTGTGATGACAAATGTATGAATTTACTTTGATAGTAATTCTCTAAACATTTATATGCAGGCAAAACTAGTTTGTGTCTCATAGCATATATATGAATATTTATTGACCAAAGTGTCATAGTAAAGAGGCTGCTTGCAGCATTCCAGTGTAATAACATGATGCTTATGGGGATTGAAAGGACCAGAGTATCCTCCGCTACTGATTATTGGTGACTTCTCAGGGCTCAGCGTCTTGCAGGACTGGGTCTTGGAATAATAAAATAATAAGGCATCATTACTGAAAGCTCAGTTGCAATACCAGTCTTTGGCATAATCACTTAAGGTCACCAGTATTAGCAAAAAAGTTTAGGTCATGATTGTAAATGATGGTGAAACATTCTGATGGATTTTATGTTTTGTTCTCTTTTAAGGTTTTGAATGTCTCCAGCACACCTGATGTTTTTCCCCAAATGAAGAATCAGTGTATCTCTGTCTTCTGTGCAGAAATTTCTGCTGGAATGGAGAAAGAAAAGTTTGCATAAGAACTTGTCACAAAGGCAAATGAGCTTAAGAGGTGGGTGTTTTCTGTAATACAGTAGTTAATTGCTTTGATTTTTAATAAGTTTCAGTTTTTAAAAGGAACCTGCAGTGTGGTGCTATTTGTGGAACTATTGCAATATTCATGGTTCTGTCTTATATAGCCAAGGGCTCATGACATAAACGCAGGCACTGTTAGGATATTTTTTTATAAGTTGACACATATTTGATATTTTAATTCCAGCTGGATGTTAGAATATAACTTATCTGAAAAAGTAGTTGTTTAAGATGATGGTTACTGGAATCCTCCAGGTGCTTCTGTAGGATTACATCTTGAATACTGATGTGGGTTCAGGGCTGTGAAAGGAGTCTGTCAAAATGCTCTCTGAGATCAGGTCAAGCAGGGAGGCAGCTTTTTAAAAGGTGTTAAGAAGAGAAATATTTTAAGAAGGCATTCTGGTTTACTTCATACAGCATTTGTTGTGTTCTGAAGTGTTTCTAAAAAGTAAATTGAAAGGTCTCTTGGCAATTATCAGGTGGTGTCTGCTCTTCTTAATCTCTGAGAAGATGATTCAGGAAAGTAGCTCCACCCAGGTCTCAAAGCAGTATAAGTGTGCCAGGAGTTGCACTGGCTGGGCTTAACAGCTCAGCTGCCTCTGCATTCCACATTGTACAGTGTCATTTGTTTTCTGTCTTCTCATTACAGTATCAAATTTAAGATTCTCTAACTTGCATGTTCGACATATTATCCAGTTTTTATCCTATTCCATTTGCCCAGTGTTACCCCAAATGCTTGAGAGTGGGCCCTAGTATTGTTTCAATTGTACTCCTATCCTGTTGCACAGCAGCAATAGAGGGACAGATGAAATGATTCCACTCATTCATAGCTTTGGCTGTGGTACTTGGTCAAAGTAAATACAGGGTCTCTTCTTCAGAGAAGAGAATTTATAAAGGTTTTCCTCAATTTTCTGTAGGACCTCAGCCCCTTTGTAAATTGTAGAGGGAATAACTGGATTAAATCATCCATAATGGTAATAAAGCTGTGCTCTGGAGCAAAATGTCTTGTTTTCCCTCATACTGTGGTTTACATTCCAGTAATTTTGTTGATGGTTTGGAAGGCTGTCCCTTATTTATAACTAGGGTGTCTAAAAAGTGAATCGTACGTACAAGATCTGACATTCAGGAAGCATGAAAACTATAAATGCCACACATTTTAAGACCTAAGGAAACCATTTTTTGCTATTAGGACAGTCAAACAGTGTAACAGGTTGCCCAGCCAAGGCAGCACCATCTGCATCATTGGAGGTTTTCTGGACCAAATAAAACTCAGAGTAACCAAGTCTGACTTCACAGCTGACCATGCTTGGAGCAGCAGTTTGGACTGGAGACCTCCTGCTGAGGTCTCTTCCAGCCTGAATTGTCCTGTTATCCTGTAACAATATGAATGGTGGTGATCTGCACAACTGGCTTGTCTCTTTAGCTGTGGGCAGGACTTGAAACAACCCACCTTATCGCTCGATATCCCTGAGAAAAAGTAGGTTCTGTATTTCCCATCATTGTGTATTTTTTAACCAATATGATGTGTGTTATATGAGTTTATGTGTATATATTGTTGTGTAGGCCAGTTTGATATAGATTTTAATTACAGGAAAGGTAGTGTAGAAATTACTCAGTTTTCCAATCTGATGGGGTTTTATTAAAAATCAGAAAGAAAAAGAAAATTATGTGGTTTCGGTAGACCTCTGTGTTTTTTCAAGAAGCTAGCTGTAGTATATTTGTATTAATGGTATCAAACCTTATCATTATTAATTTCTTTAAAAAGTCACTTCTCTGTGCTGCCCCTGACCACTGTTTTGCAGGAACTTCAACTTATACATTATTATCACTTTTTTTTCTTCTCAAGCCAGAGGAGACCTCTTTAAATCAGAATAATAGTGAAGGTTGACAGTGAGATACATAAACTGTGAACTTCCTTGCTTGCGTTTGAACTGCGTGAGTGTTCATGTAAATCTAATGATCTTTTTGGATAGAACCTAGCTTCAGCTTTAATGAATTCTCTGAGGTAGTCTCTGTTCTAGATTTAAACCTGAGGGTGAAAAAACCCATGAGATACTACCCATTCTCTTACAGAATGTGAACAGTCTTTATTTGACTTGTGAATACGGGGTTTGGTAGCATAGTTTTTTGGAAAGCAGCACAGCTTTTCTTTCAGAGAGAGCAGCACAGATCCCTTGCTGTCATATTCAGCAGATGGCAGCATGCATGTTGACTGCCTGGGTATCTGCTCAAATCTTTTAGCTGCCATACCATATTGATGAGCAGAGTAATTAATTTGTCAGTGTCTTTAAGGTCAATCACAGTGGAAGCTTTCAGTGTGTTAATATGAAAAATCATATTTACCCTGAGGGCACACTGTCACAGCAGGTAGGAATTAATTGTGGAATTATGTAATTTTCTCCCTAGAATACAACTGTGTTGAAAGAAGGAAAACATATAAAACCAGTAGACTACAATTCAGAACCCTAGTGTTTGAAACATTAAAACACAAGTTTAACATTTCCACACATGCATATCTGAGTGGTACCACCATCAGGACCTGGCATTAGGCCATGGAAGGTTATGCAGAAAATAGAAAACAAAGGAAAAAGGACATGACCAAGCAAATGTTTGTGTGATTATTCAGTAGCAATACTGATGTCACTTGAATGTGGCCAGTTTTCTTTCTAATAGCAGATCAAGGGCGATGTAGATGACGTGTTATCCAACTCGTGAATATGAGCAATGAAGGCATATGGTAACTGTGTTTTTCACTGTAGTGTTCCTATCAGTCTTGAAGAAACAGGAATAAAGGGGTATGGAATACAAAAATCTGGAATGCTGTCTGAATTTTTCAGCTATGCTCAATCTTGTCCAGGATTCTTAAGGTGAACTCTCATGGGTGAAAAATGCTATAGATTTTTGATTATTGATGAATATTGGAAATATTCTTTTCTGACTGTTCAAGCAGCATTTCCTCTGTTTGAGTTTGTAGAAACTGAATTTTAAGGCCAGTTGAATGGTACTTGTGTAGATATGAAGATAAATTGGTATCTCACTGTCTTACATTTATTTAAAAAGGTCAATGAAACATCAGATTCACCCAACAAAAAAGAATCATTTTTGCGTGACCTAAAAAAAATCAATCATACAGACTACTCTTAGTTTATGAGTGCATTTTACTGGTTAATAACAAGTGGTGTGTACCTCACAAGAAATCTTAAATCTAAAATTTGTTCAGAAAACTGCATGAAAAGTTCCCAATAAGTAGATATTTTTATCTAGTTACAGATAATTGGCAATAAAGGAACATGCTATTTTTGCTCACTGATTTAATGAAAAAATTATTCACTGCAATTTAAGCACTTTCTGAAGCAGTTTAAGTTCCTGGAGAGATCTATATGCATAGTTATAAACATGGGTAAAGTTTGTAGGAATATCAGCAAGTGAAGTTAACAGGAATGTTGTCTCTTTGTATTTCCATTAGTGTGAAGTGGTGGCATTTATTATATTTCAAATGAAATGTGTTTGTAGATATTTGGAAAAGTAGGATCTTAATGTAATTTTTTTTCTTTTCCTGACTCTCAGAACAAAGTTCTAAACTAACCATTTTTGGTTGCAGGTTTTTTTTTGTTAAAAATGGATGCAGAAGACATTTGTAACTATTCTGTACTTTCCCACTTGGTCACTCTTGGTTCCAGTTTGGCAGTGCAGTGGCTCAAGCAACTTGCCCCTTGATTCCCATCTCTCCCTATCTAGCAGACAATCTGATGCTCAGCTTGGCTCTAGCAGATGTACAGGCCATTCAAATAAAAAGCAGCAAAGTTTCTTCAGCTGTATTTTTGTGAACATTGCTGTCAGCCAGTACTAATATTGTAAGGCTTTATTTTATTATTTCTTTTTTTTTATTCTGAAGCTTTATTTGGTGTCTTATTAAAATGTTTGCCAGTTTGGTAAAATCAGTATAATGTGGGACTGGTTTAGACCTTAGGCTTCTGTGATGGAGAGAAGACTGGAAATTTTATATGGGGATAGAGGGATGTGCATAAACTCCAGCTTGGTTTGCAGTAAAGCCAGCAGAGTCTTAAAGAAATCTCATTATGTTAACATTCTGTGTTTCATATTGTGGAGGCTTCCCTTTTACACCTATCCTTTGAGAATTTAACTCCTATAATATAGGGTATAGTGTTTCTTTTTCTCAACTATTTGATTTCTGTTAGTCAGGTGGGTCTTCTGTAAAAGTCAAGAACAAACTATTGTAATATGTTTGACAGGATTTAGGGAATAAAATGCGTGAATCAGTATTCCTTATTTTGTACAAGTATATTAGTTTCTTAACTGATTAAAGGAGACTAGAGAGACAGGAAAGGTTTATTCACATAATAACATCTATTTCTCTTTTGTTTGTGTTTAAAGGCAAACATTTGCTTTTTCATGTTTGAGCTTGTTACAAAATGAGATGTAAAACCAAAGCTCAGAATTTTAATGTAACATTGCAAGAATGAGATGAAGAAAGAAAAATAATTACCTGTAGACTAGGAAGTCTTTCAAGTCATTTCACAGACAGCCTTTAACATTAGTTTTGGTTAATTCATTCAGCCAGGAAAACCAACAGTTTGGGCCACTGTAAGCTTTCAGTTTGATTCCATTATAGCTGTCACTCAGTGGTGCTGAGATGCTTACAATCAAATTAGGGATTATTGGCACTGCCTAGGGCAATATTACTGAATATTTTGCATGTAAATCCATAACTGTGAAAATTCTGTTTATCTTATAGAAATGCTCAAAACTGTCCAAATTACTGTAGTCAGTTTTTGTGCATAGACATTCCATACTATACTGCAGTTAGGCAGAATTTCTGGGTGGGCAGAACTGCAAGGTGAACCAGGAAGAGCACGGTAACAGCTTATAAATTTTTGATGGCTTACAAATTCTCTGTGTGAATCAGTTATTTGGACAGTTACTTAAGTCCTTACCATGTTAATAAAATATTTTCTTTGGGCATCTGTTGGTTTAATTTAATAACTGCATGCTAGAAGTCACGGAGAAGGCACACAGTGGCTCCAGACAAACTTCTGACAGGGGCTGGGGTGAACCCCTGAATCATTTAGTTGAGAAGGTGCTGTTTCCATCTGCCAAGGAACATGTATGGGATTTCTGTTGCTAAGGTACGAGGCTGAAGTTTAACAGAATATTAAATAATTGAAAATAATTGTCCAGAAGAGGGAAAAGAAAGTGATGCTTTTTGAAGAACTATTTCAACAGTAACAGACGGATGAGGGATGAACTATGTTGGAAAGTGTTTGGGTTGACTAGCTTGGGTTTTTTGATCCTGTCTCCTACCAGGGGAAAAAAGCTAACATTGTATTTTCTCCCTCCTTCATCTTCCTCTTGTTTTCTTGAAATTTAATATTGGCTAATTTAATCCTAATGTAAGAGAGGCTGTGTCAAAGGAGAGGAGTTGTGTCAAAGAAACTAGTATTAGAATTTGGTGAAAAAAGTATTAGTAGTGGTGGTACAGAGGACAGCCCTGCATGAGCATTGCCTGCAGAGAAAAGATCTTAGATTTGACTGTTCTGGGTGATTTGCTAGCTGGGTGAGCAGCATATCTTTGCTTCTGGACCAGTCACGGGCCAGAGAAATCTCTTACTCATTTGATGTTGAGAAGTCCTTGAACAGGGCGAGCATACTCGGAATGAGAAGTGTTCCTGTCTTTCATTATGGCATCTTCAGATAGGAAAATCTTCAGTTGGAGTCAGGGGCATTGGTTTGATAGTTTCTCATCAAATAATCCTCTTTCTGTGTACAAATGCTTGGAAAAGGAATATCTGGAACGTATCAGTTTTCAAACTGATCAGTACCTGTATGTATACCATATGGGTCTGTGACAAAATATATTAGGGTATACTACTAAATTGCATTATTTTTTAGACCTGTAATCAACACTTGAGTTCAACCATTTCTGAGTTACGTGTTAGATAGAGGAGTAACATCGCCTCAGAAAGATCAGACTCACTGGGCTTAGCATATGGACATTGCTACTGACATTTCCTTACTCATTAGATTCTATAGGAGTGTGGTTTGCTATGTTCTAAAATGTAATTTCCCAATAATTCTTTGCCTAAATGAAATTAACAGGCATTCTGCGTATTTTGATTGTTCCAAACGACTGAACTAGAGGATCTTGATTTTATTGTTCATCCTTTTAAACTGAGAAAATGTGTTACCTAACTGGATTTAGAAAATTATTTCTTTGAAATATATTGACATTACTCTAAAAATTAAAAACTACTTCTTTTGATCAAAGTTCTGTAGAAATCTTACTGAGAGATTTTTAATGATCTTGCTTTTTCCAAACCATTAAATGATAGCTTTTAGAAACATGCTAAGGATTTTAATGTGACTTGGGTCTTGTTCTGCGAGACTGACTGAAACAAGAAGATTAAAGCAGGATCAAAGGCATTCATATACCACAACAATCAGAGAGAAACAGTAGGCGATTTCTCAAGAAGCTTTACCTAAGACAACAAAGATTTGTAAAGATGGCACAGCTCTCTAGGCTAGTTAAGGAAAACATTAGAAGTACTTACATAAAGTGTTGCTATTTGTCTCTAATAGCTTCAAAATGTAGTCTTCAGGATAATACGTAGGTTGGTTGAAAAGTTGCATATGAAACTGTTTCTACATGTATTAGAAATTATTATAACTTATGTACACACAGAAAAGACTAACTGAAACGGTTTTCCTGTTTCTGGTAAACAGTTTTCAGTATTTGTGAGGAAAAATGGTGTTTGGTCACTAAGGGGACATGAATTAGAAGGAAATCTTTTCTGTTAGTCTTGATATTTTCTGACCTGGTCACTTACAGATTTTTTTAAAAAGGTTGGAGTCCTATCTTAGACAGTGTTTATACTGCAGATATTTATGAATTATACACATAGCAGGAGAAGGGGAATGAAGGTAAAAGAAGAGGAAGTCTGTGAACAGAGGTATAAAAAGAGGGAAAATGTCTAAAACAAAAAGTGTTGAGTGACAAAGCAATGCAGAAACTGAAAGCCAAACCAAATCCAAAACAATGACTTAAATTTTTCTTAACTTCTTATTACCTGCTTAGGCTAAAAAGCCCCAACCTTAAGCACGTCCTAAAAGCACATACTTTACTGAATTTGTATTATTTTGAATTATGTTATACCTTTTGGGTTTCAACTAACTAAAACTGCTAATGCGGAAAAACCCAATTCCCATAGCATTGTATTTGTAATGTTTCTAATCAGCTCTTAATCAGCAAGGGCATGTGATACAACCCTGTTGCATAGACATAGTTCTTTTTAAAGATAAGACATTTAATAATTACGGATGGTGAACTGAGTTGAAATTTAGGAACCTTTTGGAAGCCATCATTAGTTCGCAGTATGCTATTCCCAAGAGTCTTTGTTTGCTTGTGTGCTGACATTTAAGTCACTGTCATTCAGTGTAAATGACATATATAACACACATCAATGGCTAAGAGAGCTCTATCTGTTGTGTAAGTAACACTGAGCCTTTGAAATATTTAATGTCATTAACTTTCAGCAAAAGAAAACAAGCCCTTAGGATATGGTTGTGGCTTTTCTTTTTAAATTGCTCTGATGATGATGGCATACCTCTTATACTTGAAAATATTTGTGCTGGTGTTTTTGTTGTCCCCCTTATATCTCAACATCTGAGTCATAATCAGAATTGAATGAAGACTGTCTCTTAGGGTACAAAAGCTGTTTGAAAAGATATCTTAAAGAACTCACACCTGCTGTATTGCTATCATAAAGTAGCATCAGAAAATATGTATGAGCTAAACCTCAGTTCGGTGTAGCAAAGAATAAGTACAACTAGCTGGAATTTACCCATGTGTATTGGCCAGTGCAAGGTTTTCTTCATTCTTTCTTTTTACCTGTGGTGTCAAGCTGAATGATTTTATATTTCCATTTTTAATTGTGTTTATAAAAACTAGTGCAGTTTCATCTTTTGGTTTCTTTCCTAGGCTCAGACTAGTAGCTATCAGGTTAATGTACTGGGAACATTTAGGCTAAGTCTAACTGTTACTGCCAGTTAAACAACAGTGGAGTACACAGATCCTGGGTATCATTTTGTTTTTCCTATTAGCTGCAGAGGAGTAATTGTTGGAAAAATCTTGATTTCCTATGAGCCCTGTGATAAGCTGCCTGCATAGTGCTCAATCACACTTTGTGTGTGGATGAGGTCAGGCACAATCTAGTTGGTGTAGCAGGTGTGCTTTCAGCACTATTTCTCTAGTTTTATATGTTGGTGTTGGTATGGTACTCCTTCAGATCACAGTGGTCTAGATAATTGCAAATTAAATAAGAGATTAAATGAAAGCTCCTTATTTGTATCTGCTCCACTATCCAAGTGTGGCATATGGTCTTGTACAGACTAGGAGTAATATCTGTGCCAGATTAAATACCCTAAACACCAGCACCATATGAAAAGTAAGCAAAAAGCAGCATCACAAGCAAAATGGAAAGCACAAAAGATACCCATAAGTATAAGCATATAGCATTAGGGTCTTTGTGTTAGCAAACATGGGAAAATCCATCTAATTTTTCACTCTTATAGAAGTTGAATGGCCCTGGGGCAGCCAACCTTTAGCTCATGAATCACTTGCAGCTCTGAAGCAGTTCATATTTCTTGCCTGTTCAGCTGTGTTGTATATGAATCACTGCAGGAACATGCTAGTATGGGATCTGCTAAGTCATATGAATTCCTGTGGGAAAAAATGGGTCAGGAGAAGTAGGGAATCCAGTGTTATTTGGTTGTATTAGACCCAAGTGTAGACCCTGTCTATCCTTGCCCTGTGTATTCTTGTGGGAGGAAGAAAGGGGTCCTTTGGCAGATATCACCTCTTGCTTGGGAACCTTAGGAGGAACTGAGAAGCTCTTACAGTTTCAGATATCTGAAGATTTTAGTATGTAGGTGTAGGAAGAAGACTATAAAGGACATTGAGGTAAGGAGTAGGTAAAGAGCATTTTCTCTGTCTGTTTGCTCTGAGTTGACAGGATTTGGTAATGTGGAGAATCAGTGACACTGATAATATATACAGTAAGTTTCTGCACACAAGATGGAGTGTGTACAAAACCTGTGTATACACTGTAGCTTGAGCTCCATCCCACAGGAGGAGTAGAGCTTCCACCTGCCTCCTTTTGCTTTAGTATGTGCCTGGGTTATTGGACAGCTTTAAGTGTGTTAGTCTCACTGGGGAACCTCACACCAACCAAAGCATTATCCTGTCTGTTGAGAAGATATTTCAGAATGCCACAGTTGATCAAGTAACAAACGGGTGGCCGACACAATTTAGTCAGAAGGGAACTGGAACCTTAATAAGCCACCAGAGCACACTGGCATTAAAGAATGTGCTAAGTACAGGACTTGGGTACAAAGTGTCAAGGGAAGGCTGTGCAGTGTCAGCAGCAGGTAAAGGGACTGATGACAATTCTCTCACCAAGGGAAATAATCAACAGCAGACCATGATTGGTGCAGTATGAGGCAGTGCTGAATTAATAATGGTTTTGCTTAGCTAAACCATCTCTCTTGCATGCTGTCCTTCTTTCCTCATGTCTGGTTAACAATTTGACTCCAACTACCCTTTGTTTAAAGTATGCTTATTGAAGGCTGAAATAAGTCAGGTGCGAAAAAAATAATGGAATTAATTTTGATATTACTTGAAGTTTGGAAGAATACTTCCAAAGCTCCATACAACATTTCAGACGCAGAAGTACCATAGGCAATATACATACCAAAATGTGATAGAAGCTGTGGCTTCATAATTTAACAAGAGCACAGTTTTATCTTTATTGTGCTTTATATCCAGGCATGAATGTATATGAATATATATGAAGACAGGAGTGCAGGAGTACCTGGGAAATTATTTCCCCTAAAATTCAATATTCCAAGCAATTCTTTAGGGCTCTAAGTGGACATAGTGGTGTGTAAGTCAATACAGAGACCTTCAGTTCAGAAGACATGCACAGAAGTACAGCTCAGTTCAGCAGCAGAATGTACTGGATAAACTAGAACTTTATACACATTCAGTCACTGAGCTGAGAGACCCAGGTTTTAGTACTGTGTATGGCAGTACCTTATCAGCCTTCTGATCCTGCACTGTGCCCATTAGCTTTATAAGATTAGACAAAAAATGATCATTTAAATTGTAATTAGTCTTTCTGATGCTTAATGGACCAAAACACTTCCACCATTTCTTCTAAGTTTGTGGAATACACTAAATCTCAGTCTTGCAGCTAAGAAAAAGTGACAGCAGCGATTAAAAGACCGCACATGTTTCACTGAAAGCATTGGCATGTGTAAATCTAGTGAGGAATTCTTTATTACATTGAAAAAAAGTCTGTAAGCCAGTTAAAAATTAAAGCAGAAACCCACTAAAATGGAATGTAAAAATGTTTCCCGTCTGAAAAAGCAAAAGTCGGTGCCAACTTAAAAAAAAACCCCACAACAATATATTTGATCAATAGTTCCATTACTGATTCTTTATTTTCATTTGCATTTGTAAAATTTTGTTGAAAATTTTTACAAATCAACGCAGAATCCAAATCTTATTGTTGGATGAACACGAAAATGCTTATCTAATATTCTCATCAGTTTGATAGGAACCTTCCAGAAGTACAAGCAGACTAGAATCCAGGCCACTCGGTAATTCCTATACATTAAAAATGTGAGAGTTTGGAGGGAGTGGGAAAGAAAACAACTTATTGTTGTGAGAAAACAATAACCTGAAAATAAGATACGCCTGGTTTTGTATTCATTGATGGCTCATCTTCAACAGCTCCATAACCATGAAGGAAAAAGCTTTCTTTTAAGGCACTATAGAGAGAGTACTGTCTGAAGAGGGCTTATTGCTTCCTATGCTTCATGAAAGGATGTGGCTTTTAATGAAATATGCATAAAAGTCATTTTAGATATGTGACCTACATAATCATACCCATCCTGAGAGGCTAGGGTAGAAAATTATTCTATTCAGAATAATTAAACTCCCCCTTTGTATTATTTCTCATTAATTCAATATTCTTCTAAAAAATAAAGCTCCCACAACAGTTTTAGTAATCAGCTTTTCAGATTTATGAGCTATTTTTATGCTAGTATTGTTCTGTGAGACAAGGCTTCTTGATCAATTGCCAGGTAACTGTTTCAGTCTTTTCCCAACACCCTCCTAATCCAGCACATTCAATTATTTTTAATTGAGTAACTTCATTATTCAAAAAGTCCTCTTGTCATAATTCTGTAAACATTAACAGTATCTTATACAAACAATTATCTAAATGTAGTCATGTTGCTTCCTTCATCCCCATATCTCTTCTTGTGCACAAAAAAAAATAGTTCCCAAGCAAAGAAGGAACATGGTGGAAAAATTAAAGGAGATTATTATCATTAAAATTATTCCCCAAAATGCAAGACCATTTGTAATCAGAGGTCCAGATATAAGACAGCTCTAAGGAAAAAATGTAAGAGGCTTGGAAGTGCTTTCAGTATACTTTAATGAAAAAAAAAAATGCAGTTGTTCTGCTTGTCTGCAAGGAAATGTTTTATCTCAAGTACACTGAAAATGAAAAAGTAAAGACTAAACAGAAGTGATTCAGGTATATTTCAGGTATATTTTTAGATTGAAATAAGGAAAAGATTACAGTGACAGTCCGCTTTAAAGCACTATGTTTTATGTCACCTAAAATTATGGAATCATTGAAATTAACATTTGTGCATTCTTAGTTGCGTAGTTACAGTGCACCAGCTGTCTCCCTTTTAAAAGCAAGAATGGCTTTTTAAGTTTGAGTGTTCTTCCTGGCACAATTATTCCACCAACAGTCACAACAATGCCTCTCCTATTCAATAAAAAGGAATTAAGAGGTGTCTCTGAAAGGATGAAGAGGGACTGAGTGAGGGAAATGGTGTAGGTAACACAGTAGCTGCCCTTTCTATGGAGTATTGGTTCTTATAATGACTCTGAAATGCTTGATGTTCATGACAAAAGAAGGAAGCTACAGAGAAGAAAACTTGTCCCTCTGTAGTGAAAACTTCTTATTTTATGTCTTCTTGTAAGAATCCTCCCACAATAACGATATTCTTATTTTTGCCAAGGGTGAGAAAAAGGTATTCACATCATCTGACATATATATTCAGAGTTTGTTCCCTTGGTTGAAACTTAGTCATCCAATGTCTTGTAGTAGGTTAGGCAATCCAGCCATGAAAGATACCTGAGTTGCCGTTACAGTTGATTTTTAGCTCCACATGCCCCTGAGGGCCAATCTTTATTAGTTGTGGTAATTTTTTACCCAGGAGCAGCTGACACAGCAGACCTGTAGTACCGCTTTCTGTTAGCACCTACGCTCAAGGTAGGATCAGATGCTACTCAGACTTCGAGCAGACCAACGATGCAGTAGCTGAGAGATCAGGAGTGAGCAAGCTGGGGTAACATCACTTTAAGGAATACAGACATAATAAGGCAAGCAGGAACAGGGCACCCTGGTTTTGCCTCCCTAGAGAACTAGTACCAATATTCTGTGGCTGCTTGTTATAATTTATACATTTTCTAGAAAATTGGAGTGTTGTGGTACTAACATTAATCCCGACCTTTCAAGTTTTGTGTTTTACTGAAGGAGGGTTGGAATTCATAGAAAGTAGATATTATGAAGAAGATGAAAGGCTAAATATGGATTTGACCTTTTATTTGAAAATCCAGGAGCGATTGCCATTAGCTAGTTCTTAAGCTTTTGAATCTGTGTGCTTGATGAAGCAATTTTATTCCTTCCCTTTTTGAAGAACATGGGGTAGGGTTTTACATACATCAGGACTATACTTTGCTTTACAATATTGATTTGTTGTTAATTGGACTAGAACCAACTCTGAATGCAGATCTTTCCACGTACTCCCCTGTTACCATTTCTAAAATAAAGAAAAATTAGATTATGGGAAAGTGGGCTTTTGGACTGGCCCTTTTCAGAGACAGAAGCCATGTGATAAATTTGCATGTCCATGGTTCTTTTCTCTCACATGCACTTCACTTGCTGCACTTACTTGGTGCTTATACTACCTCCACCATCTAGTATTAGCTACAGGGAGTATTGAAAATAGCTGTCTGGTAAGACTTTTAATAAAAAAACTTATGTAACTTCACATTTTGCATAACAAAAGATCACAGCAGCTGATAATAGAAAACTGCTGTTATCATAAATAAATACTCCATGATGAATATTTAGCATATGTCTTCAGTCTAAATTTAAGTACATTTTGTTATTTATTTCATTTCTTCTTCCTGTTTGACTTTCACCGAGATGATTCTATTTTAAACAGACACAATGAAGGAATTAGTAATACCTGAATGTTATCTTGGCTCAGCTTAAAAACAGTGCCAAAAGGTAATCAAATGTTAATGTAGGTCAACATCATCCCACTAGTCAGCACTGTCATAGAGCACTAGATGTTTTCGTATGTTCAGGGTCAGCATCAAGTTCTTCCTGTTGGATTGTTCATAATATTCAGTGAAGCACGGGTTTTGCTCCTCGTATTTGTAGTGAGATTTTACTTCTGATAGTACCTGCAGACCAAGAGCCTTCCGAGCTGGAGCATTGTTTCATATTTAAATACGTGTTTAGCCATTTACAACCTAAATAAACCCACTTTACAATACAACTCTTCTGATATATGTTTCTCAAAATCATCTTGATAATTGTTATTTTCTCATAGAGTGTTTGGGAAACATAAGGCAGCAAAATGTCACACAAAATAGCAAAGCAGTGCATGCATTTATTGGTGTGTTCCTCATAAAATCTGTCACATTGAAAATGGTGATTGTGTTACAGTATTCAGCACACAAAACAGTTTTAACACACCACTGTAATAAGGAATTATCTAATTTTACATTTTAAAGCACACACCTTGAACAAATTTTAGTTTATAATTAGTAAAGCAAAAAATGCAGATCTGTTAAAAGAAGCGAAAGGCTTGCATTCTTACCTCTGATCTTTTAACTAAACCCCAAACACTGAAAATACCTGTAACATCAAACATAAAGATTGCAATTAATTACTTCTAAAGAGTCAGTTTACTGTGATTCTTTCTGAGGAAAAAACCCAGACCATTTGATATTTTTAGAGTCTTGTGATTGAACATTCTGATTGAACAGAAATATGCTATTAAATAGCATATGGCAAAGTAAACAAATTCCAGAATGCTAGGAGAGATGTTTAAAAGTGCTTAAATTATCATCATCCTTTTCTACTTGTTATTGAAATATAGAATGCAGAGCACAGACACATAAAAACACTTGAAAAACAGCTTGTCATACTCCTGGATACATTTGAGAAAATCACACAATTCAGTGAAATGCCATGGAAGATTAACAAATTAATTATGTATAAGTTGACCTCCTGTATCCTTGGGCTCTCACTGCTATCGCATTCTCTCTCAATGCCACTCTGAAACAAATTTAATTGGAAACAGTTCCTTATGCCTGTTTGAGTTTGGGGTTTGTTTTTTTATTGCTGCTGCTGTGCATGGGGAGAACTACCTCTAAAAGTGGGGAAACATGCATTTTCTTTAACAGTTTCTCCTCTGCTTCAAATAGGAAACCTAATTCTGAAGGAATACGGAATGCAGAAACTGCTGACTTCCGTATTGGCGTTAGAATTAAACAGAATGCATTTGCAGATTTTTCAAAATAAAGCAACACCCTGCTGTAAATAGCATTGATGGAGTATATTACATGGAAGAGACCTTTTGGAGAAGAGCAGGTGCAAGAAATATCATCTGCTCAACTACCCCACCACACTTTCAGTGTAAAGTTTTTTTTGAATGTTTTTCTTTAGTGTTTTGGGGGCTGTTTAAAAATGAATCAAGTGAGGTAGCAAGAGAAACGCACCAGTAAGCAAAGCTTTGCATTTTCTCCCCTGAAATTCTCTCTTGCCTTTATTTTTTCATTAATTTATTTTATTTTATTCATTTATTCTCTCTACTTCTAATCACTTACTATTCATAACTTGTCATTAAAATATCATTTGCACAGAAGGGTAAACAGGGTCATGATCAACTACAGGCTGCACGGGAAATAGCATAAACAATAGAGCAAACTTTCTGAAACTCTATGTCCTTGAACTCTTTACTAGTTGATGTGTTCTCCCTTCACTACCCTGGAGGTATCCCGAGGGCGCTCTTGTCAGCAGACCATCTCTGAGCCAGGAGCAGCCACACCGCGTAGCCCCACACAGCAGTAATAAGTCAGCCTGCTCGTTCTTTCTCCCACTGCAGCCCATTGAGTGAGTGCTGTAGAAAGGAACGTGCCTGTGAAAGGACGTGCTCACCAACTGAGCAGAGGTGTGAGGGTCGCACTGGGGAGGGGCAGGACTTGCTAATTCTTTCCAGAGATGTGCAGCAAGGCTGTACTGGTGGTGTACCACAGGGCAAGTCTGGGGTCTGACTTCATTCTCCAGGGGAACTGCCCTATTACATTCTCCTTTCCCTTTATGTAAAAACCTCTGTCAGTTCAGAAGCAAAGTAAGCTGCTGTAAGACAGCAGATATCCTATATCCTGCAGGTTTAACCTGACCTTTAGAGATTAAATTAACACACTTTAATTTGTAATAATATTTTTCCTCTCTTTAAATTCCTTGGACCTGCCTGGTAAAAAACCCCTTTTGATGCTTTTCTGAAACAATTATGTAAACTGTTATATAAAATTTCTGCTTTATGCTAAGCCATAAGGCAGTATCTGTGGGGAATAACAGCACAGATGCTTGAATACTGTGAATCCACTGCTTTAGACTCTGCATTTTGGAGGGAGGTGTGAAGGGAGATAGAGGTGCCTCCCCCTGGAGTGGGATAGAGAAATGCCTGAGGAGGGAGGTAGGATTGTTTGATGGGAAATAGGCGTGCTTTACAACAAAGCCCTCTGGGTGTGAGCCCTGGTGGAATGCGTGGTGGCTGCTGCTGTTGTGTGGAGTCCCAAAGCAGAAGAGACACTGCAAAATTCTATTTTGGATTCAGTTGATACTTACATTACAGGTAGAAGATCAGAACTTACTTAAAAGGTCTCTTACTGACGGTTTGAGACTTGATAGAACTGCTGGTAAAAAAGTGAGTATTTTCCTTCTAGAAGTGCAAACTTGTAAACTTTGGTGAGATAAAAATTTGTTTCGGAGCCTGAAACTTCAGTATTTTCACGATTTATTTTGCAGTAATGTTTTTTTAATCTGTTTAGCTGCAAGTGAATATAAGTATGTGCAAGTTAGAGAATAAGAGAGTGAAAGATTGCAGCAATGAGAGTATTTAGAATCTCACAAATCAGGCCACTTAGAAGCTTCAAACAGAACTATACCAGAGTGACATTTAGTAACAATACATTTTGCCAGTGCTTAGTTTGTAAAATTTGTTAGTAATTATCACCACTTCAGAGCAGTCAAGTCTTATTTACTTACTAAGCTTATCCTAAATTAACAGTAGTGCCACAGAGCTGTAGATAGTGCTGATGGATTTGGTCCTCAGTCTCAGTCACTGAGGTTGAGATGACCAGGCAATAGAACTCTTTGCCGAGGGAAGATGGAACCACTGTGGGTAAAGCCACTCTTCCCTATTTTCCCTCTCACACTGTTGGTATTTCTCTATTCTTTGCCCATTTTGTTACTATGTATTATACTTAGCTGTGTTACAAAATACTTATACACGATGACAGCGTGTGTTTGTGTTAATTTAGAATACCTATGCCTGCAGTCAAGAAAAGCAAATAATAATTATTACCTGCCTAATGTATTTCTACTTTATGAGTACAATAGGTGTCTGCTCTTGCTACAGCATTGCAGCATTTTTCTTCGTTTATTTTATAGTGAATGTAGTCTGTGAGAAAATTTTCATTTCCCCGCAGTCTTGGCTTTTCTAATGTAAAATTTTTAGATACTTGTTCTGGAAAAAAATGGCACATGTTCAGTTTTTGTCAGTGTCTGGGAAGAGCAGAGATTTCAAAGGATCCTTTGTAATACTGAGAGGAACACCTCATGGTAGGTCTCTGTGGATTCCCTGGGTTCAAGCAGAGAAAGAGCTTCACTCCTGAGAGATAAAGATATTTCCCCTCCTTTCTAGCCCCTGTCCAGAAGAGGCTGTTCAGATGAGCTGACTGGGCAGAGTAAAAGAGAAAACTCAGGCCTTGAGAGTCAGTGGGTGCTGCTATCTTAGTGTGGTTTCAGTTCTGAACCTCCTTGTTCAGTAGGTCACACGAAAATAATGGCCTTTTTGTCTTCTCTTTCTCCATATTTTTTAGCTTTTGTGGTCTTGTTAAACTGTGAAGCGTTTCATTTTTAGAGTCTACGAGCTTGTACTACTTAGTGCCTTGCACTGCTGAAGTTTTGGCCTATATGAGGGTTTAAACTTGCTGGTATGTGGCTTTCTGAGCATCAAAGACACTGTGACTTCACCATGAGCTGGTCTCTTGGCATCTGAATCCTATTTACTTACAGAACAAAGAGCTACTTTATACCCAATGAATAATAATAGAAACTGCTGTAGTATATGTTCCATAGCTAGCAAAACCCCTGCCTGGATCCATACAAAAGGAGCTTCCCATGGAACAAGTACTTATGAATACAGAGATAAAATTCAGAACCAGGTGCTTATTTAACCTCTATGTATTTCTAATACAGATGTCTCAAAAGATCAGCTCTAGTGGAATAATTCAATACCCTGAAAAAACATGCTGTTGTTTCCTTATTGTGTCTTTCATTGTATCTCCCAAGCAGTGCTCTTATTCAATAAATAAAAACTACTAGCCTTATGCTCATTACTTATTTTACTTAACTGGTTATATGTTGCCAGGATTGTAACTGTTTTAACTCTGCTTGTTTTTTTCAATTTACACTTCTCCTAAAGCACATTGTAAAAATATTTACATAGAAATCTATGGTAAAGACATGGAGAAGGCAAAGAAGTAGGAGGTTTTCTTTCAGCTTAGATTTTTTTAGCTGTATCCATCTGAAAGCTTCTTTAAACCATGGAGTATCCTGAACTGTGTCACAATTTAAAATGACATCATTTTATATTCTTTGCTTGACAATTGCTAAATGACATCTAGAGCAAGCACAGCTTTGGTATCACCTTCAGGCACAAATTTTGTGTCTAAGCACATTTTTAGCTCTTCGCCTCCGTACTTCCTATGACTAATCCTGGTAGCATTATCTTTTCCTCCCAGTTTTTAGTTTTCTTACCTGCCCCCATAATTATTGGCCATTTTTCTGTTTCTCAGCTGGGCTCTCTCATATTGTGGTTTTTAACACAGTCCTTTGAATAACAAATTTCTCAAAATCTTTTTTGCTGTCATTGTGGTTTTGGTTTCTAAAATTATGCTTATTTTAGCCTAAGAAAAAAAAGGCTAAAACCAGCGAAAGCTTAAAAAGACAAATCTAGACAAAATTATAAAGATGCAACAACATCCTTATTGCTTTACCTAGCCTAAATATTCTTCAGTCCTACAAACACCATGACATCACAAAGGAAAATTTTTTTCATGTGCTCTCAGTTTCCTTTTTTTTGGGGGGGAAAACTCCCCACCAGACCACTTGGTAGCCACTTACTAGTTAAAATTGGTTTCTCTTCAGTCATCCTTGGTTACAGCCATGGGGAGTGGGTGTATGTAGATCACAGAATCATAGCCACAGAGTGTTTTGGGTTGGAAGGGACCTTAAAGATCATCTTGTTGCAACCCCTCTCTGTGGGCAGGGACGCCTTTCACTGGATCAGGCTGCTCAGAGCCCCACCCAACCTCACTTCAACACTTTCAGGGATGGGGTATCCACTTCTCTGGACAACCTGTGCTAGGGCTTCTCCATCCTCACAGTAAAGAATTTCTTCTTCCTACCTGATCTAAACGTACCTGCTCTCAGTTTAAAGCCATTCCCCCTTGTCCTACCACTGCGTGTCCTTGTAGATGTTTAGAATTTTCTGCTTGTTCAGTTAGCATGACCTCAGATAATCCTGCTGGAAGACAGGACGGGAACACATCCCCATGAGCTGATTGCTTCTGTGGCAGTGAACTTTAGTGCAGGAAAATCTGGCTGGATAATATTCTTTCTTTCCCTGGGCTAATATGTCAAGGTATGGAACTAACTGATTTTGTTGCAAACACAAACAGGCATTGTCATTGTGTTCTGATTGTGAATTTCCATATTTTAATCTGACTGTACATTTCTCCAAATTTTGTGGTGTCCAACAGCAAGAGAAGTTTAGCAAGAAGTGAAATATGTCAAAGCATTAAAAAATATATACTTTATTTTTCTTACTCCTGAGGGCTCACTCACGTTACTGGAGCAGTTAGCTCACTTAAGCACCTTTTACAATTACAACTTTTTGCCTTTTAGAGAAATGATGGTGTCAGTAAGGAATATGAGTTTTTAAATGCCCTGAAATAGCAAGTAGTTTAGGGTGCTAACCAAGAGCATTACAAGGGCAAATGTGTCAGCTTATGATACAATATTTCTGGCCAGTGTATTTCCCACTGTATTATGTTGTGTTATAGCTAACCATGTTTATAGGTGGGTGTGTTGTTTTTTGTTTATTTTAGAATATGTCAACACTGTCACTGGAGTTGATTTGGCAGTGACAACCTACAAATAATTTGTGCTTGTTCAAACAATGTCTTATGGAGAAAGGATTGTGGGAGATGATATGAATCATAGTCCATATCCTCACCGTAAAAAGAATTGCAGTTATGGGAAAATATTGAGTCAGATACTCAGTGTTGAGAGAGATGTTCTGTTTTTGTACTCTGCAGCCAGAGCCATTGAATACAGCAAATCACTGACCAGCTTAAAGATCTACAAATCAATGTCAGAGCCTGTAATTCATTGCAGTGTCCTAAAAGTGAGCTCACAGTTTGTTCTGAAAGGAGTTTTATCCTCCAAGGTAGCTCGGTGGTAATGCTAATGTAGGGAATTACTGGGTCAGACCGACAGTCATGCCTGGAAGGGTCACTCTGGTTTCTAGTGGCTAAATGCCTTATTTGTAAGAAACTGTGAATCTTATTTTCCTGCATTTAGGAAATGTAGGTCCCACTTCCAAAGATGGGGTATCCCCAGCTTCTTTGGGCAACTTGTTCCAGTGCTTCACCACCCTCACAGTGAAGAATTTCTTCCTAATATCTCGTCTAAACCTGCCCTTTTTCAGTTTGCAGCCATTCCAAGTGATGTGAGCTGGTTTCTAAGCAATTTGGTTTCTTGGCTGATTAGGATTACATTAGGATGACAGTGGTGTTGTCAAAGTAACCCTGGTTTTAGCATCTGTTTCTTAAAAAAAAATTAGAAAGAGGGAATTTACTGGGCATATTGCCTGTGGATATAAAGATTTGCTTTTCTAGCTGGCCAAACCAGGGTGATAAGAATTTAAAAAAACCCTACTGGAAGCAGAGCAGAGATATAGCTGCAATATCCAAAATGGTATCAACTCAGGTTACTGCTTGTAAAGGTACTTGTCAAGGTTTTGTATTCCACTCTCAAAGTTTTATAAGAGATAAATGGAACAAGTTAGTAGAAAAATAGTAGATCCATAAATAATTTACATTCTTATTTACTTTAGTACATCCATCTGGGAAAAACAGATTCATGCTAGTATATTTAGAAAGCAAGCTGGATGAAAAATACCAGCTTCAGAACAGTAGCAGTGCAACTGAAAATACTGTGCAGAATAAAGATCATTATTAACAGAACAGAATGATTGCATAAACAGTAAACTGTGGTTGTATGTGTGTGAGATATTATGTGTTAATCTCCTCACTTTTTAAAATACAGTTTTCATATTATACCACATAATAGCTCACCTTGCTTTTCCAGCAGCAGAGCTGAGGTCCCAGGTTGGGGATGTGGTGATGGCAGATTATGACAGCTCAAGATTTCCTTTGACTGGAGTGTTGTGCACTGTTTATACCGAGCTTGCTTTGAGGTGGTTGACTGGTGTGCCTCTTAATGTGCTAATGAAAGCCAATGTTATTCATCTGTAGACAAGCAGTGGTTGAATGATAAAGAAATAAAGTCAGGAAGAAATACTTGTTGCTTTTGTTCAGAAATACAAAGTAGTATTTTGCTAATATAATTTTAGTTTTTTATACTACACTTGTAATCTTTGTTTAGGGGAGATTATAAGTACACCATATGGGTATTAACTTTTACAGGGTTTTTTTTTTAATGTAGGTATGTAAAAAGTCACATGTTGAGGAAATATTTACTATTATTAATCCAAGCATTGTTTGATACAGCAAATGAAGACACACTTGGCTAGGAGGGGGAAGCAGAACTCTTGATCCAAGTGACCAAATTTGAACTATTAAGATAGGAAAGGGGCAAAAAATTGGAGCATAGGTGAGAGATTTTAATTTAAGAAAGCGTTTTTCAGGTAAATTTCTGTGAGGGCAGGCTGATACCGAGTTCTCACTAGCTATATTATGGGACTTTGATATTCAGCAGTAAATAATAGCAGCCAGTCTGTCTTGGGATTTTTCACTCAAGTGGTATTTAGACTTCAGCAAGATAGCTGCTATGTTTTTACCAAAATCCTTCTAGATTATCTCTAGATTTTTAGTAAAACTTCTGTTTCAAAGGATTCTTTTAAAAACTTCAGTGTGTATCTTTTAATTTTCCGCCATAACACCAAGTTTTTTTAAAAACCACTGATTTTAGTAGGACTAATTATGAGCTTAAATTGATATATGTGATCCAAGGTGGTGCTGGAGTGCAGCCAAATTTATGCAAAGATAATTTGCAGGTAAAGGAAGTTTGGGTTCATTTGAATGGGATCTGTTGCGTGCAGAATATGAAACTTCTTTCTTTTCTGTTATATGGTATTTGTCCCTTTGATAAAAACTCAAATTATCCGTAGTCCTGGGATTGTCTTTTTGAAGTGGTGTCCCATTTTGCATTCGAAGTACTAGCAAGTACTTGTTCCTATCATGTGACTCGTGCACCTAATTCTGAAAAGTTATTAGTATCACAGAGATGTAATCAGACAAATGTTTCAAAATACCCCTGTGGAGACTGTCCAGAATATTACTGTGTTAGCCACTCGAGTCTGGAGTTTTAGGTTTATAGTAGTGGAATGTGGTTTGTGAGTAAAGATCACTCGTTTGGCAGGAAATGCACCTGTTGGTCTTTAGCCTGCCTTGTGAAGCACATCTCCCCTGCTCTTGGTCCAGCAGTCTGAGCTGCAGTCGGTGTCATCCAGGCTGTCCTCAAGGAGGTCTGAAACAGATGTCAGCAGTGAGGAGGGGATGAGTAGGCTGTGTGAAAGCCCAAGCTTGGCTGTTAACCACAATCACCTTAGCAAGTCCTGATGTTAGTTCAGAACTCCCATTTCTCCCCTCTAAAACAGACAGTGATTACCTGATTTTTGTTTAAAAAGGTAACTAATGGTCATCTATTTTTCACATATCAGGTATTATTTATTTTATTGTAAGAATACTAAAGGGAAAATGTGTACCGTGGCTTGGGACCAAATGGACAGGGCAGAGACTAACTGAGCTGGAATACCGGTACACTTCTCGTCACACAAATATTCACTAAAAAGTGGCAGATCTGCCTGGCCCTGTGGAAGAGACCTCACAGTCCTGAGACAAGGCAGGCAGGTCAGCAGACCAGTTTTGAACATGACTTCTCTGTCTTGCAAGAGAGGAGGTGGCAGGTCCAGACCGAAAGTCGGCCGGGTCATCCCGCGGTGAAGGTGCGGGGCCGGGGCCGAGGCCACGCTTGCTGAGGGCTCGGAGCCCTCCGGCATGAGGGCAGTCTGTGCTGCCCAGCCTGAGCCCAGGTGTGGGACACGGCAGACTGCATTCCTGCGGGCTGACGTTCCTGAGGTGCCCAATGAGCACCTGTTCCCACCTGCTGACTCTCCCCAGCTGTCCTTCCAGAAGGTTCCACACACCTTGGCAATGACTCAGGGATTAACAGGTGACTTACGGGGGAGTTATTTGAAGTTAAACAGGGTTTAATTAGTCCTAACCTTATGCCAGACAGTTGCAGCACGTAATAAAGCTGTAACCCATGTTTGTACGGGTTGGGTTCCCAGATGTTGCCTGTCAGTGGCTGGCACAAACTGTGCCTGTGTGTGGCAGATGATCAATTCCTTGTCTATCCGTTAGGCTGAGATTTGTCTCAGTTTAGTTGACTGGGAGTTTCTCTGCTTTTTATAGAAACATCCTAGAAAAAGCTAGTTTAAATTGAATGCTTGACTTTTGTATGCTGATGTTGTAGAAGATTAATTGCAACAACAGTTTGGAATGAACATCCCATCAACTGTAAGGTTGCTGTTTAAAAACTCACCCTTTCCTGAGATGAGCTAAGCAGTAAATGTCATTAGCATCACAAGAACCAATTTCAACAAATTGTTTCTTGGTGTTCCTAATCTCAGATAACTGCCTGTAAAATAGTTCCAGTGGACAGAGTCAGTAACTCATTTTCCTTTGTAAGTTAGAATTCCCAGAATAAACACATGGTATATAGTTTGTTTGCTTTTTAAATAAATGAAAGAGCTATTACAATTTGATATTTTTCTATGTAAATAGCAACTTTAAAACAGATGGTATGCATTTAATCCATTTTAATGTGCTTTTGAATAAAATCATAGACATAGTTTATTAATATAGATTCATATTATGCTAATTCATGTCTGATAGGTATCCACTGTTTTTCATGTGTATATTAAATATTCATTTAGAATTTGAACAATACTGAATTTCAGTGTTTAAACGATAATGGGAATTAAAGGATAGATCTAACAATTTTGGTCTTGGCCCAGCAGGATATATGAAAGTGATTAGTGGTAGTGATATTGTGTTGCTAATGATTTCCAGAGTTCGCTTATTCATCTAAACAATGGAGTATATTAAAGTTAGTTTTGATGATGGCATAGAATTCATTCTGAATTTAAGAAGTTATTGTTTCTCTGCTTTCTGAATGTCTTTGCTTTGTGGAACTGGTGTTGAGGTTTTTTCGCCCCCCTGCTTCTCAGCTCCTGTGGGATGTCAGTGTTATAATTTAATGAAAGTTCTAACACTTCCTCACACCTGATTCAACAACTCTGGTATGAAAAATTCTCACTTCAGGGTTTCTGTATAGTTTTATCAAAGTAGAAAAACAGACAATGTATTATTAGTTAAAAGTCTGAAAAATATTCTGTTCCTTAAAACTACTTTTTAAGAGCAGAATTCATTCTAGTTAAACAGTTCTTTTATATCAAATAAAAAATGAAATAGTGCTTGCAGTTGCTTGAACTCTTTCAGTATTTGCCTCCACATAGCCAAGTAAATGCCTGTACCTAAAAACAATATGCCAGGCCCAGCTGTGTCATAAGGGCAGTGATCAGTGATACGTGAGGTTTGTTAGAGCCCAGTGTAACTGCACTGAAGAGTGAGTTGCAATTGGTTGTAGACTAGAAGGCTATAGTGACAACAATCCATTCATATGTGTATTTTTTTGAGACTGCAGTGTAAATTCTTCCTGTAAAAAAGAAAAACTCCCTCCGTCTTTTAGTTAAAGATGGGCTTGTCCATGCCAAAGTCACTTTGAAATAAGGGACTTGGATTCCTAAATACTTGTAAAATTCCTACAATTCCAGCTTTCCTGTTCTAATACACTGGACAATTATAGGAAATTGTATTTTCTGATAGACATTACATCTCTAGTTGTTTTATTTCATTGCTGGAAGTGATATTAGCTGGCCCCTCATTCAACACCTTAACACATTTTAAGGCTGTTAGCATTGTTTAGGTTTAGTCAGGAGTACAAGGAATTTTGAATCTTTTGATGCACTTCCTGTGGATTGTATACACAGTAAGTTATAACTTCCATGAGTGTTTTTGCCTGTGCTATTTTTTTTGTTTTTAACTATTGTTATTATTTACTCTTCTCTGGCTGTTGACATTAGTTTGAATTCGAATTTATTTATTTCTCCAGCAACTTAGTGTAGGTATTAAACGGTGTATGTCACTAGGAATAAATAAAAGCACACCACTGCCACCACTATAAACTGAAAGCTTTAGCATGCATGCAGCACTCTCACAGTATCATGTATGTAAAATGCCCCAGAGTTGTTTCCTGAGACCTTCATGAGATTAATTAGCATAAGGTGACATCTGGGGACATTTCTGGCTACCTGAACTATGAGAGAGGCAATATGGGGGCAGCATCTTTACAAAGGTACCATAAATCTTAGTAGATCACATCTTCCACAGAGAAAAACAAAGTCTTACTCTAAGAAGTAATTTTAACAGAATAGTTAACCTTTATTGGGTGCATATGAAAGTATATAATTCAATTTAATAAGAGTCCATGGAAAATATTTGCTTATCTCTGTGGAGTTGTCTGGGAGATTCCAACTGATAAATAGTATAAAAATAAATGTAAGTGCATCCTCTTAATGGTTTTCAGAGTGTTTGGAATTGATCAGCATGAAACAGTGAATTGGTCAATTTACTGTTATTTTTCATGTTTTGTGCTTTGCATATCTGTGACTTGAATTTCACTTGAAATTACTTGAGAATATGGCTCGGTGTCTTTATTGAAGATGGCCTTGTTACCCTCTTAGAAAGATCTGGAGACATTTTATGTCCTAAATTCCTGAGTCAGGTTTAATTCTGTCCTTTTCACCTTTAAGAACATCTGAATTGACAGTAGTTGAAAGTAGTGCATAGAACTGGACTCTTTAGGAGCTAAAATTAAAGTTAAGGCCTTGATACTTGGGTTTTTTTCTGTAAGTATAAACCATGATAGTTTCTCTGCACTGGTGTAAAGCATCTGACATTATCAGTGGATAAGCGGTTGTACGTCAGCTTTTGACGAAAATATAATGAACAGACATATTCAGACAAGATCCTACTCCCGTCCTGTTGTTCTAGAGGAACATAGCCCATAAGAGAAAAATCCTCACAGATGCTTAGTAGAAATAGATCTGTGTATTTCTGGAATTTGACACAAAACACCGTCAGCTGAACTTCTCTTTTTAAATTCTTTCCAATGGAAATAATTCACAGTTTTATTTGGAAGGAAGTGGACCATGGCTCTGTTTGTATCTGCAGTCTGCATTACTTTTGTTCGCTTGTAAATGAATGCTGACAGACCTTAGCCAAAATGGTAAATGTTCGCCAATACTGTTTAGACTAACAGTCTAAATTAGAGCCCGAGAGCTCTCAGCATCCACCAGGCATGTAATTAACCACTCAGCAGCCTCCTACCACCACTTAGCTTTTACATACCCCTAGTGAAGAGGTTAATTGTCAGGGTTCTTGCATTAAAACAGGGGCACAGACTGTGCTGTGCGGGGTGGCTCACTGTGGTGCAGTTACCATTGGCTGGGTAGAGGATGGGACTGCTGGGTGCCCAACAAAGAGAATGCAGTGGGCAAATACCAAAGTGTGCCCCAGCTCACAGCCCCAACTGGTGGGACAGACACAGTGTGGGTGAGGAAATGTACCTGTGACTGCTGGGAGGAAGGAAATGCACCAATGACAAAGTAAGAGGAGAAGAACGGGATGAAGGGGTAGAGTGGCAGTGAAATGAATAGGGACGGTGAAAAGAAGCTCAGAACAGCCAGCTACAAAATGGGGAGAGAGAACTGAGGCATAATCGTAGAGGCTGTCAGAGGGTCTCCTGTTGTTGTTGGGCTGTTTCTGCACCTGTTATTTTCAGTGTATCATTACTTTCCCAAAAGCACGTATAGCAAGAGCTTCTAGTGTCCCTGAAGTAGGTAAAGGATTTTCCTTTGTCCTCTAGCTTTTTGTTATTCAGAGTTGTTCATACTAAAACTGGATTATTGATACGTTATCATGGAAATTTTACTTTGCATTATACCAGTATAAATCAGATGTTGCTGACTTCAAATTACTTTCCTGTGTTTTTTTTTCTTTTTTTTCTGTTTTTACCTGCATGAATGTCTGACAGTAGCCACATCAAATTTTCTAAACAAAGTTTAGCGTCATCAGTTCCTAAGAGAAGTCCTTTGAATTGCTGTTTGGGGATACAATACATTCCTGTGTTTGTGCTACCAGTTACAGTATGAATAAAATTACTGCAGATGGGCCTTCAAATGTGATGTCAGAAAGTGATGTAATGCTCAGGATTTTGATGGAGGAAACTAGTTGATTGTGAAAAACAATGAGCCGTCTTGAATCAATTTATCTCTCATTTTAACTGCCACACTCTGGAATTCAATAAACCAGTCCTGAATAATTTCATGGGCACCAGAAACAATGATAATTTGGTTTTCTACTTTCTAAGATGCAGTGAACCTATTAAGTACATCACACAGCAATGGAAAATTTTGTAAAAGGAAAATAATTATAGTGTTCAGGTAGCAAGCAGAATACATGCCATTATCTGAACTGTTCATATTTTGTTTGAATTCATGATGAACTTCAGAGAAAAGGTAGCAGTTCTCAAGAGGGAACTGTGAAATGGTTCATCAAAAAGATGAGGAAAGTACACTGAACCCTCCCGATTGTGAAAGTTCAATAAAAGATCTGTCTTCTACTTTAGCAGGAAAGGAGCAAGACCTGGACGGAACACTGTGAGCATTCAGACAGTGTAGTCTGGCACACCTGCAGAACTACTGCCAGACAGGCATCAGACCAAACTAGGAGGACAGGCATGTTATCATCTTTATGTCATTATTTACCCAGCTCCTTTCCTACTTCTGAAAGGCAGAGGAATAGAAAGGAGATGATATACTGAGTGCTGTGCAGGAGTCGGTGGTGGATGGGAGCATGTTGTGAGCCGTTGTCTGGGCTGTCTAGTGAGTCAAGGGAAGTAATTTAATTTTTGTCCCATGTAAACCCTTTTCGTATTAGTCACTGGGTATTTCAAAAGGTAGTGGGAATATCAGAGGAGTTAACCTTCGTTGCTGAGATGATGTACCCAATTTCAGAAGCAAAGAATTGGCCTCTTTTCTGCTCCATTAGCTTCACTGGTATTACAAGGACAGTGTAATTATTTACTCAGCTGTACTCCATTTTGCGCTTTCTCTGCTTCATGTCTGTAAGGAATGGGAATGTATCATTAGGAAGACTTTAACATAAATATACTAGACAGGCATGAGACTGTCCAGAGACTAATAATTTAGTATCTAGTAATTTTTCCTGGATTCAAATTTTTTTCCCCCCAAACTGAGATTGTCTCCTTGGTAAGCACATGCCATTGTAGGCTGCAGAACATTTCATTGCAGTGAAATGGTGTGTGAACATATTTTTAATTTCTACTGTATAAATAAGTTAGTGCTGTAGTACTTTAGGCACTAAAATACTGGCACTATTGGAATGGAAGATGCTGTAAACTTTGTACTTATAAGTAAAATAGATATTTCATCCAATATATGATAAACAGTCTGATGGAGAGAGGAAGCACAGTTGTTTTTTATTTTTATGTTTTAAGAAGAAAGCTTTAAAACTTTATGCTTGTTTGTATTTCATGTGTTCAGCATCATGATGGAACTTTACAGCCTGAACAACATCCGTCTTTTGTGTTAGAAATAATACAAAAGGCTGCTCTGCTGTCACTGCCAGGTCATACATGGTCTCGTGCCTCTTTTACTGAGTGTGCAGTGCTTGGCACGGTGAGATGTAAGAGAAGCAGGTGTGGTGTTTTCATTCCAAAATGTGGAATTCATAATGCTGACTTCATATGAAGAGGCTGTTTTTAGACTGCTGAAAAGACTTTGCACTGAGTATCTTTGGAATAAGAGGTATTCCTGTGGAATTTTCAAGTATTTTCTTTATTTGTTCCTCATATTCCCAAAGGCCACACCCTCCTGGGGCCATTCACACCTGTATCTTTTGAATGTTATTTTCTCTGAAACTAGAATGTTGTAGCACTCTAATTTTGTCCAATTTTGTCTTTTGAGTTTCATATTGATGTAATTCTTCATTATCCACTGTTTAGGTAGTTTAGTCCATTCTTCTTAGAATTTATATATTTTATAGCAAATGCTTTGTCTGTCTAAGAAATTTTGCTACAATTGCACATAAAATAAAGAACTGGAATAGGATGTTTCTGCCCAAGAAAATGGAGCAGGTACTGGATGATAGTAGGAAGAATAAAATGGGCAGAGCATGGAAATGTAAGAAGATATTAAAATGACTGTTAAAATTCTGAACCTGTACTTTTAATTGGAAAACAAATCTTTATCACGAAGAGTTTGGTAGTAGGTTCCTAAATAGCATTGTGTAGAGATGTTAATAGCATGAACATGACAGAGTTGTCTTCAAAACCCATCTCAGTTTCTTCAAACTATACGATGTTTGAAAGAAGAATAAGCTCTGTTTGCTTTGAGAGAGAGAGAAAAGGATAGGTCAGCCTTCTCATGTTAAAGGAGGGTGAGAATTCTCGCAGAAAAAAGGTAACTTGTAGCAGCAGAGATAAAAGGAAAATCAGGAACATAAAACGAGTAGATAATTGAAAGCCCAGGACTGTATTTTACAGAAAAGGTCTGCATTTTCAAGTGCCTGAGTGTTTAACTCTGGAAAATAATGACTTCAAGTCTAGCTACTTAGTATGCAAAACAGGCTTCTTTTCACCTCTGTCTTACACATTTAGTACCACTCTGACTAGCCATCTGTTTCTTTCATATGGTTTTAAACTGTAAGGTCCTGATAATTGTTCAGCTTTTCTTACTTTCCCTGGCCAGAGTTTTAAGGTTTGGGATTTCCTTCCACTGTAGGCTATAAGCCAGAAGGGAATAAACCTAGCCAGTAGCCTGGGTGGTGCCAGACCACTAGTTCCCACCTGATAAATTGCTCAAGCCAATGCTATTTTTACTACTTTGAAGCAGCCTAAATATCTCATTTCTTTCATTGTGCTCTTTTCTATTAGTTTTTCCCTTAGCAGCCTTGCTTGATTCCACTCCAGGCAGTCAGGTGAATTGATATCAAACTGATAACCGCTGTGGCATATTCCATTTATAAAAGCGTTGCATGGCTGCTTAATTCTCCACAGAAGATTTATATGGTGTTCTTGTGTGAAAGAAATTTTAGAGAGATGTAAACCTGCTGTTTATATATGAATGGTGTTCAGTAATGTAAACCAATCGTAATTCTGCACTGTACTGTTTTTGCATTAAAAAAGTTTTTACTACATTCTATTATTAAACTAAGCACATCCTTGGCAGTATTTTATTATCGTAGCCTAATTAATACTTCTAGAAGGTACTTTTCATAAAGAAGTATTTAAATGCAAATGCAGTTCTTCAGACAAGTGTCCTTTCTTGTGTTTGAACAATGAAACAAAGCAGTGCTTATTACTGCTTCACTGGAAGGCTGTCATTTTGCACAGTTCAGTCTGCATGACATAAATCTAAAGAACAAAAGCAAATAACTGATTTAATAATTCTGGGAGGGTCCAAGCTCAGCAGGGTACCCTACAGTGTCTGTAATGTATAATGGAGTATAGCTGTGTCCCATGCAGTGTTAAACTCAGTAAAAACAAGCACTGGAAGGCCATATGATAATGATACACATCAATTTTTGATTTGAATAGGCTGACCTATTTTCCCTTCTGTTGCTGTTACTGCATATTGATTTTTGTTAACCGATCCTGTTTATGTTACTGCACGTTACTGTATATTCATACATAGCCGTCGTTGCTGGGATACGGGAATTATTAAAAATACAAATTTCTGTGTACTACAGTAAACAGTAATGCAAATTTTGTGGATGTTATACAGTGCTTCTCTTTTGCTTTTAGAGAGTCACTCTGATAATTTAGGTCTCATGTTTAGCTCTCCATTAAATATAAACTGTTAATGGAACCTTTTGGTGCTTAAAGAATTTATCTGGAGCTTATTCATGCATTACTTTTTCAGTGGGGAGCATTTGATTTGGATTTAGGGAGATCTTTTTCACCATGAGGACAGTTAAGCAATAAAGAAGTTTGTCTAGAGAAGCTGTACAATCTTCATCCTCAGAGATTTTTCAAGACCAGAGAGGCTAAAGCCCTGATCGACCTGGTTTGGTCTAATAACTGGTCATACATTGATACTGTATGTGGTTTCTAGCATTAATCTGTTCCACTTAAAATTCCAAAGACCTTACCTTTAGAAAAAGCCTGGTCTGTTAGCTATCCAGCTGGTTTGTATCAGTATCCGTTGACTATGTTGCACATAATTTCTCGTGACTCTGATAGCATTTTAAAGTGGTTGGATTGCCTATGATTGCAACATTACTTAGGTCATCTGAGTGCACAGAGATGAGCTGCAAGTGAGAAACCAACATGAAGCCGTTGCAAAATGCCCTTGCTGCTTCATCGTGTAATAGTTGTGATCCCACAGTAAAGTAACTCATGCCCAGTGATGGTGATTAGACTGTGGACTATGGCAGTGATTCACATTCTGGACACTGTTCAGCTGAATGACAAGCACATGAGAATAAATGATATCGGTGGATATGTGTATGGATGAGGTGTGATGGTAGATAACTTGCTGGAGAAGCACGACATATGGTTGTACCGTGGTACTTGTGTCGAGCCGTATCATCCCACGTGCTGTATCTGGTGTTCCACAGCCAGTGGGCTTCCTCTCTGCCACTCTGTGTTCTAACTCCTGTGACATCTCACAGGCCAGATCTCTCTGTAATAATTTTCATTTGCCATAGGCCAGGAGGATCTTCCCCCTCAGCAGTCTTTTGTGTCTGTCAAGATAAATTATTAGTTGCTCTTCCAGAAGTAAAACCAGAAAAATAAACATAATATGACTAAAACCTGCCGTTTCAGAAGAGAGCGGAGTAGGACAATTTTGCCTTAAATCCCCAGAATTTTTGTTTTGTGAGAAGCTGTGCCTCTGTAGTTGTATGGAACACAGGTAACAAAGATTAAAGACCATCAGCCATTGTCATGTCAGTACTTTTGACTTGGTTCTTTTTCTCTTCCCAGGGCACTCATGTCAGACTGCTTTGAGAAGAATAATTCTTTTTTTCAGGAAACCAATGCCCCTTCTCTTGCCAAACACTGCCTTTCATGTGAAAAATCCTTTCTTTGTGCTTTCCCTTTTTCCATGTAACAGTGCTTTTCTGCTGATACATGGTTTCAAAGCATGCTTTTCAAGCATGTTGGTATTCATCGCATGGTTTGTCTACCTGAGCAGAAAACTTGCTCCTTCTGAGAATAGTCTGAAATCAAATTTAATTAGAATATTGGAATGTAGACTGTAATAATCTATTTCTATTTTATTTGTATCCAGTTTTATCAACTACATTTCCATCCAATTGGGAAAGGAATTTTGAGATTCTACTTATTGTTTTTTCTACCATTCCCTATCTTTTACCTTTCCATCTTCCACCATTCTGCATTTGCTTTGTCCTTGGTTAATCATATGCTCTTCAGTTTTAATAGCACAAATCTGAGGGAATGATGAAAAATAGTAGGACTGGACATGGTTTCAGTTTTGGAAATCTATCTTCCAAGGGCCAGATTTTCAGAAAATTCAACAGTTCATTGGAACAGATTGCTTATTTCTTCATTTTTTTCTGTACTTTGATTGAGGTCAAAATTTGCACAAACAATTTGAACGTGATTACAGATCAGACTAACTGCGTCTGTACTTAAATGATAACAGCTTGTCATATGCATGGTGTGAAAATCCTTTCTTTTGCATCCTTTTACAATCACATTTGGGTTTTTTTTGCCAATATAGTATGCAGACTTGAATTTTAGGAGTATGCAGTCTGTTCCCATATTTATTTAAGAAAAACCTTTTGTGAAACTTTGAATCTTTGAAAACCTTTCTTTTAGCATATATGGGGACTATAACCCCAGCCTTTCCTTAATGGGGTCTTTAAGATCTACTTACTTGAATAAAAAGCTTTAATTGGTCACTGAGTTGTAAAAATTTTCACTTTGAGAAACTGTCTTTCATAATGACAAAAATGAAAACTTTGAGTTCTGTTACTACGTTACAGGACATGTGGGACCATATGGCAAGTCACTGTAAGGTCTATGAGACATTAATGGTGATATGATAGTCAAGTCCAATTTGCCCTGTGTTCTGTACTTCTCACTCAAAATCTAGATATTGTCCTAGTGTGATCATTAGGATGGGCCAATTTGCATTAATTTCTTAGTTGTTGTTACAATTAATTTTTGTTTTCTCTTTCCTGCCTTTTATTCTTCCTTTCTTTAAAAACCATTACTTTTTGTTCTTCAGTAGAAACTTTTCACTAGCTAAGCTGGATTGGAGGAAAAGATTGAAAAGATATCATCTTTATCACCTGTCATGAAATAGAGGCAAAAGCTTAAACACAGACACAGACACAGACACACACATTTACGGAATCCAGAAAGCTGAAATTTGTAAATTTTACGTGGGTTGATTTCAAAGCCTTTGAGTGACAGAATATAAGGCCAATGCTCATGACTGAATCTGCTTGACTCTTATCAGCGAACAGAGTGCAACAGTTTGTCATCAAAACTATTTGTAAAAAATCATTTTTATATTATTCTCAAGAGTCAGAGGGAATATTACACATTTAGAAATGTGGAATGGCACATTATAGCTGCTTTGCATGTCCATAGCCACATACTCCTTATAAAACAGATATGTCATGTGAACCCTTAGATAAACCCCTTAGGAAATATTTGTGAATGTAAAGACCCAATCTGTGTTCATATATATGGCTTTCAGATGCGTTTACTTCATTTCTGATTAAGGGATATCTTTAAGATGAGATCAAGTGCTTGCCAAGGAACCAGAGAGTAATGAAAAACATTACTTTTCTGTCTTGTAGTTATCTGTAGGTCTTTCATTTCTAGTATTCTCTTCATTCACCTAAACTTGTGTTCACTTTATTCAGGTTTTTATGTTTGGAAAAAAAAAAGTTTGAAAGATTTCTTGAAACAGAACATTTTTTAAACAGCAAAGTTTAAAAGCATGCATTCCTAAGTTTGAGAGAAATGTCCATAGAATTTATTGTTTGAGTTCACCATCCAAGCCATTTTATTCAGTTCCAGTACTTGTTTTACTAATGTTCCAAAAAACAGTGTTTGAGGCTCTCAGGGGAAAGACAGGCTATTTATTTAATTTGTCAGGTCTGGCATAAATCATAACCCTGTTGCACTTGATGTTGTACAAACAGAGTTAATAAATGATCCTTGCCCCAGGTGCTTAGGAATTCAGTCAAAGACATAAGATGGTGTGTAGGTATGACAAATAGAAGAGTAAAGAAACCCAATAAATAGTGCTGGTTAGGAAGATAGATTGCTTCCTGGCATGTCAGCATCAAGGGCTTTGTAGACTTCCCAGAAAGGCCAGGTTTTCATAAAGGATTTAGAGGTGTGTGTGAGAGGTATTAATACTTCACAGTATTTATAGGGAAATCCTTGCAAACATGAGAGGGAATATGGAAAAAAAGCCAGAGTTGCTTGTGTGGAAGACAAACAGACAAATTAGCTGGTTACACAGTTTTAGGGCGTAACATTTCACGTGACTGAGGGTGAGATGTAGCTTGCTTTGTTCGTGTTTTGCTCTTGCTTTCAAACATACATAGGAAAAAAGATGGAAGGGTTAGCCAGGATACTCTGGAATTACTAAGGGAGATTCCAAAGGCCGTTACTGTTATTCTGTTCTCATTTTGACTGACAGCACTAAAGGCTCAGTGTCAGAACACTCTGGATTTCACTTCAAATATTTCACTTCAGATTACATGAGCAAAGAATGGGGTATTGGGATTTTCCTAGTGCTGATATCAAGATGAGTGTGGTTAGTTAATGAGTAAACAGATATATATGTATATATATACTGAGAGGGGCATAAACAGAAAGAGAATAAGCTGACTATTCCATAACAATGCAATAAATTACTTCCTCATACCAATAATGAAAAGGAAACTGGAAGAGCATCTAAAAATACCGAAGTAAAAATAATTTTAGTTCATCATTTAGAGGAAATTATCCATTGAGAAGCCTGGTAGACTGCCAGTGCCTCAAGCCTTCATACCCAAATGCATCGAATAGAGAGACAATTAATGAAGGGACTTTTTTTTCTCAGATAGAAAGTTTTTTTAATGGTTCTATAGCAACTGTAATTATATAAGAACAGCACTAATTTAAAGCAGAAATTTGAATATATGGGTAGTTTGTGCAAAAGCCTCACATTTGTACTGTAGAACAAACAGAAAACCTAATTAACTACATTTATTTACCAAATAACCAAAAGTAGCCTAAGCTTTTAGCTTGGAGAAAATGATATGAAAACAATGTAAGGCAACAAGATTAGAAGAACTGAAATCATCCTGATTCAGCAAAGCTGACTGAAGTGCTTAAATGCTCCATGTTCAGCAATCTTTCTATCACAATGTGATCAGACTGAGCTACATAGGCCTCGTCTGTCAGCAACTTGCACTCACCACAAACTGGAAGGAAGAACACAAATGTCTTTGGAGTGTCAGTGGAAAAGGGAAGAAATTACATTATTTCATCAGTAGGCAGAGATCTGTGACAGTCCAACAAGTCAAGATAGACTGAGATGTTGTGGGTAGGAGAAGTTCAGTATGAAATTTAAGCTAAAGTGGTCAGAGTGGTAAGAGGAGCTCAGGCAGGGCAGTTTCTGCTTGAGTTGAATTGATCTTGTACAAACAATTTGAAGCAGAAATCAAGTGAATAGACAAGTTCCCAGTGTTTTCATTTGAAAGTATTGGTTCAGTAAGGCTGTACTCAGTAAAGTACAAGTGTTAGAGCACTTATTAGATACATGACATTACTCTTGGTTAGAACAGGTTAGTCAGGGCCAAAATTCTAACAGTGAGTTTTGAGAATGTTGGACAGTGGTCTCACTGAAGTCAGTGAATAACACATGTTGATTTCAATTAATTCTTCCTGCTGTGTATCCTGTAATCATTTTAAAGTCTCTGGCAGCTTTACCCTGTAGCATATGTTTGATGCTGAAAGATTAATCTAATGCTTTCTTGACTTCCCCTTCCAAAATTGTATATGACAGTGAGCATTTTCAATGGTAGGTGATACTCATAGCAATAAGCATCTAGAGTAGAGTCAACATCTTTCAGATATATAAAGTCTGATTCTCTTTCTCATTAAAACTGAATTTATTAGAATGGAGTGCCTGATTCAGGTTACTGCATATAAAATTTCTTTTTGATAACACAGCTAGTTCATTGCTACCAGGACATGGCTGCGTGATTCATCATCTCATCCTCTAAGAGACGTAGTTACTGTTTATATGAAACACTGTGGGGATAGGCAGGGGTCTAATTTCACAATAATATTCTTATTTTTACTTTTCCTTTTTACTACTGGATCATCCTAAGAGCAATTAATAGCTGAGTAACCTATAGTAGCATAACCTGCTTCCTCCTGCTTGTAACAACTCTCATACATGCATCAAAACCTGCAAACTGGCTTTTTAAACCTTGAGGCAATATAACTTTAATTACTTTGAAAATGTTCTGTAGTTACAGCTTGTTATAACAAGCAGGTTAAGATAAAGTCTTGTGTGGTACCAAATAGAAATGATGAACCATTTAAACAACCAAAAAAACAAGCATAAAGTTTCTTTGGAAAAGTCATCAGTGAAAAATGTGTAAGGTTATTTTCTTTCTCCTAAAATAGGTTTTTAGTTTGGTACTGTCTTTCATATCTTGGAAAACAACCTTCTGATGAAGTATTAAGGTAGTACATTATGAGAAGACTGTTTGTGATCTTTTAAAGAAGTATTCTACTAGTATTAATTATGTCACTGTTACTCTGATGATGTCTTTTTCATAACCGTGAACTCAACGGGTTGAAGTGAATATTTCATTTGCACCAAAGGTCAGAAAAGCTTCAGTGAGAAAAGATGAGGGAGAAGCTAGAATTTGGGAAAACTGCAATGGGGAGGTGATGTAAAAAGGAAGGAATGGTCTGGAGGACAGTGGAAAAAGGAAAAGAATGACTTGATATCTGGTGAGAAAGGAAAAGAAAATAGATGATGAAGTTAAGAAGGTACTGTTTAAAGGCCATAAACCAGAAAAGCTCACCCTGAAAGTGAAGTGGGTGGACATTCATTATTGTGATCATCAGAGAGAAATAAAAGCCAACGCAGTTATTGTATAAGGACTGAGTTTTTGTCCCTTCAGGATAAAACAGTATCTATGTGTCCTGAAAACACAGATATTTTCATGTTCTATTGTAATGTTAGTCAGTTTGGTGACATCGTAAAACTTAAAACAGTGTTCATGTTTCAGGGCAAATGATCTTCCAGAGACAGTACATAAGACTGCCCCTTAGAAAAGACAGATCAGTTTTAACCAACACAATCGCAACGTTGAGTTTAAAATAAAAATGTGAATGCAGTGTCTTTGGGGAGTTTTGAGAGAGTAGAAGATTGATGGCTAAAAGACACTGGATCGTTCTTTCTTCAGGTTGTCTTTGCTGGAACAGTACATGACTCTGCAAGTATTTTGAGTGTTGGTAAATGATACAATGCATTTTTTTCAAAGATACCTGAATTGGTGTTTTTGTACTGCAGTGTTTTGTCTTTGAAACAGGGCTCAAACAGTGTCATATATTTAAGAAAATTTTGGGAGTAGCTACACTAACAAGTTTTCACAAGTGGGTTCTGTCTCATGGGTTGCACATTCTCTGCATATTAGTGAGTAGTAAATGTTGTTTTCAGTAACATGTAATGATTAACATATAACTGTGGATTTGTATCTCATATACGTAGTCAAAGAATTATGATGCTTCATGCATACGTGAGCTGTTTGTTTTCTAGGAAAATTAGGAAACAGACAGTAAAGTGGCATAAGAAGAAAAACACTATATTCAGCCAGTTCCTTGCAATGATTTCTATAAATGAATCTAAAATTCATTCAGCTCTTATGCTAACCAGCTGTTTATGGAATGATGCCAAAAGAAAAATGACAAAAAGCCATGTTAATGCCAAAAAATTTCCTCAGGCTGTTCTAAAGTTGAGAAATGCTACTGCTTAATATTTCTTTTTCATGAAGTTCTGTATTAACTGAATTAAAAATTTATCAGAAGATTATAGCACATTTCTTAAATGGCAATAGCTGTCCTGTATGATCAACATTTATCCTCCTCAATGTCTAGATCATTTCTTCCCATTCTGAAAATTTTAAAAGTAGTGGCAAAAATACTGTCGAGGTTGTGTCAGATAAATCCTTGCTCTCCTTCACCCACTGCTTGGAACCTAGAGGTTGTAAATCTCAACTGACTGGAAGAAGAGGACAGTGTCTTGCATCAGGACTTCCCTGGAGACTCTGCTGTCAGAGATTCTGAAAAAGTTAGTCTTTTCAAGGATCACATTATTAAATATGTACTTTTTGAGCTGGAAAATAATGTTGCCGGTTAATCACTTAGCAAAATTTGTGTGAAGGATCCCCACTTTTGAGTCAAATTGGAGTCAAAGAATAGTCTGTTCTTCCTTCTGTAAGGTTCTGCAATATCATTTCACCTAGAACAATGGGACTTGGACTAAATCCCAGATGAAAATTGCCAGTTTTTACAAGAAGCCTGAATATGTGGCATGATGTGTGATGGACCAGATGCATTTGCAGCAATCATTTTGATACGCAGCACTAGCATGGCCTGCTATTCTAGAAGCTTTGGCTCTGGTTGTTTCATACATCTTCTCTGTTTCATCTTTTTTTATGCTTGACTCTCTGGCAGTGGGGGTTACAACTCTGTAAAATTATTTAAAGGAGAATCAAAGCCCTGCTTCAGTACTGCTTAGGAGCCCAGGCGCCCCAGACTCTTGAATGTAGTTCTACAGCAACATATGTATATTATTTCACATTATATAAAACTGTCTTTTAATTTCCAGTATAAAGAGAATTTATTTATTTGAGAGAGAGAAGCACTCAATATTTTCCCCTTTTATGTAAGAAAGCCAGTTTTGAGTTGTTATCACTTTGAAGTGAGCATACTTGTGGATCAGAGGTTCTCAAAGTTGTGCTCTTCAGTCCTGGGACTTCAGTTATCCCCACTTGCCAAACATATGTCATGTCTTCCAGCCTGTAAGCCAAGATTTCCTTCCAATGGAAATCAAGCTATGTGAGGCAAGAAGCTCATGTAAATATCCAGGTCTTACCACAATTTTAAATGCTTCTAATTCCCACACTTTACATGTAGTGACTTAATGAAGATTTATACTTAGGTAGAGTTTAAAGATGATCATTTGTGTAAGGAATTTGTCTTTTTCTCCTGTGAGAAACAAAGAGGCTTGATTCTGTGGGAGAAATGGATGAAATCTTTCATGTTTCTGGTTACATACATTTTGAACTGAGGATTTAATGTATGCACTGGAAAAATCTAAAAATTGAAACTTCCTACAAATTAAGAAATCTTTTTCAAATTTACTTACTCTCCAGTATTGTGGTTCAGTGGTAGAACATACAGTGTAATAATCATACCAGTTTTATTGGTGTAATTGTAAGTGACAGATGTCTGAGGCTTACAGTCATTTTAGCCTGACATTTGCAATTATTGCAGCAGTATTGATGGAAGAGGATTAAGGATCTCTCAGATGCCAAACCCCATTATTTCAACTTTATGTAGAGCTGTCAAGTCCTAATAATTCTGCAGGGATTTAGCAGTCACAGCGTAAAAAGGCATGCAAAGGGTTTTCATAACAATTTTAAAGCTAATATGGACCATCAAAATGTAAATGATCATAATTTAATGAATATCTAATTTTGTAACTTTCACTTGGCAATTTTAAAATTATACCCTATTTTTAAGTGATATAGTGGTCAACAGTTAGAAATATCCCTTACATAAGTTTTAAAGCTGTCTATTTTTCCTGGCATCTTCCAATTGTGATTCATGAGAGTGCATAGCCTAGTTCAGTGAAAATATATCCAGTGTGCAATAAAATGGATTGGATAGTTTTTCTTTTCATCTGACATCTTCATGTCAACAATCTGCAGTCTGGTCTTTCAAGTCTTTTCAAAGGGAGATAATTCGTAAAGAGCTTCTGTGATTTATTTCTAAGACATTTCCATGAAAAGTGAGTCATACTCAGTACGTTGCCCAACTCTTTTGTATTATTGTAGGATACTTAAAAATACAATGATTCCATGAAGAACTGATTTTAGTCTTTACCCCCTTCTTTTGAAGATTCTGAATACCTACCTGTAAAATGCTCTTTTTAAAATCTTAGTGTGTTCAGGAAGCCAACTCCAAGGTTTAGAATCTCCTATGAAAGGAACATATTCTTTGTGTTTAGACCAAGCTGTTTCTCTTTAATGACTTTTTTTTTCCCGACCCCTTCTGCAAAAGCAGACACTGGAGTGTGCATTGAAGATGACCCTTCGTATCTGTTGACAGACCTCTTAAGCTGAACCCTTTTTCATACTGAAGATTCTATTTCTTTGGTTGCTTAAAGTTTCACAGGAAGTCTACATGAAACCTAGCACTTTGACCAGCACAGTTGTTTCATCTTTATGGATGAAAGAAGTTGATGTTGTTTTATTCTGTTTTCTAATTGGATTCAGAGATGTTGCTTTAATTCCACATTTTTAACAATGACTCTAACAGAGGAGGAGAAAAATAATGTCTTTGTTCAAGAATAGCAACAATGCCAGTAGAATTTCCAGCCTGCTTAGAGCTCTTCTGAAGTTAGAGCTCTGCTGAAGTCACAGAAGTGCAGCAGGCATGCTTGAGGCGAGGGGGTACATGGCATCACTGACATGGAAGTGTTTTTATAGGAATATGTTTTCTAGCTGTATGATGTTTGACCTGGCAAGAGTATTAACCAGAACCCAGGTTGCAGTACTTCCTTATTTTATGTGTGGGGTTTTTTTTTGGTGGTTTTTTTTGGTCGAAGTTTTAATAACAGTTTCTCATCAGTTAGTCACCAAGATATGCTAGAATTTAGTATATGCCTTCTTGACAACTCAAAGACCTGTTGGCTTGACTTCTGTGTTTGCTGTGTGTGATTACTATATATCTTATGCTCACTCTTTTTTCCCCACTTCAATTTGTAGTTAGCTAGTTTGCCTGGAGCCCAGTAATTTGTTGCTATGGCTGTTGGATGCTATCCCATGCTTTGTGTCTTTAATGAGCTCAATAGCTTGTTTTGAGCTTTTGCATCTGGTAAAATAATAAGTATGACATCTCTGTTAGTCACAGCCATGCCTGCAGTGAAGGGCACACTGGGTTTGGGCTTAAAATAGATTTTTCTTCTATAGTCTGTGTGCTCAAGCCTACAATAATTACTGAACAAAATGTTCTTAGACATTTGCCTGAATAGCATCTCAATCAATGGGACTGCTTATGAAGGAGAAAGCTTTTTTTGAGACACAAAGAGGCTATGCACATAAGCTGGTATTTACTTTCCTGTAGTTCCAAAACCTAGACCTGACTTTTTTGTTTTCGTTGTAATCATTAGGTGTGCTTTGATCAGACAGCTAAAAGTCTGTGCCTTCTCCTTCCCTACATAACAGAGGGTTGGAAGGACCACTCCCTTTTGTCCTTGAGCAAGGATAAAACATTCTGGAAGTTCTCTTCAAGAATCCCCCCACCAACAGGTAGAGCCTTAGACCAGGCCAGCTGTTGCACTATGAGTAGCCACAGTGGGAATTGTTTGAAATACTGTAAATTGGCCTTAAATGCTGTGGAAGATGTAGTATCTCCACAGGTTACCAAGTCATAAAGTCACATGGTCATCTGAAGAGGGAGGGTGAGTAATTAGAGCGCAGTCACACAGATGTTGCTTTGGAGTGACAGGTTAGGGCTGGCTGCTGCTCTGAAGGGGCTGCCAGGGGGCACACTCCCAGTCAGCTGCAAACACAATTAGCATTAGCTGACTGCTGCGAGCTGTTCCTGAACACAGGATTGTTTCTGATCTGCGAGTCATTCAAGGAAGACAAGGGAGTAGCTATATTTTAGCCGTGGGGTACAATTAGCTTTTTGGGAAATGGTGGAGTTTGGAGGAAACAAGTTGGGCACTGTAAGTATTTTTTTCATGAGAAGTCCAATAAACACAATCAGGACAGCATTTAAAAGTTGGATAAGAATGGGGGAAAAAAAAAAAAGAAACATGACAATTGCAGTCCCTTCCTCCTGACACAATGAACAACGAGGCCCATGTGGGTTTGAAGAGAGGGAAAGCATTTCATGATTTCTCCCATCAGGTGAAAGAAGTCACCAAAGCATCGTGGCTGTGTTGACCAAGTTACTGCCTGTGACTCCCAAAGGCATCCAAGTTAGTGAATTGCACTAGGTCTCTACCATTATATTTTTTCTTTCCACTTAAAAATCAAAGCGAAAATAATAATGAAAAATATTAACTAGGGAGAGAGTATTACTGTTAATACACTTAATATGTGTGCAGGATCTAAGCTGTGCATGTTCACTGGAGGTTTATATATGGATCACAATCAGAGAGAGAGATGGAAGCATCTGTGAATCTGACCATGTTTTGCTTCTGAATGCTTTGTGGAAATGTTGGCAGTATTAGTGTTTTGAACTAGTGGAAAAATGGAGAAGGTTATAAATTAAAACCATGGTAATCCATGGTGCAGTTATGAATGAAGTGTATAAGTTTGAGTTCATCTTTTCTAAAGTCAAACAATTTTAAAAAAAATTATTTCAAGGGAAATAGTGAGATGTCTTCTGTTGTGTTTTGGGTGCAAAATCTATACTGCTATGAGAAGTGAGGATAAAAAAGGAGCTGCTTACTTCATAGTGCTATTTTGTATGACATGTGTATTGACTTAAAATGTAAAACTTATCAAAATAAGCCACACTTCTCATTTGACATTTCGTTTAGAATCCTAAAATCTTATAAGAAGCCTTTAGGATCCAAGCTCAGCTTTTACAAATCAGAATTCTTTAGTCCAAGTTGAGTGCATCCATAAACTTGAAACTGCCATGACTTGGAAGAAATAGGTCTTCTCGGGGTTGAGGGCATTAACTGATATAGGGTGTTTTTGTCCCAAAACCTTTACCCAAAACTGTTTAAGCTACATAGAAGTCTGCAGGGTTTTATGTCCTGTAACAGAAATATTTCACCATATAAGAAGTATGATAAAAGCACATTATTGAAGAGGAAGGTTGTGGTAAGTAAAATCCTCATGATATTTATTTCAAACAGTGTAAAATCTAAAAAATTGGTTGTTGCTCTTAATATGTATGGTAAGTGCCAGCCCTCAGTTGCATCACTTTGATCAGCCTTATTCCCTGTGCTGTGTTTGTATGCTGCCTGCCTCTGTTCCCTTGGGAATCTTCAGGAAAGGGACCTTGACTCTGTGACTTCAAAACAAATATCTACCATGGAAATAGAAGTTTATTACCACTGAGTTGTTGCTACCCATATTAAAGCTATACAGAAACGGTAAATATCCAAGTATTGCTTCTAACTCCAAATATTCCTAGTAAGGTTAAACAGGACCTTTAGGTTGTAGATTCTTCTTGGCCCGTTTCATAATTGCTAGCTTTGCTACTTCAGGTATTAAGGTGGGAATATGCAGAGCTGTGGGATTTAATACCATAAATGTACCTTCAACTTGAGTGACACTGATTTTATGCCTGGCATTTTGCTGGGTGATGGACTGCTGAATATGATCCTGTTTTCCAAGAATTTTAAAGATTTACAGGCAGTCTTCAGGAACACACTCCATCCTCTAGCGTTATCTTCTGCACCAAAGTTTACACATATGATTTCAATCTGTGCATGTAATTACTACACTACCAGTTCCGGATGCATCCAAGAAAGAAAGTATCTGTATGGTTTTCACAGCCCAGCAATTTGTACATTTTTTCCTTTCCTAAACATCATAGTTGAAAGAGAAGTGAAGTTTGATAAGTGCTGAAGTAAATCTCTAATTAGAGCGGACCTGTTAAGTCTCTGCAGAGAATATATTCACTTAATTCTGAAGAACAAGGACACCATAGGACATCAAGATTTCTCTCTGTTTCCTTATTTATTTGAGCAAGAAGACATAGGGAATATATAAGCAATATGTTTTTCTTATCCGTTATTCCTTAGAGCAATTTCAAGGATATTTCCCCTAAAAAAACATAGAGGTAAATCTCTAAGAATATTAGTGCTCGTAAAGACACATCTTTACAAATGAATAGGTTACATTAAACGATATAATTATTATGTCAAGAAATGAAGGTCTTATAACTCTACAAAGATACTGCTATTTCAAAGTAAAACTTTGCGACTTCTCTAGTGTTCACATAGAAACTGTTATGGTTCCTATGGCATAGGAAGAAACAATTGTAGTTTAGTACCAGTATATACTTTCTTCCAAACTAAATATATATATATATATATAATTTTTTTTAAAGTGGTTGAATACTTTAATCAAAATTCTGGCATGAAGTCCTACTATGAACCACAGCTGAATTTACAGCAGTTCAGTTCTAAAGCCAACATGTCAGGATACCTGGAGAGACAATGCATGGATTTAATATTGTTTGCCAGTGGGAATTCCTGGAGCTCAAAGTAATAATGTCTTCTACATTAATGTGCAGTGAAGTGAGTGTAGCATTAATCTTCATAGAAAGTTCAGTTCTCCTGAGAATATGGAAGGATAATATAAACCATGGTAATAGGAGGAAGGAGCCAGGTAGCATGGGGTTACTTTTATATGATTTCAATCTGTTAAAGGAAGTCTTTATTTTTTCTCTCTGTGAGCATTCAGGATGATAGATAACAAGTATCTCAGTGCTGTGAGCATGTGTATATGACTCATGTATCTTGGTTGAGTTTGAAATGTTGAGATGCAATTAATAAAAAGAATTAAGTTACTACAGCATCACCTTTTATGCTATTTACCGAAGAATCTGGCCATTTTACATGCCCTATTTTCCAGAGGCTTTATTTCTGCTGTGAAAAAAAGTGCTTTAAGCTGAATCTTAATTCATAATTTGCCACCTGGGAATAAACTATTTTGCAGTACTGACTGATTGATTGTATGTAGGGAAAGGGATAGAAAGCTGGGTGACTTCAAACTGGGGCTTATTTGGTAGTATGGAAGTGTCCAAATGGAAATGTACCACTGTGCTTTGTTTTTACCTTTCCAGACATAAAAATCTTTGTTTTTGCAAAAGTAGTGCATTGTTACGCCTTTGATGAAAAGAAATTTGACTTTGACCGTAACTTTCTCCTTTCTTGCCATTAGTTTGATTAGAATCTCATCAACATTATTTTAAGCATGAGTTTCCTTCAGGATCAAAGGGATGTGCGTAGAAGCAGATACCCTGACAGTCACTGAACTTGATGTTGCAGTGGAAGGTGTGTGTGGGAGAAAGCCTGCTGAAGTGCAAGAGGGGATTTGATAGAGGGGTCAAAGTTAGCAGGAAGACAGACTGGTGATCTGGTAGGGGAACTGTGCCCTGCATTCACTATGAAATGGTGTGCAGGAGCAGCAAGAGCTTCTTTTCAGATCTGTCAGGAAAGGATTTCTGTCTCTATGGCTAATCCATGTGACAGCCTCAGCTCACGCTTTCGGTTAAGGTGAGCTCTCCAAATACTTGGACAAAGCAATACTCCAGGGAGGCAGAAGGAGTAAGATGAGGAGGAGACTGTGAAGTTCACGTGCATTCACTGAACTGTGCCTAAACCAGCATGACCTTACTGTGCCTTGTGCCTGCCCTGCAGCACAACTCCTGCCTCTGTGCAGACCAGGCATGGAAATGTACTTGCACTGCTGAATGCTAGGCACAGTTTTCCACCTAAGTTTTCTTACGTGTCCTTTGTCATTTTAGAAATACTTTCTGGATCATTCATTTTTATAGCTGAGGAGACAGGACTCATGTTGTGGTTCTTTGTCCAGTGGAAATTTCAGTGCCATCAAGGGAACAGGCCTATGCAATACCTCAGTTTACAAACGAGAAGACATTGGATTTCTGACTACAGTGACATATTGAGATTTAATTTATGGATGTTTATGCACTTTTAAATTCCTGGACATATGTATCACACTGCAAGAAATACAGTGCAGCTTCCTTGCTAAGGTCTTTTATTACACACAGGAGCAACCCAGACCCTTACCAAGGTCCTTGGAGTCAGTGAAGCTCATCAGCTGAACACAATCCTTAGTTATCCTGGATTACAATGAATAATTATAAAATCACTTTGTCACTCACATACTTCTGAATTGTCAGTAGGAGCAGATAAAATATTGAGTAAATAATTTTTATCTTGAAAAATGCATACATTATTGTAATTTTTAAATAAAATTGTCTTGGAAACTTTAGCTGAAATAAAGGTTGAGTGAAAGAAGGGAAAATAATAATAAACAAAGTTACTTACTTCCAATAAAATAAGATACTTTTTCAGCCTAAAGTATTTAATTTTAAAATTTTCTTTTTCATTCATAATTTGCTAGAAAATTTGCATGGTATTTTATTTTTCCATCAGTATGAATATTCCTCAGGGAAAAAAGTTGCTCACAGAAATTTAACTTTTAGTTATGTATATTTGGAAAGGTATTGTTATGGGTTTACCTGGACACATAGATACACAAAAATTCTTGGACCTGTTACTACCTTGTTGATTTTTCCATGGCATTATTCTGCAGTAAGTATTGGATACTTGTCTTTGCTAATTTTATTCTTCTGTCATTGCTTTAGGAAGCATTGCTTTGTCTCAGTGATAAGTAGATCCCTAGATACAAGTGGCTAGATAGAGACATACCCGTTTTAACATTACTAATTCCTTTAAGTGTCCACGTTTTCATTTTTCCCAGGCATGTAAGTAATTTCTTTTACTATCTGCTTGATCAGTGGTATCTGCTCAAAAAACCCACAAACTTTCTTATTTTTCCCTATCATGAGACAAAAATAGCTTTTCTACATATAAAAATACTTTTAATAGTGTTAAAATACTTTTAAAGCCTTATGCTTTCTTGTGCTTGAAGTTAGTAGTCCGAAGAGAGTCATGCATCAAGGAAATTTAAAATTCAGTGTCATGGTGGGGACAAAATTATAATCAACTCTACAGCCAACAGGTTGTAGGGTAACTTTTGTCTTCCAGATGCATTCAGAAAGTAAGGGAAGCTTTGCTTAGCTTTACAGAGAGTTTTTTCACCTACACAGTTAATGGAAAGCTCCTACAATTTCAGCTCTCTGCACTGGAGTGAAATGGTCAGCACAGTGTCACTGAGTTCCCCGCAGTGCCCACGGCCCATTCTGCCAGCTGAACCTTAGACAAATGTGACAGTATCCACTGCGGAGTTTCTCTCAGGGCTTTCCTGATGTTCTCTGCTGATGTGGTTAGGGAGCAAGCTTTGATGTCCTTACGAGAATGACACCAAGATTTCTCCTTTACGTAGGGATGCAGGTTCTGATATTCAAAAACAAATCACCATCTTTATAATGACTCAGGACAGCATCAAGCAGGAATGTTGTGCAAAGGGTTACACTGGCAGAGCTGGCCGTGGTAACAGGGAAAAATGAAACAGAAACGTCAGTACAGCAGTCAGTTACCTCATGCAGCTTGAAGCCTCTTTTTGCAAATTTGCCTCATGTTTAACACTACTTTTTAACACTGAATTGAAGAACTGGAGGACTACTTCTGTAATCTTGTCAAATTTGATTATTACTTTATTTTTTGGCAGATGACTGGAAGCTAGGTAAGTAGACCATTGATGTAATGTAAGCTGTATTCAAGTAAAATTTTGATCAGACTGCTCCAAATTCCCACTGGTTTCATCCCCAGTAGACTGAATGCTGGCAATAAATTTTATTTTCTACTCCTTTCTTGTAAATCAAGGGATGTTGGCCTGAGGACATTTCTGCCTCACAGTTTAGTCACCTTTATTCCTTTCTCTTGTGACGTATTTTGTTTTGCCTTAGTTTTGAGGATATGGCACAATGAGGATAACGCCAAAGCTTGTATTTCAGTGAGTTGCTTCAGTTGTATAGACTAAAAGTGTTTCAAAAATCTCTCACTTCTCAATGTTTTGCTTATCCAAAGAGTACAAAACCTTCCAATTTCCTATACAAGTTATCCACTATGCACAAAGGCATTCCTGGTGTTTCCAGTATTCTCCTTTCTTGCCTGTTGTTGTTACTGAAATGCTGATCACCCTTTTTCCTGGCTTGTTATCTAAAAAATGTTAGTAGGTGCTAAGGTGAAATGCTGCCGCTGAGGACCACTGCCCTCCTTTGCTGCAGTGCTTGTATAATTAAGACTCTCCATCAGCTTAAATTGGGTGAGCAATTATTACAGTTACTACAGGTACTACATCTGTTCCTTACACGGTGTCATTGATAAAAAAGATGGCTTCAAGATGTGTTTTGTGATATATATATATATACACATATATATATATATATCTGTGCTCAAAAATGGGGATGGCAAAAAACCCTCTTTGAAAGGAAGAGATTAATCTATTGTAGCCCCAGGCAACAGTGATTTATATTTAGGAATTTATGAGAGCTTTACTCACTTCTTCATTATTTAATAGAAAAAAATCCATACCTATTTTTGCAAGTGCTGTATTGACATGTCCTGCAGATACTTCTAGGGCCTGTCAATACACTATTTCACGTTCAATGTATGCCATTTTCAGTGTTTATTAGTAAAAAAAAACTTATCCAAATGGGGCTCCTTCTGTGAGATATGTACTGCAGGCATCTCTTCAATCTGTTTCTCTGACCAAGCTTTGAACCCAAAGGGTGTATGTCAAGGTTAGAGGAAGAACAAAGTAGGAGGGCACCACTGCTATAGTGCTTTGCAATTTAAAGAACATTAAGGTCACTTTAGTATTTTAGGTCATTCTGCTGGAAGAATAGAGAGAATAGAAAGGTAAAACTGTTTTCCAAGTCCAAGAAAGGCGAACTCCCACAATCAGATCTGTTTCAGGTTGTGACCCTGAGTTCCTAGTCTGTCATTCATGTAAAAGTCTGGAATGAGAAGTTCTCTTGCCATGATTCCCCAAGTTCCCAGGGGGAACTTGTGCACTGGCCTTTATCCTTAATCTGGTGTTTCCTCTGTTATCGGTCACAAGAACCACATCCTTTGGATGCTTCTTAAATTGACTGCCAGCAGTTCTGCATGGAAAACAATTGTTCCTGTTTTCAGCTTGTAAGCAACTTCAAATTGCCATTCTTGGACCCCTTGCGCTGTAAAGGGGCATATCACCGATCTGTAGGAGTTTGGTTCAAACCATGGCTTAACGTAAAACATTTGCATCGCTGCAAGTTTCTTTAAAATGTCACTGTAGTTTTTATATGTGAACTAAATTAATATTTACTGTTGCACTGTAGTCTTTAAAAAACCAAAAATGTCAAAAAAACCCAAGAAAAAAAAAAAGGCCAGAATTAATTTGGCTGGTGCTGTAACTTGTAAGCTTTTTTTGTTTGTTTGTTTTTTTGGCTGGTTTGGCAGGTCTTGACTAAAAAGGATTGAAGTTTCTGCTTTGCAGTAAAACTATTTAATATCTTTGGTTTGGTTTCAATGGAAGGTAATAATGGAGCCCCAATAATTTGAGACTGAAAGTATACTTCCCTCCTCTTCACTCTGCCTCTTCTTTGTGCTTTGGAAAATGTTGTGGTACACAACAGGACAGAAAGGACTGATTTTTAAGTACCTGGGGAGTCTTCCAAGTCCAGTGTAAACAGCAGAAATTTAATAATTACAGCTAATTAGTTGACCAGATAACAAAGAGTCGTGGCTCATGTAAGCCTGTATGCTGTGAGGTTGTGGGTGTTTAAAGTGAGCTCAGGAACTCAGTGGGCTGACCTGCCAATTAGTTATGGAATGAATTCAAGTAGAAACTTTCTGTGAAATTGATGCTATTTAGGTCATCAGAATTATGTAAGGATGAGCTTTTCATTGAAGTCTGAACCTTTTATAGCTTCCATCTTCAATTTCCTAGATCTTCATTTAAATGTATAATATTAATTAATAAAAATTGCTTTTTGAATCATGATTTCAAAGAACTTCTCATTAAAATAAATTTGAGAATACAAGTGTTCTACAGGGAACCCATATTAAATTAAAAAGGGCTTCTCCTGTATTACATATGATGGGCTTCTCATTGTTTAGTAATTTATAGCTGATATAGTAGTGATAAATTGACTTGAGCCTTGCAGTGAATCATATATGCTAAAATACAGAAACCAAGTTAATAGGAAAGTATAATGAAATATGAATCCTGCCTTTCTGAAATGAGTTAATGTCCAGAGTTCAGAGCTGCATCTTTTCTTGGTCCAGGTAAGTAAATGGTACCTTGTAATTTGAAGAGAGTGGGGAAACCGTATCAGGAAATTTACAGAAGATTTGGATACTCAATTAGTCTTTATTTACACTTGTAAGTGTTTGTTTTCCCAGTGCAGTATGACAGTATATAAATTGTTGGTGCTTCTGAGTACTGTGGTTTTTCTTTGTGGGGTAATAACAAAGTTAGTGAATTGATTGTTTCTGTGATAAAGATGTATTAATTCAATAGATTGGAGTGCCTAGGAGAGAATGAAAGAAGAGGATTTGTCCTTTTAAAAGAGGGCTCGAGATTAATTGGGACTTTGTCAAAGCTAGTTATGTACCTATCTGGATCTAAAAAGGAAAAGTAAAAAGGAGATTAAAATTTTTGTGAAATCATTCTTTGTCCCACAGCATAAATTCTAAACTTATCAGTAAAGGCTTAATTCTCTTTCCCCAAATACCAGTTGGAAAAAGAAAAAATTCCAGTGGAGTCATTGGAATGACAACTGTAAACCTGTTTAATTGCTTGGTTAAATCCCATGTTATCATCAATGATAAGAAAATGAGTGTTTTTGCTTAATTCTAATGCTCGTCATTACCAACCTGCTGTATGGAGGACCAGAATGTAGGAAGAGATGGTAGCAGTGAGCACAGGAAGGCAGGAACAGTGTGACGAGGGAGGTTGTACAAGGTTTTGAACACATGAGTTTTGCTTGCACAAATAGTAATGGAAATTGAATTCCAAAGAAACAAGCACAATGATTTGTAAACAATGAAATTTAAACGCAAATTTTTAAGTATTAGTTATAGATGTATTGGCATTAAGTTATTTATGGAATTCTGGAGGGTTTCTGTGACCGATTCAGACTTTTTTTTTTTTTAAAGCCAAAACCTAGATGAGATAATTTTTAATTTGCATCTTATTTACTTAGCTTTAATATAGGCCATTCATAATACTTCCTCTTATGATACTTTAAAAAGTAGAATGTTATTTATTTTTGTAATAACTCATTTCTTTACTGTTTGTTAGGGAAAGAGTGTCATGATTCTTTAAGTATCAGAAATTGAAATGGGGCTTTTTACAGAGTCTGTTTTTATGTTCTTATTGGCTGGCATGTTCTTAATCTTTCTTGTGTTAGGTAGTTACTATTGTCCTGTAGTTTAGCAAAGTCTTTTAAAGTTATTGGTTTGGAGTTTTGGGAAGGAAGGACAGAATTGGGAGAAGATACTTAATGGAGCCTTCTGGAAATGAAATGTTTTAAAAATATGGTTGCTGATCTGGCATATAGTTTATGTTTTTTGCTGTCATTTGCTTAAAGAACAACCTGTAAAATCACTGAATGTTTGAAACAATTTTTTTCACAGCTGCGATCGTTTCTGTAGAGCAGGCACAGATTTCATCAGGTTCATATAGAACAGACTGTGAGACACTGATAAGGAAAAGGGATTCAATTTTTCCAGTCCCTTTATTGCAGATTGCATTTTTTTGAATTTATGAATATGTAAAGTTGTCATACTGAAATTATTCTAGAATAGGCCCAGTGAGACTTTTACTGAGTAATTAATTTTTCCTGCAAGAAGCTGTTAATGTAGCTTTAGCTTGTATACCTTGTCCTTCCATACCTTACTTCTTGGATTGCATTTATTTAATAAATTTTCATGATCTGTGTGTCCCAGATCTCATGATAAAAGCCATAAAAAATGGCTATGTGTGTGGGCAGCTCTCAGCATCACTGAATTACTCAGTCAGGCTCCTGCCCTCAGCCACCTTTGAAAGGAAACCTCTAACCAGTCGTCACTGAGAGGAAGGTTTGGGGTACTTCGTTTGTCTTTAAGAGAGCGTTAGATTGAGAGATGCCACGTGGATGCGAATAAACTACCTTTTCCTGAATCAGGTTAATTCAAACTAATACGGGACCAGCCTGAATGACGTCTTCTTGTTTCTCTTTATTACTTTTTCAAGAGAGTCATGTGAAAAGTCAGAAGGTCTTTATGTAATATAAAATTATGGCTGCCTTTATGGACATCTATATCACTATATTTGTCTACTTAGATATTTGGTTTTTTTTAAATTTCTTTTTCAGTTGGAGATTTTGACTGATTATCTAGGAATTTTGTGTTTCTGTTTTTGTTTGTTTGTTTTGGTATTTTTGTTTTTAATGAAGAAATCTGTAACATAAAGCTTTTGCAAAATCTGCCATGTTATTCTTTAAAAGGGATGCAAGTTTGCTGGTAGTTTTTGTGCCTCTAAATGCAATCAGAACAACCCATAAGGTGCTTTTCATGAGAGCTGATTGAGACAAATAGTCTTCTGCAGAGCATGAGTCAGAACATTTTAAATGAGGCTACTGCTCTGAGTCTTGTGGGGGAGATAATGTTGTTCTTTGAGAAAGTGTAGAAGGTCATTCTTTTGGCTTGGGTACCAAACTCCTCTTCCTGAGTTGTGTGTTACAAATTCTCCTGGCAGTCTCCTCAAGAAATTGAACAGTCACCAGTTCCCTTTGGGAGTTACAAAACTGCAAATTCAAATGCAGGCTATTGTGGGACATCAGCAGATGACTGTGTCCCAAAGACATGGAAATCCATAGGAATATCCATGGTACATGAGGTATCTTCCTTCTTAGTGGTACTTAAAAAGCTTCAGTTTGGATTGCTAGAAGCTTAATGTTGGAAAAAGTGATGCTACTATTGATATACTTTTTACTTCACATTCAAGCTGAAACATTTAATAAAGAGCAGTTTTGCTCTTTTTTATATTTTCTGAGCAGAATAGATTGAGGATTCTTTAAAGCTCACTCACTACAGGATGGAAAATGAATGTGACATTGCAGCAATGCTTGTGATAGTTTTGTATCCCCACGCCATGCATGTTAGCAAGTTATATTTGTAATAATTTTGAAACCTGCAATGTAGTAGAAATGTGTACATTGTCTAATACCAAAAATCAAATCATTACATCTTTCTATGTAGTACAGAAAATAAATCTTATATTTAATGAATCAGATACAAATGATTACTGGAAGCAAATGGTCATATGGAGATATTAATTGTTTGATCTAATGGCATATTTTTCCCACAAAGCCATGATTTGGAAAACCCACTCAAAGCTGTTAAAAGACACTCAAGGAAATTTTATATGTCAACTTGAGAATACTCTTGCCTAAGGGTTGTAATGCACAGACAATAAAAAGAGAGTTTGGGTTTTCTAAAAGGGCATGAAAGAGAAAACCTTACCTGACTAACTGCAGGCTGGAGCCTGGAATTGTAGTTATGGGGAGATATAAAAGCTGCATTAAAATGCAGATAAAAAGGAAATTTTAAGGGTAGAGAGTAGTCAGGAAGGTCATTGATGATAAATTAATTAAATATAAGTTATAGAATATGTTGTTTAACTCCTGAAACATAATGTACATATGAATAGAATTCAACTTATCTTTGCCTAGTTCTAGAGTTTCACTGAATTTCCTTCCAAAGGTCTGAGCTATTTCCTGAAATAGGAAAACATTTTGGGGAAGCACCAATTAAGTATATCCAAATGCTTCTGGTAATTCCAAAAGCTTTCACAGTTTCTGTGTCACTCTGAGTTATGGAGGATTGGTCACGTAAGACAACAACTGCAGGAGAAAACTAAGACATTTCATTATTTTGTTGTTACTGCGTGTGCAATATTTTTGGCCATCTTTGAAGCAGAATTTAGTACTGGGTATCTGGAGAGCAAAAACTTTAGTTATTATTCAGAATCCCTTTGATGTGTGGAAATTGAATAGGGGGAGCCTGAGCTGATGCTGGAGGAATGAGGAAAAACTTTAGCTTCAGTCACACGTTCAGAGCATTAATTGTAAGTAAAAGTGGTAAAATTCTGACGTGAATCACTCTGAAGTCAGATTGATTGGGCATGGTATAAAGCATTGATTTAGAAATGCATTGAACACACACTTTAGTATTTCTGTGAAATTGTTGCCTAACTGTGCAGCTTTACTGGGAGAGTATAACTAGAGATGACCAAAAGAGTTCAGGGAACAGAGCTCAGTACTAAAGGTTTGCAAAATTTGAAAAATCCATTATTTGGGCTTCCTTGTCTTACCAGGAATCATTAGCTGCCATGAAGCCAGACTGTAGGCAAGGTAATACAGAGGCTGGAAGTCATTTTGGATTGAAGAGAGAAAATTTAATTTATTTCATAGACAACTTCTCTTTCTGTAGCTGTAATTAAGAGAAACCCCAATTGTAGATGCTCCTTCATTGCCACTGCTTTTTGTCTTCTACTGAATTTTGTTTTAAGCACAACAAGCTGCTGGATGAAAGTGTCATAACCATAGACTAGAAGAGTGGGTTAGCAAAAGGGGAGGACATTTTCCAACAGAAAAGTGGGAGTGGAGAGAAGTGATGTTGATTACTGTTATCTTGTAACTAGATCTCACAGCACATTCATACTGGGTTTCATTAACATCCTTCATACATTAGCAACTCCTTAATATTGGTTAGAAATTTTTCTGCTTCACTGGGGGCATGTTAATACAGATAAAATGTTGCAGCATCTGGAGATGAAGATTCTTGGCTCTTTCCTATAAAAATAGAAGAGTATATCATGTTAAATATTTTTTTCAAGGCAATGGTAACTCCTTGTTCCGAAGTCTTACTGAGCCCCCTATAAAATTCACATTCATGTAGAAGATCTCAGCATTTCCATCTATAAGTGAATTAAGCACTGCTTGTACTGAAATATTTATTCAGAAAACTTGATTAATTTGCCATTAAAAAGGGAATGATCTGCTTTTTATTTTAGTTTATTTAGATTATTCTGGAAAGTAGTTGATTTCATTCTCTGTGCAAGGAGGGTGACTCAGTATCCCTTTACGGCTCTAATGGGATGTTTTGTGGTTCCAATCAGGAGTGGGTTTATCAGTAAGGATGAGGGGTGTGTGAGGAGAAAGTGGCTGTATGCCTGTGCAGCCCTGAAGCTAGATGGCAGCTGGTTCCTCTCCTCATAGTATGTGCTGATTTCTTAACTACTTAAATTTGCTTCAGTGAAATCTACCCCAGCTTATGATTTATGGAGGCATTTGGATCTTTTTCTGATTCCATTACTCTGATTGCCCTGCAGACCCATTATGAGTTAAACATTCAAAGTCTGGATGCTGCTGGATCCTGGTTAGATGAATCTTCGTTTTGTAATTATTTCTTTGCCCCGGTGTGTAACAATAACAAATCTTGATCTCTTTAATGGCAGCAGATTTTTGTTTATGGAAAGTTATTCACTACTTACTGTTTCTATATTCAGTCTAATTGAGATAAAAGACTTTGTATATGTAATTACATTCCCCTGAGATTATTCAGGCTAATGGTTTATAGGTAATTTAAGCATTAGATTTGTAGCTTAAACAAGAAATTAGTTAATGTGATTTGTGTAGTATGGCAGTCTTTGTGAGAGCTTTCCTACAAGCTGTTTTTACAAGTGCATAGTGATGATTGAGATCTGAAATTGTCTTTGAAGGCTCCATGGGCCAATTAATATGCTGATATTTTGGGTTCTGTTTTGGTGAGGTCTGTTTTTGCTGTAGAAAGCAGGGCCTGTTGCATTAACAAATACTATGAACGTAAGTTTTAGTCTTTTAAATGGCTGTTGGTGAAAAATAGTTGCAAACTATAATATTTCAGCCATAAGGTGACAGTAGACTGTTCTTATTTGGGTGATTTCAGTGAGCTGTTTCAGAGGGTCTTGGCAGAGATGCTGTGCATTCTTCTGTACTCAGGAAGCTGTGTTTGTCAAAGCAGGTTCATATGTGATGACTAGTTTTCTTGTACACACTGGATAAAGTGTCATTAAAATAATATTTGTGGTGTAATAGTCTCCAAAGTGTGTCTGATTTTATCCTGCTCTTCAGTTAATTCTTCCTCCCTCTGCATGTGTCAATACAGTTTGCAAAGATAATGTTTAAGCAAATGATTTCAAATTCTTTGCATGAATTATTTTGCTTTAAATTTTCTTTTGTCACTTTAATGGCAATCCTATTTATGAATATTGTTTTACTGAGTGACTGAAACACCTCACATTTCTTATTTCTGATTTTTCTAGAGAGAAACTGTGTCATGAAAAAAAGTGGTCAGTGTAATTGTATTTACAAAAATGACTGTAAAATTTATTGGAATTGATGGATAAAGATAAAATCCTTTTCTGTGCCACTTTTGCTCTTTTTGTATCACTTGCACTATGCAAGTGCTCAGAAGAACAATCGATTCAATTAATGCAATTTTTCCCCAAACCCGGGACCATTATCTTCCATATTAGGAAAAATAGCACAGAAATGAAAAAAATTGCTTAACATTTACCTAAGATATTGTGTTTGTAACAAAAAAGATTCTCTTTTTCATTGTTTGCACTTTTTCCTTTTTCTGTCCACTCTCTCCTGCCTGCCAGAGGGTATTAATTCTATTTCCCCTGTCTACACGTGAATGACTGGGCTCTACTCTACTGTGAAGCGTGTTCTGCAGAGTGATGTTCAAATAACTCTGAATAATTAAATGAAATACTTTACCAACTCACAGCATAGTAATCTATTTTTAAAAAGCAGCACACTGAATATTGTTGGATAGTTGCTGTCACTGCAATATTGTGAGAGTAAATTGATTTGTTTATTGACGTCCCTTTCCTCTGTATATTGCTCTTCTTTTTATGCCTTCCTCTTTTGCTGTGTATGTGTGCACAGTGCCAGTTTAAGCTTATGCATTCGTTCTGAGGGAAATTCAGTGACAGAAGAGGGATTGGAATTGGAGGCTCCTGAGCCCTATCCATGACCTACAATGCTTTCTTTTAATTTCCTGAAATGTTTCAAATAGGACGGGGAACCATAGAATTTTAAACCCTTGGACCCTGCAATACATTTAATATATTTTCTGTGATATTTTTATGTCTTAGGATTGCTCTCTGTATTTTTTTTTTGTCTTATCCCAGGATATGTGCAGAGTGATTTTACCTTGAGGTGGAAGGTTGGTACAAAGTCTTTATGCTCGCTGGATGTAGAGGGGGCACGAGATACTATGGCTTGATGAGGGAGGTGGCTTTTATAGAGAGGAGAAAACGTAGTGCAGACAGAACTGTCTGGGGAGACCATATGGGGGCCTGAGATGTGATCCAGTAACTCTGTCACAGATCTAAATGACTGAAGCAGCACTTCTGCTCTGGATTTTCAGGAGGAATTCAGGCATCCTCCCTCTGCCCTTGTTCTGTCCGTAGAGCAGTTTTTTGGGCTCTCTGTGGCAGTGGTGTATTTCACCCTTACATACCTATCGAGATGCTTTCTTGTACTCTGAGGTTTGAACTGATGATGGGCATTGTTGCTTGGGAAATTATGTGTTATTATTTCTGTTAGATTCAGTGAAATAACTGATACCAGGTTTGCTCACGAGACTATCTCCCTGAAAAAAACTGTGCCACTGAGGAAAAAAGAACCCTTTGTAAAAAAGGTACAAAAGCTGGTGATGTCTTTGTTACCAGTTGTGTTTGGTCAGGTTAAATTTATTATTAGCAATTTAATTTGATATTAAATTTATTATTATTAGGTCAGGTTAAATCTATTATTAATAGCATTTATTATTAGCAATTAATTGGTTCTTCATAAAGCCCAAGTGACAAATAAATGAATACTGAGGAGAAGGAGTGAAAATGTGGTTATGCGAATTCTTTATAAGCAAAGACATGAATCCATTTTTATTACTTTTGATCATTTTAGAAAAAATTTTTTACTAACATTAGTTAGTGATTTTTATATAATAAAGTCAGCATACCCACTTCCTGATTAAGGACTCATTATTTTTTCAGACAGTGATGACAAAAAAAAAAGCTTTTTGTTTAGATTTAGGAGGAATAAGACAAACTATACTACTATGTGAGCATTCAGCTGAAATACCATTTTCTAAGGCCTCCAAAGTTTAGTTATATGTACTCCCCATATCCATTTAGTCTTAGATTTATGAAGAAATATTCTATTCTGCTAAAGTTCTTCTTGCTTAGGTTTAGGGATTGCACATATTTAAATCGATTTCTATTTATTGTCTTAGTGCCATTTCTGAAAAAAAAGCTGCATTGTCGTGCTATTAAACAATCACTTTCTCCTACCCCTGCTGTTCTGCTTTACAGCCTCCACTGTCTTCTGCCACCTCCCAGGGCAAATGTAGCAGCTGCTGCACTGTTTGCTTCTTCTTGTTTAGTATTAATGTATTTAGGAGTATGGACTTTGTTGCTGCCTTAATGAGGTTTAAAAAAGAAAATCAGAACAGCAGCTGACTAAGAGAATGGAGGATTTTGCACCTGTGTGATTGACACTAAATTGACAGTCACCAAAAATGAAAAATAATTCCACTTTTCTTCAAAAAGCTTTTTCTCTCTGATGGTAAAATGACAGTTAGGAATAGTAACACTAAAAATGGCTAGAAAATAGAAAAACATAACTACCCCCCCGAATCAAAACCAAGTGTAGATGTGATCTGCAGGGCTTTTAGTACTGGCTGTCTCCCTGTCTATGCATCTTTAAAGGAAGGATGTGTGTTCCCTCGTTGCTGAGGCAGCAGCGTGCACTGTTCTGGACAGTGGAGATGGATCTTACACCAGCTTTTACTGCTGTTTCTCTTGTGGTCCTCCAGCTTCTCACTTGCATTCACTCTGTGATTGACCTGGGACGTGAAAGTTGTTTGTTTCTCTGCATAGCTCTGTTTTATTTGTTTGCATGAACATAGTTGCTCGTGTTAGAAGCAGGCTGGGGAAAGGAAGGCATGTTTATGACAAGGCCATTGGCCTTGTTTTTATTTGATGGAACTTGTAGCTAAAATCAGATCTGCCACTGATCTCAGCACTTTACTTAAAGCTGCCTGGCTTTCTTCACCACTGTTTTCATCCTCAGAATTGTAAATCAATACCCTTTGATCTAAACATAAAAGCCTGGGAGGCTTATGTTGCAGATATCTTCCCTTGTGCCTTGATTCATTCAGTTCTATTGCTAAATCTAGTCTAAGGAAATCAAAAGCAATACTGAATTGGCAATTAATAGCTCTCTCAACACTGCCAGAAAGTAATTTCTCAGAAAGTTTGAAACAAACTTTGCATTGTACTGGTCTATTTTTAGTATTCCACTTAGCATATGCAAGTAGCTTTTTTACAGCAGCTACCATAGTAGCTGAACTAGGAACTTCAAATGCTTTTTCCTTTATTAAAATTTGAATTTTCTGAGGAATACTAAAAAAAAAAAAAATCAAAAGAACATCGAATAATATGTCTCAAATTGCTCAAGGATTCTGAGGAACAGACATGTTTTGTCAACTGTACCAATTTTCACCATATGGAGTAAACTGTAACTAAACTAAAATACAATTGCCTTCTGTTTTTGCAAAAATCCATTCTGTAAGCTTTTCAGTGTCTTGCTAGTTCACTTCCACAGATACACTGAGTGGTGTGTCTCTTTTGGTTGCTGTTTCATAGTGGTTTTCTCCAAGATGCCAAGAATCCTTAATGTTTATTAATCAGCTCTTACAAACCTAAGCTTTTACTTAAATGATTCTATGAGGCAGTAATATGGTTTGAATTCAGAATTACCAACATATTGGAAAATGAGAATGTGTGGGAAACAGAAAACTGTTTTGGTTGAATTTAAAATAAATAGCAGTATCTCTGCCAGGTGGACTAACCTGAGGTGACTTCATGAAAAAACAAAGCTTTTTGCTGTGTAACTTGTGCTATAATCTGGTGATTAGTCATTAAATAACTCATATCTTCAGCTTTTTAGCAATAACTGCTGTTATGTCTGGGAACTCAGCTCCTTTGACAGAAGGACATCTTATTTCTGGATGTTTGCCATATAGGGCCAACTCATCCATTACAAATGGTTTGTTTGTGACACTTTTCTAGTATTTTCAGCTGGGAAAGCTTTGATATGGGCTGCTGTAGTAACAGCTTGTCCTGAGCAGTGTGGGTATATGGGAAAAATTTTACTCTCACAAAAATACTTCACACAAAAAGAAACCTGGCACGACTAGTGAAGCCTACTGTCTACTCAGGATTTGTCTCAGGATAACTGAAAGCTGATTTTGACCTACTCTGTAAGACTTTTATTTATTAAAATAGTCCTTTTTAGATGTTACCTAGCTTTGTGCTTGTTAGTTAAGGTAGAATTTAAGTAAAACCACAGTCAGCATTTGTGGGGCAAAACTTTTCATGGAGAAAAATCCATGAAGTTAAACTGGGGAAAATAAGATTGAAATTTAGCAGACAAGTGTTAGAAACACATTTTCCTGTGCAAGTTCTACAACAGTTAGTACGTGATCACCTGCTGCAAAACAGCAATTTTTGAAGCTTGGTAGAAATGCGCCTTTTAAGTACTGATCTACCTGAGGGGGAAGAAAAGCTATTTCAGTTAATTGCATCTTTGCAATTGAAATTGACTGAAAAGCCCGGCAATTTAACATTCACATAGAAGCAGTTAGATTTACTACTCTCAACAAAGGTAAAGAAATTATTTCCCATTTAAAAGTTAGAATAATCAAATATTTCTGAGATAACCTGACTTTTATATACTCTGTAACAGCAGGAGCTAAAACCAGTCCAAATCGTTTTGTCTGAAATTGTGAATCTGATTTTGAACTTGTGTTCCAACTTAGAAGAACGAGAGTTCTAAAAGGTCCTAATAAGGTTTTTTCTAGTTTTTATTTTATTATCTTCTAAACCTACGTAAAATAAACATACAGTGGATTTTAGATATTTCTTGGTTTTTATCTTGACAACTGCAGATTGGGAACTAAAACCCATATTGGTTTAAAACTCAATAGGTGTTCCTTGTCCTTGAAGGAAAGAATGTTTGTTTTCCTGCCAAGAAATGTGTAATGAACCATCACCACTCTTTTTTTCTGGGATTTTTTTTTTTTAATTTTTATAAGAAAAAAGCTTTGAGAAACACAAGGAGGAAAAAACACCAACAGAAATAAATACACTCTATTTTCACATTGTATGTGGATTTCACAGTATTTTGTTGCAACAAAAAAACCTCTCCCTTGATTCTTCCTGTTTCCAAAGGAATGCTGACATTCTCTTTGATTTTAGTCTTAGCAGCAATGTGAGCACTGAGTGTTTCTGGCAATTGTGTTCTTTCTGTGACAGGTCTGTGGATTAAACTACCCAATTAAACAGGGAGGTGGGTTAGTTTACTTTTTCTTTACATGAACACAATTTAAAAATACAGAGGTTTTTGAAATGCCATTTCCTGATTATATGAACATCACTGTGGTGTGTACTTGCTGTGTCTACTGAATACAAGTATATGAGGAGTCAATAAAATGGCAACTGTTTTATAGCCACAACGAAAAACAAATACCTTAAGGCAGACCCTTGGTGTCTATAGGGCATGTTCTCATCTTACAGACTTTTCATAAAACCAGAGTAAGGATTTTAATAAGAGCTTCGTATGAGGAGGGTGTAGTGAACAATAATTCAGTGTGCACCCAGAAAAAGAATGTCTCAGCAAGGAAGAGCCAAGAGCAGCTGTATCTTTTTCGTGTATGAAATGCATGAACAATTAATTTTCCTAGGTGTGTTAGGTTTACAGGATATTGTGCTGAACTGACGTGGGTAATGGCAATACAGTCTAACCTTGATGCCAAGATATATGAGATTTTAATGCAAATTCCTATTAAATGGATGTAAGGCATAGATACAGGACAGGAGCTGCTATTTCTTTCAGGTGTTTGTAACTGAAGTTGCTATGGCATCATTCTGCTACTATCGTTGTATAGAAGTTGGTGTCTTAAGCCATTTCCAATGTCAAGGATGCTGAATTTCTGTAAATAGATGGCAGTGAACACCTGAAGTAATGCTCCAGAGGTTGATCATTGTTCGCTGCTGGAAGAGGAGAGTCTGGAGAACATTTTGAACAGTTTTGATTTATAGTGACATTTGCAATCTGTCTTCTGAATTGCTATCATTCTGGAGTAGAGTGATACTCTGATGTCTCGTGTTATCATCACACAGTGTGGGCAAACTAGCTATGTATACTGGTAAGAGAGAGATACATAGAGGGAACCTGTGAAGTTTTTAACATTCTAAAATATCTGCACTGTCTCATTACTTCTCTACTTAATAACAGTTGCTTTTGCCCTTGTTGCTCACTTCACATGGGTTCCTGTATTGCTGTCTGTGAAAGAAGAAAGTATCTAATATAGAACTGTGGGATAAAAGTGCAAAAATTCTCAAATATTTTTCTTCTCCTTTATCAGTCTGAAATAACAAGCGATAGAAGAGGAGGGAATTTAAAAGCCTTGCTAGTTCTCCTTTTAGTGCACTAACCCGGGGACTTCACATTAATTTAAAATGAGAGTTTTATCACCTAATTGCCTTTTTCTACCAGCTGGGCATCTAGTCAGAACTAAGTGCTGAGGAGAACCTGTGAGGTTTTGAGGTGTTTTAGGTGTTACTGCACCAGTCTGAGGTGCCTGTCACAAGCAGAGGTTATTCTCACTGACTGTACTGGGAACCTTCAAAGCTGGGGAGGACAAACTGCCTGATTGCTGCCTAATGTTAGAGGGGATTAAATTTACCTGTGGAGTTAAACCAAAGTCTTCAGTCAACTTGTTTATAACTGCTCTTTATAGCTGAAAAAGATACTCAGGTATGAGAGACACTTAAGTGGGACTTCAGGTACATATATATATATTTACTGGTGAACTTGAAAATTCCAGAAATTCCTCAGGGATTTATTTATTGGGACCAATTATACATCCTGACATGTTAATCAGTATTCCCATTGTAGTCACAGGACCATGAATATAAATGCATAATTATCCCTCTTCCCCAACATAATTCTCATGGTTTTCCCCTTCTCTATATAATGCAGTGGAGTTTGAAGAGCTTGTGAAATCTTTTCATGGCTGTAAGGTTGTTAAACTAAGAGATAACAGGACAAGAAGTCCTATGATCCCAACTCTAAAGCAAGACATGCCTTTTAGTGGTAATAGGTAATACGAATTTCCCATCTTTCCTAAGGTAAGGGAGGAATGGCTTTTCAGAAAATTGAAAAAAAAAATATAATTGCTTGGAAATTGTTCTAGTCTGGAGAGGTAGAGATTGATGGTTAAATAAGTTTGGATGCTTGAGAAATAACCTTTTCCCACTTTGGGTACTGTGCAAGGTAGTACATTATGTGCTTTAGTACGTGGGAGATGAATTTTACACTTTTTTTCTTTCCTTTTTTTTTTTTTTGTTAATTTATCATTTTCCATCTTTCTAGATTTTGAATTGTATTAAAAGCAAGGGAAAAAATAAATTGCTATATATTTTCTTCCTAAGGAATTAAAAAGGTGGCTTTTGAACTTTTTTGGCTTGCACGAATCTTCTGTAGTTAAACAGCAATGGCTGGTTGCCTAATAGCTAGCCTGCAGTTTTCTGATGAGCACAGTTCACATGGTAGCTTTTCAAGCTGTAAGATGAGGTCCAGTATAAAATCACTGTGTGTATCTACACACAAGTGCATGAGGTATTTATATAAGCTGGGTTAAAAGAAGGTAATTTTTAACTTTGCAGAAATACTTCAATAAGACTGATTTTTCTTTCAGTTCTTTGTATGAGTGTAGCCATCCTATCTAAGACAGCAAAATCTAAAGGTCTCACAGACTTTCAGAGGACACCCCTCTTCTCTGGCTTCCCCCATCACTTGCTTTCCTCAGACTGTATAGTAGTCTATCCATGACAAGCAGGAGTAGCTCACTCTGCGTCTTCCCAGCAATGACAGTACCCCTGACTGCTTCAAACCTCAGAACCTGACACTTCCTAAACCCAGTTTTGTCTTTTCTTGAATGAAGGTCCCAAACCTTTGTTCAGATGGTCTTCTGGTATCTAATGATATTTTCATTTTCCTGTAGGTGAAGTGGGACTCTCAGGATGACTCTTCCTGTTGTCAGAGAGACCTTATTATTATTTGTATTAGTTAAGCTTTCTTGGTTCAGTTTGGAGAAAATACTGTCTGTCAGACACAAAGATATAAAGGGTTTCTACTATTTATACTTTTGGATTAATTCTAGGAAAGTGACACTAAGCTGCGTAAGTTCTAAAGGGAGCTATAGTCCTGCTTACAACACAGAAATCTAGTGCTGTTGGTGATGTTCCGACAGTGGGGATGAGAGTGGGAATTAGTAGAGCTGAAATGTTCAATGAGGTAAATAGAGCAATGCAAATCCCAAGGGCTTCTGAAACACAGAATATGTAAGCACGATTTTGAAAATGCACATTGCTGCTTTCTTTCCCACCATCCACCTTACCTCTCTTTCCTCTTTTCAGCTTTTAAAAATCAATTTGATGTGAGTGCCTCTAGTTTGAAATTAGCATGATTTAATCTGTGACAGAGGAAAGCCCTTCTCCGTGGCAAAGGCCCTGATGGGAAATTTAATGATAGCATATTCCCCAAGGAAAACTGCCACCTTAGACTGTGTCCCTGTAGGAGGGAAAGTGAACAACTGCAATATTCCATGTATAAAATGTGTGTGTGCGTGTGGATGGTGACGTGACACAATGCTTTGTGGCAGCTTATTTTATTCTGGGTTCTTCACATGACAGATGAAATGATTTCTGTAATTATTCTTAGGTATAAGACCCAAAGTCAGTTCTGTTAATACTTGGACTGTTTGGCATAAAATACATTTAGGTATCTCATTTAAACATCCCTCTGGAAAAAAAACTCTGGAAATCAGAAGTGATTGAATGGATGAGCTGCAACTGTATTGCTTCTAGGCCCAGTAAAAAGGCAAGTGTAACAGGCTGATTTTAATTTCAAATGTTTCATTTGCAGTGAAGTTTCATCCCAAGGCTTACATAACCAGACTTGCTTTCCTTGTAGATGAATTAGCTCTTGTTTTACTTCTAAGTTAAATTAAGATCATTGCCATTTTATGTTAAGGAGTAGGAAAAAAATGAAATATATCCTTGCTTTAGAACAAAATTACACGTTAACCATAACCAGTGATAAAATACTTGTCATTACAAGTCTTTATCACTGCTTACGATTAGAAATAGGTGAATTATATAATTCAGGAAGAAAAATAGATGTAGTTTCCTAAAGCCTGAAGAGGATTTGATGCATCTGTATTTGTTGTGTAGCAATAATGCAGATTTTGTTATTCATTTGGAGAAAACACTGCTTAACTTTGGTGAATTTTTTTTGCTCTTTCTGAGCAGTCAGTGTGACTTTTGTCATGCGTTTTTAGGTGTCCAACTGGGCTGGTTTCCTTTCATTGCAAGATTGAAGTCAGTCAGGGTGTTTCCAGGATTACTGAATGGTTGAACCCATCTCAATGGTGGGGTCTGCAGAACAACAGTTTTGCAACTTATATGCTTAAGGGAGAGGCAATATGTCCAGAAAAAATCACTTAAATCATCTATCAAAGGTGCCAGCACAGCTGGTGGCTTTATTTCTCAGGAAAGCAGAGAGAGATGGAAGGGCGTGAGGGGAGATTTTATTGGTTGCTTTCTGGAAAAATTATTCTATGAGCTACTTTTGAAAAGAATGTAATTTGCCTGAGGTATGGCAGGAATAGTATGAAAAACACTGGGAGAAATACTTCCCTGATTTATTTGGGTATAAAATGATGCCATTCTCTCAGAGCCAGAACTTGTATCAGGAGCTCCACAAGTATCACATGAATGTGACTTCATGTGTTTGATAATGATACTTTTGAACCATCTATTGGAAGGAAAACTGGAAGAGAGATTTTTACTTCTCAATGGACTCATGTCCATGGAACAACAAAGAAGTTATAGTTTTTGCTCTGGCTTGTCTTTGCTTAGGCATACCTTGCACTAGCTTGCTGGAGGGGTGGGCAGCATCTATATTCTTGAGGCAAAAAGCAGACAGAAGCTTGGAGTTAGGATGGGTGTTGCAGAAATCTGAACCCTTCAGAAGCTCTAGATGGATTTAATTATGATTGTCTTCAGGAGAGTCTTATCAAAATGCCAAGCTTTGCTAGGTTTATTTGTCTGATACAGACTATGTCATACTCCTGACTCTTTGTGTTGTCTGCCCATCTGAACACTTGAAATCATCTTGAGCCTGATCAATCACTATCAGTTGATGAATTATCAATAGAGCTAAACAGATATATAATGCAGAACAGAACTAGGCCTTTAAGTTATTTAATCTTTTGTCTCTGTAAATGTATTTAGAAATCTGTTCTGTATGGTAAATGCTGACTTCATAACTGTTAAAATACAAAGTATTGTGACATCAGTAGAAGACTTTAGGAGAGGTCATAAAGGTCTTTTATTCTGTTTATCCAATTTAGGCTAAAATTTTACACAGGCAAATAATTAACTGTGGGATGTAATTCCCTGACTGACTGACAAGACTTCCTTCTTTCCCATTTCTGTGACAAAAGCCTTGAAAATCTACTTGTGCATGTTATAATACTTTTAACCTGTACTGTAATGTTGACTCTTTAAAGATCTGAAGCCAAAAGCATTATCCTACTTAAACTCGAAACTGGTAGTTGAACAGCTCTATCAGTTTTTCCACATGAGATCCTTTGGATATATCTGCCAAGTGGTGATTCAGATACAAGTTCATTTCCCACAAGTGAAAGCAGCTTAAAATAAAATAAAATCTGAAATCTCAGTTTACAAATTATTATATTATATATATTTTATATCGAGAGATATATTTGTTATTTTTCAGTAGTATAAAAATCTGATAAATTAATTAAACCTGATAATTAAAATTTATATAAATGTTTGTGGAAGACTGATCTTATATATTTAAGGAAATAAAAACAATTTTTATGAAAATAAAACACAATAAGAACTTGGTTTTCCTGCAGGTGAAAGGTCTAAAATCTGAGGAAATTGGATGTCACACTCAGTTGCTATCAATCCTCATTGCTCACTATCACACCACAAAAGAACATAGTTAAGTTTTCCAAGTTACAGAGTCTTACTGTACAGCCATACACTGACATAATTTCACACTGGCATTAATGTAAAATATTTGTAAAACTATCTTGTTGCTGGAAAACCCTGCTTCAGTAGTCGAAGTGATGGAGTCGGGCTTAGAATTTAATTTTGATTCACTGTATTGTTTCTTAAAGTACTTGCAGACTGTATTCATATTTTTGTGTAAAGAATTCATGATTATGTTTACAAAAGGTGAATTGTTTCTTCTCCTGCAGACTAAGAAGAGCCATATAATTTGAAGTTCACAAAGATAGCGATCAACAAGCCAGCGGAATTACAGATGGAGCTGTTCTGTGGTGAGTAAACTGAGGCTTTCATACACTGAGCTGCTTGTGTGAAGATTCTGTGGCACACTCCTCAGATAAGTAGAAATTACAAAGTAGCATTGCTTGAAACCTCAAAGAATTACACTTGCAAAAATAGAATTACAAATGAAATAGTTATTACTGTTTCACTACTTCAGCTAAAATATTCCATTCTAGTGCAGACCTTTTTTTTCTTGTTTGATCAGCATTCTCACATTTTGGTGTCACTTTGTGGCATCTAATACTATATGTTGTAGTTGTTTCATCAAACAATATCATGAAGCACTTTGGATTGCTAAGAAAGCTCCTGCTCCTTGACAAGCTTGTATCTGGATATCCCATTGCTGCTCTGGTTGCACTTATGTACTGTTGAGTGGCACTGCAGGCATTGACTGTGTAGGGACCTGACTGGCTTCATCTATGCTGGGCACATCTGGCAAAGGTATAAAGCCCATTCTTGCCAAAATCGGCTCAGTTCTCACTGGAGACTGTAATTGGCTGGCAGCGAGGATGCTCCTTGTTGCAGCCCGTGGCCAAACAGCTGAGAGAGAAATGCTGCTACCAGAGCAGGGTCCTTCCCACAGGGCTCAGCTCTTGGCAGCAGCTGAACCAAATGCAGGGGTTCTAAACTGCTCCTCTTCTCTCCTGATGTGTACAGTCACCACAGCTCTAGGAAAGCAAAACCCAGCTATCTGGAAGTGAATGTAAAAATGCCGAGCTTTGTTCCTATGAATTTAGTCTTTTTTTGGGTAGCCTGTGCAGAGGAAGAAATAAAAAAATCAAACTAAACCCATCAAACTAAAATTTAGGAACTTTTTCTCAAAATTGTCTGTCACAGACTGTTTTACTGAGGCCTTGAGGAATAACAGGGCTGCATTTGTTTAGTGGAATAAAGGGAAATGCATTCATCTGAAAGTCACTTCACGTGCTGATACCAGATTTTATAGCTGATAAATTGATTTAAGGATCTCTTGATAGCTGCAGAGAAAAAAAAAAAAAACCAAACAACAAACCAGAAATTCCAGTGAGATTTCCCTTCTTAAATACTTCTGAAACAATATGCTGGTGGCTAGTATGAAAATGATGGCTGGAAAAACTGTTGCCCAAGTGAAGACCTGTTCCTAATTCTCCTTCAAAAAGGAAGAAAGGTTGCAGTTTTCTGGAACATACAGAACTTCTCTTAATGGATTAGCCACACCATTTTGTGTGGCTTTTCCCCCTTTTAACTGTGCAGGAAAATGTGTTTTGCTATGCAGAAGCATTGAGTGAGTACCTCCCTCCCCCAGGGAATAAACAAAAGACTTTCCAGCAAGTAGATTTTGCTCCTTGTAGTTGTAATGAGCCGCAGAGGACTGGTCAGTAAAAATTATCTGGGTATATATATTTTATGCACGTTTTGTTTTTATATATTTGTGTATAATATTTATATGTGCTATGCATATGTATATGTTTAGTACATGCATGTCTGTTGGTATCATATGTATGTATAGTTATATATGCATGAGAGAAGTCAAGAAGTGGTCTTTAAGCTTGGTGGAAGAAATAGAAGATAGTGCTATTATTTCCAATATGTGTCTCTTGGGAAGCATTTAGCGTGATTGTTGGGTAGTAGTGACTCTTCTCAGTGTTTGCTTACTTCTTCAAGCAATGATATGACCACTGTTAGATTTATTAAATTCTTTCTTCTGTTCTTTATCTTCTGCTCAGTGTTTGTTGTCCCATTCAGGTAGCTTTTAACTGGTACTTTCTCAATTCATTCGCACTCAGTTCAGAGATTTTTGTATTTCCCTGGCAATGGTGCCTAAAATGAAGAGCTCCAGCACACCTTGTGATTGAGCACGCTGCCAACATAACAGATGGATGTGATTGTTGGCAGCCAAGAAGCCTTATGAAACATCGGTGTCAAATCATTAGGGACAGCATTTTAAACTCAAAAATATCTGTTAGATGCTCTGGGTTTATGCACATGATGGAGCACAGTCTAATCAGGTTGACTGAGTTCTTTTAAATTTTAAACTATAATGCTTGAGTGTGTAGTTGGAGTGTTACCTGTGTAACCTTCAGCTGTTATATTTCAGCATCTTCAAAAAATTCATGTTAGGGAATAAGGTCAAAGGACTAATACCTGTGCTGACTCCTAGACCACATGGTGTGTGATGTGATAAGATACCAGTGTCATGTCATATATCCTGATCCTTTACACACATCTAGATTGTAATGAATTGCAGGGATTAATTTACTTTTCTATTTTAGTGTCACATATATTGCTGCATTTCCAGTTGTATTCTTTTATTTTAGCTAATATAGTTATGCTGAGATAGGGGGACGTATTTGAGATATAACTGACCTAGTGATCTTTTTCCCTCCTTTTCTGCCCTACACGGAGACAAAATATTAAAGGTATAAAACATGGACAGTTAGATATTTAGAAGATCCCATTGGATGCTTATCTATATCCCTTAGTTAATAATAACCTCTGAAATGAACTGATTAACTCATGTTAAACCATACTAATTTTATTGGGCTTTTGTGACCCTAAATCAGGTAAGTGCTTTAAAATGGTTACTCTAAATAACAAACAGTAGACATCCTTTTTGGAAAATGATTGTTTGGTTATCTTGTTGAATATTAAATGCATGACAAAATAGTTGGGATCCTCTGGTTCATTATAGTGCTCAGCATAATCCCATAAAACCAAGTTCCTACCTTATTTTATTAAAGTGTTAAGCTCTTCTTCTTAATTTAGTTCTAAGAGAGCTTTCTGTATCAGAAGGTGAGGGGTGTGATGGTATGTGGAAACTTGTGGCATGCAATTTATCTTCACATAGTGTTCACATCCAGATAAATGAAAGAGGGAATGTTTTTATCATGAAATAGAAACAAGGTGTTCTGGAAAGAAGATTCACAGCTTATAAAATCACTGTAATATGTTAAATTAGCACATTAAATCCAATCCCATTAATCATTTTTTAGCTAAACACAGATATTTCTGCTTCCTATTTAAAATTAATGTCTGAGAATAATTTTTTTAAACCTGAGATAGTTTCATTCCAGACTGTATTATCCTCTGAAATCCAAAGCACTATTAACAGAGACAGGCGAGCCAGTAGATAGCAGCTGGTAGAGTTACTCAAAGCAGGCAGTTCCACATTCTTATCATAAATGTGCTGAAATGACAGTAGAGAATGTGCATGAGGAATTTAATGGAATTTCCTGGTGAATTCATAGTGGCCTTCATCTTAAAGTTCAAGAAGGCTTCTGAGTTTGCATTTATTCTGGTTCTCAAGCATACATAAGGATGCCTGGAGACAAGAAATCACAGATGCTTAAGACTATATGAATATAAAGTACAAAGAGAGAGAGAATAATTTATAATGCAGTGTCAGTGTTTCTGATTTTGAAACACCATGATGTCAACCTTTTTTTCCCGTGTCATAATAACAAGATATTTATTGCAAGACAGTTTTACTTTAATTCAGGTTTCATTTTCTGTTTTGTTTATTCTGCAGCTATCTAGATATTTTCATACCAGATGATAATTAATTTATATTTTGGGTGAAATTTATACTCCGCATTTAAAAAAAATTATAATATATGCATTTTATAGCCATTCAAAGTGGCTGATTCTAAGATGGCATGGGAGCAAAACTTCACCAATAGCCATGTAGTCATGTAAATCTGTAAGATTCTTGCCTAATCTATAAAGTCCAAATCTAGGATATTTTTTATATTAGAATTGAACCATGATGAAACCACACAATCATTAATCATGTTTTGGTTACTGGCAGCTCAGCCTGTCCCTCTTCTTCAAATATGTAGAGCATTAGAGTTTGGTGTGGGAACAAGAGGCGCCACCCTCAAACTGAGCAAGTAGTGACAATACATATCAATCATGTACGTGCACATCCATACCCTAAGGATACTGGAGGAGAGAGGGGTATTACTAGGATGAAAATTCATCCAGTGCATTTCCAGGACTGACTACAATTGATAAGGATAGGTACTTGCACTCAGAACTATGGTAAGGTATTGGATAGTTCCAAAAGTCAGGCCAGCCTGTGGCTGCAAACTTGAGGAGCAGTATGGCTGCTGATGCAATTATAAGTATCTTTCAGGAAATCAAGGAAAGGCTTTAAGACTTGTTCCTTGGCAAATGTCTTCAAAAGAAACACCTCTACTGCATTTCAGCTGTCACAGTGCTGGCCAATGCACACACTCTTTTCAGATGCACTGTGACAGCATATGCTCCCTCTCTTACTGGAATAATTTTATTTGATGTCAAGAAAAGCAGCAGAATGGAGCAGGTTGAAATGGTGTTCCTGTTTGAAAGTGGCAGAGCAGTATATGTCAGTGTTCTGTAGGATGCTGTCTCTCAAATAAAAGAGAGTTTAATTTCCCCTATCCCCCTGTAATAAAACACAGTTCTTTTAAGTTAGAAAATAATTTAGATAGGTTTATTAATATTCTATGTGACTTTTAGGTGGGGGGTCAAAAAGTGCAAATTTTAGTAGAAAGGTTGAGGCTGCATCAGCAGATGTTGAAGTGCTCAGATGCATCTTTTAATCCCTGCAAGGTGCTGACAGATGAAATGAGGAAAGGAAGTGCTGGTGTAAAATAGTGCAAGGCAGTGCAAGGGATATGGATACAATTCAGAGTAAGCCAAAGATTCAAAAGATGCTGCCAGGCTAAGCTAAGGACTGATGCTGGCAGGTACCCACCAGCACTTAGGCCAGTGACTTCAGCAGCTGGGAAGGAGATTTGGGCTATTGGAGGGTGAGGTGCGGTTCCAAAAGTGCTGGTAAAGGCTAATTTTTATTACTAGAAAGAGTGTCTGGAGTAGATTTGATATATGAATGTTGAACTGCAGAGAAAAATGAGCTAGAATAAGGTGAGAATTCAGAAAGGGGCTATTACACTAATCTAAGACCTGAAGGTGGCATGTGCTGCTTGAAAACAACTTTTTAGGCTGCCGTGCAAAAGTATCACTGAACTACGGATAAGTTATTAGAGCTGGGGTTTTGTTAAGGTGCAGGTAGCAGGGTCATCAAGTTGGAGAAAATTTTATCTAGAAATGGTTTGGCTGTGCTCGGTATTGATGATGAGGGGTTGTTGGCTGCTGGTGGGACTGGGGGCTTGTACAGGGCAAAAGGATAACAAAAGGATAATGTTGAGAATGGGCCGCTTGCTCAGCCTGATCGCTGAAGCTGGTAACAGTACTAGCTACAGACTGCTGCTGAGGCATGTTATGGGAGCAGGGCACTGAAAGGCCACAAGGTGCTTCACTTCTTTTTGCATTTGTTCATAAACGTGATGAATGTCTTGCCCAGGGTTGTATATTCTTTGTAAAATGAAGACATGACTGCTCAGACATACACACTGTGATCCAGGTGTAACAGCTGTTTTCATTGTTACAGAAATTAAACATGTTCAACTGTGATTCCCTACATGTAATATTAAGTTCAGCCCTTATTTTAATCAGTAGGTATGCAAAAAGATATTAATGTAGAGCTGGAATGCAGCATGGGGGCTGTTATAAAAGGAGATTGTGAAAGTGAAGAAAAATTAAAGAAATTGTGAGGAGAGAGAAATCAGAGTTGACTGGGTTTACCCCTTTCAATTTGAAACCATTTGATTTTCAGGGCTCCAGTTTTGTAAATCACATTAGTATCTGCTTAACCTTAATCACAGTAATAGTCCCTTTTTATTTCAGTGTATTTGTATAAGTAAAGTTAAGGATGTGAAAGAATCTACAACAGTAAAACAAAGGTAGGTATGATGCTAATATATTTACATTCTTTCACCCAGTTATATTCTAATGCTGCATGTCCAAATCCAAATGAAATAACACATAGGAACACCATGTTAGTGATAACCATTCTAATTCTGAGTTTCCCACTAAGATTTAAATTAGAATCTGATTTGCAGACAGCCAGGCTACATTCTGAAGGGAAGTCAACTCTTGCTGTAATTGCACTGGCTCTGATTTGTTTCCTAAACCACCTGTTTCTCTAGTTGTGCTTATTTTAGGAAATAAAGCTTATGTTGGACAGGAAGTAATCTGAAATCTTACAAAATATCCTCTGTATCTGTAAGCCTTTAGGGCAAAGACAAATTAATTATTTTTAAAGAATACAAGTACAGCAGGAATAGAAATGTAATATTTAGATTGGTCAGGACTTTTTAATTGGAAAATCTGTCACATATTTAGTTGAAATTGCCTGTGACTTACTAGCTACTTTATGCACTGCTATATTAATTATTACTTCATACTTTTTTCATGAAAGGCTGTATCTTCACTTCTGGCCACTCCTGCACTTCCAGCTACCATCAGTAGAAGGTCTTTGCCTTAGCACTTATCGAAAGGTTGGCAGTGGTGGTAGTTCAGTAGGAGAGATCATTGCTTGGTGTGCTCTCTGGTGTAATCACACCACTTTCATGTCATTCTGTGATCTCTCTTTCAGCCTTTCTTGCTTCTGTTGAGACTTATTCCTGGAGAAGACAGACACTGGGATGTGGGGTGTTGTAAAAGTGCACTTTTAGGTATAGTGAGAAGCACATCAGCTACTTGAACAGACCAGAGCTGAGCTGATGTCTTACAGTGGGGCACCAGATCACGATAGACTTTTATCTGAGACCTGTTGGGAGACACTGCTTAGACTGGGAAAGTTCACAGTGCTTCATGGCTTCTGAGGCTCCAAACTCCTGGCATTCCACGTTCAAATGCAGTCTGTAACACTAGGTCCTCACCTGTTCGCTGGTCTCCATCTCCTCTCCTCTTACACCTGCATTCTTTCCAGAGAAAATAAGTCTGTATATCAAAGGCGGATTGAAGTCATGTTGTCCTCACACCAGGAGCAGCCCTCGGTGTGCATCTCAGGTTGCTTTCTAAATGTTCAAGTCTTGTTGGTAGGGATTAAATACCACTTTTCACCCTCTTGGGATTGATAGAAAACCCAAACTTTGTCCCTAGGAAACCAAGTTTTCCTTTCTTGAAGTGGTAACTGTGGTATTACGGCAATTAATTGTGATATGAGAAGTCCAGGTTCATTTTTCAGTTTTGACCTACGATATTCATCTGCCTGGCATGTGGTTCTTGAGGGTGCCTTAACCACTGTGATGGGATAAAAAAAAAAGGAGCAAGTGAGAAGATGAGGAATCTTTCATGCTGTTGAAATTGTTCCCCAAATAGTGGTACATACCTAGTGGTGGTACAACAAAAAATTGAAGGCCAAACCCAGGAAATTAACATTTTTAGAAATGCTTCTAAGCATGTCTGATCCTTTCATATGCCTTGGAACAGCATTATGAAAAGGAATTCAAACTAGGAACAGCTTATGAAAATTAATTCAAGCAAGGCATATACGTGAAAAGCTGCTGAGCAATGCTACTGAAACTGAGTTACATTTAGGTATTCAAATCTTTGGAGACCTGTGCAATGAAAAACTGATGTTTCCTTCTAGTATGAGTACCTTCAGTGTTAAATGAAACCTCTGTAGAGATTTCAGGATAATTTGGGAGCTGGGCTCCCAGTTTTAATATAAATATTTCTGCAGTTGCTTTTCTTGAACCTTGTCTCATTTTTTTCAATTCTTCTCATGTAGTGTGCACTTGTATAACTGCCTGTGACTGAAGTTTGGAAGACTACTACAAATAAAATAATAAGAATAAAAAATATGATAGTAATAGCAATCACAGTGCCAGTAAGGACAGAGGAATTTACACTGAATGGTAAAGATTTCTGAATCCAAATTCCTGCAACAGCTGTTATGGATAGAACATTTCTGTGCTGGTGCTTCTAGGTTATTGCATCTTTATTTAAAAGAGAAAGAGATTTTTAAAGTCATACTGCTGACCTAATTAAAAATAATGCAGAGTTCTCCCATGAGGTTGATTTTGAACCAGAAAATAAAATATGCTGATTATTACTGAATAACTGATAAGAAAGAGACTATAACACACAACCCCACACATCCCCATTTTTAATGCTCAAGACTGAGCCTTAAATTGTAGTTGTTCTCATGGAGGCTTCCTGGAGTACCTGTGCTGAGGAAATGAAGTTCTCCCCTTCTCCCAAGGCCGTATCTCTTCTGGCAGTGTGGGGAAGAGTTTTGGGACTGACTTACGCCTACGTCCCTCACTTGTGAAATATTATATCGTAACTGGAATGGTCAGAACTGATGCCTGGGTTAAGTTCAGTTAAACCAACTGTACAGCAAAATATGAATCTGTCAGATTATACTGTCCTTTAGTTTGCATCATTTCATTGTGTGGAATTAACACTGATGATTCTCATATAGTATTTCTTTATGGTAAGATGTGGTTTTTCTAAATGTGTCTTAAAGAAATGCCTGTATTCCAGACTAATTAATAACAATAGTTCTCCTAGGTAAGAAGTATTCCTATTGAAAGATCAAACATGTTTTGTAAGAGTGCTTCTCTGAAACATGAATGTAGCATATTCTTCTCAGGATAACAGCACAGTTAAGTGTGCAGATTCTCATTAGCTTGCCTATATTTATATTCAGAACATTCCAAAGTGTGTAAAAAATTTGTTGCTCAGCGAGTATATACTTGAAACCTTCAAATCTTAAATATGATTCATGATATATTGTATATGCCATAGGTTGGTAATATGGTAATATTTCTCTGACTGATGTTTAGATGCTTCCATTAAGTGAATTGATGTCTAATTCTAACTCTTGGTAGCATTGTTCAGTCATTATTTAGTGCTGCAAGATGTGGAGAACGTGGTGATTTATGCAAGGAGAGCCCTGTGGGATTGAGTGTATTTTAAGTAGAGCTTTGGTCTTTTGCTGGACCTCAGCATGTGAGTGGATGTCATATTGAATGAACATTATAATCACAAAAAAAGAACCTTTTTCATGCTAGAAAGTCTTTAATCAAATCCCACTAACTTAGAATTTATTGAGACTCTAGAGGTTAGGGAACTTTTCTAGAAGATTAAGAGCTGGTGGGTGGACAAATATTTTATAACATATGTATTGAAAAATCTTTTAGTTTGGAGAGCTGCAGTAATTATAGCAGACTTTTGGTACTATACAGTTCAGGAAAGTTGGTCTTTGGGATTGTTCTTGTATATACCAGTGGTTTGACAATTCCTCCTGTAGTTTGGAAGTTTAATGCTATTATTAGAAAATAAATTCTCTTACTCCTCTTGGAAGTGTGGCACCATATGGGGCATTTTAAAGAGAAGTCCTATCTGTGTGATCAAGTGGGACAGAACAGGAGGTGATCAGAGGACGGTACAAAAAATGGGTGAGGTAGCAAGCGTTATATATGCCCGCTTGCAGCAGCCAGGCGACCGGCACACAAGGGCAATGCACCACTTGCATCACTTCTTTCTTATCGCTTCCTTTGGGCTTTCTTATCTTCAGGGGACCTGGGCTTTAAACAAAGGCTCCTGCCAGTCTGTTTGCCTCTTGCTGTACTGATTCAGGGCACCTCCTATGAGTTGTTTGCTCCTCATTAGGATGAACCGCCATGGCAGTAACTGGCAGCCAGATAAGGGACTGGGAGCCCGAAGGGTGAAGCTGACACTGTCTTAAGTTCACTCAATTTTTAAATAGCAAACTACATGCAAATAAAGTAAGTCTTTAAAGGGGCATCACCTCTATAGCCATTTTTGGCTCTGTGACCTTGTTAGATCCTCAGTATCTCTGCCCCAGCCAGGGGCCAGTCTGCAGGTCTGGGGGTGCAGTCAGTGCTCCTCCCTGTCAGCCCTCCAGTGTGTCACAGGCCTGTAGGGAATGAAGTTGAGAAACTCACAGCTTCATTTCTCACTAGTTTAATGAGGTTAGTGATAGACTTTGAAAGAGATCACTTGATTGATTCCTTGGCAAGCAGCCATTGCAGAATTCCTCATTAGGATGTCTCTTTCAATCTTTCCTAAATTATGGTGATCAAACAGCCCAAGCCTGTCCAGGACTGTAAAGAAATCAACTTTTAGATTTGTTTAGGACAGAGTAAAATGAGCAATGTAGAAAAGGGCTGGAATACATATTTGATTTATATTTAGATACTGGTAGTTCTTATTCATATATTGTTTAGGTCCATGATTTTTTTGCTGTGTGTACAACACAGCAAACTTAAAGAACATATTTTTTTTTTTTTTAGAGGTATGTAGGGATGGAATTTGGTAAAAATAAAAAGCATGAGATAAAATAAGACAAGATCTTGTATTGGGTCTTTCTTTCTCCCCATTTTTCATGAAAATAAATATATATTATAAGGAATAAAGTATAGCTGGGCAATTTCAGTTATTTGCATTCTCCTGAATACTTCATATCTCACCATAGCACTGCAACCTACAAATTGAAAATGCTGTCTATGATGTAAGAAGTCATCTACTAGCCAGTTAAAAGCATAAACCTGTGAAAATTGGGACATCTCAGCTGTTTGAAGGTTTGGAACATGTGCAAATATTGCTCTAGCTCTCACTGTTTGCCTGTGGGCAGTTTGTTGAAGTTGCACATAGCTGGTTGTCTAGTTTGTTCAAGTGGATTGTCTCCCTGTGGAGATGCAGAACTGCTAGTACCAGATTTATTATATGAATGCTAAAAAAAATACTGTAAACACATCTTTTCTGCTGTGTTTATCCACCACTTAGGGGAGAGAAGGGAAATACTGAGGTAAAGTAATTTTAAAAAACTTTTGCAAATAATTCCTAATGTTAATTTAAAATTTTTTTGGACTGCTGTTCTTGTCCACAAGCTGAAGAGCTACCAAAGTGTAGAAAGGTCATACAAGAGGAATTCAATCAGCAATGTGTCCCTGTCTTATACTCCTACCTAAGGGTACCTACCTTCCTCATCTGCCCACTGGTAAAAACAAAATGCAAGGCTGAATGTTGGTTTTCCCTGACACTGCCTTCTAAAAGTCAATGGCAAATGCTTATTGGCTTCATTACAACTGCAGTCCCCCACACTTCATGAATATTCATTAAAAGAGCAAAATTATTCAGGGAAAGTAAACATAAAAAGGAGATAGTATAAAAATCAAAACACACAGGTGAAATTTCTGGGCTGTCACCAACAGAATTACCATGGAAACTCTTTTATTATATACTTAAAATATTTTCATCATTGTTTCCTTTTTCAGTTAAAATTGTCCCATTTTTCTACAGTCAGATTTTTTAAGAGATATAAGGCATTTGTCTGGGAAACCATTTGGGGCTGAAGGAGAAGAAATGAAGGTTGTACATAGTGAAAAGTGTTAGACTACTTTTACACTACAAACAATTCCCAGCGAAGTAAAGACGTTTAAGTGGGGTGTGAGTTTTGGGTTTCGGTTCGGTTTTTTTTTTTTTAGTTCTTTTGGTGGTTCTCTCTTAGAAGGTATCATTTAACTCATCTGTTTGGTTTCATATAAAAAGTAGCAAAAATATCAAAACAACAGTGTCATCCTGTGTATCTCCAGAAAGGGCAGAGTAGGAAAACAGCAGAGGTATTGTGTATTAGAATTAGATTGCATGGTGTTTTTCTGGTGTACCTTTCTAAACCTGTTACCTCTCGAGCTTTTGATTCCCCCAAAGGACAGCAGAGTTTCTCTCTTGCTCTCTAACCCCTCACAAGATGTTGATGTCTGGGTCAAAGATAATTGATTTATGATTAATGGCTCACATTTAACTGGCTCTTCAAATGCCATTGTTTAAATACCCGAGGAATGAGAGTCACTGAATTAGGTAAACATACTTTATGAAAAGATGCAACAATTATTTTATATTTTTAAACTTTTTGTTGTTCTCTTCCTTGAATCCCTTGCTGTTCTTTTATGCCTACCTAAAATCATGATAAAATATGGCAGTTACTCTTAGTATTTCAGCAGGTAATGTGGCTGCTACCTCAGCAGCTGAAAATACCTGCTCCAAAGAGTTTAAAAGTCATAATGAAATGCAATTAATGCTGCAGAGCTCTGCCATATTTTTATCATCACAGATTAAAGTCTGGGGGGAAAAGAACTATTAGGCAAAAGAACTAACAGTTTTCCTCTGTCATTGACACCATTTGGCTTACAGGTGGCCAGCAGACAATAGGAAAGCTGAGGGAGACCACCAGCTCTGTTTCACAGCATTGAGGACTGAATGCACTTTATAGCATGTAATGCCCTTTACTGCTAAAAAGAGAAAATTCACTGAATTGAAGTTATGGTTATAACCTTGTGTTCAGTTTGTCCAGGACTAGAAAGTTGTTGAGTGGGACTTTATATTAATTGTTTAGATTTGGAGAATGTGGAGCATTTCAATGACAACTCAGTTCGATGTAAACTCAGCTCTTTCTCCCCTCCCACAAGCTTTGAACAAGCCATGCTTTTAATCTGTTTATGAACAAGAAAGGTGTTGATCCATGGTTTATGCCCCTTATCTCTACGCTAGTACACCTCAGCAGAGAAAGTGATAAGTGGTTCCCTGATAATCAACAGATTATTTGACAAGGTTTGTTGTGGGGATTTTGGCATTTGCTTGTATGTTTTTTGGCTTTAATCAACGCTTAGGAAACATAGAGAGTCAAAGACAATCTTTTATTTACTAATCCCTCCCATGATCCATTTGAAATTGAACTGTTTGAAGTGTTACTGCAGTGGTACTTCATAAAAACTCATTGTGGGTGTGTTTTGGAGCCAGCTGCCTCTTTTCTTATCTATATTAATCTTTGTTTATGCACCACCTTCCAATATGTGATACACTAATATATGGCTAATCCTAAATCTTTGTGTCTTCTCCAAATGATATAAATAAGACAATTCAATTTTGGGTTTGTCAGTCTCTTACATAACCTCATTTTTTTTCTACTATTTTGAAGTACTTATTTTTCTCTGTGACATTCAAGAACAAAAGATAGGTCTTTCCATGCTTCACTGCACAGCTTTTAGGTTTATCTTCATACTTTTGATGGACAGTTACTATATTTTACTGATCCATACTTCATGGTTGTCATTAAGCATGCATGGAACTGAAATACTTTGTCCTCTAAAATACTGCTTTCTTCATATTTTTAGTGAAAATCAAACAAGTGGATGCTACACTATCATTTTTGTTCAGTAGAGAAACAGGCTGTCACAAGAGAGTAGTTAAACAGTGTTTTTCTGGCTGACTGTGATGCAAGAAAAATTGAGATATCCAGCCAGTCTTGCACTGGTGTTAACTTACATTCTGATTCTGATCAAAACATCTAAATACCTGCATTACTAAAAATTTTCACAATTCAGAAGGATGCTACCTTCTGTAACTGGGCGTATACTGCCTGTCCTGGCTGTGAATGACTGTTCCAAAATGTAATTTGTGGAATACAGCTGCAGAACTGCTGGAATTTCTCTTTCATGTGGGGAAGGGATTCCATTTCTTTAGTAATTTTGGTGAAAGCCACAGCATTTAAAGGGTTTTCTTAATTTGCTACTATATCAGCACTGGTTTGTTCTGGAAGAAGTCTGTGACAATGCAGGTTGTTCCTCCTTCAGAAATCTCCTCCCTTTTCACTGATCTTCTGTTACAAGATAAAGCAAAGCAATAGATCTTCCTTTGTGTCAATCACCATTTTTCTGTTCTTGAAATAAATCACTCTTGTTAACCTTAGGTTCAGTTCCTTCTCTTCCTGGCTTGTCTTTTCTAATGCTCATTTTCAAGTGTAACTAAAAAAAATAAATGAAAGAAGCGGAAGTAAAGATGCAATGAGATGCTACAACTCTGTGATGGTTCCTAATTGCAGCTTTCATCCTGCTAATGCAAAGTATTCTTGTTAAATCACATGGTGCATAGATAGCTTCATCCTCACTATTAATATGGCGTGCTCTCTGTTTTGCAAGTCATTCTGAACAATAACTATACTTTTTTTTACTATAAAATTCAGAAAAATCAATATTCTAGTATGCTTCTTTGGAGATAACTAACTGCACTGAAACAAAGTCCCTAGATACGAGGCTTTGCTTTCTTTTTTAAAAGAATTAAAGGCAAAATTAGTATTAATCTCTGTTAAACTCTCAAATTGTTATAGAACTACTGCTTTTCTAAATTGGAAATAAGTGTACATCTATTTTATAAATTTGTAGTAGTAATTTTAACCCTAAAAGGCACTCTAATTTTCTGGGGAAACTTACTCTTACATTATTAAAACAGCACTATGAGTTTGTCATATGTAACAAACATTTCCTCATACAGTTCTCAATAATGTAGACATTTCTGTTCTGTATCAAGGCAGTGGTTTAAAGAAACACAGTAGGGTCGATGCTTTGTCTCCATCCGAAATAACAAAGCCAATCAATTAATACAAAGTACAGCAAGCTGACTGTCTCTGTGGCTGGTACAAATGCTAAAGAGAATCCCACCAGTAAAATTTTTTTTTTCATAGATGAATAGAAATAATAACAAGTTTTTTATCAGAGATTTATCTGGATAGCTTTATTATCAAATACACAATAAGACTCTTCTCATGATGAAATAATTTTCCCTGGATTTCTGCTTTTTCTCAAAACATGTCCTCCATGACAAATGGTGTAAATATTCGTACTATGGTGAATGCTGTGGAAGTTTTGGATATGAGGAGGTTTGTAAAGAGTTTTATCAGCACTCTTAACTGACCAGGAGCATTCCAAGGGGAGGGAAGAGTTTCTTCCTCACCACCAGTGTTTAGTAGTTACTTGTCTTGAGGAATGGCAGCTAATAGTGCAAAGGTCAGGGGGCAGTGCTAGAAAGGTCTGCCTTGCTAAGCTGCTTGATATTGGTGGTCCTGAAGTTACTGGGGAAATATCCTGCAATGTTCTTTGGGAGTAGAATTTATCTGGTTTTGAAAGGTTGGCATAAAGGCTTCGAACTAGTGGCTGTCTCTGTGGGTAACAAGTGTGACGGAGCAGGAAACAGCTGCACGGTGCTGTGTGCTGGGGAGGTGGCTGTGTTTGCTGTACCCAACAGAGGGGGATGCTGCAGGGTCAGCTGCAGCTGCCTGGAGCCCAAAAGGCTGTTTAGTTCCACTGATAAGTCTGGTCTGCGGACCTGGGCCTATGGCTAGACGTGTATGTGTGCAATATATAAATAAGAAATCATAAGTGCTGTTCATCACAGCCTTCTCAATTGTCTGCCTGTCTTTTCATTTTCGCTGTATCTCCTGTGTTCCTCCTGTCCCCCCCAGGCTTTATTGCTTATATGTGCCATCAGTACATCAAATATTAAAGATATAGACTGAGATAAATAAAATCATTCATGCTGTCTGTGTTTGCTTGGCATCAATAGCCAGCTAAATAATACTGTTCTGAGAACTTTGTTAACGTTAGTTGATGAAGCTTCTGTGTGCAGCAGAGCCTTGATGGGTTAGATTGCTCTGTGTGAGGTGAAGGCTTTTTGATCTGAGAGCCAGAAAGAATCACAGCAATTTCAACTCCAGCTAAACCAAGAAAAACTCCTACTTTGGAGAAATAGAAAAGGACAAGATCAGAAAGAAAAGATGGGAACATTGAAGAGCTGATCATAGGATATCACAGGCATTTAAAACCCAATTGAATATTATGGAAATTGTGCTAACTCTCACATCATATGATTAGATGGGTTAGGTTTAGTCAGACCACAGTGAACAAATTGAGAAATTAAGAGGACAAATTGAAATGGGTTGGTTGTTCTTTAATGAAAGAAATATGCTTAGATCAAAGTAAAAACTGAAAAGGCAAGCTAAAAGGTTAGCCATACATTAATAATTCAACATTCCTTGAGATTACTTTCATCACAGTAATTTTAAAAAGAGCCATAGTCTGTGGCTCTGTGTTCATCCATGCAGCTCTGTGCAGTCCTTAAGTAGGAGTAGAGCATTTTGGTCAGTTTGGCCCTTCTGCTGCATGCAGGAGGCAGTTCATTAAACATTGCAGGACTTCAGAAACAGCTCTAGAGCTTTCAGGGGAGGCTGCTAGTTGGGGAAGATTATGTTGAGGGGTTTAGCTACGTAAGATACCAGTAGTCTGCCTGGAAGTGGTCACTGGAAAGAAGAATTAGGTGAGGGGGGCAGCAGAAAAGCTTATGAGCAGAGAGCAGTCTCAGGGCTACCCTAGAATTTATCTTCTTTTTCTAACTGGCTGTTACACTGGTGGTATGACGCATACAACAAAATAAATTAACAGTGTTGGTATGATAAAGAGGTGACTGTATTTTGGAAGACTAACTATAACTTGCTTTCTTGGATTGTTGTGGGAAGTTGCATATTTTCACATGACAGTGGCTCTGTGTGTGAGTACACAGTGCGTGGTATAATGTATAGATGTTTAATATATAAGTGTTAAGTAATAATTTAAAATGTGATCATAATGCCAAAAAAATGGTTCATTTTTCTCACTACAACTATGCTTATTGCATATTAAGAGCTGTATTCTTACTTTCACCAGTTTAGTTCATAAACCAGCAATTTTCCCACATGCAGATCATTTGCTGTTTCTGTACTGTCAGAGCTTTAAGGGAACACAAATTTTAGTTTGAAGAAGTTTAACCATCTTAAAAAAAATATATAGAAAAAATCAGAATATGTGCCTTGCTTGTGTGCCCATATGTCCATAATTTGGTTCAATAGAGAGTTAATATATTAGGCAGCTGGCCAGAGCATTCAGAGCAGTTTAAAAGGTTTAGTGACACTGTTTTCCCACCATTAAACTTACTGTGAACCCACGGGCAAGACTGAAGTTGGGGTTTTTGTGAATTTGTTGTTGTTTTTTTTTAAATACCTAGCCAGGGCAAAAACTTGCACTTCCAGCTTTGGGAAAATGCAACAAAAATCTTTGCTTGTTTACAAACACAGCTTTAATTTCGGCCAGGAGCTTGTTTGCATGCTTGCATTCTAGATTCCAGTAAGAATACCTTTCATCAGTTTTGGCTGGTGTTAAGTGTTCACCTTGGGTTTGTTTGAATGATCGTGCTCTAAGATTTTATTGTTTTATTTGTTCAGACTGCTGTTTTCAACAGGTGCGTTGTACTTCTAACCTGCAAATACACACACTGCAAACTTGGAAGAAAATTCTGAGAGATAATAAAACTGCAAAAGGCAGAAACGTTTAAACCTTGAAGTATTGTTAAATGAGATGCAAATGGCATTTGTGCGGTGCTAACAGAGAGATCTCGAACAATGGTTTATGGACTTTTGCATAATTATCATTGCAGTGGATTCTTTTCCCCCTTCTATTCAGTGCAGCTCTTTTATTTCTTTTATCCTACATAGGATTCCTCCTCTGAGTGTGGTTTGGTGAGTCATTGCATATTGTGTTTCAATCAGAGAACATGGCATGCTAAGAAAAAGAAAAATAATTCAAAGGAAGATACCCAAAGAATCTGAAAAACAAATTCTTTTAATGAAAATTTTTTCTGCTTTTGCAATAAGAAAGATCAGCAGTAACTTGGTAAGAAGTGCTGTGCTTATTAATTTTGGAGCATAATCAGAAATGATCAACAAGATGACTGACTTCTTAATTGTCTGGCTTTAGAGTGAGGTGTTGCAGACAGCTGGCCCCAAGGCTTGCATTAGTCTCTTTTCTTCCTTTTCACTAGGGTAGATTTCTAGTGGCTTTTAATCTTTTTCTTGGCACCTGTATATGTGTACACATCCATTGGGTTTCCTCTCGAGTGGATTACTTTAGGTGTACAAGGGGTTCTTCCTTCAGGTTTTTCACTACACAGAGGACATAATTTGTTTTAAATATTCTAAAATAGGTAATACATGATCTGTTCAAGCCAATTTATTAAATCCTAGAAAGAAATCTTTCAAGGACTCTATAAACTATTCAGAAAATATTGATTTTGGGTTTTTTTTTTAGTGTATCATCTTCCTTTCCATTTAATAACTAGCCCATTTTTAAATAGTTAATACTTTACAGTTACTCTGTGTTTGAGGGCTCTAAAATGTGTTTCTTTTTCAGCATTGGCTGAAGGGTTGCAATTTTTGCAGTGAATAGTGTGTGGAGTCGTTGCAGAAGTGCTTCAATGTGCTTGAATATGCAAAATATACAAAGTCCTGGTGGGATTTGTAAATTATTGCTGTAGAACAACTGTGAGGTGCAGGATAAGTGATAGAAAAAGAAAAGCTAAGATCAGGACAGTTGCAAGAAAAGGGTGCTGTGGAGATCCTAATATACTGCCTTCTACCACATCACCTGAGTTTATAAACTCTCCAAATGCCTTGCAAATCTCCTGAGGGAGTGTGTGTGCATTGGATGTGCAAGTGATCTACCTTGCCACTACTGTCCATTACTGCTGACATCCCTGTGAGGTAGATAAGATGTGTTTAATTAAGGTAGTGATCATCAACCATTGCAGACCAGCAATGCCAGATGGTGTGTACCAGATGGCACAACCCTGATGGTAGGTGTCTGAAAAATACCCAGCTCAGAGAGATGGGTGAAGCGTCAGTGGCAGTGTTGGAAGGATACAATGCCCCTGAGCAAGTACTCCCAATACTATTTGAACGAGTATCTCTTGGTTTGAATCTTATCACAAAACTCATAAAAGCCAATTAATTTTCCTCCTGTTTCTTACAGAAGTGAAATCTCTCGTATGGCATAAAGAAGAGGGTATGCAGCACCAAGCATATAACTAGGCTTCCTGCCTTCAGTACATTAAAATGACACACAGGTTTAATTACCTCAATAATTTAGGACTTTTGAGTGTTTAATTGGCAGGGAGACATTTCCAATGCTTATGTGCTAGATTATTGTGCTACATTCGGTGGAGTGATAGCACAGATGAAGACAAGATAGTAAGGTTGACAAAAAGGACTAAAAAATCATTAGACTATTAACAAAGTAATAATTGCATTAAGTGGTAAACCCAAAAGCTTAATTGTCCTTGGATGTTCTGATCAATATTGCCAAAACCAGCTGTTTCTTCAGGTTGCTTAAGTATAATACCACAGCTGAGGTCGTCGGTACAAAACTGAAACAAATATTATTCCACATAAGAAAAAGATGGAAAAATACAGAATTCTTGAAAATAAGTTTTTTCCTCAGGTTTAGGAAAAAATGCAGTTAATTCTCATTGTGACCAAGTTCTTAAAATTGGTGAGCAACAATAAAGAGAGAAAGACTGAGCAGATAGATGTTTATTCAATTTTCTGAAAGGAAGTAGGAAAGTGAGCTGAAGAGTTGTGGATGTTTGTAACCAAACAAACTTTCCTATTATGTTCTGGGGGATTTGACGCCACGTCTTTTTATTGCATGTCATTGCATAGTTTTGCTGCAGAAGTGAGCACTTCATCTGGGCAGCCTCTTTGGTATTTGCTGAGCTGTTGCTGAGCTTTCAACATCTGAAATTCTCAGCGTGAAGCCTGTAGTAGAACAAGACTATAGCTACATAAATTCCTCTAGTATTTGTCAGTGTGACTTGGTTATAATTTTCTTCCTCCCATTTCATTTGGTAGTGACAGTCCCTGTTCTTCCTTAAGTTCCAATTTAATTATTTTATAATGTCAGCATTAAATGCATGCCCAGTCAACCCTAAAAGCATAACATAATACTAACTATTAAAAATTAAACTGCAGTTCTGTTTTGGCTTTTCTAATTCTTGCGGACACCAGAAGTTTCAAACTACATTAATTATGCTTACACTAATTGCAGCAGAGTTGCACATGTTTCTGATGTTGCTTCTCTCAATATTGAAGCTCCCTCATTTAAGCTTTCCCAGATAATTTAAATAATGTTGGATTAGAATATCAATGTCTTTCTTCTGTTTTCTTTTTTCCTTAAGATTGATCAGAGTGATTTTGATCATTATTAATTGACCCCCAAAACCATTTTCCCACCAAGAAATTTACGGTTGCTTTGCGGTGTGAATCAGGTGATATTATATTCATGAATTCACTTGTCATTTTTAATCCTATGGAGTTCACCACACACCTTTAAAGACATCTTCAGTGCAACTGTTAGTATAGTGGACTAGATTGCAATGGGAAGAGGTCAATTCAACATCTGCCTTTATTTTGCCTACACAGTAATGCCCACCATTCTGCTACTTCAGAAATCTCTGGAGTGTAACATAAACTGAGATTTAATGACTTGGAACCTGCTGTTTCAACTGATTGTCTGACAAGCTGCTAACCTGCTGGAGCTTATGCAAGACTTTTTTTTTGTTGTTTTGTTTTTAATCCTTCACAGAGAGTGGCTTTGCTGGCAGCAGGTTTTACGTGCCAGTATAACATATTTTCCAAAGTGAAGGTTCCAATAGGAAAAAAATGGTGAGATGTGCAGAGCTGAAAAAGTCTTGAGTACCGGACAAGAAAGTACTCTCCCAGTTTGTTCATTTTATTATCATAGACATGAAGCGTTCCTTGACGTGAACTGGAATGTTAAAAAGCATAAAGATCAGCTGAAACAGTATTTGTAACATGCTTTTATTGTCTTTTCTACCTGTATAGACACAGTCTCCCAATTTAATAGAAATCAGGCATCTTCAGATCACTGATAATGTGAAAATTAAATGTATGTTTCTAACTACAAGTGGTCTTGAGACTGTTGCAGCCTGTATGATACCACCAAAACATTTTTAATCACTGGTGGCAAGCTTCAAGGCAAAACTAGTTGATACAGCAATTTCTTGAAATAAGAGACCCACCAGAGTTTAAACTATCCTATTAAAGTGTGCCTCAGTGTTTTAGTTACTGCTGCTTTCAGCTCGTCCTAGGCTTCACTGGTTTTCTGGGAGCCATTTCTCTTCCTATGACACTTATTAATGCTTTATGAGGACAAATGTGTGACACGCATCAGGAAAAGCGATTGATTTTGTAGCTGAAGTCATAAAGCATGTCCTGTGCTGCAGTGAGGTACAGGGAGCAGACAGTGAGAAGTTTCCATGAGTGCCAGTACGTCCGAGTTGGATCATGTGCCCATGTGAACTGTAGGAAATTACTTTGTTGTTACCCTGCTTTTACTGTGATCTGATTGTTGTGGCTTTTTCTGTCAGTGCATGGTGTTCTTGAGTTAGGGGATGGTTCTCTCTTAGGGTACCTCAGCTAAATGCTGCGAAGGCAGAGTGTAAACCATTTTTAGTTAATGTGATTTAAAAAAAAATCAGTTTCACTGCTCAGTAAAAGCAGGGCATCGGGTACATGTAGGATTCTTAAAAACAGTGGGTTTAGTTCATTCCATTCATTATGGAATGTTTAAATCAGTGAAAAGTTCTGCTTAAGAGATTTTGCAGTCTTTTAGTAGAGAAGATTCTGGGTTTGGGGCTACAGTCACTGAATGTTAATGTAATAGTTAAAATGAATACATTAAATAAGCATGGTCAAAATATTGTATCTGGCTTTATACATTCAACTAATTAGTATATCAATTAAAAGTTGATTGATTTGTTTTTTATTGCAAGACACTTAAAATATTTGTCTTTTCCTAGTAAATGAAAAGTCAGGTACTGTCTCTTTGACTGTAGTTCCTTCAGTAAATGTCAATAAAAGTGGATTATTTTAGAAATAAAAAGGCATGTTCATCCTCAGAGCACTTTTCTGTGGAAACTAAATGTTGGCTTCTATTCTGGAACGCCTGTGACTGGCAAAACCATTAATGAATTTGGATTTCTCACCTGACCAAACTAAGACTCTCTGGAAAATGGAGCAGCATCTGCAGGTGCCTTTCACAGACTGTCTTTGGAAACTTGAGTTAAAAATAATCTCTCAGTGCCTGATGTTCCTGGACAAAATCAGAATGCCGGAAATTGCAGGCATATGGGTTACAGATCTTTTTAAATTATAAAACTCAAGGCCAGATTAATTCTGCTCTTTTCCTGTGTATTTGATAAAAACAGTGATTTTTTTTTTAATGAAAACTTTCATACACAACCACTATAATTTTAAAATCTTATCAACTCGCTGTGAAATTAAAATGGAAAGGTTACATCGTATTTGATTCTAACAAACAATTTTAAAGCTGAGATAATCAGAGTACTTTGTAGTATAATATCCATTTACTACCTAGTTTCTGCTCTGGACCCTTTCTCTGACACATCCGTGTGCAGACAGACTTTGCTGCCCATAGGAGGATTTGAGAGAAGCTAGACTGAGATAAAGTGCATATTTCTTTCATTATGCTGTATGATACTGCTTTATCAATGTGGTGAAAAGGTTCTTTTGGATTTTGTCACTATTGTGACATTTTGTCACTAATAGAGTATTTTTTCAGAAGCTATTATAATAGCTATATCTCCTTACAAAGGTAGAGGATTGTGCAGGACTGTCACGACTTTCACTCTTCAGTATCTCATTACAGACCCTCGCCCAGAACGAGTACATGAGAACTGGTTAACATTTACTCTTAACTGAGCATAACATTGAGCAGATGTTATCATGCTCCACTCGTGGATCCCTTTCCTTTGCACTAAAGCCACTGGGCACAAGCCTTTGAGGTGAATTTGCTCTGCTTGTAGGTTTGTTAGAAAACTATTATTTTTGTCTGTGGGTTTCTGTCAGATCTGTGAGCTGTACCAACTCATCTTGTTGTCTGCGTGATCATTAATTAGATCCAGTGCAAGAAAAACAGTGGGAGAGCAGGGCCAGGGATAAGTAAACCTTAATTACTCTAGATTAGCATTAATATGAAAGTGTAAGGTTTTTTTTTCCCCTTAGGTAACTGTGCAGTCCAGCATGGCTGCTCATGCTGGTTTGTCATTATTCCTCTTGTATCATCAAGAACATCAATTTGCAGGCAATTTTCCTATTCCTGTAAACTGAAAAAACCCTTGTTCAAAGACTGTAATTCCATTTGGCAGCCCTTGTATGACCTTTCCCAAAATTTCAGCCTTTTTTTTTGTAGAAAGAATTTACCAAATGTGGAAAGCCTCCAGACACACAGAGATTTGCCAGTCCTGAATCCTTCTCTGCGAGGTTAACACCTGTCACTGCTTCCCAGTGCACAGGTTTACAATATTGTATCACCTCTGCCATAAAACCCCATCCAGAGAATTTCTGGCCATGCTCAAACACTTTGAATTACTCCTGCAGTCTCACTTTCTGGAGCTGCTCTGTGGTAAAACATCTTCCACATAACAACCCCATGGGAGACTTACTTTGTTCCTTTTGGTAGTCCAAACAATAAAATTGCCTTTCAAATTAGATTGTTACAGAATCACCCTAGAAATGTCCTTGGGCTACATATTACCCCAAACATGCTGACCAATCTTAAAACATGCTCTGGTGTTTTTCCAGTTTTTGGTTTCTCACTGACCTGGAAACTGTGTGTGTGCTTCTATTTCTTGTAGTTTTTCTCTGATGTGAAAAAAATTGACATTTTCAGACTGTTTCTTATAGTGAAAATGCACTATAAATATTGTCCTTGATGTCCTTTCTGGCTGATCCAAGCTTGTTTCTTCTGCAGATTATCTAATTTTCTTGCAACTGTGAAACATGGACTAAACCTGCTCATTCAGTGAAAAAGCCAGGGAATTGCTGAAATCCTTGTCAGGTTACATTGCCTCGGTCTGTGCAGCACATATAAAACAATTGCCCTCCATTCTTTTAACCCTTGCCAAGTCAAGTTCATTATGATTTTTTTGATGCAGCTCATCTTCAGGAACTGATTCACTTCCTTTTCTGTTGGCAAAGGAGAGGACTTCTGGAAGCCCCACTGACTTTGTGAATAGGTGACTGTTGAATTTCTGCAGTGTCAGCAAGCGTTTTCTTTAGTATTTGCAGGGTCTGTAAGATTGCACAGTAGGTTTATACTTGCCATGCCTTTATTAATTTCCATTCTGTTACATAAAACTGCCATAATTTTCCTAACAGGCAGTGTGATGGGGTAGCCTAGTATTTGAGGAAAGGTTTTTCAGAGAGGAAGGATTAGAGATTTTGCACTTTACAATCTGAGCCACTTATGGATGGGCTGGAGTCATAGTGTCCCTTTTTATGGCTTTCTTAGAATCGTAAAATCTTTTTGTTTGGAAAAGACCCTTAAGATCATCAATTCCAACCATTAACCTAACACTGCCAAGACTTTGCAACACTTTTACAGTCTCTCTCCATTAGAACTGTGATTTTGCAGATGGCTCATAGTACCTGGCTTACACACACTGGGAGTGCGGGAGGCCACTCTTGAGTAGCTGAGTTCATATTAAGCAGATTTTCACTCATTTGAAATAGGTAATATTTTGATCTTGTGAAGGAGCTACACTCTCTGGTGAAGACCTAAAATGTCAAATTTATGCCTCAGATGAATTATTAAATCTGTACTGCTAGCAACTGGAAAGTTACTGTTTCAAGGGAAATGGAGAAAGTGTGAATAAGCAAGTAAACAAAATACTCAAAATACTATTGTAAAAAAAGAAATATCTCCCCAGATTGTTCTCCTTTAATTTTCCTACTCCCTACAAGACTCTGCTGACCACTAAAAGTCAAATTACTCCTGGTTTCTCCATATGGTAAAAGACAAAAAGTTTTTCTTCTGCAAACCAACCATATGACCAAGAATTGATTTTTTATTGCTTTTGTTTGTTTGTTTGCTTTTTTCCCTAATAGTCCAAAAAGCCTGAGGTTCTTTTTCCTTAACTCAGAAGGTAGAGGAATGTGTGTCTCAAAGACACTAGGGTTCGTAAATTAACAGGTGCGTTTTTGCCAAAATCTTTATGCATTCAGGGCTGTATTTAGCATGACCCTGTCATTAAATCAAGATTAGAGCCCTCTTACACAGGGAAATTCAGAGAATTGTTTAAGCAACCATTAAGCTTTTTCTGTCTAAGACCTTTGGTCTTTGTGATGTTTTATATATTCCGATAAATATAATTTTCAGACTAGGGAAATATTCACTCAGGGAGAAAAAGGTCAGAGATTCTTATGATTGAACATATTAACAGAAGTGTGATAGGGTTTTGATGTGTAGAACAAACCATTTAATCATCAATGAGATTCTCTTTTTAAGGGACTAATTCTGACTGAAAAATTTCAAGCCCTCATTTTCAACTGCTGGGCCTTCACCATATTGGTCATCTTATCCCTGTGCTAAGAATAACCAGGAGTGCTCAGAGTGGGACTGATATTCCAGTTTGCTCAGCAAAGATAATAGAGCAGAGGATCGAAAATGACAGCAAATGCTCTAACTGGAAAATGTCAGTAGGACTAAAAAAAATTTTAATTTAAGCATATATTATTGAAATGTTTCTCTGATTATGATCAGTTTTAATCACATGTGTTTGAATCATATAATTATTTCAAATAAAACTCCATATCCTCTTGGCCAAAATAGCTTTCAGTTACATGATAATATTTAGTATATATTCTGGAATATTTAAATTAACATAACCAAAAGAACAGGTAAAAGCAACTACACACAGACTTCTTATCTGAAATGTACACATTAATTAAAGTCATCATGGTCAACTGTATAGGGTTTATTTACTCATCAGCATTTTTAGTATCTCACTCCTTTTTTTTGCCTATTAGCTTCTTTTTCTTTCTTTTTTTGGTTGCCTAGCTGAATCTGAGATGTTGGTTGCCCCAAGATCAGGGGCTCATACTGAACACACCAAGTAAAAGTTCAAGTTCAGTTGTGCTACTAGCAGAGAAAATAATGATTTCTGTAATGGCATGTGAAGTTATCCTCTTATTCCCCTTTACACAATTCCTTTTCATTTTTGGCTTGCAGCCACATGCTTTCCAAGGGACTTTATTTAGGCATCTATGATGAAGGCCAGGTAACTATGTGGAGTGTGTTATAATGCTGTAAGTTTTGATGAGGAAGATAGTAAATAACTTACATAACTTAAATAACATATTTGTTGCAAATGTTAGTTGATCTTCTTCTTAAATAACTAATTTCCTTTTTGCTTTAACATTCCTGAGCAAATTGTGCTGTAGGCTGTTTCTACTACATAGAGAATATTTGCTAACATTTTGACTGAGAACATGTAAATTAAATGCTCTTTGTATTACACTATTTTAACTGAATGTTATTACAATTTATACAAAGTCACATGTCTCTTAGAATTTTGGAAATCCTTTGATTCCAGTAACAAGGTGGCACATATCTTATTTATGCCACTGTCATAGTAAAATTATTCTGGATTTTTAATTTGTTCATTTAATATACATTACTCATCCCAGCTAACAATCATAATTTCTTTCACACAAGAGATTAATTAGAACGTAAAAATTAATTGCCCATTACCCAGACTGGTGCTGTGTCTTGGCTGGCGTGATAAACACTGCAGTTTTCAAAGCATATTTTGTTTTTTTAACCTTTGTAACATCAACTGCTATTGATTAAGAGAGGCTGGCACTGCCAACTATCATATAGTGTAGTCAACAGCAGAGGATTATCAGGAACATCATTGGTCCCCAGAAATCAAACACACAAGCATACAAATTTACCCCACTGTCTTAAAACACAGTTAATTTGTCTGTGTTTTCCTAAGAGCAATTAACAGCAGACAGAAGTTTTAATGAAATAAGCTGGTGATTCCCACAGGGACTATTTGTGATAGACTTTACTGTGTAGCAACAGCTTCAAAGTGTTTACATTAAGACCTGATTAATAACAAAGCTGTTAAGCTATACATTAGGTAAAATGCAGGGATATTTCTAATTAATTAATGAATTGTATTTGTTGGTATATTCCCAGCCTGAATATATTTTTGGAGAGGAAGGTGCAAAATCAAGAGGATTCAAGTCACTTTTTGTACAAATGTAGTTTTCAGCAGTGTGATAGTCCAGTGAAGTGGGATTGGGTTGAAACATTTAGAAGTTTCTGTTAGTGGGTGTTTAGGAGATATTTGGAGCTTTTCAAGTGAGCTGTTAAAGGACTTAATCAACTTCCTGTTAACCCGGGTGTTAAACATGCCAGTAGAAATCAAATTTTGGGAGTTTGTTATAAAATCTGCCAAAAGTTTAATAATTGTATTCCTGATTTCTTCATAACTGAGTATGAAATCAAACATGTTTGTTTAAAAAAAAACCCAAAGCCAAATAGCAAATGTAACTGATAAATATAGTTTTATCAACTCCAAAATGTCCAATTTTAGTTTTGCTGTGTGGTACATTTTATTCCAGGTGTCTTTGAGCTAAACAAAATCCTTGAGATGACAGCCTACAATTTTTCACTTTTTTGATTTAATAGAGTAATATGCAATATAAAGCATGTTATTTTACAGGAGAAAAAACAACTGCACTGGCAGCTGTTATAAAAGTGGGAATAAAAAAAATCTTCAGGAGCTCTTTAGGTGCAATAATTATTCAGAACATGAGAAACATATTTAAGAAACTTGTGCTCAACAGTGAGGTTTTTAGAAGCACCTAAGTGATTTAGAAGCAAACCCACCACTTAAAATCAATGAGATTTATGCTTCTAAGTAAGTGCTTATGAAAATCTATGGCATGATGAAATAAATCACTGGATTTTTGAAAATGTAGTATAATTGTTCTGCAAGACTCTTGAGTGTTCTATAAATCGTAGCGTGATATAATTTCTCAATTATTGGTATCATTGAACTCAAACTGGTACTTGACTTGGCTTGCTTTAAAATATTGCTGCAATTAAAATTCTCTTCCTTATGTTTCAGTAACCTTGTTCTTGGATGTCAGCCTTCTGACTGAGGGTGCCTTGATGGTTTAGCAGATTATTTGCCCTGCTGTTCACAGCACGCTGTCTTTAATCTGATTCACTGTGGCAAGTTTTGAAATCAGGAGCAGTTGTGCTTACATCTCCTGACTGAGTCAACCAAATCTGCTGTTTTGATTGCTTACTTGCAGTCCTTTAAAAGTGGGAGACATTAAGCAAAATATATACTGCCTTCATTATGAGCCCCCCCCCAAATCAACATAGTCAAAGAGTAATCAAGATTTACGTACGGTGTCTTTCCAAATCAGAATTAATTTTCCTATTTTGGATTCAGAGTTTTTTCCTTGTGGAATGCTTAAGCATCACATTTACATGAGGAAAATCAGTTTAATGATATTTGGAGTTGTTTCTATTGAATTCGTTAGGCATGCACTTGCTTTTAGGAAGGAGCTCTAACAGGGCCTGTTACTCGGTGCAGGGACCAAGCAAGGCAGTGCAAATGGGCAGTGTAAGTGAAGCAGCATTTGTACTCTGCACTGAGTTATACAGACCATGGCAATGATTTGGCCAGGATGCAAAAATACATTGTGTTAATGTAGGTGTATTAATGTATATACTAATTGCCACTGATTCCTAATGAAACAAACTTAAATTTTACGACAGTGGTGCTCTTTTTACTGAAGTTGTTACTTTGTTTCCTATGCTACTTCAGACAGAGAAAAAAAAGCTTAATTCATAAAAAACCATGAGATCATTTATATTTATAAAACTTTATTGATTCTTATACTGGGCCCAAGATTTGGTGACCTGATTTTTCCATAGAAAGGAGGATATAATATTGTGTGGGTGGACAAGACCTTAATTTTAGATTTTCTTGGGGGAAGATGGATGGTTCCCTCGACTAGGACAGGTTAGGTGAAGAAGGGGCCTGAACTCATTAGATGATTTTGTCTATTAATTAACCCTTCAGATCTAGAAGGGTTTCAAATATCAGTTCAAATGAGTCATATGAAGGTCTGCTTCCTTAGAGATCCCGCATTTTCTTCTCATAATGATTCTTACACACAGCAGTCAAGTCCCTTCTCAAGCTTGTGATAAGATAAATATGCCAAGTGCTTTGTAAGGCACTTTAAAAACAATATCCTTTTTGAGAGTACCTTCTTCTTTCTAATGTTCTCTGTTTTCTAATAATTGTTTTGTTAAAGGAATTGTAAGGGAGATTTTGCTCCTTCCAAATAAATCCAGCTGAATAATTTGCTGTTCTCTAGCCTTGAGTTAAGCATTACTTCCAAAGCTATTATAATGCTGCTATAAAAGCAGCATTAAAATTTTTCAGCATACGAGTCAATTATTGATGTAAACATTTGTACCTACTGGATAAGATTGTATTTTGGGAAAACATGGAGTGATTTTGTCAATAGAATAGGATGTCCTAAATATGAAGGGAAACTAGATTTTTTTAAAGACATTGAATCTGAAAATTTGTTCTGTTTCAGTTTATGCCCTGGTGAATATAGCACCAAAGAACTCACACTGCTTCTTTCTGTGTCTAATCTATAGCTTACATTGGTAAGGAAAGAATGAAAAATTGGTTTCCCATGTGAACAGGCACAGCAGTCAGTTTAGTAGAAGACCAGATCTTGTAAGATAACCACGTCTCTGCTGTGATAGTCTCAAGGGCTGTTTAGTTACCTCTCGGCCAAAGAGCTCCAAAAAATACTACAGGACTCACCTACATTGCCCAAGTGTTGGCATGAACCAGTCAACAGAACTGCCCTTCTGGCACCGTGCATGGGTAGCACCATGCCAGTCAGTTTCAGAAAGCACAAGTCTCTGTAAGCATGAAGGCTATTCCAGCTACAGAGATGCAGTGATTTTAGATATTTCATTGCCATAAGATTTAAACAAACAAAAATTCCCACAACACTTCCATGTAGTTTGTTCTGTATTAGAAACAAAGGGCAGTTCTGGAGAGCCTGGGTTAAACTGTGGACATGGCCATTTCTAAATGTAGTAAATCTTTTAAAGCAGCCATTATAATCAACCAATGCCAGTGTAATTGGCAAATCAGACTCTGCAAATCATACATTAATTCTTCTTTTTAATTTTCAGCATCACTTTATTAAAAAAAAACCCCAAAGCAACAAACAAAAAAATCCACAACCCAACCACCTCTAGCACATCTGTTGATATATTATAAACTTGTTATTTATAAAATTTTGGAAAACTACTTGCCTCTGATTACCCCATTTCCATTATATACATATTCACATCTATAATTATAGCAGTCTATATAGAGCAGTATTTAACACAAGACAGGTTTTAATTAGAAATACAAATACAGGTATTGTGGTTTTCTATTTTGTTTCCTACTGTCTATTTTTAGATATCTCCATTTCTAGATTTTTTTTACTGAACTGTTACTGTATATTCAGTAGTATTTCCCTCCAATTTCATATATACCCCAATTTTCTATGTCTGCCTAGAGGGAATCCATGTTTCCTCTTGCCACCTTACCTTCCTTTTGCTTTGTCTGTTCATAAAGCTTTCTCTTTGTTGTTGTTGTTGGGGTTTTCTTGGTTGTTTTTTTTTTTGTGTGTGTTTTTTTTTTTTCTGAAATCTTTTAGTCTTCTATAATATTTATTAGCTTAAGGAGCAATCTTTGTTTTCTGTAAGTTGTTAAGATAGCTTTGATGCTGTGAGCAGTAATGTTCTGTAGTGTATTTGGCACAAACAATGAATCTTTCTTCTACTAGTTCACAAATACCTTATTCCTTAAATATCACAATGAATCATGGTTAAACACACAGATGAAATCATAAAATATTTCAACAGCACATACTTGCATTTTTGGTAGTTTGGTTTGTTTTCATCCAAGTGGAAATGAAGAATTGCAGTTGTGCTTTGTACACTTATAAATTATAGCAGAACAAAACTCTCCTAGTGAAATATATCTGCTTCTGAAATTCCAACTTCCAGTGTGCTTATTCCCCAAATAAACATCATCCTGTGCAGAGAACTTTTCCCATTGAACTTGTGTGAGTTGACTAAAGCTTTGTTTCAAGTCTCTCTGGAGAGGACTGACACTTGGGTTGCTGACAGAAGAACCCTGCAGATAGCTCGAGGGGATTTCTGCATCGCTTCAGCTGCAGCTATGATCAGGGTTTTAAAGTTCTCCTTGAAGACAGACTGTAACAGTTTGAAAGGCAAACAATTCTGGTAACTTCTGTGGAAGGGGAGGGGTGGGGAAACCCAAATAACACCCCCTCCAACCATCCCCGAGAAACTCCCAGCAGCCCATGGCTTGTCTCCAGGACAATAGGGGAAGTGTTACAGTCAAACTATAAGTATACGCTGAAATAATTACTTGCAACTTCAGTGAAAAATCCTGTGAGTTTTTATGTTGTTAACTGTGTCTTCTGGGGTAGCACTGTCACTGCAGGAATGAAGAGACATTTAGATAAAACAGGAACAAGGAAGGGATTTAGAAAAATATCTCTGAAGGCTGGTCAGCACTGTGGGTGAATGACAGGGCCCAGTTGTTAAGTGGGACTCCTTCATTCACAAAAGGTAGTTCAGTGACCATCTCTTAGGGAATTTGCAATTCTTTTGTAATGGCTGCTCAAAATTTAATTTTCTCGCTTTAATTTTTTATTTTTAATTTTTACATTTTATATAACCCTGGTTTTTATGATCTTACCCCAAACTAATCAAAATGTACATTCACAGCTTTTTTTAAAAATACTTCTGAAATATTAACAAGTTGAGGAGAGCAGGGGAGAGAGAACAGAAACTTACACAACGGGAGTTAAATAATAGGTAAGGAGGTGATGAACTGAGTGGGTAAGGAAGATTGAAACTATGCAGAAACACAAAGAACAGGAGCAGAAGAGCAATGGGTTTTTATGAGGAAATAGAACTGGGCCTATGCCTACCATCAAATTTAGTTTTCTTGAGCCCAGAATAGAACCAAAGATTCTCGGATTTTCCCATGTCTGTTCTTGTTGGCAAATTTCTGGGAAGTCCAGTGATTGTCCTGTGGAACTCTGATTTTCATCTGTTAATGAAAGTATGAGGTATCACAGTTATAGAGAATTGCAATGAAAAACCATGAGGGATCCAAAGATTTCAGCACTACTTATTATTTGGCTATATATCCTGGTGTCATCACAGGCATTTTATAATCCTATAAACACTTCAGTTCCCAGGAAAATACTATTCTCCTTTAAAACAATATGTCAGTTTCTCATAAAGTGCCTGAACTTGTCATTGTGTGTAGTGTGTTGTTTGTCACAGCGTTACCAAGTTTCCCTTCGGAGAGGAGGAAAACAAAACAAGACTTCGTCAGGGAGATGGGAGCCATCTGCCCCTGTTCCAAAGAACACCGAGGGGATTTCACCACTTATTTGTTTTTTAATCAATGACAGATTGTGCTAAGTCAGGCACCCAGTAATTTAAGAAATATCAGTTTCTGATTCATAGAGCTTTCTGAAAACTGAGTGAATATCTGTTGGCCCATATTATTTTTGAAAACAAGCTCAGTGGATCTTTCCAAAGCAAACCATATGGATGTTTTAGCTGATCAGATATAAATCAGAAATAAACATTTGGGCAGCACATTTTAAAGGCAATATGTACCAATTAATAAGGAGATAATTATTGCTAATTACTAGAGATGAGCTAGAATGGAATTTTATTTTTGGGAAGAAAATCTTTATTTTCTGCAGTTTTCTAAAGCTGAATAAAACAATGCGTTTTACAGAATAGAAAAAAACCCCAATTGCTCAAAATCTTTCAGCTCAATACACGGAAAAAAATTCTACTTTGTGTTTTTATTTTTATATTCAACATGCTATTCATATTTACTAGTGTATTTATTTTCAATACAGTATTCTTTTTTCTGTTTGGTATATTTATACTGAAAGTAGTTAACTTTTTCCATGTTGGAGAGGTTAGCTGGGGTGACTCAGAGCTTTAGTGCAAGGATTTTGCCATGCTTCTTCCCCAGTTCCCCTTTTGAAACGAAGCATTGCTGAGATTAATGCACCCTGTCTATCTTTTCCTGTTGTCAAAATGGCATAGCCCATTTAAAAGATTCCCACAACCCCCTGGAATTTGCTGATAAATTTGACTTTTTTTCAGTAGGAACCATATGCAAACATAGTTTTAATAGTGCAGAGGAAATACCCTACTAAGTTTGCTTTGCTGTACGTTCTACTTTAATGATATATCTGGTTGTAAAATAGGTTTTCTTTCAAGTATGCAACAAAAGTTTAGGACAAGTCATTATACATTTAAAATAGATTCTTATCTGGAGTTAAAACACCTTTCAGTTTTCCAGGTTGAATTTATTCTAGGTAATAAACATTAGTTGCTGTTGCCGCCTGTTTTTAGCTTGCATAGTTGTCTTTCTACAGGCTGAACCTTCCAGCAGGAACCCAGAGCTCTTCTGATCTTCCTTTGGTAGCCTTTCTTTGAGCAAGCTCTCTGTCCTCTTCACCTGTAATACACCCTTTAATTCTGGTAATGCCAGCAGCCTTCCACTTCACTTGTTTCAGTGAGTTCAGATTGGACATGGCTTAACATAATTGTGGTAGTACATTTAATCACTGCCTTATTCAAGGTGCTGCAGCTGTGTTTGCTTTCCATGCCAATTGTTCTGTACAATTCCAGCAATAAAGCAGCTTTTCAGACTTCACTGGTTTTAATACTGGTCAGGGAACTTCTTATGGGAACTTTGTCTTCAGAAGGGTATAGTATTTGGAGTTTCTTAAGGCTATTTTGAGATACTTGCTTACGGATATATTTGGAAGCAATTGAAAGGCATGGCTGCATCTTATCACATTCAGGGTTGTTTCCAGTATTGAAGTTCATTGTTTCAGTGGAAGATTCCTAAAAATTCTACTAGCAGAGCTGAAGTTAGAAAACAAGCATTCATATTCTAAGTGAAAGCTCAGATGGAAGTGCAAGCCAAATGAAATTCTTTCCTTTTCCTATGTCATCACCGTCAATAAATGTTCTGTGAGCTCAGACCCTAAGCTCCACCTGTAGAAATTCATTTTGCAGTGAGGTGGCATAACTGTAATTAAGGACAGAAATGACTCTGCAATTTGTAATCCAATTCAGGTCCTCAGTGGGTATAAATTATCAGACATTATCAACTTCAGTGGAGCTGTTCTTATTTATTCTTAGTACCTGCCACACAGTTCATAAGCCTGCCAATACTTGCTGAGGATAAAGAAAACTTGGCTCACTTTCTCCTGGGCTCTTAAGGCTAATGAAATTAAAAAATGTATTGTTTTGCTATTCAAGTAAAGAAATGAGGCTAGGAATACCAAGTACAGAGCTGAACAGCCGAGTTGGAAGGTGACATTTAAACAAGATCATTTGTTCTGGTGGTTTTGTATTTGTAAATTTCCATGTATTGTGATCTAAAGTAGATGGCTAAAGTTATGATTGTAGGATAAATTCTGCACTTCTATTGTCAGAGTAATTATTTATCTGCCAACAAGATGTTGTAACAGAATGTCACCCACTGCTACTGTCTGGAATATCTGTGTTCTTTATGGCTTTTTCTTTTGTGCCACCACTGATTTCAATGTCTTTCGGCTTAGCTGAATTTTTTCTTACTGGTTTAGCATAGCTGTCTTATAGTTTGAAAAACGTTATGCTGCAAAGACGTTATCCCATGAAAATAGATTCATGACTCTATAGAAAAAAACTGTGAAGATGAGAGTTGTTGGATGATATCAGTTTGTACAACCTGTATTATAGAAACCAGAGCCACTGTTTGCTGATTGGATTCCAGGCATCTTTTGTTCCCTGTAAGCAAGACTCACTCCTTGGGTTTCCATTCAGTTGGCAAGGTCCCTTCATGCCCATGCCATGTCCTTTCTCCTTAGTCATGATGCGCCTGAATCCTTTGTTCCTCACTGGCAGCAGGAACCAAGTGTAACATGCAGAGTTTGGGGTGTTTCCTGTGCCCTGTGTTCCTTGTGTGGACACTTAGAGTGGATGCCCTGCTTCCCCTGGCCTTTGCAGGGTTCTGCTGAACCTTTGGCATGGGTCTGACATGCTCAAAACATTTTAGGGTGCAGTATTTTTTCTGAGATTATAGCAGCCCTTGTCAAGCAACGAAGAGCAAAGCTTAATCTCAGTTTGATTTTTCTCATGGGGTACTTAGTAATATGATGAGTAAAAATACCTATTACAGAGGAATTTTCCAGTAACCATGTGAAAGAGCTAAATCAGAGTGTGACCTTAGGTGCATTGTAGCAAAAGAACAGGCTGGAAAGCTTAAGCAAATGCAGCCTTGCAAGGACTGCAGTCTGTGATACCTGTGCATGAAAGGGTGATTGATCTTCTCCTGTCAAAAGAGAATACACTGGGAAGGCCTACAGAAAAAAGTCGATGGCAGCAAGAAGAAAGAACATAAGGAAAGCTGGAATAGCTGCTCAATCCATAGCAATGCCATATATTTAATGTAATTGCCTGACTTGGAAGAGCTGGATTATAACTAAGAAACGAAGTCAGATCTAACAACAGGGAAAAGTAAGTCCTTTTGTTTCTTGCTGTTCTGAAACATAGCTGAATCCTTTGGTTTTTGTTTTAAATATAGCTTGCTTTATTTTTAGAGGATTCACAAATCTTTAGGTGTAAGTATATCTCTGCACTGAAAAAAATCAGATTGTGTTTACTTGACACTTTTAGGCAAAATAAAAAAAAAAAGCCTGGATCTGAAGTACTTTGAAATGAAACCTTCTGCATGCATACAAATCAGTTACCTTAGATTCCAGGATCTGAGCTTATGTGGTCTTAATGCCTAACAGCTATTCCTGAGCATCCATAATCATGAGCAAGCAGTAGAATGACTATGCCCTATGCATGGAAAACAGATTCTCACATATATTAAAGGAGTAGCAATGCATCTGTAAAGCACTGCCTCAGGGTAGCAATTGAGATATTTACGAGCAAAATTATATCTTCCCAAGGGATGTTACCAGACTCGGGTGGGCTTCTAGTTTTCATGATGTCCAGGGAAATGAGTTGATCACTTCCTGGAAAGGTTCATCACAGAAGTCATTAATTCTTCCTTTTTTTTTTTTTTTTTCCCCTGAGGGAGGAAAACCCAAACATTAATAATTTCTCCTTTTAAACATTTTTCTCTTATCATTGAAATCCCTTCAAATTGCTGGAGAGTTAAAGCTCTGGTTTTTCCCCAGGAACAGGTACAATATGGACAGCTGCAGTATAAAATTTTGTGAGAACCATAAGACTAATCTTAGAGGAGATCAAATAGGTTCCTAATTAAACATAATGAAATTCACTTTGAAAACACTACAACTCAGGGTACCCTTTTATAGATTTTATTAAGGTTGAATAAATAAAAATAAGCTAAATCAGGCATAGTATGAAAGGAAACTACCGTTAGTGCTTCTTGACACCGTGAGATTGAACTATAATTACCAAATTAAAAGCAGAGTATATCCATATAGCAAGAGCAAATGGGTATTAACCTGGTCACAAATAACTTCAGTCTGCAGATGAAAAATCTAACATGTGACAGGGATTTATGGCAGAAGAATATGCTTGGACCTTGCTGGATAAGTAATCAAAATCTTGCTGTTTCTGGGACTTTTGACTTTTATTCTTTCCGTGCTAGTTGTTAAACCTAGAGAGCAGAAGCAGTGGTTTCTTAGTGCAGTTTTGTTTGCTGAAGGAACTTGTTTGTGTAGTTATCTTCATTTCTGACAAACTTTGAACAAACTGAATGGGCAACACTGCCTGTCTGCACTAATGTAACACCACGGTAGGGCAAAGTTTATGTTGACATCATACAGGAAAAAACCAAAACCCTTGTGTAATTTTTTTCAAAATGCCTGTGTGAAAACAAAACCTAAATTCCCTTGTGATCAGAAAAAGAACAGTATCTCTTCTGAGCCTGAGTCAGGAGATTAGAACATTAGCCTTCATTTGTCATCCAAAGGCAAGTGCCAAGCTATGCAAAGAGCTGGTGCAAAGCCAGCTGGCACCAGACACTTCTGACCTGCAAACCTGATCTGGGAGCTAGAGAAGCCAGTTCCAGAAAAAGAGCAAAGTACTTGATTTTAAAGGAACTTTATTGAAAATGAATCACAAACCAAACTGGTGCACTATAAATATTTCATGAAAGATATACATAAGTTGTATAATTTTGTGTTCCATTAGGAAAGAAAAGATAGTTACTGCTGAAATCCTAATAAACCTTATGATGGAAAGAAATAGTAAAACGTGGCACAGCCTATTAGGGCTAAATTATCCTTGCACTTTAGATGCTTAATTGAGAGGGAATGCATGTCTTTGTGTGCCTTTTCTGGAAGTAGGTCCTTCAGCCAAAAATATCAGTGTTTTCTGTTACTTATTAAGTAGTCGCTGGCATAAAGCTGTCATTTTCCAAATGTGTTAAGTAGATGCACTTAATTTACCATTCTGTTTCTAAGGAGAGGAATCAACTCTTTAACCTTGTTTATATTCTATGGTTACATAAAAGAGTCTGATCATGTCTTATCATGGGTTCTAACTGCGTAATTTCCTAAATATCTCCATTTTGCTTGATACTACTGTGCTCGACTTCTCTTTTGACCTGATTAAAGCTGAAAACCTTAGCTCAAGAAGCACTCTGCAAAAAGATCTGATTCTTCCTTTCTGTTTCCTACTAATTCCTCACCTGTTCTCTTCTTGCAGCAAGTTACATAAGTGAGGGTGTGGAATCTCCTCTGCAGATATTCAGACCCCTCTGGACACAACCCAGAGTAAGGTGCTCCAGGGGACTCAGGCTGAGCAGGGAGGCTGCACTGGGTGGCTCCCAGTGGTCCCTTCCAACCTCAGCCATTCCATGTGTGTGGTTCTGTCACAGCACTGCTCTGCTCTGGGCTGGTAGAAGTCTGTACTGCTCTTCTTACCGGCTGTCTCGGGGATAGTTTGGCCATATTTTTCTTTCTACCAAATCAACCCACATGTTTATCAGCAGTGATACTACTAAAACCAAAGTCACAATGCCTTTTCTCGAAACCTTTCTTTGTTGGAGAAAATGTAGTGCTTGTGGAGAGAAAGAAAGTTTGAAAGTTTTGGAGTCTGCTATTAGTCAGAAATAGATTATTGGCTCTATTTTTTATGGCGAAGAAAGTAAAGATATTTTGAAAATATAACAAACTTTCCCTGGAGATATGAAACTTGGTATCGAATGTTAAATATTTTATTGCAATAGTAAAATGCTTTGGCCTAGAAAAGAAGTAAAAGCCCATATAGCAAATTAACTAAAATACTTGTGAATAAAATCCCTTGTGGTTTTGTTGGTGTTGTTTTTAACAAAAGAACATTTTCAACACAATTTCAGAATTCCAAAATAAAAATGCACTTTAGGGTAGTGAAGTGATGTTGAATGAACAAGACTTTTAAGGTAATAATCAACAGGTGTGAGATACCTGTTCTTATCATTTTCATATTTAAGATAGGAATTTTTAAATATGTGGGCTCTCACAAAATAATAGTTGCAGTATTCAGTGACAAATTGTGACTATAGGAACAGAGTTTTAAGGTTCCTATCTTTGCAAACTGTAGCCTCAATTTATAAGGTATAAAATTTTTATTAAAGTGATGTAAAATGGGGTGTATAATCAAAGATTTAGGTGAACTGCTGGTCCAAAATGCATTCAAACCTTGAATCCATCCCTCATTATATGTCTCTAAATAATTTTGGTGTAACACACTGGAAAGAAAGTTAGACTTTTTTTCAAATTATGCAGGCTTTATTGTGAACCTGTAGAACAATTCCTGGACTACTGTTCCTATTTGAAAAGAAAAGACTATGACAAAATTGGTTTCCAGTAAAAGCAGAAATAGTATATTTTTATTGCTGCTGGCTTGACTACATGGGTTTTAATCTTTTTCAGTTGGATTCAATATTCTAAGTGTTACGTTCTGAAGTAGTCTCTTTACATATGAGAAGAGTTTTGTGGTAGGAAAGTTCGCTTTTCATAGTATGAAGTACAGTACCCTTGGGATTTATGATGTATTACAGTAATCTTCCTTTTGCATTTCCATATTTTTGAAGTATTTGGATTAAATAAAATCCAATCCATGAAAGAATGTCTAATGCAGAAGTGTCAGATGCAAAGAAAGGTCAAACGAAATTATTTATCAGTTACTTGTTTTTTAATGCAGGAGAATATCTGAGATTTAAGAGAAAAATCTTTAAAGATCTGTAATCTTCTGCACTTTCCTGAAGAGAGAGGAGCTAATTAATGCTCTTATTATAGTACTTGAATCTTTGTATTAGAAGAGGACTTGCTGCTCTAATTGCTGTACAAGGCACTACAGCACCAAGTTTGCAGTCTGTAGTGCCATAGCAGAGTAGGGAGCACTGCACACCAAAGGTTTGCTTGCATTCACTTGCTAAGGCAGTCATGCATCCAGCCTAGATGTTAATGCATATTAATCGGGATAGATGGAAAATGGAGCTTCTTCTCTGCCCTTACTATGCCAAGCTCGTTCAGGGTGGAAGCACAGTGTGTGAGAGCAGCTGTGGATGGGGCAGGTGGCAGTGGATGGAATATGAATTTCACACCAAGGTTGAACACTGAAGATATCACCACTGAAACTGTTGCATGCCGTATTTTGCATATCCATGTGTGGGTAATTGTCCTGGGGATCCGTAGACTACTAAGCAAAACAAAGCAGAGCAGGTAGCAATAGAATAAATGCTGGGTTTGGCAGCTGGAATAGGGTTTGGCTCGCTCTCTGTTAAAGGGGCTGACCTTTCCCAAATTTTGGTTGCTAGAACGTAGAAGTTTTCATCTGATTTACATATGTCTGTTTTCCTGTAAGTCAGTAAAAGCTGAATCAGTTTACTTGGTGGAGTAAAGACACTTTCCAAGCTATTTTTAGGGGATGATGAATCACCCTCTAAATTCCACTGACAGGAGCCCAGACTCTTCTGTTGCCAAAATGCAGTTAGTTGTGCTGGGTCTCATCCTTGGATGAGCTGTCTTTCAGATATTCCAACCTCTTGCCCATTCATGTAGATCTCTGAATAAACTGCCTGAGCTGTACCTCATGAAATAGGGTCAGAGCAGTAAACTGCAGCTTTTGATATGTATTATTGTCTTTCAGAAGAGTCAGTGGGCGAAGCAACAATGCCCTTTGTTAAAAACAGGTCTAAGCATTTGGAGTGATCAGGTACTGTACTCTTATGGGAGGAGGTATTGGAAACGACCCCCCCCCAGCAAGAACATACAGTTACTATGAAGAAAAAGGATTACAGGAAAGTATAGAAAAGTAAAACCACTAAATTCTTTGTCTTTGTCGTTTTGACACATTTAATCACTTGGAGAACTCCGAATTAAAGTGTTGAGCCGTGTATCTGTTTATGGATTAACAGATTAATACTGTGTATTATGGCTCCTGCAAAATCTTTTAGACACTAACTCCACAGTGTGAAAAGAGGATTTTCAGGAACTGATGAACTTTTGCATTACAGAAACATTGTCCTTGGAAGTTTTCCCAAGGTTTTATTTCAAGGGACTGAAGGCAATATTAGAGAAAATGGATTTCCACTGAGTCATGATGACACAATTATAATTTTGCTCCAGAAAAAAGGGAGACATGAATGATATCAGGAATTTGCACAAGGCATTTCTCTGCTTTCCATAAAACAAGTAATTTGACTTGGCGATCTGGCAAAGCTTATGAAAGACATAATTTGCTGGGCATTTCTCTTTGCTCTATTACATTTTCACTACTGAGGTTTTGTTTTAATAAGGTTTTCTGCAACAGTATACATATATTGTTTTGATAGTTATTTGATTATGTCAGATCAGGAGAAATGACTCATGATATTAGTAATACAATACCCTGCAGAAGGTGTGTTTAAAGGGAGACATACACTGAACTGAAACACAGTTAATATCAATATTTGAGCAACGCAGAGTTAGATTGCTGGCCACTTCAGGATAATTAATGGATTGATATTTTCTGGTTGTTTTTTAAATGTTAATTAATTTTGAAAGATTTTGTGCTCTAGAACATTAATACCTCAATGGCTTATATGTACAGTGTCGCAGAAAGCCAATTTTTCCATAGTGCAGAAAAGATAAAAGCAGTACCAGCAATATCTGTAACCCACTAAGCCTTCAATAAAGTAGAAAGGCCCGTCTAAGTCATGGTATGGAAAAGCAGCAATGAAGGACACTGATAACTTTGTGTTCTGGAGTTGTAACTTACAGCTGTTTTGAATATCAAAACCAGAGTCTGAGTGACCAGTATTAGGCTGTGTGACTTGGGGCATGTTCTCAGCAGGCTTATTTTAATTAATGTTTAAAACCCTGGAAACAGATCAACGTAAGTTGCTTCTTATGGACTCAGCTTCGGTTACATGCTATGCTACATCTCAGAATCCTGCTAGCAGGAGGTTTTCTAGATGGCATAAATGTTGAGAGAGTGCAGCAGAGCTCATTTGGTCTGTGTAGCCAGTCTCCTGCCTTTTTTGCAGTCCAAAGTGCGTGTGACAGTGGGGTTGGTCTGTAGCTGTGTCTCACCTGGGCAGTGAGGCAGAGTGTGGCCGGCATTCTGCCTCGGAGTTGCTGAGATGAGTTGTAACTTTGGCTAACTAGGAAGAAAATGTTACCAAGAAACCAGACAACAGTCTATTTTTGTGGTAACTTACCTGCCTCTGTGTTCTGGTATGAACAGCTACGAGGAACAGAACTGTAGGATCGTGTACATATTTTCGTTGGACAGTTATAGTACATATAAGTAGGATGGGAAAGGATGTAGAGAAAAGGCCATTCTACATTTCCTAGCAGAATGGTTTTCAAGGCTAGAGTGGCCTTAGAAGAGAGCTACATACAGGAAATGCTTAGAAATATGAACCAGTCACAGAACTCTCTTGTCTTAAAGCACATTTGAACAATCAACCGTGAACACTGCAGTCAGGCACCAAACATTCACACCTGGTGCCCTGTGGTAACTCATTTTATCAAAGGAGAATAGAATTCTGTTACTACTCTCCCGCTCTTTTGCTGATGAGTACACAGAAGTTGAAGACCAAAAGCATGTTATAAAAACACCTATGCCAATAGCTTAAGTAGGCATTTGCAAGGATGGGAGTCCAGTTTTAGTGACTCAGCTCTGTATTTTAGCTTCTCAGCTGGATAACCTGATTTTTAGAGGTGCTATGTATCCACAGGACTGACATCAGTTTCAGTAGGATCGTCAGGAACTGACTGTGATGCCAAATCAAAGTGGTTCTTGCAAACTTCTTTCTGAGGACTGTAGCAGTGAATTACCATTTTTCCTTAAGTAGTTTCAAAGTACAACTACCATTTTGATGACTGCAGAAGTGTGTGAGCACAAAACATTAAATCCAGCATAGCAGTGTGCACTCTTACACACTGTCCTTGCCTGGTTGCAATAAGAAGCATGTTCATACCAGTCAAATGGAATTATTTCCTGCTAGAACTAAAAAGTCCATGAAAACTGCAAGGGCCATGTCAAAAGCACAAAACCAAAGTATATTTACCTCTTCTATTTTACAGAGTTCTCATGTCAGTATTGATGTGAACAGTAGTCTCCTAAGATTTTTGCTCCTTAAGCCAACCTTATGGAATGAGAACCCTAGATAGATGTGTTTGCAAGAAGTGGGGCAATGCTGTAAAGTAGTTAAATAATTTAATGACTGAGGAGACAAAAACTGCACTTTGCACAGATGTAATAAAAGTCACCAGGCAGTGAAGGAGAACAAGGAGGTTTTAAAATAGTAATAATGGAAATCAATTTGATAAATTATTACAAGATTCCTATTTGCATTAGGTTCAGCTGGAAAAAGCAAACAAACAAAAAAAAGAGTCAAAGACAAGCTTGAATTTTCAAAATGAAAACAGATTATTGGAGGCTAAAATAAAACAACTATAGTAATCCATATCCAATAACTTTGAACAGATGTGATCCTAGAGACAGTGCTATGTGACAGCACCATGACAGTACTGCAGAAAGAAATGATACATGTGTGTGTATGTGTGTGTGTGTACTTCATGCCTATAGTGCTTTGGCCAGTTCTACATATAATTCCAATCCATGAAATGTACATTCTGACACATAAACATGACCTTGAATCCTTGACAGACTTTGCTTATGTTGTACATCAGATGTGTTTGCTGAAAGCATGGCTACCATCTGACAACATGATAGCACCTGGGCTAGAGGATCTGCCATTAGTGACTTGTCTTCCAGCTGCATTAGTTTTGGAAAAAAAAATGTTTTCTGGATATTTTGTCTGTCTTGAAGAATGTTACACAAGGTGCACAATCATTTTAATTAATTCTTCAGTGGCTTTTGGAGATTCATCCTTAAATGAAGCTGTTCTAGAATAGGTCAACAATAAATCTTGTAGCCTTGTGGATGTTGCTATTAACAGGTCAGCCATTGGCAAGGAAATGCATGTAGATTAGACCCCTGAAATGGTAAATGAGGACAGTGGATACTTCAAGTGACATATTAATTAATTACTTGCTTAACTTGAGTACGATAACCCATACAGTTCTCAGTGTTGGGAAAAAATATGTTCTATTCAGCAATTAATCATTATTGTTTGAAGTGTAATGAGCCCTTAGGAAAAAGACGTTGCAGGAGACTGCATAAGCTGACTAAAAAATGCTAAGAGTGCCTGTTCATCATTACTTTTTAAGCCAACTGAAATATAACTACGCAGTAACATGTTCCTGCAGTAAGAGATGAGCTTGTCTGTATTGAGAACTTACCATTATATAAAAAGCGAGCTGTAAACATGAACTTATATTAAGGAAATATAAATGAATGTAGAAAGGAACTGGAGTTTTGAGGCCTGGTTCTATATTCCTGTGTATTCCAAGACCATGATACTGTTGTTAAAAAGCAATAAATGTTCATTTCTGCTTATAGTAAAGCAAAGTAGCTAAAAATACCCAATGAGTAGTGATAAGCAGGAGCCACAGGAAGAATGATCAAGAAAAGAAGTGAAAATTCATGTAACAAAGAGTAGAAGAAGGTTGGTAGTGTCATTCGCATTCATGGATCAAACTGTGTGAAGTGGTAATGGTTAACTAATACCTGTGCAGTGCTTATGTTTTACAACTCATATGAGATTGTAAGTTTAGCACATATTATTGCCATTGGAAACATATCACAGATGTGCCTCAGTTGTTTTGTTTGTTTTTTTAAAATATCCATGAGAACTACGACTCAATAGCCACTGAAAGAATACAGAGTTTAATTTGATTTCCCTGGTTGTAAAGCAATCCCTTTCTTTAAAATGGTTCAGCTTTGAAGATGGTCCCAGAGTTTCAGCCTGCCTGCTCTCTGAATTAATAGAACAGAATACCAAGCAAATGAAACAGGGCGATTTTCCCGAGTTTCCTATGGTGGTAGAATTTTATTGTGTCTGAATTCTATCCTCGGAGGGAAAGGCAGCCACAATTTGAGTGAAGTGTATTACAATCCATGAGGATATTCCCGTATCCACGCTTTAATGTCAGTTTCAATGCCTTTATTTCAGCCTTTATACAGAACCTTAGTTTTGCCCTTGGGCCATCACAGACAGGGAACTGAGGAGTCACCTTGCATTATTTTTCTCCAGTGCTTCAAAACCATCGTATCCAAAATAGACAGAAATATTCACCAATAAGCACGGGATTTTTTCCTCTAAAACGTGAATGAGAAGGATGACTTGGTAGTGGTAAACATTTTTATGGCTTTCAGCACTTGCTTTGGGAATCTTCCATCTTTTCCTCTTTCTAACATGTCTCAGGAAACATTACAATTTTTGTGTTTGTAATATAATAACCCTGTGTGTGGCACTCCTTGCCCCCACACACTGTTCCAAAAGTGTGATACAGAATTCTCAGATCAAAAGTACAGAATCTCCAATAATGTAAATGCAACAGTAAACCAGTTCTAAAAATAGCAGGCCTCCCATTAAAATGATAGAATAATGCAGTCAAAAATACCAGTACATTATAGAAGGTAACATTGCCTGGAGGAGCAGTAACATTTGATTGATAGTGCAGATATAGAATAGGCAGAATAGAATAGACTATTTCAGGTGGAAGGGAAGTACAACGATCATGTCGTCCAACTGCCTTAGAAAATTTCATTTTCCAAGTATTGCAATGACACTGGAAGTAAGAGCAACAACTTTAAAACATAAAGAAAAAAAATCACAGAATGCTGTTGCTGGGCTTGCTTGTAAAGTTCAGAGATTTAAATGCCCTCTGTCCAGGCAAAAAATGCACACTGTATTTTCCACATAGCGGCCAATTTTCAAGTGTGACCATGATCCATTTGGAATTAGAAGGCCGTGTTATTTTCATGATTATTAAATTATTTGGCTTTTCGTTCTACCTGTTCCATAATATAATTAGGAGCATATCTAGTAGCAGCAAGATGAGTCTGCAAACCCTGTTGTGCCAGATATGCAGAAATGAGCACTGCGTGGGAAGTGTAATTGCTGAGCACGTTATAGAGCATTCACTGCTTGACTCCAAACTGGGAAGGGCTGCAAGCAAATTAGAAGACAAGAGTAGAATTGAAAATGGTCTGGACAAGCAGGAAATAATAAAATAAGCACCCTGAAAAAACTGAAGGCAATTCTATGAAGACAAGTGCAAAGTATCAGGGATTATGATACAGATAATCAACTGCAGAGTGGAACATGGGGTATGCCTGGCTCAGCAGTGCCTTCATTGAATCTATCATTCTGTTGTAAGGAGGAGGAAGAAAAATAGCAAATTGTACAGGGTATAGTATAGATTGTAGTATTTTTAACATAATCTTAACAGAAGTTTCAGTGTTATCTTCAGGTGCGTGCACCAGACTGCAATTTAGAGAGGAAACGTTTACTTTGAAGAAGGAAAAATAGGAATGAGTAGGTTACGAGACATTTGAGAAACAATTCAGGTAAGTTATTTTAGAGCTGCTCTACTGAAACTATCAGAAATATCCTGTCAGCTGACTCATGAAAGCCACTGTTTGCTCTTGTCTTGCCCCACTTGTAAGAGCCCTTGCTTTTAGTTTAAACTGGTTTCATGTACTATCCTTCACAGCTCTGGCAGGCAAAGAACAGTGGAGTTGTCCAAGTTGAACTGTTGGGTGACATAAACACACGAGCTGAGATAAATTTAGTTTGTTGTTTTTTGGTTGTTTTTTTTTTTCAATGGATCCACCTTGAAAACAGGCATAGTAATAGTTTTCAAATGTTAAAGATTACTAGAAGAGGAAGAGAACACATTGTATTCATTGTGTGTAAGAGAAAAGGAAAGGGTGTCAACTACTGAACGGAAATTGTAGGTTAGACATTAAGAATGAATTTCCCATCTATATGGATTGTTAAGCACTGCAATGGATTTCCTAGGAAGGCTGTGTAATCCCCATCAGTGGAGATGGTAAAGAGTACACCAGGTAAATATTTGCCAAAAATTGTTTAGGTGCAGTCGATCTTGTCATGAGGATTTTTTCTGAAGTCTTCACTGAGAAGAGATAAGGTTTTCTTGTTTGCCTGTTCTCACACACAACCCCTGCCCCCCAAAGCAAAAAAAAACCCCAAACCAGCTTACTTTTTATTGTTTTATATCAATGAAAGTGATAACTTAAACGGTAAAATTTCTACAGTAAAAATTAATATGTTTGTCGCAAACCAGAAAATGGCTACTGGCATCTGATCACACATGGATCTTTTTAAATGAAATGCTCTGACAATAAAGGCCAGATGCAGGCTATCCCAACTTTTATAGCATAAAGCTGGCTTTATGAAATGCTTCAAGGACTTTCTGAAGTAACAGAATTGTTCTGTTTTGCTTGTAAAAGTAAGTTTAACTCTTTGATACATACAGAGCAATGTAAAAGCCTTCTGCAAAACTATTCATATATTACTATTTTGCTGTTGTTTTTTTTTTCAATGCCTTTGGAAAAAAAAAATCATACTTACTGTCCTGCATATTTATTTTACCAGAGTAAATTAAAAAAAGACATGTAGTCAGTCACTGGTGTATTCTGGCAAAAAGACAGCGGGATAAAATGATAGCAGATAGTAAGAAACTCACATTTATCATAGTGGCTGATTTTTCAAAACTCAACTACACTGAAACTAAACACTATCAATCTTTGCCTGGTATATAAATCTTCCTGAGAACATACCCTACCAGAGTAGTTTCAAATGAAATCTGCTAATTTCTCTTTTCTACCACCTGAATGCTTTTATTGCCATGACAACTAACAAGTTTTAGCTCTGGTCAAGGCTGAATGAGAAAAAATGGTGTTTTGTAACCAGCTGATTTGCTTCCAAAATTACATGAACTGTTGGCTTTTCTGTCTTGTTGATGGTGCATGTTTAGTACATCATTTTTAGCAATGCTGCTGGTTAATGAAAGAATGAATATCCACTGATTAAAGGTATGTCAGAAATGAGTAATTATTGATCTGATTTTATAGGTTTATTATGAGAGAGATTTATTTTACCACTGAAAAAAGGCTGTCTGCTTAGGGAGACTAAGGTGGAGAGGAATGGCTTGGTCTCATTCAAGGTGGTACATGCAGCTGAAAAAACTGTGGAGTTTGGACTGGTTGTGAGTCAAGGTGGGCAACAGGCAACTGATTAATGTAATCAAAACTGTTAAGCCCCAGAACCACTCAGGTCCTTATGCATGCAGCAAAACTGGGATTTTGGAAATCCCACCACTTAACTTGTTTTTAAACCAAGGGTGTCTTGATTTCCTTTCTAGGAAATTAAATTCCTCTTGGGCTGGGCTGGGCTGGGCTGAAAACCCTGTTTTGAATGAAGTATTCTTAAAAATTAATATGATGGCCCACCTAATGGTCAGGCTATTAATCTATTGATCACACTTTGGTAGCATTCTTCTTGTCTTCTTTACAGCAGAGACCTGGATATAGGCCCCTAGCTGCAAGCTATGGTGTCCCCTGCCCTGGCCCAGTATTTAACATGTGGCTGCAAGATAAGGTGCGTTTCTACTTTAGGATTGTTGTTCCCTTTGCAGAGGAGAACCCTGAAAGCTTAGCACCTATCTTGTGTTTCAGATGTGGATTCCACTAGACAGCTGAATTTATAAGCATTTTTGAGTGCAAGGCTTTAAATCTTGGTCAGCCATTGAGACTTACAGGAATTTAGTGGTTCCTTTATAGTACACAGAAACTCAAGTCCTTTGTTTCTTCTGTATAACAAGTTGTGAAGAATAGCAATTAAAACTATAGCTGAAGAGTTGTCTCTTTTTGAGGACACAAGGATCCAGCAAAACAAAAAAAAATTACTTATTGGTTCTTTGGAAATCCTGACCCTTTGAGAGGGAGAAAATCTTGCAGAATGTTAGATGGAAAGACTTATTGCTTCCTAAAAAAACCCTTGGTATGTTAGTTCCCATCTCTCTCAAAACCCCCACTCCCTGTCAGACAGAATGCTTAGGAATAATTTTCATCTTTATTTGTAGCTAAGAAGCTAAAGGACTGAGGAGGATGGGATGGCAGATGCATTGTCTGTATCCTTAACAGAAATTCTTGGAGTTGGTGGAGCTTGCAGGGTCCATAGGAGAGAAATGTGGTGAAATATAAATTGTAACAAGCTTGAAATCACATGTGAACTATTATTGAACCAGAACAAGAGAGACTGCAGACAAGATGTATAGAATCTGAAATCTGAATTTGTCACCCAAATTAACTGCCTCTGTGTCTGTGGACTCTCAGCAAGAAGAAATTATTACAGCTACTAGACCTAAATCACAGCTGCTTAAAATACAGTGACCTTGCAAAGGAAAGGAAGGTAACGTTTTTAGCCCAAGCAATGGACTTGCTTAGAAATGCAAGCCAGAGGTGACTTGTGTCTTGCAAAGGTGACAGAACCTTCCTGGAGAGGGCTTGTGTACATAGTGGTGTCCCTGACCGGTGCCAGGCCAGCCCCTGCCATTCCCTGCCAAGGTCCCTCCACAGCGTCACCACAGCCTGTCTCGGGTGGGGTGGGGAGAATGGATGAGAAACAGGAGACCGTGTCTGGGAACAGAACTCAAGGCAAGGGGAGGAAATGGGGAATCCTCTATGTTGCAAATATACTTTCTTCCATTACCTGCCTGAGACTCAGCAGATATAAGAAAGAATTATACTGCTTAACCTGGGTCAGAAAAGGCAGCTGAACAACAGGCTAGTAGATTCAAAGCAATGAAATAATAAAAGGTTACTTTCCAAAGGAAGAGGTTATATGCAGAAGTATGACAAACTTCAAAATAGTGATAAATGTCTTTGAAGGGTGAAAGAATAGAGAATGCTTTCTAATTATAAATTAGAAATGCAAAGATTAATTTATGTCTAAAGTAAATATTATAATTTCTAGTTATTTGGGTAAATACCACAATTTATCTTGCTATTTAACAGCATCCTAGAGTGAATTAGTGGTGGGTGAAGGGTTCAACTTGGCTTGCCTGCCTTGTCAGAGGCAAATAAGGTTTAGTCAGAGTCGATAAGGTTCATGCAGCCACTCTGTTCTAGAAATGGAGAAAGAGACTTCAACATGTAAATGAAGAAATCAAAATGGTTTGGCTTAGTCTACAAATTATTAATGGTCACAAAAGGTACATCTAAATCCAGAAGAAGGAAATCAGAAGTCTTGTTCAGATGATGATGCAAGAGTTAAATACAAGCTATGGCAGGACTTGGGATTGAGCAGGGAGCCACTGCTCTGAAAGTGGCAGAACACAGCACTTGAAGCAAAGGAACATTGTCTTGAAAAGGGATGCTGAGGGCTGATTCAGAAGCATATTTTTTGCCAAGAGAACCAGTTTCCAGTCCTTTTGTGCTTTGAATACTGCCAACCCCATTATTGATCTGCAAGGAGAGAAAAGGGGGAAACTGACTAACAAGATGTGTCTGACAAAATTTCTTTGAGGACTATTAAAGTACAATCAAAGTGGTTTTGCTCTAGTCCTACCTCAGATTCTAGTTGTTATATATAGAAATTGGAGAAATGAAAGGAATAAGGGAGTCTTCCAGGAAACTGTGTGCTTGAATAGACTGTGCATGCTGAACTGTATTCTTACTATTCTGAATTTAGAAATTATGGACTTTTGCAGGTATTAGTAAACTTTTAGTTTCAAGGAATTATTATTCTTTTTGGGAAGCTTTTTTTGCACTGGTAAGAACCAGTCCCATAAATTGGAACAGGAAGTTATTTTTTGTGGAAGCATGGGGAAAGAACATTTATCAGACTATGGTCTTGGTAGCAAAAATGTCACAGCTAACAAAATTCCATAGAAGCCAGATAATACATAATACTAAACCAAGTCCACAAATTATTAATTTTGTAATAGTTGCTGCAGTCTTACTTTGGTATATTAATCTAGTTAGTAGCTGATTTGTTCACTAAAGTAATCACAATACTTCAGTAAAAGATGAAGAAGAAGAAATAAAATCAATCAAGGTAGCTGAGCATGTTCTAAACTTGCTTTCTCTCAGTTTCCCAAACTGCAGGAGAAGAAAAAGAAATATGTGGCTTCTCTTTTTCAAAGACAAAAGTTCTTTGGTTCTTTGACTAATACATTTGTATCAAACAGTCATGCATTTTATCCTTAATGAACGTTTATTGGTAATAATATTTATTGGAAAAAAATGGATTCATTTTTTTGATGACTTGAAGGTCACCTAGAGAAATCTTTAGACACGTCAAATGTGATCTGAAGGAACATTTTGGACCAGAAGAAAACAGAAATCTAATCTGATGGTAACTTTGTTCCTTGGGTTCATTATTTAGTGTTTTCTGATATTAACTGTAACATGCTCTCCTGAGAGAAATGGTCATAATTTATTCCAGTGGCAGCAGTTTGATGGAAAATGTGACCATAAGGAAAATGGAAGGAGGGAGAAATGAAAAGCTAAAACATGCAGAATGAGGCTGGTATAATGTGTCAGGGACAGACATCTTCCTCATAGTCTTTTTTTCTTCCTGCTGAGGCTTGTTCACTATCTAGTCCTGAATAATCATATGCTAGAATTGTCAATTTTACAAGCTAAGTAATAAATCCATCAATAGGATTTTCTTTAAAATAGGTAGTTTACTATGTGGTTGAAACATAAAAATATAAGAAGAAAGTGTAGGAAATAAAGGCATAGAAATCTGAATAAAAGCTTGATCTGAAGTATAATAGGTATACCTAACAAATCCAGAAAATTAGGGACTAGCCCCAGGTTCCAACCTGAATCAGTTCTGAATTCAGTGACTTGAACAGCAGAGCTCTGATGTGAAGGAAGTGACCCTGTCAACATGATATATATGGCAGGCTGCAGAGCCTATACGTTGAGGTGAAATTCAGTGCTGTTCTTCAAAGAGTTGCAGCTCATAACTCACACCCAAGGAGCTATCTAAATTAGTGCAATCTGTCTCTGCCTCCAGGCCAGCAGCACTGCAAGTCCTCTGCAGCAATACCTGCAACAGTGCTGGGTTTGAAAAACCTGCCCCATTTTGCAGCTTGTCTCAGGCATGTCCCTGTGTGCAGGGTTTGTGAGGCACTCTTCAGAGGCCAGCTGGGACTTAGCAGTACTTTATGCCAAACCAGTCATTTCACTCAGCTGACAGTGATAAACAAAAACCTCATCCCAGGAAAACAGTGTCGATGGCTTCAGATACACAGGATAGAATGATGCTGATCTGTTATTACTGCAGAGAAGAATCGAATCTGGATAATCATCTCATAAGATATAAATACTTAAAACTGTGCAGTGGACAGATGATGATACCAGAACGGTTCATGGTCGAGACCAGCAACCATAACAGCACCTGTTTAAGCTGTTGAAGAATCTGTATGTGAATGATCTGGTGAGGTCACACATATTAGTACAAACTGCAGCAGACTTAGGTCTCAGATATCCACAGTAAACTTAGGAAGTATATAAATCAGGGTGGAAATCGGCGTGTGGATTCTAAAATGCAAGTGTATGTAGATTCTAGTAACTGTGAATGATGTTTTGTGAACTTCTGAGTAATCTGGGATCAGATTTTGAAGAACTGGCATGAAATTAGAGCTACTAGAATGGCTGGAAGCAATTGAATTCTGAGAGTCTCTGAATACATGGAAAATAATGATTCAGAACCATATCATGGCTGTAAAATTGTATTAAGAAGTCACTTGGATAATGAAGGATTAAATTGTCAGCTTGCAGACTTGGAAAGCATACTAGTTGCAGTGAAGCCATGTCAATTTACACCACCTAAAAATTGGCTTTAAGGATACTGAGTAGAAGATACTCTATTTAAATAGATGATTTTTTTTTTTTTGTAAGACAAATATTTAAAAATTGTTTTCTGTGCTAGTTATTCTAAAACTTTTCCTTCTGGGTAATCGTTTACTATTCGCCTGAATTCTTGCAAATAAACACATTTCTGACTTCTGATTGGCAACTTCAGAACTATGATTTAAGTACCCTATTAGAAAAGTTGCTTAAAAAATGTAATCACAAAAGCAAAACCCAGGGTATGTCCCTGTGACAGAAACAACTGAGTTCATACTTGACACAGTATTCCTGCAGAAAACAAAGGTATATTTTATTTGCAGTAGGTCAAATGTTAAAGCAGACAATGAAATCTGTATTATTTTTACTGATTAAATATTTCAACAGTTTTCTTGGAAGCTTCCACTCCTGTATTAGTGCCATTCAAAACAATAATTGAAGGTCAGATGAAACCTAAGGACTAGTAAATCAGCTCACAGCTAACCGAGGTTAGAGACAACTTGGCAAGGAAAGGAAGCAAGGCTTCCAAATTCCCAGCTTCAGTATCAGTCTGTAATATAAACCTGCTTATTCATCTTTTTAGCACTCAGTGGGACTGAACTGATTGGCACGCGCTGTTTTCTGGAAGCAGCAAAGTCTCTAGAGACAGACATTCCCTTTTCCATTGAAGATAAGCTCTTCCCTCTATTGCTTTTCCTCAGAAGTTAAAGCAGATTTTTATGCTTACTTGCCAATCTAAAAATAGCTCTGCTGAATATGCTTTTAACTCCTTAAATCTGCTTCAACCGTTGGTTTGTTTTTTTTAATCTGTAACATTAACACTGCTGTGAAATGCTATTCTCAAACTGTGCAACTCTTGGAAGAGAAAGTGAGTGCTGTGAGAGACTTTGTCCTAATGACCTGTGAGCTGTAGAATCCACTGGGGCCTTGTTAAGCATCTCTTTCTGAGGCTGCCAAGACGGGCAGCAATACCTGTTGGAAAATAGGCTTTTTGCAGTGTCATACAGGCAGAATGGGCTTAAAAATTCAGACTGTAAGCAACATGCTTACATGGGTTCCAAATGCCCACTACTGGGTATTGAGAAATGCTTACTGGAAGAAAAATTAAGTTTAAAATTTTTGAACAAACTCTTAATGTTATTTTTTTTTAAGATTTTTTTTTTTTTTTTTTTGACAACAGACAGGTTATTCTACCCCTGGAATTTCAGTTCAAAAGTTCTCTAACTTCTGCTAAGAGCTGTGAGGTGCTAGGAGAGAGAAATCAGTATTTAAAATAAGATATCACTCTGCACTAAGCAATATATTTTCTTGTATGTATATTTTTTCCTCCCTGAGAAAAACTTCTTTTCACTGGCTTGAGAAGGTGGTTCTTCAGCACACATTCCATTAAGCACTTGAGTAGTCCTATGGACTACAGGAGGTTGAGGAATGTATGGGAAAAGCAGCTTTTGCAGACTCCTTTTAGCTGCTTAGAGAATCCAATTGCTGTTCCTATGAGCAATTACTAAATATTGCATGAGCGTATCTTGAGGTAATGTGGTATTGTGCCCTCCCAGTGCTGGAGGGAAATACCCAGATCAAAGATGATCTCAAAGATGATCTCAATTAGTTTAAGACATAAGCCTTAAGTATGATAATTAAGAGAGAAGTAGTGAACATCTGTTATCTTGTGATAATAGTATCGCTAGAAATGAAAATGACGTGAGGGTATTATAAAATATCTAGTTCCAAAAACACAGAGCTTTTAAAAGACAACCTTTGTAGGAAGAAATGACGAATGGAAAGAGATTGATTAGAACCACCTGCTGTTTACTGTGGGATGTTAGAGGTGATTCTAAGGGGAAAAAAAATTATTTATTTATTTCAGTAAAATTAAGGATAAAAATTAAATCTGATCTCGCTAGAAAGGAATATAAGAACTGCTGAAAATGATAACATGAAGCATCTAAAAGCTGCCAAGTATTTAGTACATAGCAGGGTAGGGCAGAATATTAAATAGCTGCAAATATAGAAAAATAAAATATGAGCAAAAACTGCCTCTCTTTTATCCTCAGTAAGTAGCTTTAGGCATAAATGTTGTCCTCTAGAATATTTTTTTTATTTATTTTTTAAGGAATAAAGGTTTTTAAATAAGAGGAAAACTTACTAAAAATTTATTAAGCACCCTGTAAGCATTGTGGTAATTTTGGAGGTCCGGCAAGGTCATTGTTGGTGATTGAAATCTGATCACTTTTAAAACCCAACACGCCCAAGAAACTGAAAAATGTTATACATGACTTAAACATTTTTTGACAGGGCATGAAACAAAAAGATAAGTTCAGTGATTTTAAAGCAGCATTATGTTTTGTAAACTTGTTTAGCATTACTTGATTTGAAAGTCATAGAATTTTAAAAAAATTACGAGAAGGCAGAGAATTCTTTGGAGCTGAGCAATGCACAGGAGATCTCAGGCTACATTTTCAAAGCTACGCAGATGATTTACAGACATTGGCAACATCAGTAATTAGAAAACAGCCACAGAGAACACGAGACAACAATGTTGTCTCTCAGGCCCAGAAGTGATTTAAACCTTTTGGACTGTACATTCAGAGGTGTTTCCTTATGATCTGTATCTCAAATATAATTCAGGCAACTTTTTACATGGGGAAAATAATGCATAAATTGAGTAATAGTGGGAAGGTACAGCATCATAGTGAAGCAATTATTTTGTAACTACAATGTCTGCCAGTGAGGGAAAAATATTCCAAAAGGGGGGGTGCTGACTGTCTCCTGTGACTGTCTAAAATAAGATGGTAGCTGGATTATTTTCAGACCTAACCAATGCTGCCAAATGTCTTTCAGTGACTCTCTGTTACTAGTTTGTCATACTTTTTAATAAATTGAAATTCCTACTTATAGAAATACCACTTTATACACCACATTATTTTAATTTTTTTTCAGTGCTTGGGTATGCCCTATATTTTTACAAGGCATTCATCTGCTATGTGAAAATGCAGTATCATCAGCAAAGTGAAAAATATGGGTCATGAATGCTAAATTTCTTCTTTAAAGCATGAGATATCTAGATTGCACATCAATACCATATTTTTTATTTTTCAAGGATTAGGATAAAAAAGTCTCAGAAGATGGTACTGTGTTACAGGATTGGCTGGAAAAAAGAAAAAAAACATAAAACCCCTTCAAAAATTGCCCTGAATCTGAAACACATATGCATCACTGTAACCAAAAAAAGGGTGGAGGCGCTCACACTTTCAAATGTTATCTCAGATTACACTGGCTATGCTAGCAACCTTTTCCTTAGTGGAAGCACTTGTTTGTGTATACTTGTTAATACATATCAAATAAAGATTTAATTGCATTTTAAATTTTACCCTTTAGAACAGTGCTGATTTGAGAACAACCCTGATCTGTGGGGGAGAAAATAAAACCTCAGTGGGTCACTTGCCAAAGTCAGTGAAAATTCTTACTCAGAGAAGTGCTGTCACCTGTACAGCCCTTGTGTGCTTTTAGACAGACTCGTGCACTGTCATGTTCCTACCTGTCCTGATGCACTGGGATCTGGGAACCTGTTTCAGTATTTATTACCCTTTTTGCATTCTGGTTACAAGTAAGGGAGATGCTGTTTCACACCTGCATGCTATTAGAGCTGACTCCCCAGGAGCAGTGAGGGAGCTCAGGCCCAGGGGCTGACAGACTTCCAGTGGAACACCATTCCAAACAGATCTGCGCTTTGTGTCCTTGACACGTGGCAATTTCTGCCCTGTTATGTTTCTAGAGTCAGGCATTTCCACCCCACTGCATGAACGCTGGCAGCTTTTAATGAGCACTTCAATGAGAATGGCAGCTGCTGCTCAGCACTTGGGGCTCCTGGACCGTCCAGCTGGGTATATTAGGATTTTTTATGCTCCTCTATATACCTGTGTTTGCTTGAATGAATTCCCCTTGCTGGATTTGCCTGACAGAACCCTGTGTCAGTGACAAAGGTTCTAGTCCCTGGCATTGTGGTCTCTCAGAAAAGTTCAGTTTTAAAGCTAAGTTTGAATATCTGACCATGGGAATACAAGACAGATACTGAATAATGTTAAAAAGAAGGAATCAGTGGTTAAAATGAAAGGTTAATTATTTAATTTCTGTGTGAAGTTGTATAACTTTCTAAAACCAGAAACACACTGGAAAAACACTGCAGAGTGGATTGCTGAGTTATAATGGCAATTCCAAGGTTTTCAGCACTTTTGAAAAAAGTTAATATAATTTGCTAATTACTTGTGTGCGAAGCATCTGAGGGGCATCAATGTCAACAGAGAATGCTGTCTCTTTAGGTACACTGTGAAAGTAAGATGTGGCTTTACCCCAAAAGAAGGGAAGAAAAGGAATCACTTTCCTATTTGACAGAACAAAAAATGTGTGGCAAGACAAGGAAATGAACTTGGTATTTTGGATATGATATTTTAGACAGTATTCCTTTCCCTTCTTAGGTCAGGAGTGTCCCTTGTCAAGCTCAGAACTCTCCATTTTGTCAAGATAAAATGTCAGCCCTCAAATCCTGCACATACTCTCTCTGGGATCACACCGGCATAGAATATCTTCACTGATGGAAACTCCACATTTGTGAATTGGGTCTTGTTTCTTACTGAATTCTATTTCCTAGCATGCTGCTAGTAGAAATGCAGTTTGATGTGACAGCTCCCAATGCTGGCTGTATGCAGTCATTGAAGGTGCTGTTACCTTCTTTCTGAAACCTAAGCCATACTTTCTAGCGTATGAAATCTTCAGTTGGATTCCCTGCTTTTTAGAATACGTACCTTGTAGGTATAACAGAGATCATATAAACTGAAGTTTAAAAAAAAAGGAAAAAGGGTGATTTTTGACCTGTCTCCTCCTAGTGAACCACTGAAAGGTTATTCCCTAGGAAATGTGAGGTAATTTGTTACCTTGTTTTATGAGCGTGCTGTTAAATAGCTGATATCTTTCCAATGAAAGGTGGCTGCAGTGGTGAAGTTAAATCGATGGCTTTGGTGAAATAATCCCGAGAGCTTGGTAGTTGATTGCATTTTACTTTCAGTTTGCACAATCTTTTGATGTTCTTTGGGACCAAAAGCAATGCAGAGTTAGAAGGTGGCTTTTATTTATTAATGAGGATTTCTTAGCACCAAATCTGTCTGCATGCAAAGCAGAGGTTGGGAGAGAGAGAGATGCAGACAAACGAAGACTCCCTTTCCTCTCTCTCTCCACTCCTCCATTTCTTTATCTCCTCTCTCTTTGGCAATAGCAATTCATTCTCTTGGTCCAGGAAATTGAAAAAAAAAGGAAAGCGAGTGCAGGCTGAAGTAATTAACTAGATAAAGCCAAAAAAACCTCCTAGTCATCTCTATTATAGCTTCTATAGGTGATACTTGGTTTAGGTACTACCTGACACTGAGGATGGCACAAGATGGAGAAAAGAACTAATATTAACATCAAACTTTATTTTAACTTTTGAAATTACGATCCACTACAGAGTGAACAATTTTAAGATCAAGTGCTTTAAGTAGATCTGGCGACAACTTTTTCTGAGGATATCATCTGGGGTGGTGATGTTGTCTGATTGCCTTCAGGATGTGTAAATGACTGTGCCAGCTACAAGATGGTACATCAATGGTCCCAGACAGGAGGTCGGTACCACCAGTGAGCAGATCTACCATATGCTGATGAGGTGAGCAGCCAAGCAGAAACTTGAAGACATAAGTTAAAAATAGGTGGAGAGTGGTATATAAAGAGAAGGGTTTAAAGCTAAAGCAGGGGGAATAGGGAGGCACAGAGGAAAGATGTTAGTATTGCTTGTGGACAAGTGGAGTAGATGATCACTTTGTTTCATGTAGGGAATCGATATAGTTGCTGAATTATGAGTCTGCTTAATATAGGCCTATTATTTTTTTGTTTCATAGTGAAATCTCCATGATTTAAACATCATTCTCCTTGAGGTTCCAGTCCAAAAATATGGGAAAATCCCTGTGCAAGAACAAAATTATTGCTACATATGTGACACCTTTGCCCTACTGTCCAATAGACAAAGATGAACAAAAGATCTGCAGACTTTAAAATTATGAACAGTTGCAGCCTGAGCCAATTCTTCCTTTTATGCCAAAACTAAATTTCTTGGAATTGCTGTGGCTAAAACTGTAGTGGATTCATGATCTATTTATTCATTAAAGTAGAATAATCTTATAATCTGGTTGTACACGTGCTTATGAAGAAGGAAAGCTGGGTTTTATGCTGGGTTCTCTCTTTAGCTTGTCTGCATTAAGGTCTGCTCTCGGGGTGACAGAGTGAAGTATCACTTTCTTGGTCTCTTGGGAGTACATTGACCTGAGCATTGGAAAAGAAATTGATATGGTTAAAATTTTTACCTGCAAAACAGGAAGCCTATCCAACCACTTACAAACCCTGTCAGCTTAAAAAGTTAAGTGGAATGAATGCCTTAGCAGAAACTGTGCTGGAACAGGGAAAATAAGATAAAATTTCTTGTTACAGTTTGGAGTCTTGAGGGTGACATTTTGAGGAGGAATGTCTTATATGGAGAAAAGTGTGTTGAAGTGATAATACTTATCCCTAAAGGAATCCTATTGTGTAAAATGACATTATTATTTTTAAAATGCACATGACAGCCGATGTGGGTAACTTTTATTAAATACTTTATCTAAGCACAGACTTTTGCTGTGATGCAGTAAATGTATTTGGTTTCTGTTAAGGTGACTTGAAAGGAAAAAAGGGTAAGGGTCTCTTCTTTGCTTCCATTTAGCATGTACAATTCAGTGAAGAGCCCAAAATTATAAAGTGGCTTTGAGGATTGCCTATCCTCTTTTTGCATTAGCATTTCAATATTTGGGTTTATTTCTATATTTAGGCATTTTACCATATTTAACATTTTTACTAAGACCCTCTAATCTCTTTTCTTGGATGATTCTTGGGTAGTTTCAGTAATTGCAGTAGGGGGTCACCAATGACAGAATTATTGCTGGAAAGGACTTCTGGGAACTGTCAGCTCCAGTTCCCTGCTTGAGGTGGTACTATTACTGGAACCTGGTCCAGCCAGCCTTGGCCTTGTTTTGGCTGAGTCTTGAATACCTCCAGGGTGTTCTTGCTGAACAACCTGTCTCTGTGCAGCATTACCTTCCCTGAGAAAAAGTTTTTATCTGGTGTCTACGTGACTCCCCTTCAGCCTGGTGTGGTTTCTTTTTACATCTCAGTTTTGTTGTCTTGTTATCAAAAGCTGATAAAATCCTCTGTGGTTTGCTGTTTGGTTTTTTTGGGGGGTTGCATTTTGTTTGTTTGTTTGTTTGTTTTTTAATTGAATCTTGCAGTATAATAAGGGAAGAAAAATTAGTTACTTCTAAGAATTCTGTTCTTTCATATAGACCACAAACTTTTTTTTGGTAAATATGCAGAAAACCTGAAATGAACAGATTTTCAGGCTCCTCTGTAAATGGAGAACAAATGTTACTTTCCATACATGAAATAGTGAAAAGTTATCTATTGGGCTTTCAAGTAATAAGTGCAATGACTGGTTGTCAAAAATAACTTAAATTTTGTCTGAATATCTGCTTATCATTTTATGGGAAGATAGGTGAAAACAGTGACACAGAAATCCCAGTGTATTGGATAATCTAGTACCAATGAGCTCTTTGAAATCTTTTTACACCTTCAAAGTGCAGGAGGTTCCCTAATCCTAACTGCAGCTCGTGGGTACAGGATTCTCATGGGAAATAATTACTGGTGGCCTAAGGAGGCCTCCTCAGCATGTGCTCTTTCCCAAGGCTTACTTATGTATCCTGGCCATCTGGAGATGTAATGTAAGAGAAACCAATGTTTTTTACAGTTTCTCAATGATGTTATATCCATGAAGAAAAAAGAGGAGAAACTTCTAGTCAAGACACTTTTTTAAACACATTATGAGAACAAATTTGGATTCAACAAGTAGTGGCAAACCACTTGTGTGCTTGTTTTGCAGTTAAATGGCAGAGTCTGTGTCCAGAACTTTCTGCCTCTGGTTTATATTTTTGTTGAAACTGAGACCCCCTATGATCTAAGACCTGCTGTGATCTGAGATCTCCTGTGACCTTTCCACACACAGAACAAAATGGATGTTAATCTGTAACTTATGTCAACTCTGTGTCCTCCAGGAAGTGCTGTAAAGTTGATTTCACCTCATTATGAATACTCTAGTCTTCCTTTAAGAGATGAAGATGCTACTCATGCAAGCAGCTTGGAAAGTTGCAGTTCTTTGAAAGAACAAAGAGAATTTTGAGAACAAGTACATTGCAAGGTGGCTGCCTGCATCTTATTTTCTGTTGTTATTGAAGAGTTCTTATTTATCATAACAAATAAATTCTATTTGACTGTTGAAAGAGAATGAGAAATAGAGATCTGGATAATATATCGATCTAGTCTGTCAAGCTGAGGGTTGATTTGAAGGTCAGTCGTTCTTTTTCCACGTATCCATAAAATGATGACTATAATGATATATGTGTAATCTAATTTGGGAGAACAAAAAGGGTTTTCAGATTTCTGATTATAATCCTGTTTGAAGCTTTAAAACAGATGTTTGGGTTTTTAAAATTGAAACAGTTTTATACATTAGTGTCCTTGTACCATTAGTCATCAGTCAGCCCGTTTTTTGCCTTGAGTGTAAATACTGACAGAATCAGGGCAAGCTGTCCTGTATGAACTTGTTCCTGATTTGGTAAGATTTCAAGGGTAGTGGGGTGACAGGTTGATGCTTTTCCTCTCTCCTCAGAGAGCAGAATAGGCCGAGATACTTAAGAGGTGTATGAAATACAAATATGAATACTTGGGAATTTATTCCTGAAAAATTAGTGTGGAGAGGCAGGCGAGGAAGAGTTGAGAAGCTCTTCAAAGACACAGCTAGTTCTAAAGCTGGTCTTATCAAAAAAGTTAGGAAGGAGGTCTGTGAGCATCAGAGACATAGATTATAAGAGCTTAGTTACCACATAGGGACATAGATCGTCTACTGGACAGTGCTGCTGAGTCACAGAATTCGCTTGTGGTGGTGGTGGTAGCTGGTGTCAGTCTCTCCTGCTGGTTGGGAAATGGTTGTGATTTGACCCAGAGGATGGATTGAGGCAATCTGAGTTTGGATAGCACCAGTCTTGTTACTCTCAGCTCTGTATCCATGATCCTCTCATCATCTCCATGTACAGATATGTGACTGCTATGGCAGTGAGAGATGAGTAATTCCTCCTATCCTACCTGCTGCTTATGCATGTTCGCACCAAGTTCACCTTGAACACCTTCTCAACTCCCCTATGGCTAATGCAGAGGGAGAAAAAGGCATGCAGAGAAGAGTGTGTGTAGGCATCCATCCTTAATGAAGCTGTTTCTTATCCTGCAGACATTTTTATTCCTAATTTCAGCAAAAGTGAAAATTACAAGTGTTTCCAAAACAAAACTGCATCCGACCTGACCTCAGCAGGGCCTCTGCTGCTGCACAATGACAAGCCACTGCTTCCAAAAGAGCAGTAGCCTCATTATTTATGCACAGACCCCATGAATTTGTTTTACAAGAGAACTGAGGAGCAAACCTGAGATGCTGATAAAAGTTGATTCTTTAATGAGGTGAGGAATACTCAGGCAAATTAATATACTTCTTGAGTGTGCATTTAAAAACTTACTAAGCTCAGTACTGTAAAAGGCAAAACCATCCCCTCCCATTCCTACTCTAAGGCCTCAGTACTTACATTTCTTCTGTTACCAGAGTCTGGAGGCCGAGGACTGTTATGTCAGAAGTAGCACCAGAAATGCTGAGCGTAAGTACTGGCGACAAATTTAACATACGGACTTTGTGAAACTGTATGGGATTAATCTAGTCTAGGGTCCTGAATCCTCAGTGATCAGCACAAGCTGATTCAGAGGATGAAACCAGAAGCAGGCACTTGTCTGAGACAGTGTCTTCAAGGAAAGTTTTTAGGTACAGTAGCTGGAGATTGCAGCAGTGCTTCAGATGGCATTTAAAGAGTCTGTTGCCTCTTTCTAAGAACTGAATGTCTTGAGCATCTGCTAGATATTCACAAGTGATTCAGACCAGATCTTCAAGGAGGAAACGTAGCAAGGTTTGTAAATATGATCAAATCCTACAATAATAACTGAACATCAGTGCTAGCTTTAATGAGAAAAACAGAAGGTGTTAAAACGAGCTAGAAAACTTTTAGGCCTATTAGTCTCTCTGCCAAATGAACAGTTTTAATACAGAAGCTTTTTGGATGCTCATGCGGTTAACTCAGTTTGTTTTACAATGCTTGTCTTGTCAGTGAAAGATAAGAATTTAATTGAAATACAACTTCAGTGAAAATATCTGCTATTTGCTGATTGTTTAACAGTTCTGATTTCTTCTGATTTTCAATCCCATTACAAGAATTACAAGTGAAGAAGGACTCCTATACAGCTGCTTCAGAAATTGTTTGTCTGCAGTGGCACATTTGTTTTCCATCTGAGCGTTCGCTTAAATTGCATTTCATCCCTCATTTATATCTCTCATCTACATGATGACATTGTGCACGCTGATGCAGTTTCTCTTGCTATCATCCCCACGACTCTTTCTGACTTCATTTGACACTATATTAAGGTAGACCACGTTCTTATTAACAGTAATAAGCACCAAAGTGGTTGAGTGCTGCTTTGAGTGAAGACACATGAAGGGAGGGAAAGGTAATGACTATACACACTGTGAAGCGAAAAGGCTGTCTTAATGGACTAAAATCAACTTATGCGGATAAAATGACTTGACTAACGTATAGTTGAGATTAACTTGTCTGATTCAGCCAACGGCTTGCTTAAAGTATCATGTTATTACCATATCACTAAGATCTACATTGTAAAGGGTTCCCTGAGTGTGATAGCTCTGGTAGCACTCATGCCTGTAAAACCTAATTTTACTCCTGGGTAAGTACTTAATCTAATTTATTTCACTACCTTATGCTTATTGCAGAGAAAAGAGTTGGACATAACATTTGTTCTCAAAGTATTTTGAAATGAAAAAACCCCCAAAGCTAACAGAATGTCCTCACAAGGAGAGTGGCCAGTTCAGAGATTTGTTTTCAATGAAACTGGGTCTGAAATCACGCCAAGATTTTCTCTATTCTAATATTTATGGATTGCATAACTTACAGTGTCAGCTGCTAGATGGCACAATATACTTCCAGTCACAGCAAATATTCATACAAACACTATATATTAATAATGAAGGAAAACATCCTGATAATGACTTTATTATTGTTAATGGAGCCACAGAGCTCAACATGGTGGTACAGCAAAGAGGGTTTTTTTTTTTTAAACTTGCTAAGACAGTTAAGTTAGAAGGAATACTAGTAGGAAATTAATACTTGAGATATGATTGAAATAAAAATACTTTAATGTAGGATTAAAACAACAGATGGATGTTCTCCAGTCTTTATGTTGTACTTCTTTTGCTGACATACAAAAATATCACTGTCATTTTCAATAAGATATTTTTCTTATTATATCATTAATTCATTGTGTCTTCTAGCAAATAACATCACTGGCAGCCAATCTATGTATGTATATGGACAATTTTTTTCCAGTATTGTTACTTAAAAGTTTTGATAGGGTGAAGCATAAATGTAGCAAGGTTCTCTATTCTGTATGCCAAGAACCTTCTTTCTTAGGGAAGTTGGAACACTCGTTTTCCAAGAAGACTGTGGAGAGACAGAACTTTTTCATGACTCAAATTTTTGAGAGTGAATTGAATGCAACCAAGGAGCAGACTTCCAGAAAAGCCTGGTCTCTTAGCAAACATAGGAGATACTGAAAACATAAGAGATACTGGAAATGGTGTATCCTTGAGGATGGGCAAATAAGACAACAAGTCTATAAGAAATATGTTGAGCCACTTTGTGGGGTACATTGACTGTACTTGCAGTGCATTTTACATGACTTCTTGTGTTGTGTATAAAGTACAAGTATTAGAAGTGCTGAGGCCCTTGTAACCAGGACTGGGACTTGCAGAATTGCTGTGGCAGTGAAGCCCAGTGACGTGGATACACGCTCCTAGAACTCGTGTTGCTGTGACTTGCCCTCCTAGGACCCTTTTGTTCCAAAGCAGCCTGTGCATGGTATGTTTTATGCAAAGGTAAAACACGTTATTAAGAGAGAAGTGCAGTAACAGATCAGCAGAACCGAACAAAGAACTCTTGCCTGGTCTGAAAATAAAGACATTGTATGAAAACTAGTAGTACATTTGAGAAGTAACAGAGAGGAATGGCGTATGGACGTGGCAACAGACTCTGGAAACATGAGGAATGGCAGATAATAGGAAATAGGCTCATGCATTCAATCCATTTTTTGATTCTTCATGTGGGCTAATTATGAGAGGTGGTTTATTAATTTTATTTAACAGGGAAAAAGCTGACCAGAAGTGGAAAGAACCATTTTGGTTGGTTGTTTTGATACAGTATCAGCATGCAGATGGTAATAGGGGGGTGAGGAACAGGTAAGATTGGCTTTACATGACTTGCTCTAGACAAGCCGAGCCAGTCTCTTACTTCATCAGTGCAGCTGTTTCTGTGGATAGTCAAAGCAATGGCTGCTACATTTGGACTGTGCTGAGCTTTTCATATTGTCCACTATGGCTCTGACTCCAAGCAGTCAGGCTGCTTTACTCAGAGAATAAATATCAGAGGCCATAGCTATGAATGTTGCTTTGTTGTTACCAATTTGAGGGGATTTTTCTTCCCTACTACCACAGTCTTTGAACATTTATTCTCCTTAGTCTACTTTCAAATCCCTAAATAAAATGGGCAAAATGAGAGGCTGCCAGCTGATTCTCCTGTGGTGCACAGTATTCTTTGGTGTGCGGAACATGTCTGAAATGCTGACCTACTATTTTAGAACTTACTTTTTTTAGTAGACTTTCCTCTCCAAAATCTTATGTCAATAATGACAAAGCAACAGAGTAAATAAGTAGGTACTTGAGTAGCCAGAAAGTTCAGCTACTGATCTGATTCAAAGGATGCTAGGGATGGTTTTACATTTCCCAGCACACATCCATTCTGAAAGTTACTGAGGGGACTTTGGACTTCTAGGCCACTGCAGAATAATCACTGAACAGTTATTTGCTGAAGACAATCACTATTATTAAGGCCCTTACTCCACATCCTTTGAAGGCACTGAAGGATTGGTATTGATTTTTGAGTAGCATTTGTAAGGGGCCTGTGCACTTTAGAGCAACTGGACCACATCATTAGACTATCTAAGGGATTTTCCATCAAATATATTTCTAAAGGTAACGCTAATAGAAGAACTTTTAACCTCTGAATCAGAAGATGGATGTATAAGATGGATGTGTTAGTATTTTAAAGGAAAGAACTTCAAGAAAACAGCTGCTAACAGGCTGTTTGAAGTTATGCATCACAAGCTAATCCTTGATTTATGAAAGCAAGCACAGTAACAGTTTTCTAATTAATTGATCTGATTGTTCTCAAGAGTGTTGGAGACTTAATATCCACAGGAGTCAATGATTAGGAAAAGCCGTTTCTTGGCATCGAAACAAAGTGGACCCTCAGAAAAAAAGAATGCAACAGCCACTGGGCCACCCTCATCGCACCTGTGGCAGCTGGTAATGTAGCATTGAGTCCCATGCCAATGGACCTTCTCCTCTGGCATGGTCCCCCGTCTGTTGTAGCAGCGTTTCAAATATTGCCAGCACTGCCCTGAGGCTCCTGGCTCTGCCAACGCCGGGCACTCCGGGCTGCAGGCAGAGGGAGGTGCCCAGCTCATGAGCACTGCTGCAGCTGGGGGTGACCCTTACACACCACTGCTTCGCAACAGGCTTTAGATGAACACATCTGCATGTGTTGCAGAAATCCTGGGGTTTTGTAAGAGAATTTTAGAGTCAGATCAGATTGAGCTAACTGAGATTTAGCTGAGATCACAATAAATTTCATCTCTGGTTACTTGAGCACCAATAGCACCTCAGCCAAAGCTGACACAATTTAAAAAAAAAAAAAAACAGATTTCCACACCCAAGTAACAAATAATATTTTAACATGTTAACTTGGAAACAATGGTATCTATGTCTGTGAAGCAACGATGAAAGTTTATTTACTGCAAGAAGCTAGAATTAAAATTTCTCTTAAAAAAATTTTTCTTTTTAAAAAATTAAGCACTTCAACTTTGTCTTTTGCCTTTGATTAGTTTTAATCTCAGGTTCTCATGCAATCTTAATTTACTGTTTCTATAAATGGAATCCAAACAGGAATTTTTTTTTTTTTGAAAAAAGATACATATTCCCAGGGTTTTACACTCAAAATCAAGCAAAAATGTGAGGAACTTAGTCTTCAGTGTTAGGACTTTCTTACTGCAGTCTGGCACTTATCTTGACCACCAAGTTAGCTTCAAAGTTTACCCAAATACCAGTCTGTGTTATTGTAATTGCTACTGACAAAATGCTTATGAATAACTTATCCAAATTTGTGAAATTTATTACCAAGTGAGAAATGTGAACTTGAGAAAGCCAACAAATCTTTATCTTTATTATACTGGATGTGCCCTTCCAAAGGACACAGAGTTTTCCCAGAAGTTTCACTTTAAGAAATCAAAAAGCTTTTGAAAATATTTACTTAAACACATGCAAGTTTTATGTTTTTCCTTGTAAATAAAGGATAATATAGTGCAGAAGAAGCTTATTTAAACTATGCATACAAATACGCATGAATGCCAATAGGATTCAATTTTCCTGCCTTAATTTGAATTAACTGATGGGTCTTTTGACACAAGCTGTACTAATTGTTGCTTATTTGGGTGCAGCATATCAGTGAGCATGGCAATCAGAAGCTCATCCAGATGTTCATGTTTTCTTTGATTGCCCACAGCCTTAGGTTTGAAGAAAAGTCAATCAGCAAAATTATTCCTCTCAACATCTGTCAAGGTACTGATCACATTACCATAATAGCAGTCAGAAAAGCAGAATGGCTCTGATTCCCCTTTCACTTACCTGGTACCAGCCTTCAGGAGGTCTCTGCCCTCTTGTTTGATACCATCACAAAACATGCAAATTTCGTGAAATTAGACCAAATGCCCTTATGAGTAGTTGATTTCCCCACAGTGAAGAAGGAATGTATTTTTGTCTGCATGTGAATTTATATTCATGTGAGTAACTTCTATAAAAGTATATTTTGTATGTTTCATGCTGGTATATGTTTACAGAGAGTTTTTGACTGATGGGATATTTTTTCCAAACACCATATAAAAGCTTTTAAGAAGTTGAAAAATGAAATGGATTGCACCCATGTGCAGGAAACCTAAACCTACTGAAACAGTTTCTTTGGATTTGCCTTAAAACTTTTGGACCCCTGTAAGGTACATCAAGCTTTATATTTACTGCACAAACAATTTTTTTTCAATTCTATTGTGTTTTCACGAAAGCATACAGATAAAATTAATTTTTTTTTCAGATATTATAAAAGCATCTGACACAGAGAGAGAGTTTGCATTGATTTTGGTTTGAGACAGAATACAGCTCAAAAGTGTCTTATCCTTTCTCTCCTTTTATCCCCAGGTGTTTAAAATGTGTCCGTGCATTTCCTGCATGACTGGATCCTACCTCATTAAGGGTAAGTCTTTATTTTTTTCAATCCTGATAGGAACGGTGGTTAACAAGGGGGAGTGCATGGTTTGTAGCTGTGTTAACTTAAGAATTACCTGGAGTAACAGTCTGGAGTTCTCCCCTGCTCAGGAATGTTTTACCTTACAGTCCTCACCTGTCTGCCTGGCAGCTGAATACTTTGAGCAAAAATTATGATGCTATTTTTTCTGATACCCTCAGCCTAAGGCAACTCACAGCCAAGGAGAACTGAGGGGGGAAGAGCCCAGCCTAGACTACAACCGTTAATTTGCTGCTTGTCTATGTGTGGGACTGTTGCAGGTCTCTTACTTGTGCGTGTTGCATAGAAACATCCTGAAACTGTGAAAGTAGAAAAATCCTTGCCATGGTCCTTAAAGGTCGTGGACTGTGGACAAGACTTCTTATTTTCAGCTGTTTATGTTTGAAGTTCTCTGAAATGTCCTTCATGTTTCATCAAGGGCAAAAGCAGACCTGTGGGCAGTAACAGCACTGTGTGCTGCTTGTCCCTATTGAGTAACAAAGTCTATGCTTCTCTTTTACACCTTTTAATGTGTGTCATGTCAAAAAGATGAATTTAACCTGACAGATGAAGATAATAAGGGAGAGATTCTGGAAATGTTATTATGGGTGATGAGCTCCGGCTGCAATTACTTCAGGAATGAGATTACTGAAGGAAGCTTCCAGACTCAACCACAAAACCCTGAATGTGGCTTAGCTCTCAATCAAAGCTTTCAGGAAAAGAGATTACATAAAAGACAAAGCTGCTTATTTATGACTCATGTCTCAGTGGAAGAGTTTTCAGTGTAAAAACTTTTTGAGTGGTGCTTCAAAACCAATGACACACAACCCTAGCTAGCTTATACAGCTGTTTGCATACCTGCTGTTAGAAGGCCCACAGCTACTCAGGTTTTGCAGCCCAGAGGACACGCACAGGTTGGTGTGTCTTGAGGAGGAGAGGGCAAGTTTGTATCGTGTGGGTTTTGGTTTTTTGTTGGGTTGGGTTTTTTCAACCTTATTTATGCCTTTGAAGAGATAACAACTAAATGTGAATCCACCTCTTCCACACCTACAGATATGCAAATCTGTGGATCCTGTGACTGGTACATTATTATGATGCTTTTAAAGAGAAATGAGAATTGAGGGGAAATAAAATGCCTGATAAAATGATGCTGGGCCGAGGCAGCCGCATGGCCACAGAGAACCGGTGCTGCCAGTGGCAGCCCAAACTCCCTCTGTGGTAGAGGTGGAAGTTTTGCTCAGAATAAACATCCAAATAAGTGACATTAAAGCCATGTCTGAAAAGAAGGCTTTTGTGTATTTTATCAAATACTCAAGTGCGAGTATCACCTTGAGTGCTCTGTGCAGTTTTGGATGCCACAGTACGAGAAAAATCTAGACCTAATAAAGAGCAGCCAAAGGAGGCTACAGAGGTGGTGAAGGGCCTTGAGGGGAAGCTCAAGGGAATGGTCTGAAGTTGTGTCAGGAGAGGTTGAGGCTGGATATTAGAGAAAGGTTTTTCACCTACAGGGTGGTTGGGCACTAGAACAGGCTCCCTGGGAAAGTAGTCACAGCAGCAAACCTGCCAGAGTTCCAGGAGCATTTGGAAAATGCTCTCATGTATAGAGGTGTGATTTTTGGGGCTGTCCTGTGCAGGGCCAGAAGTTGGACTTCTGTGATCCTTGTGAGTCCTTTTCAACTCGGGATGTTCTATGATTCCTCAGCTGTACTGGGTCATCTTCCCTTGTAATCCTCCCTTGTCACACATACAGTGTTTGTAGGCGCTGGGCTTTACCCTTTTCTGCTTTTTGCAGTGTTACAGCCCTGCCCTCTATGTGTGTGAGTCAGCCTGCATTTACTTACAGATATTTAGAGGCACACAGCAAGCTCTGTCTTCCTTCACTGTGTTTAAACAGAAAAGGTTGGAATGCTGTCTGGCTATGAAAAATATTCCAGTGTTGCAAGAGAGCCCTAAAGTACTTTGATGTTTCTGCTTCCTCTGAGTTATGCCTCTCATTAGTGTTAAATGTATCATTTCATACACCATCACAGCTGAGTTCCACTTGGGTAATGTGCATCTGAATTTGCTGTATATCTGTATGATGTATTTATTGTTATGCATATTAAGAGGGTATTAACTAACTGTGCTTGCATATGTTTCAGCCCTTAGTTGGCTTTCAAATTTGTGATTTTGCTTTCATCTTAGTTTTATAGTAGATGATTCTAACCTAGTCATTAAATTTAATGAGTAATCACATTGGCTAGCTGCTCTTTCTACATGGTAAACTTGTGCATACAGTCATCAGAAAGATTATGCAAAACATGAGAAATGAATGCACACATGCAAAACTGCATAATGTCTTGAAATAGTCAAGAATCATTTGATCAGGAAAAAGTTCAGCTATCGTCAGTTCACGTGTACCGTCCATTTTTAATTTTTTTTATTGCTTTCTCCAGGAAAATTGTCTTGGAAAGATGGGATGTTAGTTCAAATGTTGTTCCTCAGTGCCACAAAATGCTGTGGCTGCTCCAGGGGAAGGGAGGTCCAGCAGAGGAAACAATGTCAGGGCTGTGTGGAGAGAGAGGTGAGTGAGCGTGGGAGGGGACGGGATGGGGAGCAAAGGACAAGGATGTGGCTGCAGCCACTGCTGCAGGTATTAGTAGCACTGTGTTTTCCACAGAGACACAGAATCTTTGCTACTGTTTTAAGGTGTTTTTTGTAAACCAGTTTTGCTGCTGCCTCCTTACTAGGGGGCTGGTGCACCTCTGCCACTTGGCAATGAGACACAGACCCTGACCCCTGCTGTACACCAGCAATCCCATGGGATGCTCCCAGACTGGCCACAAAGATTTCTCACCCTCCTACCTTATGCTGAGGGAAGCAAGTTCTCCTATCATCCTTTTCCCACATATTTCCCCACTGCTTTCTTATTTCCTGTCACCCCCCCCTCCACGTTTTCCTCCTTTCTGTTGCGAGAAACTATTTTATTGTGAGTTTATTCTTCTATTTTATTGTGCCTTTATTCCACTGTCAGTATCGCACTCAGCTCCTGTATCCCAGCACACGGACAAACTGTCTCGGTGTGGATACGAGTGGACTTCCTCTTACCACTCAAACATTTTCCATCAGTTTGGAGAAAAACACCTTATAATTTCAAATGGAAACATCACAGTTTAAAAAGTGGGAGAAGCTGGAAGTTGAAACCTACTTTGTTCTTTTCAGAATTTAGAGTGCTGTGGAAAGTTTTTAGAAATTAAAATTCCATTTTTGGTCCTTTCTGACAGTAAACAGCTTTGATCTTAATATCTATGCATTGAACAACTCTGCAGGCTTAGAGCAAAGTGGATATTTCTAAAATCCTTCTGAGGAATAACAAAAGGATAAGTGATCCCTATACATCCAAATCAGAAAGTTACTGAATAGTGAATGCTATGAAGATTATCTATTTATGCATTCTCCAGAGCCTGAGCCCTCACATTGTGCTACGTTATCTCGTGAGTCAATTTGGGCAACAGGACCCCAAAGCAGAGCTACTTTCTCACCTGAGCTGCCACTGAGATGATATTCTAATCAAAAAAAAGGCACAGGCCCAAGAGACTGTATGAATAGAATATAAAACCTTACCTTTTTTTTTATTGTTGTTGTTTGTTAATATTTGACAGAAAGGAGTTTTTATGCCAATAAAACCAACTTCATTCTAAATCCTTTCACCTCTCATTCCACTAAATATACTTTCTGTGCTGTAATGAAGAATGCCTGCTCTAGAAGTGATGCGGCTCCATGACAGTCCCCTGGCTGACTTCACTGGGCTTCCTGCGTAAGTTCTGAGCAAACTACACAAATAACAAATCTGTGTTTCCATTTCAGAAACAACAATTATACCGTAATGTTGTTATTGTTATTTGTGAGTCACGTCCTGGGTTTCAACATTTAGTTAATATTTTCTGCTTGAAAACTCGGGTTATGGCTCTGCTGTAGCTGAGTTTACTTTTTATTTGTGCTGGGGAACTTCAGAGCTTGCAGGCTGTGCCTCTGCAGGCCACAGCAGGATGGCCCTGCATTGCTGCAGCACACGGGGTGCTGTGGCCTTCTCCAAGATCTCGGGCTATGAGATATTTCAGGTTGAGAGGGGAACTCAGTGTGAGGCTCCTCTGTTCATTCCTGGTTATTAAGATGACCTTGGGACTCTGGGCAGCCTTGTTATCCCAACCTTGGAAATTCAGAAAGGTTCTTTTAATTAACCATTACATCTTTACAGGCTATCCAGTTTAGAGAACTTCTGGGGCTAGAGAAGAATTAATTTGGTTTTCTTTTGGCAGTTTATTGGGTGGACTGAATTTTAATTTTAATCTGCATTTTAATCACTGTGCAAGCTGGAGCTCTTTTATGCTTCAGCAAGATCTAACTACAATGCCTTTTTGATGTTAAAAAAAAATTTCTTAGATCATACCAGGGAGCAGAGAAGGCACTTAGATCCCAGTCCCACTGCTGAATTCTTAACAACTCTTGTCTCTTACTGAAGTTAGGTGTGTTTTGATGGAGATCACTTCTACTACCCTTGAGAAACTGGAAACAAAGTCAAGGTCTGCCAAAGCTCCCTGGACAACCTAGACAAAACCTGTCTGTGGTAGCAATGAAGGCTTGGGCTCCATCCTCCCTCAGCAGAACCGAGCCTTCATTCACAGAGCTGGGAAAGGAACAAGCCCAATTTTGGCCAGAGCAGCATGTGTGAGTATCTGTGTGCTTGCAGCCTTCCTCACTGAAATTATCTTCAATGTTCTTATTGAAAACAAAATGTGTAAAAGCTTTAGAGCAATCTACTCCCTTGCAATAATCTTGGCAGTGCTTTTCACTGAACTAACAATGAGCCTCTGATAATTGATGTGCCTACCAAAGGAACACAAATAAGACACGTTTCCCGGTAAATATAATAGACAGGACATTTAATATGCTGTCTTTGTCATTTTCAGGTTTTTTTGATGCATGTACAATAGAGGATGTTCATTCACAGAAAAATGAGTGTGCTTGCAATAGAAAATCCATGGCTTTTAAAGCTTCTCCTTCTAGTCATTAGCATGTGAAGCTTCATTTTAAAATTAACAAAGCTGTTCCCCAGGGGAAGAATCTTAAGCAGATGACTGTCCTTATTTTTTGAATCAGATGGTAGTCTTTTGTATTACAGGGTGACTGTTGATGTTAGCCATAATGGCTGAAAATGAAATCTTCATTACATTTTGTGAAGCTTTCCAAGAGATGTGCCAGTCACGGGGAATTGAGATTGCCCTATCTTGGGTTAGAAAGAGGGAAGGAGACAGAGAGGCAAAGAAACTCTACCCCTACACCCAGAGCAGTTTATGCCTCTGTGGTCACAGCTTGTCATTTAAATCTCCCTTGTATATCCACGTTAATCTGGACAGAACATTGCCTCAGTGTTTGTGGGCTTGTGTTTGCCCTGTGCTGACTTACTCCATTTCCACGCAACATAACCGCAGTCTGTGTTTGCAGTGGGAAACCAGCTCCAGGATGGCTTTTCTGGTTAGAGGGGCTTGAAGCAAACTTCCAAGATAAACTGCCCACTCTGCTTTAGATAAGGTGACCCTGCACCATCACAGAATATCCAAGTTCTCTTTTGTCAGTTTCTTGACATAAAATCCAGGTGTCATATTACAATTCCTACCTTTTTGTGATTGCACAGGTTTTTAATTTAGAATGTGAATAATATTGATCCTTGTTTTCTTTTGGGTTTGGTTGAGTGAGGAATTTGGTTTGCATAGTTTTTGGTAAGTTTGTTTGTTTTTATAATAGCGTATGATGACTGTCAGGTTTTATGTTTTATGGCTTGTAGGATTTAACTACAGAGTCTGAAGTTTATTGTATAGGAGGACTAATGTGTGAGTGAGTTCTGATGTGAAATTTCTTTTTGTTCTGAAGAGTGCTCTTTTTGTTTGTTTTTTAAGCGCTGCTAATATGAGACTTCGGTCGAGGGAAAAACAGGGGGCATAATTTTTGCTTGAAGGCAGGAATATATAATGGTGTTTTCCCCCTTTAATCTGAAACTTGGAGAGAAAAGCAACAGCATTTTGAAAAAGAGAATGGACAAAGAGGAGTGAGAATAACTGGCAGTGGTGACATGCTTTCATGGCAAGGATAAATAATAAGGTATGTGGTTAAGGCCATGTGATATGGCCAGACCAGCAGCTTCTCTGTTAACACTTCTCCTCCCAGTGCTGTTGCCCAGTGCTTGCCAGGACATCTAGTCAGATTACTTTTTTAGATCTAGCCTGGATGGTCTGGAAGCAGAATGAAGTTACAGTAATGGCAGTGGGTGAGTTTTGGACAGTGAAATAAGAGAATGACCAATCCAGATAGACAAGACTTGATTTTATTAATAAAATTTGTATTTTCCTCTTTGAGGTGACAGTTACAAACTTTGGTTCAAAAATAAAATATGAACAGCAAGAAGTTGACTTTTGAAATCTCACTTTTACATGTATAAACGTGCATAAGAAAATACCAGTTGGAAACGAGCCAGCAGAAACTAGTACTATTTAATTTAACAATTTATAAGAAATAGAAACAAACATTTCTTTTCAAGTCTTACATATATTATGAAAAATAATTACAAAAGGATTTGTGTTGTAAAGCTAAAATGTAATTTCTACTTCCAACTACCTGAATAAAATGTTCAGAGGGAAGGCCAAACCAACCTGTGTTTTTGGTGAGCTTTGAACAGTGAATTGTAAGGGTTTGGGTCCAAGACAGCTCTGTAGGAAGCAGTCCCCCGTATGTTGCTTAGCAACTGTGTAGAATCACATGACCTAGACATATTGCATCCCTGGCCTTCAGGTGGAGTAACAGGAAGAAAAATCATTCATATTAATGGGATGGGCAAATATTGTATAGGACCGTTCTGTGGAACTTTTAGTATCCAGTTCAGGAAGCAAACATCCATTGCTTACATAAACATCTAAGTAAACACTGCAAAACTCCATAAATAACTGTTTAGAATTCAGTTTTTATATTTATGCAAACCAAATAAGCACAATGGAAACAAATCTAGATGAGATTTAAAAAAAAAAAAAAAGAAACCTATATGACTAATTTATTTCACACAGATTTTTTTTAACAATTCTCTTATACAGAAGTTTGTTTTTTTCTTACATATTTTCCCCACCCAAAAATATAAACTTGTTTATTTTAGGTATATACAGTTATCTTATGAAATTATGGAATTAGAAAAGAAAATAAAAAGTCTGAGGTATAGCACCATGGAACACAGCACCTTTGAAGGTGCTCTCATTATTAAAATTCATTGTCACAGAATGATATCAGCAGAAAAGAGTTGTTTGAGTGTGCTGCTCAGGATCTTCCAGTTTTGCCACCTTAAGTTTACTGGCAACTTCAAATAACAAAGCTCTTCAACAACAATATATACAAAGGGATTTTATTATTAATCAGAAATTCAATTGGCTTCACCGGCAATTACAGTTTTATTTTTTCAGAATACATACACAGCATCGACCATGTAGTTTTGTAAATGCAAAATAACAGCCAGATGCAATTCAGAGACACATGCAAGTTTTGGAAATGGACAGAGAAATAACAGTATAGTACTGTACATAGAATAATTACAGTTTATTAAACACTTTCTTAACACCTCTTTGTTGTAATGGAAGGAGCACCATGTCGTTCATTTTTTACAGCACCAAAGGAATCCAAAGGGGGTGTTCCTAAAGTGAGCCCTATGTTGTCTGTCTGTGCCACAGCATCTTTGCAAAATAAGTTTAAGTCATGTGATTCTGGCCCTACAAGGGCAATGATTACTTTCTAGATAAGACATACATACACAGCAAGACATATTTTCTATGCCATCTTATTCAAAACTTGCATGTGGCATGAAGTGGGTTGGTAGCACCAAAGTGCAACATTTTTGTTCATCTGATTTTGTCTTAAGCTTAACCAAGGAAACAGACAGGACCGACCTCAAATCCAAACTTCTGGTTCTGGTCACCAAAGTCATTGATCATCACATCAACTATGGGCACTTGGTCTATTTTTGGTGTGTTGATTTCAAGCACCGTCTTTGCATAGCCCTTCCTTGACTGTTAAAAGAGAAACAAGAAAAAGCCAGTGGTTAGAGATCAATCAGAGCAGTAAGCATGTGCTGGAGATCTTCCTAGGTTATCTCTGAAGTGGAGAATTTGTAAGGTATTGCCCTGTCAGAGAGCAGATATTGTAAACTCTAAAGTTTATTACATTTATAAATTGTCTTATGATTTTATTTTAAAAATGTTTTGATTTTAGGAGAACAGCCCGTAGTTTTTTGACTTAGTAAAACAGACCTATAAATGAAAAATAATCTAAGACATTTAATCTTTCTTAAAGAATTCTCAGTTCATGTCTATACTATTTAATAACTAATAGTATTCCCATAGCAGTACACATTTTCCTGTGAAAAAATCATTAATTAGTTCTGAAAGAGAGAAACTGTAACTGTCTCACAAAGTACTACAGCAGCTGTTTGGACAGGAAAGAAAGTAGTAGTCTGACAGGACTGCCAACTGATGGACTTAGAAGCCAGCTTTGAAGGCACACCCTTGCTGCCCAGAGAAAGCTTTCTAGCTCCTCTCTATGTCATGCAGCCAAGTCATCATGTTAGTTATCAGAACTGCACTTCCTTTACATGGTCTCTTGTATTTGCTGAGACCCTTCAGCTGTGCCAGAATTTTGGAGTTCAGATGAGCATCCAGTTGACAGATCTGAGGGTTCTCAGTTTACAGAGTTACAACGTTCAGCTCTCTGCGGAGCTCTGCATTCACCCAGTGTGGATAACAGAAGTGAACTAAAAACACAAGGCATACAGGAAGGCTGACATGAAGCAGCTGTGTAGTCGACTCTCACTGCTGAGCAGAGACTCTGCACCTCCTGAGCTGCACCCCTGTCTCAGAGCCAGGTGTATATCCTGGCACTGTATCACTGACTTCTCAGAAACTGCCTTCAAAATGCTCCCATATCAAAACCCAAAATAATTAATGAGGCTTCAACTGTCACTTGCTCTTCTGATGTCTTTGTTTCAAAGTGTTGAGTACAAACCATCCTGTTTCTGAAAAGTGGTAACAGTTGTTATGCCCACAGAGACCCTGATGGAGAGGTGATCAGAGGGCTGATGCATGTTTGGACACCTCTGGGGATTTTAGCAAAGCTAAAGGAGGATTCTGAAAAGTAAAATCCACAAACTTCATCTGCTTTGACTACACAAAATAAGGAAATACAAAGCCACATATCAAACTATTAAATTAACGTACTATGTTTGGGTACATACATATGGCTTATTTAATACATGTTTTTGCTGTATTCACTAAATATTCTGTTTGCATATGCCTTGATAGCCATTCCAGGTTTGTTCCATTTTTGTTGCTTGGCTTATGGTTATTTCATTTTTGGTACGTATATGAAAATTAAATACAGCACTAGTGTACTGTAGTTAAAAATCCACCAAAAGTCAGTATGTGAAAAGTAAAGAGTTTAGAAAGCTTTTCTCAGCAGAAAGCGATGAAAACCAGATTTGTTTGATTTCTACTTTAACTGACAGCTTGGTTTTGCAAAGACTCTTTGAAGGTGTACTTACCGCACAGCCGTCGTGAAGAGCTTTGATGTAAGGATTGTTGTCGTAAGACATTTCTTCATCGTTCGACCCCAAGAACCTCAGTGCTTTGTCATAGCTGTCAGATGGGGCATCGTGCCAAGCTACAGACTGGTGACAGTTGTAAGTGAAATTTTGTCTGGCAGAGGCACTCAGTAGTTTAAGGAATGTCATTTGGACCATATTAATGGAATTGCCTTCAACATCCAAATAGGAGAGCTGGAAAACACAAGAAGTTAGATGAATATTTATCTAATTTTTTTGTTACAACACAAACTAAAATTATTGTTGACCAAAAAGAACCACATAGCTGTTCTTAATAAAAAAATCAGCCAACATATAACATTTTATGCAGTTTTAAAGGTCAGTACAGCTGTGACTCAGTAAATAGATTTTCATGATGTAGCAATATATTTAGGAGAAAGAACTACATATTTTAGCTTCATTCCATTGGGAAAGACAGAGAATTACTCCTCCCTTATAGTGTAAAACAGCAGAATCTCTTTGGGAATCTGTTTTTAGTTAATCCTAAAGTCATGCCAGCCTGCAGCCTCATCTTTTCAGACTCAGTATATTTCCAGGGACCTACGCTGAGGCGGGGGATCTGTGCTCCAGCTGCTTTATTAAGGGTCAGTGGTGATGTGTGGTCGGCCAGAAGGCACATCCTCACCATCAGGTATGACCCCTGGGATCGCTGTGGGACAATACAGAGCAGGCTTCTGCTGTCCAGTGGTAAGAGGCCACATAACTGCTATAATATTTAGGGCAAAGAGGCTGGGGGTCTTTTCATTATGTAAATATTTATGAAATTCCTTGGGATCTGCTGACTGCTGATAACGTGCCCCTGATTTGTGATTACAGTTATGTTGCAGCAACAACTTACAAGTTTGCCTCGCTTAAATTCACTAAACCAAGATCCTGGATTCTCCTTTGGCCATGATGAAATTCTAACCTGTGTGGTCAAACAGCAGAGACAGAGTTATTTAAAACATATGAAAGTTTTACGTTACTTGGGACAAATTTCACAGCAGATAATATGAAATGGTTCTTTCTGAAATCTCAGTCACTTTAAAGCTCTAAAATAGGATGTTTTTCTTATATAGAATGCCTTCAAATTAGTGACTTCGCATGGAACTCAAGGGGATAGCTTATAAAGAGAGTTAGTTCTAATTAAGGGAGACCATTATAATCTGTTAAGATTCAGGTAAACTGGTGGTATGAATTGTTGTTGTGAAGAGTGTCTAAATTTGAGTTTTCACTGCTGTTGCTGCTGATAGATCTCTCTCATTTAGGCAAGCTTTCAGAAAGCCTTCCTCTGCACCCTGTGCCCCCTCTGATGTAATCTGTGAGTCAGGACACTGTTAATACATAGTGCTTTACATCTACTTTGCATAGGTATGAGTGAACAGATATAAATGAACCCACAAGAGAAACACAGTAAGAATTTAGCTTTTAGGTGACAAATGCTAGATTATGTTCTGTAACTGACTGCTCAGCTGTGTTGCATTCAGAAATGTAGTGCAATGTTAGCAAGCAGGTGCACAGATTCTCTGCCTAAGAGTGAAAATGGTATTTGTTAACTCTGTGTACCATTTACCGCTCCATTCAGAGGTATGCAAATTGAAATGTAATTAGAAAGACAGATATATGAAAATGTGACAGTGTAATTATCCTGTTTAGTTTAACATTGCAACAGCACAGTAGGATCTGTCAACAGCCAACTGAAAACACAGATTGGTACTTACTCCTTCAGATTTCTTATCTGGGTAGATGCAAGTTTCCCCACCTGCTGTGAAATTGCAGTATACTTTGAAGGAATCTCCAGAACAGCCCTGGTTAGGATCAATCCAATATTCCCCTAAAAGAAATCAGAAAATATTTGACTTATATAGTAGTAATGGTATTTGGATGAACTAGGCTTTACTGCTACCTAATGGTCCTCCAAAGTGTGTAGCAAAGTTATTTTATCTGATTGATAAGAAAGCAACCCTTTCTTTTCTGCCTTATGATCTGTTGCTGTTGTTCTTCAGGAAAGATAACACCAGGATCAAAGTCTATTTTTTATCTGGGTTCTCCTGTTTTTTGTCTAGTTTGACTTCAAACTGTGACTCTGTAGCAGGAGACTGCTGAGGTTTGGCAGGAACTGCAGTCTAGAAAAGGAATGACAGTATGTGTGGAGCATACATTGCAAGTCTCAAAAATGTGGCCATTTCAGTATTTCAGCTAGATGGATAATTTGTACCTGTGGTGAGAGCACTCTCAAAACCAGAGCAGAGGCAGCCTTAGGCAGGAATAAGCTAGGGTTTAGGTCAGAGAGCAAAATCTGGAGTTATCTGCATACTTTTCTGCATAAAAAGGTGCGTGCACAAGGCTTGCTGGGGTTGTAGGTGGCACAAGTACCTAAAGCTTCCACTGAGAGAGATTTACCTCACATAAAGGCCTTTTCACTCCTGGGTTATGAAGATGCAGTGCTAATGAAACTACTGAGGGCTGGGCATGAAAGAGAGTGCAGTCCATCCAAGGTCCATTAAAAGTCACTGCTTTTTAAAACCTACTATTCTAATTAAAATGATGATTTCTGTGTTGTGAAATATCTGGAGATAAGAACCCACAAGCAGGACAGCAATTGATTTTCTGGCACTACAGGTCTAATCCTGTTTCAAACAAATAGTGGAGGTTTCAAAGAGAAATGACAAATCCTTTCACGGGTTCTGTCTTCTGAATATAGAGAAAGCATTTATGGGATTTAAATATTCTGTTGATTTAGGCTGTATTTATTGAAAACAGTCTTTCCTGTCTGTACGTCTTTCCCTGGAGAATTGTATATTTTAATGAATCCATTTGCTTTTATTTTAACCAAAATAAGATTACTTTTATATGAAACCTCCAAGAAGCAAATACTGGTAAATGAAGAAGGTGAATGTGTTCTATAAAAAACATTCCCTATTATGGAGGGTACTGAATTGTAAAATATGTACTTTTCATATAGCACATCTACTGCTTAACTATTCCTCAAGGCGACCATCTGTTCTTATCTATCTAGAACGAAAGCAATAAAATATTATTAAACTGTCAAAATCCATTTTTCCTCCCATTTAAAAACAGAAAAATATTGCTTTGAACTGGGAAAAATATCCATTGCAACAGAAAAATATATGAAAGGATGAAAATTCTGTGAAGGCTGGCTTTCATTTAAACCTTTTCAGAGGGGTAAACTCAGTTAGAAAAAAAAAGAAGAAAAGAACAAAGCATAATAAAATCAAGATAGTTCTTCAGAACACTGTCTTGTTCATACTGCTTTGCATTTTATCACACTAGTACTTGGTAGCATTAAGCAGTATCAAAGAAACTTTGCTGACTGATACAGAACAAACAGTGGTGCAGTAGAACAAGTGATTGTTTCTAAAGGTAAAAGAATAGTAAACTTTTTGAGTCATAATTGATAATAAATCTCCTATGATACCAATTCTGTTTAATATTATTACACTAAGCTAAAGTATACAGCTACTAAAATAATTACCATTAATTTTAAAAGAAGCTATTAGCTGTCCCAGCATGCTGACTTTTGTGATTTCACTTTCCATTGATCTAAAGAGCATCAATCTTTCATCACACTCCTGCTTGGATTGTCCTGGAAATGCAAGGCCCACCTCTCAAAACAACAACTGCTTTTTATTTAAAAAGTTTTAACCCTAAAACTAGATCAGGTTATGTGTTTCAAGAATTTTGGCTTTTACCAAAAGAACACCTCTTACATTTTTAAAAATTTTGTACCTGTAAAAATGGATTCAGTGAGACTATTTGTCAAGCAACTGTATTGCCAATCTCCCAATAATTAATTATTCTGCCAGAGTATCTCAGCAGCCCATAAGCTCAGTCTTGGCTCCTCTGCCATGCAATATTAACATACCATCTGGGAAGTCTGGGTGACAGAGTTGCAAGTCTTTGCAGGTTCGGGCTGGGTTATTCTGAGTGCCCATTGGGTACTTCATGTGCTCAATGTCTTGCTTCAGCGAATTCAGGGAACCAAAGATCTCTTCCATGCCATCGGAATAATCCAGGATATTATCACCAGCATCAGATAACATGTAATCAGGAGATCGTCTTGTCTTCTTGGGTGACTGGATTGGCAGTGGCTGGATTACCTCACCCGGAGGGCCCTGAGTGGAAAGCAAGAGATCAAATTATCTTTTCTGTTTGTTTTTCAGCAACGGAATTCCACAGAACGTGGCTTGGAAATGATTTGAATGGGCTTTTTTCAGAGTGTTTATTTCTTTATTTCACTTAATTCCTTCAGATTTATACCCATGTGTTATTGTAGAAGCCAAACCCTTGTTGTGCTCTAAACTCTTCTCACTACATTGCTGTTTGGGGAAGAGTGTGTTGCCCTCATTAAAGTGTGTAGAACTGACCTGCAGTTATCTCTGTATCCCTGACAATTCCCTCGAGCACAGACATAGTCTGTGACAAGTGAAAACTGTGGATGTTTCCTGTGATAAAACTTCAAAATTCCACTTGGGGTCTATGAAGCAATATTTAATTTCAAGAAATTGAAACACTTCATTCAGATTTGGACTCCTTTCAGTTTAGATTATTATGATATGAAAACTAGTGGAAACAGAAGAATATCACTGGGGAAAACTAGTATCATTCTATTGTCTGTGCTTCAATATACTCCTTAAATAATTATTGCATGAGGGTTTCTTGTAGGGAGCAAATAGGGGGGTTTTGGTGTTTTATTTGGGGAGGTGTTTGTTTCAAATTTCTAATGGATTTTCCAGTGCAGACATGTATTTATCTGTCTGGGGATCTGCGAAAAATGATTCCTGAAAAATTAATTTTCAAACAATCATTAATATTTTAGTTAAAAAATGCTGGGTTTTACCCTTGTGAAAACAGGGGGATTGTGCCAATGTAATGCCAGGATAAGGATTCTTACTTACTGGAGGACCAGGTGGACCAGGTAACCCACTGTCACCCTTTTGACCAGCAGGGCCCTATAAAGCAATGAAAGAAATGCAGTGTTGGCCATGCTACACAGTGTTTAAAATTAAAAAAGAACAAAAAATAGAGAGGAGAATCACTCACGCTGGATCCTTTGGAACCCTTTGGACCCTGGGGACCCTACGGACAAGAACATATAACTACAGTTGGAGTGCATTGCACACAACGTGGGAGTGTTTTGAGCAGGAGGACTGGATGAAATTACTTACAGGTAAACCAGGAGGCCCAGGGGGTCCAAGTGGACCAGCAGGACCAGAAATTCCCTAAAAAGAAATAAGAGAATAAGCACAGAAGTATCCTACATACTGGACTGGATTAAAAATGCATACCTATGAGAAAGCTAGTCCCACTAAATGTCCAACTCTGACGAGTTTTGATTTAGGCCATTTGCTAGGGGCCAACATAATTTGCAAGTTTAAAATATTATCTGACAGTCTGAGTTGCTTGTAGTTGCTCTCTCACTGCAATATGTATAGTCACACTTGTGTTGTGGTGAGCTTTGGAAACCTCATTTTTTACATAGTGTCTTAATAACTAGGAGAAAGGAAGCTACTTTGAGTCATGCAGTTAATAAACATAAACCAATGATGAGATTGGTGCTGCTAGTTTTATCTTGTCCCTAACTTGTGTTATGAGTGTATAATGTCATGTACATGTTTCCTTCATTTTCTCAAACGTTCTATAATCTCATTTTAAGCTGTTTAATTTCACTGGGTTTGTACGATGCCTAAGAAAGTTTTAACCTCTGGCAGGTTAACCTCTGGGTGTTAAATGTTTATAATAACTTTGTCTGTCAAAAGAAAGCCTGGAATACGTACTCCTTGCTTGTATGGAACTTGAATGGAAACACAAATGCGTTGTACTCACTGCATCACCCTTGGCTCCAGGAGATCCCTGTGGGCCAGGAAGGCCCCTATCACCCTTTTCACCCTGTTCTCCTGGAGGTCCAATCAGGCCGATCAAACCAGGATGTCCCTAAACAAGATTGAAGAAAATACAGTTAAAACTCAATATACATTAGAATAAATGTGTTTTGCAGACACATAAATTAGACCTTTCACATGTTATCACTGTTGCTGGTCAGCAATCAACCTGAAAATAAATTATTCTAAAACATATTTGTTGTTGTTAGATGGCCTTTTAAAGTTTATTTGCAAGTTTTGACTGCTTATTTCGTGAAAGATCTAAGTGCAAGATAGTCCTTACTGAAAGTGATGCCGAAATAACAATACCTGTGGGTACAAATTTCATACCAATGTTCACATTTAGATGCTCTAAGCATATCACAGAGCTGCACATTTGTTCCACATGTGATATAGCTGTATAAACAGCTGATCCAAGGAGATAAAACCCCCCTGAAATTCACAAAGTACAGTCATATTCATATCCCTTTCTCTACAGTTTGATTCACAAGCAATCAATAAATTTTTGTGACTCCATTAGAAAATGCTACCCCAGATGTCTCAATCCATTATTTCAAAAGAAAGTATTATTGCTTTTAAATATATATATTTTGTTGTTTTAAAATAAAAATCTCCAATGTTTGTTATTTGTACTTTCTTTGTTCCTGTAAAACTGACAGTTCTGTTTACATCAATATCTTTGGGCTTTTCATTGCAAGGACGGATCACGTGGTCAATACACAGGCAGTAATCTTTTCCTTCCTATTGCAAAGGCACAAACAATGATAAAGCTTACCTTCTCTCCTTTGGAACCTGGATCTCCTTTCAGCCCAGGCAAGCCAGGTGGACCCTAAATAAATCAAGGGAAGTAATGTTAAAATAAGTTTTAAGATACTGCACAAATCATGTTTTCTTGAACTGTTAGAAACAGTGCTAATCAAAGTGCATTTATGTGCTTTGTAACAGTTCTGTACTTATGTGATCAGATTACAGTCATTATGGTAGTGATTGATGGAATGTGATTTAGACCCCAAAATGAAGTTGAAATGTATGTTTAAAAAGGCAAATTCATGCTGCTGTGGTATTTAAATTTCTTTATAACTAGAAATCTAGAAAGCGTTGTACGATTAGAAATCTGTCAAGCGGAGGGCCAGCTAAATTTTCTTGATTTGTGAAATCTTCAGATGTTCCTAAGAATGGCAGTACTGGTTTTGAGTAATTTGTACAGAGTGGGGTGAAAAATTCAGGCCAAGCAGTGCATATGCAAGAGACATTAATTTCTCAGGGGCTATTAGTCTCACTCTGAACATGTATGCATTAGGTGTAGAGCTGCTAGACTAAGTCAGTCTCTCCTCACTGCAAGTCTCCTGGTGGCAGTGGACATCTGTGAAATTCTGATATGGATGGCAGTAATAAGTGACCTTTTCAACCTGGCACAGATTCAGCAGTGCTGTAACACTTCATGTACAAAATATTATTCACTGCGTATGCTTTCCATCTCCACTTCAGGATATCACTAGATGCAAAAGCCTAGGCAAATACATAATTCATGAAAGAAATGTGAAATTTTTAAGCTTTTGGAATACAGAATCAGACTTTTCACCTGCAGTGTGTTGTGCTCTACTGCAAATCAGCTTTCATATTCTTCTCCTGATAGCAATCTGCTGCAGAGGATGGGAGGGGAAGGAGGGAGACCCAACCTCAGCATCTTTTACATATAAGCTTTACTTTCTTAAAATCCAAAATTAAGTTGCAGCAATGTATTGAAAAAAGTTCTTGTTGAGCTGATAGGAAGTCTGTGCATTTGGGAATACATAGTTCATTAATACACTCAGCTTCAGATCTGAATTGAATATTTAAGCTCAAATACTGGAAGAGAGACTTTTTCGATTATGTATTTGGAGGCTTCCAGTGACTGACATGTGGGAAAAGGATGCTTGTTATTGCTGAATAATTGTTCATTGGTTTTTAGATTTCAGCACAGAATTGTAAGTGAGGACATCAATTTTCAGTTCCCTGACTTGTACCCCATGCATTTTATCTGTACTCACCAGGGGTCCAGGAGGGCCATCCTGACCTGGTGCTCCAGGTAGGCCTTGTTCTCCCTAGAGAAAACAAAAAATTTGCTTTACCAGAGTATATAGAAGAAATGCAATATTTAAATTCTTATTATGTGTTCCCATTCCTTACCACAGGGCCAGGAATGCCCCGGAGACCCTCTGGGCCAGGTTTTCCAGCAGGTCCCTGCGGACCAACTGGACCAGTTTTTCCAGGAGCCCCTTCTGCACCAGGTTCACCCTAGAAAAAACATAACAGGTCAGAGAGGGAGAGGCAGCTTGACACTGTAGGGATAGACCAGATGCAAATTGAGAGCAGAGTTTCCTCACTCTGTTTGTTAAAAGCCAAACCAGTGCTCTGCACAGAACGATTCCCTGTCATTCCTTCATATAAAAGATGTGGTGCCAGCAAAGCACCTTCATCTTGCCTGTCACAGGGCTGAGCTGGGGAGACTCCACTCCATTATGAATTGCTACTAATTCTGGGTCTTCATTTGGATGTTACAGTTTAGCTACTATTACTTTGGTAAGTTGTACACTCAGTGCATGATAAACAATTTACTTTCAATTTATAAATAGTTTGTATTTCCATGCTTCTAAAAAACTCTTCAGTGATTACCTTTGCACCTTTTTCACCTTGTCTGCCTTCAGCACCAGTTGCTCCAGGAGGTCCCTGTAAAACATGGACACTGAGCTCATAATCTCAGTTTTTTCAAATATAATCAGTGAAAAAATCTGAAAGTATAATTTCCACTGTATCAAATAGTAACTGCTTACAAAATAACATTAAGTTTCTTTCTTGACATTTCATTCATAGGATAAAAAAACCCCAATCTGTCATGCCAGCTCTTTTTCCCTTATAAAATTTTCTGGGTTTTTATAATATCTAAAAGAATACGCACTGCCTAACACATCTGACATGATGAGGTTCAAACCAAAGAAATAGCCTGGAAAAAAAAATTAAACCAGGATATAAATGGAAGTGAACAATACAAATTTATACACACAATAACAGTTTTAAACTTGCTTTGCATTGACTTCTATCTATTCACTCTAGTTTATCCACTGATTCCAAAAGGGCCTGCCATTCTAGCACAGAATGACAAGTACTTCTTTATTCTCTAAATCAGGGATGGGCTCAGTAAGCAGCCTAATTACATTTGGACAGCCAAAAATTGACATATTAGCCAGTAAATATGAAAGTGAAAAAATAAAAAGACCTTTTTCTCCTCCAAAACATCAAGGGCTGATTTTTAGGTCAGGTAATTAATATTCATAGCTTCAGTCATGAACAGAAGCAGTGTCTAGAATCTAATGTACTCTTCTGAAAATGATTCTCTTATATATACTTAGTTTAGGAAAGATGCACTCAAGATAATGGACCAACTGTTCTCCTACAAGGTTAATTTTTAGCCTGGGAAATGTCTTTATTACGAGTAGCTATTTCTTGCCAACCAATGAAAAGCTTAAAGCAAAATGAAAGAAAAGTGACCATGATCAAATGCTGTGATTTTGTGAATCTATAAAACTTATTTCCTAAGATTCATCTGTTCATTAATGCAACAAGCAGTTTGTTATGTAGAAATTTTAAAAAAAAGTTCTAAGGACCAACAAGAGGTAAAATTTAATAATTTCCATTTATTTACTGCTTTTTACTTTGTAACAACATATACAAAACCAATGTTTGACCTAATAGCAATTTTTTATACTAGAGATGAATCTAGCCCAAACTTTTTATAGCCTGGTATATTCCACTGTCCACTACCCCTGTCACATACCAGTTTTAATTCCTGGAAATTTATATTCATTTTACAACTGTGTACATAGTTGTACATATTAAGATCATTCATTTGCTTCTGAAACTAAGCTTTCTCCAGGATGGAACTGAACATCTGCAGCACTGGGAGAACCTTTTGGTCAACACAGATAGTCCAGGCTTTGCATCAAAGGTAATACAACATGAACTGAATTTGGGTATTTTCAAGAGCTGTAAGTGGTAAAGGACTTAGTTTCATCTCTTCAAAATACACAGAAGCTAAAAAGCCCTGGGCAGTGTGGTCCAAATGTTGACTCTTTAAAGCAGGAAGAATAATTTAAATCACTGCTGTTCCAACAATAAATAATAAATAAAATCAGTAAATAATAAAAAATAGTATCTGATGCACGTACCCTTTGTGTACGTTGTAATTCATTTGGAGGATTGCAGTTTGCAGTGATAACAAAAAAAATCAAGAGATACCTGAATTAACTCAGAAACATTTTAGAAACATGACTTTGTTTTCTTACACGATATAATTTATACGCCCATTGTCTTCACTGATTGAAAATTCCTTGCACAGAAATTCCTGTATGGATTATAATCTACCCTGCCTGAGAAACTGGAAAGGGTTGAGTGTAGTAGTTTGTATTTGAGAAATATGGTCTCTGCATAATCTAGAAATGCAGCTGCAGCATGAACTAATTAGCAGGGCTAAAACCACTGTGATATCTAAATTACAAAGAGAACAAATGATGAGTGCTAAACAAAGGGGGATGTTCTTTGTCAAACAGTGCCAACGCTGTTCCAAGGGCGAAGCTGCTGAAGGAACTGCTCCTTCTAACAGGCTGGGATTGCTGGCCTGGCACGGATGGGGCTTCTACAGAGAGAGAGACTGCTAATTATTATTTATCTTACCTTCCTACACTGGAGTTGTTGGAGTGTCTGGTAAATTTTAACTGACAGAAAAGATTTCAATAACAGTAATTTTACATTAATGCATGGCTGCCCACCCTCATCACCCCAGCTACCATGGTGATTTTCAGGATCATTGCACTGTAATTTTGGACATATTGCCTGATACATTTCATGCAGAACCAAGAAGACAAAAACAGTCATGCAGAAACAAACTTGTTCGCAATTTTTGTTATGTGAACCTATTAAACATTTTTGTCTCCTCTTCCATATTTCATTAAAAGAATTTAAATTGTTGTTTATAGCTCTCTGTCATCTAACTTAAACCATGATTTCCAACATAGAAAACCATTACATTTCCTCAACCTGTTGAGATAAGAACCTGGCATATTGTTAGGTGTTCTGTTCATTTGCAATCAAGAGAGAAAATTAGCTTAATTTTTAAGTGGTGAGTGCACCCTGCTGAGGCAGCACGATGCTGTAGCCAAAATGGAAAAAAATCTCCTTCATAGAAACACTTCATTTTTAGTTAAGTTATTGTATATAAAGGCAATGAACCAAATGAACTTTTCTTCTCAAAATTTAGAGACTGGCTTTGCTGCAGTATTGACATCTCTTCTTTTAATGAAAGCAGACAGCATGCCCTCCAGTTGAGAACGAAAATGTATCTTAGTCTTGCACTCTAAATTCTAATATTTTTAGAAGAATATATGGAGCTTTATGTTATGTGACCTACACATTTAATTGTCTCTAATAAAGAAGGCAGCCCAACAGCAGATGACACAGCTCAAGAGCGCAGCACACTGACAGGCTGAGAGGAACATAAACAAGGAGTACTGTCTGTGTTGATTTTTATCGACTGCATGTGTTAAGGATGAATGTTGAAGAATCTGATGGGACCTCTTCCTCACCCTGTTTTTAACAACTGTCAGCTAGAAATCAATGAATTCAAACTAGAGATGCAATCCAGTACTGTATGGCAAAACAAGAAGTAGTCCCAAAAGTAAGAGCAAGGAATTAAGTTTCAGAAAAGAACAGTAACAACATCACTGTAGAGTGGTTCAGTCTTTATATCTGCAATTCTAGATAAGTAGGCACAATTACTATAATTACTTGCACCTTAATTACACAGGTGTATAAACCCTTCTGAACATGCATTTATCTGGTCTGGTACATGCACAGGAGTTTTTCTGAAAAAGTGGTGGAAACAGTTTCGGAAGAGCAAATGTTACATCTGAAAAGTAATATATTAATTATGGTACTGATTTTTGGGATGCTGTAATGATCTATCCACTTGTGTTTCATCCATAGATTTACCCTTTTAATTTGGTTTAAAACTAAGTGGTCATTAGCATGCTAGTCCATATTAATTCTTCAAAGAAGGAATCTGGAACAGGCTTATTGTTCTGATGTGAAGTTCCTAGGTAGTATTTCTTAAAGAAACTCCCCATACTGCTTATCCATGAGAGCCTCACTCAGTCTGCAAAGTACTCATTGTTAAAGCTTTTAGGGCCCCACAGTAAAACAGTTTTGGTATTTGCTTAACTCACCAACTACTAGTAATCCTATTACTGTTATCCATCAATAATTAGGCAAAATAGTTTATTCTTGGCCTTCACTTGATAGTTGAATGCCACTGTAAGTATGTATGTGTAGCTGAAGTCTCTTAGATACAATGGAGAAACTATTTATGTCCATGTCTTTCACTAGAATTTGATTCCCAGGGAAAGCTAGGGAAACCTCTTTGGAACTGGCAACACCAAACAGAGATTGCTCAAAACTAGTAATAAACATTATTTCAGCAGACCGGGCAGTACAATTGAGTTCAGGTCAGTTCCAAAATAGAATGGAAGAGGGTAATAAAAATGAGTAACAAAATAAATACGGAGACTCTACAGCTGAGGATTTCAAGAGACTTTAAATAAAAGTATGAATTCTGAGCTCTGCCGGCTTGTTCTTTCAGAGACAGAAAAACAAAATGGTGTGGAATGTTGCTTTCTAGCAGTATAGCCAGAGCTGCAGCTCCACAGACAGCAGTATTACTACTGAAATGGTTTGTCCTTCTTAGTCTAGATGAAAGGACAATTATAGGGCTTTTTGTTGACATTGATTCTACCATACAATTGATGAAAACTAATGAAAAGTATTTTTCCAGCAAAATTGAAGCTTTCAGTCTTTTTACTGTTCCTTTCTAGTGTAATATCAATATAAGAGAGATTCTCTACAAGCTTGCAACATTCCAGTACACAAGTAATGTAGAATCTGATTCTACAAAATGTTTTCTTCAGAATTCAGGAATGGGATTACTTGACAATATTTAGCCATACATTTTCCCTGAATTGGAAATGTGTCAAACCACAGGTAACATGGAATTTGGTTTCTAAAGTGCTTTTTTGTCTAGATACAATCAGATAAAATATAGCCCATCTGTTAGGAATGAAGTACTGCCTTTCTACATAATAAAGTAGGAAGTTCTAATTTGATGTCAAACAAAACATACTAAGTGGTAACATTCAGTAGAGCCATATTTCAGTTCCAGTGACAAGGTTGCTAATGCTGCCATAATCATCTACAGTATTAGAAATACTTTGAAAGTTGGTGGAGCAAATAGACTATTGTGTAAAATAGATAAAACTAATGAGGCATGTCAGTTCACTCAAGCCCATTAAATAGAGCCATTTAACATATTTTGTTAAATAACTCTTAGGTTGCATTTAATGATGCCACTATTCCTGGTTTTTAAAGTAAAAACTGCTCTAATTGCACTCTGAAGCAGATCCAAAGGTTGATGCATGTACTACAGTTCTGTAAGTGTAACATTATTTACTGGTTTTGATTACTTATATTTGTAAAGCCTGCAAAGCTTCAAAGACTTCAGAAATAATGGAATAGTTTTGTAAGTTATAGAAATGTCTGCTTGTTAATTTTGTGTGCAGAGAGGATGACACAGTTTTGCCGAAAAGCTGCATTGAAATTATTTTATTTCAGAGGCTAAGGACACCAAAACAGACACATTCTTCCTGCTCTCTGATAGCAGTGATGTGCCTAAAGATGAAGCCTTTTATTACTGCCATAATCACTCACTCCTGTTATTAGACTAATCCAGCAGACCCTGAATTCACTTGGGTGAAAAGAGCCTTTATAGGTAAGAAATACATTCTACCCTATGTATTTTTGTTCCCATGTGCCATGTGAGCTGTGTGAAAGAGTTTTCTCTGCTGTTTCTATTTTTTCATTTCTCCCATTACATTACTTAAAAGGAACATCAAACATTATATATGAGTGTCACAACATAGAGAACAAGTAGGTGAGATTCTCTAGAATACCTCTCAGAACGAGACATGAACAAGAGAACATGAGATATCACTTACTCTTTTTCCTGGGGGACCAGGTGGACCAGCTTCACCTGAAGGACCTGGCGGACCCTGCCATAGAAAATGGTAAGCTCAGTGGTAATAAAGGGTGAAGTTCTTATCTTCATAAATGCAGCAGACATGTGCCATATGTCAGCCCCTTTTAGTGGGCACAAAATAAGTACCATAAACACACACCACAGAAGTATTCAACAAACCCTTACTTAGGGTGGTCTTTTGACATTTTTAACATCTTTTGTTACTGCACAAAGTGCAATCATTATTTTTTTCTCTTCCTGTTTGCAACAAATAGTTGCAGACCAGAAAGTGGCTAATAACTTATACACGGTCTGAGCCAACTGCCTAGCTCCACTAACAAGTTTCTTGCTTTCTGGGGTGCTGAAAGTGTTACTTTGGCTAAAATTTTTCACTAACATCTGTGAGTTAGCCATGGGTGGCTTTCTCTTGAAAAATGTTACTGTTAAGTAAGACTACCTGAAGTTTGCAGGTAATCCCCAGCTCATAACTCCCAGTCATCCAACTATATATTCAATGCACTAGCATTTTTTATTTTCAAACTGTACTGTATGGAATAATTGCCTGATAATCAGAACTTTCGGAGCCAGAGAGAGACTTTCCAAAATGGAAACCCTATCTCTTTGCAATAAAAAAAAATATTAATGATATTTTATATGTGACTCTACAGAAATAGAAGAGCTTTGAGGCTTAATATGAGTAATGGTAGATACTGCTTAAGATCTTTGCTTAATTTCATCAGGTGAGCTAATGAAGATTACTTGGCTGTAGCATTCCTTTCTTATGCTCAGAGTTGCTCTATCTTTAGTGTTCTTCAGCAGCTGCAGCACAAATTCTTAACACATCATTTATTCCTACTTCAAAAAGAAATTGAGCTCTTGCTCAGCTGTCTTCTATCTCTACAAGGAAATAGTTATTTTTTAGTATAATACAAGCAGCTTCCACTTTGAAAATGTTTTCAAGAGTATGAATATATAGGAACCACTGATTTGGCAAAAGGTACTTTCTTAGTATCGGAGAGAATATGCAGGTGACATAAAATGACAGAAACAACTCACAGGTTGACCGGGATCACCATCTTCACCCTTCTCTCCACCAACACCATCCTGACCCTACAGGATTCATAGAAAAATAAGCAAAATTAAAAATTCAGCTGATTTAAGTCACTTAGTTTCATATATGAATATAAGAGCACTATTTCTCTACAGAGCATTTTCCCGAGGACACTAGTTTTCAAAACTTTGTACAGATTTATAAACATTTTAAGCCTTAAGAAATATGTGAACAGAAAAGCAGTGGATTTTACAGGCCAGAACTCATCTCCAGACAAGAAAGAGTCAGGGTCAACTAGAATGTAATGGAAACTAAGACTAGGACCTAAACCGGTTTTTAAGGTATACTTACAGCTGGCCCAGGTTCCCCAGGCGGACCAGGGTCTCCAGGAAAACCGACTGGGCCCTAGATAAATCAAGAAAAAAACAAGGGAAGTGTCATCCATTAACAAGCAGGTGGCACTCGTCAAAAATATTTTACGAAACATATAATGAATTTAGTGCAATTGTAGAAAATTAAATACAGTTCTGTATGCAGCACAACTTCAGTAATGCTTCACAGTGTTTTGTGTGAAAATTATTAAGCTCACTTACTGGGTTACCCTTAGGCCCATCATCACCTGGAGGTCCTTTAGCACCTGGTGGTCCAGCAGCTCCAGGTGGACCAGCTTCACCTTTTTCTCCTCTTTCACCTTTTGGACCCTGTCGAAAACATGAACACAAAAATGTCACTGCGAAACTGAATGGCTAAAAAAAAAAAGGGGGATCCCAATGGCAAAACTGTTTTTTAGACCGGGGAATGTCACTCCTCCATAAATACTGGCATGTGAATAGGAAAATAGAACCTCAGCCTCAGACTGAAAAACCTGTAAATCTCAGGTCATGTGCCAACTTCTGCACCCAGTTTGCATCAATGAACTGTTTTCAGAGAGAAAAACATGCAAGCTGAAGTTAATACTTTTGGAAGAAAAAATAAGTACTCTCTTGGGAGCATTTCAGCTTTGTCCTCTAGCTGTGTCTATTATTATATGGAAACAAATTGCATTTTAAATGTGTAAGTTCTTCACTGAAAATTCAAAGAAATCATACACAAATACACAAGTAATCTGATTAAATGCTTTCTAAGGTAAGCTCTACCAGATACCTTAGTTCACCATAATAAAGGTTACCGATAACACAGAACCAAAGTACTCACAGATGTTCCGGATTCTCCAGGAGGTCCAGGGTTACCAGCTTCTCCAGGTTCACCCTATGTGTGAGGATAAATTTATAAGTCATTAGGGAGAATATTTCTATGAATTTCTTCCTGTTATTGCATATTCTTCTCGTGCTTATTCGTGTCAGCAGCTTACAAGAACTGGTTTTTACTGGATCTGCCTAAAGGGGTTGAGTAACGTGTGGCTTTGCAGAACTGGAGTCTAAAATTTGAGGTAATATATCAAATTAATACTTTTGTGAGGCAGGGAGACTAACCTGCCCTTTGGGCCTTGAAAGATGTTCCCCTTTATTATCCCATACACTGCAAATTTCCTGTTTGTCATCTTTCTTTCTAGTCACAGAAAAGCCAAATAAGTGTATTGACTGTGTATTTTTGTTCTTTAGAATAATTTTGCTTTCTAGAAGACAAATTTTGCCTGGAAGCAAGTTTCTACAAATAAGAAAATACTAACTGGAAATGAATGTCAGTGGAGTGAAGTGATTATTGCTATAGCTACTGTTAGCATAAAAAAATTGTATAAAGAAAAACATAAGGATAAAACAATAGCATAGCAGTTAGTAAAACTTTATCCACAGGCTACAGAGGTGTATGCTATGTATTTACCAGTGATGGAAATTATTTAGTAAAGCAGATGGCTTTGAGGATCACACTGTAGGAAGAAAATTTGTGCAAGTCAAAGATTATGCACTATAAGTGAACATTTAAGATAATTCAGTCTGTTTCTGAGACTGTCTTTTCAATTGTTCATTTTAAAGTTTAGTTATGACTGATTATTTTCTAGCTCAGTGGTCTGATAAATAAACTGTTTTTGGAAAACTATTCCTACAGTAGAATATTTAGTTATTAGCATCACAGATACACAAATCTGTGAAAGGATAACAGAATATGCTTTGTGGTTATCACGGAGTACTGAGGTAAGAACTGTATATTCTTATTCCAAAGGATTTCTCAATCTAACTTCTAATAGGGGAATTTTTCCCGCATTTATATTCTTTTTCCAAACGAACCTTGCCAGTAATTAAGCCTATGGACAAGAATAGTTCACTGCTGAAAATGCATTTTACCCAGTCCTCTCTACTGACCTCACAGCTTTGGAATAAATTCGTGTATCCATCATAGCCCACGTGCCCTACATGCCCCTCTTCGTTCTATGACAATTCAATGAGTACATCACGCATGGCTGTCATTTCAGTGTGGGCAGTATAAAGCTATAAATCATAAAATACAAGTTTTGAACAAATGGTGTCGATATTGAACTTTTTCTTTTTTTTTCAGAGAAGCTAAAAGCAGCATGATGACCTCACTGGGACCGGAATTTGGCCCAATGCAAATATTACATTAGATTAATGGAAAAAGATTTGAGTACCCAACTGAATTCCAGACTAGGTTAATTAACAGACAACCAAAATTGTAGGAGCAATATTAAAATGCCCTTTAGAAAGGGCACTTTTAAAGGGTGAATGTGCCTTTAGAAACTGGTATGTTTTATTAGATGAACTTGAATTTGTAGTAATGTTAAAAAATTAATGATCCCTTTTAGTAGTTAATATTCATTTGCTTCTATGATACAGCATTCATTATTAAAAAAAACTCCACAACCTAGTGGATACTTCAGGGAAATAAGCATTAATTACGTTTTCTAGGAAAATCCATAATCTTGATTTCCTTATCCTCCACATGGGGTTTACTGAATCTGCAGCATCATTAGCATTGGGGTTTGTCCATGCCTCCTATCAATCACGTGAGATTTATGTAGCAATGGAGAATGAAACCTGGAGCTAGCAAAAATATTGATGCTATTCAAGTTATTAGGCATACCGTATATAACTGAGTGCACTATACAGAGCCTTTTAACAGGTGTTCCCATTGCAGGACTCATTGAAGGAGTAACAGAAGAGCACTAGTTGTGCCAAGCCTTTCCTGACAAGCACTTGTGCCAGTGTAATCCCCTTGTAAGCTGCTCAGAGAGCCACCTCTTTTTCTGCCTTTCTGCCAAATGATATTGTAATTTATGATGGTCCACATTTGAACAATTCTTACCCTTCCCATTGACAAACACATCTTCATTTTATGATTATCATGCAACAATGGGCTTTTTCTGACACGTTGGCCTATCCTTGGGGGCACTGGGGGGTCTCGGGGTGCCTGCTGTAGCACACATGGAAATGGGCAGGTGCAGGTAGCTCTGTGAGCTTGGTGCATAGCAGCTCCCCAACAAGCAGCAGTGTGGAAGGCAGTGAGATTGGAAGGGCTAGAAAATGTCAAGATGTTCCCCGTAAAGGGCATCTGAAAGATGAGACCAGTTAAAGTTTCATCTCACATTAATATCTCTGTATCACTGCTCTACAAAAAAATGCGACTCTTCCTTGTCTGCAGTCCTTGTTTTATCTGACAGTGATTTTTATATTTCAAGTATTAGGTACTATGAAATGTTGTATTTGGTTTAGACTGCTGTTAAGGGAGTTGATGTTTTGATAGAGAAGATTGTAGCTGGTATATATTAACAGAGAGCATACTTATAGGTACTAAAACCAGTGCAATCTATAGCTATTGTTGGCCCTTGTCTTTCTTTTTATTTTTGGTAAAAATGGTATTAATTCAGAATCTGATACACATTGCCCATGGAAAATATTTCATGTTCTTTTGGGAAATAGATTTTATGATCTAATAATAGATGTATTTCAGCTATGAAAAATTTTTTTTTTCTTTTGTTACCAGGTCAGATCTTCTAAAAGTTAGTGTGGTCTTTCTTAGCCAAAGCCTTCCAATGACAGAATTTCAACAAGCAAACACAGACATCCTGACCTATAAAGCATCTTGTCATTTCATAGACTTGTTTAATTCTGAAAACCTCCTTGGATTAAGCAAGCAGAATGGTTTCTATCAAGCTAGGCAAAGTAGTTTAAAAGTTTTTTGTTTTCCTTATGACCAATTCTAGAGAACTGTCCATACAAAGTGCAGAGATAGTGGATGAAAGGCTGCCACCTTTTGGTTAAATTCTGGGGTATGATTTATTTTGTAAGAGTAAGAGGCAATTTTGCAACTGACTGGGTTGTGAAACGGATTCAGTTAGTTTTGCCTCTTTTTTGCCATTCTCACAAAACAGGAAAAGAAAGAGAAAAACTGTGATTCTAGAAGACAATCCCTTTTCCCCTATGTGACTGTGTTATATGTAAAATGGCTCAGTGGAGAACTGAGTTTAATTGAGAGAGAAATTCTAAAGCTGTGCTGTGTTTTTCAGGAGGGCTCATATTTACAAGAATGTTGGAGAGATGGAGAAGGATGAGAAAAAAATCACAGTCAGCAAGTCATGTAAAGTTATTAAAAGTAATTTGTTAGGATAGATACTCAGGTAGCATAAAGTATCACAGACCCATCTTGACTAAGTACCTTAGCAATGTCTGCACGTATGTGTGTGGAACAATTATATGCACACACAAAGAGGTCTGTGAAAACTTATCAGACATGTTTTTAAACTTAGAGCCAGAATACTCATTTGATTTTGTCCTCTCACTTCCATCTGTAGTATAAATCAATGATTAAACACGTAAACTACTGATTTCACTTGTTTACTGTATTGGACTCCTTATTAGTGTATTACTTTAAAAAGTACTGTAGAATAATATAATAGGAAGGAACAGTGATAATAGTGATTTTCTAGCATAAGACTTTTTCATACAGTAAACCAGATCTGAACTCTGAGAGGCTGCAGAAAGAATGCTTATGTTCTGCAGACATTCAGTTTGTATTGCTCTCTAACTCTGACAGTTTACAACAAGCTGGAGAAGGGAGATAGGGCAGGAGAATGGCACAGTACTCAGTGAAGTTATCACAGATTAATCTAAATTATTAAAGTAAATTTATTTTATTAGGTTTTGTGGAAGAGAAGTGAGAGGTTAGCATTACTTGCTCTGTTTCCCATCTGTTGTGCATTCTTATGTTACATAAAACATCTGCAGCACAGTTTTAAGAAGCCATGAGCAACGCCCTGGGTATTTAGAATATCCGCATGTCAGGCCTTTGACATCAAATTAGAGATGAACATGTGTTGGTACATTTTGGTTTTGTGCTTTTTCTTCATTAAAAGCGCACCAAAGAGAATACTCTTTGTGTGGAAGCCGATTCTAGTTGAGTGTAAGTCTCAAGACCTCTGGACTGCTCCATGGAGGTTCCAGGCATTAATAATGCAAAGCTCCATGCACATTTGTAGTGCTGAGGGCTTTGAACATTTAGGCCCTTGTGTGTACAGCAGAGGAAACAACAAGTTAGTTAAAAATGCATGGCACTAAGTGTGAAATAAAACGAAAAATTGTTTATCATTTGCCAGAAGATAAGGGGGCTTTGAAGCCCTGGTATTAATGAGCAAATATCTCCTGGTCTAACCATTCAAATATGAACATGAGCAAACCCAGTTGACTCTGCAACACTGACAGAGCTGATGCCAAAATGCGTTTCTACACTCTACAATCACTGCATTGAATTATCTGTAGTATGATATGTCTTTCCTGATAGAGGTGCAGAGACCAAAGCATGCTGACATAATAAGAAAAACATTAGGGAAAATATGTGTGGGAAGAAAAGTAAAAGAGAAAATGCATGTTTTGTTTAAAAGCGTGAACTGTCCTCCCACTGTGGGAACTCCTCCTGACAAAACAACTCTATCATTTCTAAGCTTGCAAAACTTATTAAATGGAACTGAAATTAAGATGGAAGATATCCTAACAAGGAAAAAAAAATCAGGCATGTACTAAAACTTGAGGAGGAGGAAGAAAAGTAATTAGAATAAATAAAAACTTCCAAATAGCACACTTGGAAGCTTCTCTGTGTGAATGCAGAGTATATGGGAAAGAAGCAAGAGGAAATAAAAAATGACAACCAAGTGATAAACAGTCTGAATTTCATGTTCTTGAATTAAATTTTGTGGGCTGATCATCACACATAGGGACTCTAAATCACATATATGAGTCACTGGGAGAAACAAAGGAGTGAGGAGTTCAATATAAGCCAATGTTTTTACAAAATGACTGGAATATAATTTGATCATGAAATAGTAAAAATTAAAGAGGTGACTGAAACCAATGGCAAAATTCCTATTGAGTTCAATGGGCCACAATATTATATAAGGTGGTTTTTTTTAAAGCAGTGAAAGTAATTGGGTGCTACCCTGGATGTTCTCATAATTAACATTTCTCTCAGTACCCTGGTGGTAACAGGGAAATGTTTTGTTCCGATAGTGCCCATTACTTTCTGACACAGTCCACTGACATACAGACTCTCTTTTTCCAGTAACTTTTTTTTTACCAACTCTTACATTGTGTCACATTTTTGGTGCTCTTCTCAGAGAGAAACAAAATCCTGCAGCTTTTCATGAGGCCAAGATCTTTTTTTAAATAGGCTGAACAAACAATGTCACAAACTTGAGACATTAGAGGGAATATCCTTGTTAATAATGCACTCAAGCAGGAGGGCATCATGTTTTGAATGTCTTCTGTATGTGCAATTTTGGTGAAAAGAGATTGAAGACACAAGAATGATGTTGCCCCCAAGAGGTGAGTTGATGCTCAGAGCACTTCCTAAAAAAGAAGGGCTGCAGTGAAGCACTGTCAGCTTGACACATGACATCTGCAGGGGCTCAGTACCCTGTGGTCTCAAAAGACACAGAAGGGAGACAAAGCAGGATATTTTTTCATCAAGCCATATATAATATTACATTATTGTACTACACTCTTCACCACATCCCAGAGCACTGGCAAATGATTTATTTGATAGGCATATAGAAGACAACCATGAAGCATCTGAAGACTCTATTAAACTAATAGTTTGGTCATACTGTTAAGAAGTGATTGATTCCTTTTGACAAACCAAACACATAACCAATATTTTATGGTAGATTTCAACAATACTGAAGAGCATCACAAGAAAGATCTTTTGTTGTCACAGATGAACAAGAAGCTTGTGAGCTACTGTAAGATGGAGATTTTTATTTTTTACTAGTCATACAAATGATCGTGGAAAAGTAATGGCAACTTCCTTGTCTTGTAAAGAGAAAGAATACCTACAACCTCTATGAAGCAGAGTAACATGACTTTGAACAGTGATCAAGAAGAGAATCATGAAAAATATAAGTGATTTTGACTGACATGGTACTTGAGTAATTTTTTGTACATTCACAGATCTGATGGGATTTGTACCTAAAGGTAAAATACTGGTCCATTGTGGCAAAGAGAATATGTGGATAAAGGGTGAAGAAGTTAAGACTTCTGAAGTGCTGAAGTTCAGTAATAGCGTATGAGGAAGAAGAGAGAAAAGGTACCTGTGCATTTATTTATCTGATGGGATAGGAAGAAAAATGGAAATCTTGCTTTGTGTTCTGAAAATTTAACAATATGGTGAGATTTCTGAAAAACTGCCAATACTGACATACCTAGAGATTCTTTTCTAGGATTTATTGACATCTGTGTTTCTTTCAATACATATGAGACTCTGTGGCAAATAATTAAATACTCAAGAGAAATTTACATAGTTTCTCAAGAAGCTTTTTATAAAGTGGCCTAGAATATATTTCTATTTTGTTTCCTCCACCCTATGCTCCACTGAGAATCTTCTTTCCAATTCCAAAGTTCAAGAAAAAATTCATATTCATTACAGCAAAAGGCTTTTAGGCTTACATGAGTGATGTGGCTGAGGTCATGCGACTTAATAAAATAAACATAAACAGGCATTTCAAGAGACTCTCTTTTGAAATTTTTGCTTGCTCAGCACTATATAATAGTTTACTCTGTTGCTTCAAATAAATCACAGGAAAAAAAAAGCCCTTATGTCTATGCATACGTCACCTTTCCTTTAAGAAAAAGGAAAATATAGCTGTCATGTTCTTTGGGTAAGATATGAAATTTAAAAAAACACAAAAAACAAACAAACCCACTCTATATACTAATAGGAAATTTTCTGAATAGAGAACTCAAAATAGCCATGAAAATAATTTTGATGAATGAATGTCATATAGCATCAGTCTTAAGTTAGGTTTTCAACTAACACAAATAATCCTCAAACCTTTGACTTACTGGATCTGTATCTGTCTGTATGAGGAGCAGACATATATGGATGCTGAAGGTCTGCTTCACTTCACAGAAATATTTACCACTGATACATCAGATAATAGTGGATACTTTTATTATTCCAGATAGAGGGCTATGTCATATTTGAAGATACTCAGCATAACATGGAAAGCATTTGAAGCCAGTCATGTTACTGAAAGCATCACATGTAGTTAATGAAATAACCTTGCTTTTTTAGTTTGCCTGAAAACTACATTTTCTGCTCCAAAGTTCTTTCCTCTGGTTGTTACATAATTTTGTGATCTAAAACTTGAATTAAAAAGACCAACTGTAGTAAGCCAACAATTAGGAGTATAGCTAGATCACTATTAATAATTATTAGGTTAATGAAGAATATTTGGGAATTGTAAAATATCTCCACAGAAGAATCCAAATGTACATTCATATTCCTATTCCAATGTTTTCTCTTTCTAGGAGGTTATTTCAACACTCACCTTTTCACCAACGCCTCCAACAGAGCCGATGGAGCCTGGGGGACCTTGAGGACCCTACAATGATAAAAAATATTTGTTATCCCAAATAGAGTTACCCAAAACAGAGTGCTTATTACTGAATTACAAAGATAAAAAAATAGGTAAATTCTTACATCAGCTCCATTAGGACCCTGGGGACCTCTTGGACCTGGAGGGCCAGGTGGACCCTGTATCAAAGAGACAATTCGATATCACAGTATCATAGAACAGCCATAAAGAATAAGTACAGCAGGGATTTTTTTACCAGTGAAAATTAACATACTCAATCTGTAGAGGGCTTTTAATCTTTGCAGTGCTACAGGAGGGCCAGATTGCTGCCCATTGGATGAGCTCACAAGGTGACAGGGGATCCAGGCTCTGTTACACACTACTTGAGCTGGAACTGACCTGGTGCTTGGTTTCCTGCATTGTACTTTCCCTGCAGGTTACCTGCCTGTCCACCCCGCTGTGCAAAGACCCTGGACCAGCTCCTATGTGTGGTAACAGCCTTGTGGCAGTGCTGCACCTACAGACGGGCATTAATGAAGCACCCAGACTTGGCACAGGGTGCTGGAGGCCAATGTATACTGCGGAGAGCTTGCATTTCTGTCAGGAACAGCCCAGAAGGCATTCTGTCAACAGTACAAACAGTTGGAAAATGCATCACCCAGAGAAAGCTGAGCTAAATAGTGTTTACCATCTTCTAGCCTGCAATTACCTGAAGCTAACTTACAATGTCCTGAATTTCAGAAAAGCAGCTCCAGACTCTCTGGTGCAGTGGTATCTACTTTTTCTTTCCTGAAGCTGATTGCCATTCTCCTGTCTCAGACACACACAGCATCTGCTTTACTATCTATTTTTCAGAGTATTTTCTTAAGTTACTTAAATCTTGATATTAAAGATGAGGCAACAGATGTGGGAAAGCAAAGTAAATCCCAGAGACAGTTTGTTACACAAAATATTTCACAACTGGTCACTAAATTCAGGAGCAACAAATTGTGAGCTATAGAGAAGAGATAGTAATATATGGAGGATGTTTATGCCCTCTAGAGTGACTAATGGGGAAAAAGTCTTACCATTGGGCCCACATCACCATTTTCACCTTTTTCACCTGGTGGGCCAGGCAAACCCTAAAACACATGGAGGAGAATACTATTAGTAGGGTACTCAGATCGACATGTGAAAATTGTGAACTTGGGAGAGGGCAGGGTGGTAGAACAAGAAAAGAAGACCAATTTGCATTAAAATGAAAAAGAAAAGAAGTTTTTTTTATATTACAGAATATGTATATGTAATCCTAGGTTGCTTAAACTTGATGAAGCAGAAAATTTTTTTGAAAAACAAAATGCACACAGAAATGCTATGGTGGATGACTTTAAAACCACGGTCATTGTTATCCAGAGGCCAGGTGCAGGCTTGGGTAATTTAACTTATGCTATGATACATATATATGTAAAGAAAAGATGATCAGTGCAGCACAGTGAAGTGGTATGCAAAGACGTCTAAACTACCTGAGTACTGGAAGTTGCATAACTGCTTTAATAAGGTGTCCAGTGGAGGTGATAAATCCTGCTGAGAGGCATCGCGTTGGGTTACACAAGCATACCCTTAGAAGAAAAGTGTCCAAGTCTGTCTACTAACAAACACCAAGAGAAGGAAACTGTAGCTGGTATTAATAGTGATATCTAGCTAGAAGCACTATCACTACTAAGCTGGGCATTCCCAAATGAAGGGTCAGGTACAGGTATAGGTACAGGCTAAGGTTTGGCTTAGTGAAAGAGAGAAGTCAGTTCACATGTGGTGGATAGAAAGAAGATGTACTGTTTGAATACATTCAAACACTATTGCCATAATTTTTAAAAGAGTGTATATAGGATTCATGTTACAGCTTAATGCACGGATTAGAAATAATAAGTGTTCCGTGCTCGAATGTTAATTAAATGGAAATGAATCAAAGGTCCTAAATGTCTTGTTCTTTGTCTCATTATATTTAGGCAAATTAAATTTTTGAAAAAGCAGATTTTTCAACTGTAATTCTCTGGATGCAGCAGTGAGAAGCCTACATTTTACTGTATGCTTGCTTTGTGGCTTTTGACTCATAAAATATCAATTTTAAGAGGAAGAAAAATGAAACTATAGGAACCTGCCTGTGATGGCTGCAGTATATAAGCATTATAGAGTTTTGCTAATCTTTCAGGACACAGGTAGTGTCTGTAATGGTATCACTGAAAAACACACTATGTTGCCAAAACCTATTGAGAAAATACTGTACATGACATGTTGAATCCCCTCCAGGCTGCATCTTTTCTTAAAAGTGTGTATTTCCAGTATAAAGAAGTGCACTTGTTAAAACAGAAATTGTTTAACTCTGTCAATGAATGAATTACTGAATGAAATTCTGAAGCCTGTGTTAGCCAGCAGTTCAGTTTCAGAGCATCCTATTAATCTCCTGCAGCATTAAATCTGCATAAACTCTCTGGGATCTTTCAGTTCTTATTAACTGATGCTATGATTTATTTAATAGAGGACTATAGACACAGAAATCAGGGTTCTTACAGTGGAGGGTAAAATAACAAAGGAATTTACCTGTAAGCCAATAGGGCCTGGAGGGCCAGGGAAGCCTCGAGGACCTTCATCACCTTTTTGCCCAAACATCCCTTGCTGACCTCTTGGGCCTGGCTCTCCATCACCCCCCTATGTGGAAACAATGAAAAGCAAAAATATCACAGGTCTGATAATAGCAGAAAAAGCTCCATGGAAATGACCGGAAAACAACTACAAGGGCTCAGAATCATGCCAAATGTCTTTACAAATGCATGTACACCATCCTGATTGGATGAAATCTGTTATACAAATAGAATACCAGCACATGGCCTGGTTTAATGCAGGTCACTGCTTGTCTTACAAAAATTTTCCCTGAATTCGTCTTCTCTTTCACATCTGCATAAACATTCTAGCTGTTGAATACCTACATATTAGTAAATATGAGTAGCACATATAGTTCTACCAGTCTTCAGGGTAAGAGAATTCAAAGTCTTCCAAATAAAAATAAAACTCAATCCACCTGATATCAGGTGTATTTTAAAAAGAGATACTCTCTTTTAACTGCATCTGGTACTGAGCTGTCATACAGACCACGAGAGAAGTTCACTGAAAGGATGGGCCCCATTCACTATTTGCAATATTTAATTTGTAATGATTCTGTCAAATTACTGCCCTGCTGTAAATCTGCAGTACAACCCCACCACCCATGCAAGCTTGTTTGCTGTAAAGAACTGCATGTAAGTGGTCAGTGGCAGAACTGTTAGTGGTGATTTGAAATGCATTCCTGAGTAAGGAGCATGTAGTTCAAAGAACTTCTAAGTATCAGAGAAGTTATGCAAGATTGAGGTTTGCTCTGAATAAGCTACTTACAGCTATACCCGGGGCACCAACAGGACCCTGGAGACCTGGTGGACCCGGAGGACCCTGCAACAGACAAACATCAAAAGGACAAGTTAGTGATTCTGACATCTGGAATGAGATTAAAAGCAAATACAGAGATGAGAGAAAACCCTGCTTACATGATCATGGTCTATTAAGCATTTCCACATTTCTTCATAGAGAATGTAGATTATTCACAAGTCTTTTGCCTTCAGTATAAATAATCGTTATTTGTTTATTTCTCCAAAACTCAGATTGGCACATCTATAGCAGACAATACTGGCATTTGTTGGAAGCACATTTTTAATGTTTCAGAATGGATTCCCATGAAAACATGAATTAAAATGAAAAATATTTCTTTCACAATTAAAAATATCAACACTTCCATTGAGATTTATGCAGGAAAACCTTCAACTGTTAAAGCATAATCTAAAAGTATATTTTTAATTGGAGCACTTATTATTTGGATTAATTTTTATGAAATTGCAAAGTATTTTTACAATACCACAAAGCTTATTTTGACCACAAGGAGATACAAAAAACTGTAAGTTCTTGCTGAGCACTGGGAGTCATGTTTTCTTTGATATTAAGTCTTTTATAAACAGAATGGGAAAAAAAAAGTCTTTGAGAGAACTCTCTAATTTTTTTCAGTGTCCTGGCAGAATAATAAGTAGAATAATGCTTGGATTTAAAGGCCTTGGTAGGGCTAAAATTAGATTACCATGCCCTTTATAGGGCACAGTAATAGATTAGGGAAAAGGACTTCTTAAGTCTATTTCTTTCATTGGGTTCTGTGTATACTTTAGAGTATCTTACAGTCCAGCTATGTATTTCTCTTATAAGTCTCTTTTTGTCACATACCTGATGGCAATACATGAAGCAAAGCTCTATGGTGATATATCTAAAGAAAGGACTCCTAGAATGCTCTGGTGGACAGGGGAGGGATATCACAAGAAAGGGAATGGGCGTGCATGGACTTTTTTAAAAATCCCATTGAAATGGATTGGTTTACACTCTGTGGGATGCTTCAACATGCTCCTTCATTTTATAGACCCTGGATTGAGGCCTACACATTTTTAGACTCATTTAAAACCCCCTTTTGATATAAAGCTCTGTTGGAAGATACTTTGCCACTGATTAACGAGAAGTTATTTGGACACATGACCAGACTTTTTCCATGGCTATGGAGGGGAAATAAAGCTCTGGAAGGCAAATGGACAGAGACAGAATGATGAGAGAATCTTCAGTTAATAAAGGCAGCTCTGGTAGCTGTGGAGGTTTTGAAGTTCAAGAGAGGATGCATATCAACAACAAAATCGTGCTGTCCCTAGCTAGGACATGGATAATAGTATTTTTTTGCTAGGCACAGTATATTTAAACCCCCAAACATAAATCCTTGTTAGTTTCAATGGGGAATGGGAGATGTTTCCAGCTTTCCTTAAAGAGGAATCAGTTCTCTGATAAGGATCCTTGCTGGGATCAGGCTCTAAATGCCCACCAAAGCTTTTGTGGGTGGTTAGGTGTTGTGAATATCTATTCTTTATGTCCTGTGATTTCAGAACTGGGTACTTCTTCTTTAGAACCTTTCAGAGGTGACCAAAAAGGCCTCTCCTCTCTGCCCCAATATAGCTCTGTCAGCATGTTGAAAGGAAAGCAGATTTTAAATAAACACATTCTGAAACTGTCAGAGTTGAATGACTGCAGTTGAGGGCAAAGAGATTCAATACACGTGTCTTCACTTAACTAAGCAGGCCTGAACACTGAGTCCTGTGTTTCAAGGAAAATGTATAATATTCTCAAATGCCTTAAACCTTGAAACTGAGAGTGCAGAATACATTCTCAAATGATAATGCTGCAGACACTTTATTTATAAAGCAGGTCTGCTGGAACATGCCCAAATACGTTAGCACTCACTAAGGGAACTGTGGTCACAGTCTAATGCTCAGCTATGCTAAAATGATGCGAAATAGAAAAGTGCAGCATATGTTTTTTCCTGCATTTCTCTGATGTAGAAGCCTCTCTAATGAAGAGGCAAGTCAAAGGGGAAAACGGGATATGCATACGATCACATGCAAAGCCTGAAGTGGAACTGGATCAGGGCTGGAATGAGCTGATCTTTAAGCTCCTTTCCAACCCCAGCCATTCTGTGCTTCTACGATTCTACGACCTGCCTCACGTGCTTCCCTTTCCTTTAAATGCCAGATTCTTCTGTGCACACAGGGCCTGCTCTCTTCTGAACCTCTTTAGGTGGACAAACAGGAGCTGCATTTATCTCTATGTATCCCACAGCTGGTTTACAACTACAACAGCAAAAAGATTAAAATTTATTTTCAGGTACCTGGGAACAAGTCCATAATTTTAAAACTGATTTTTAAAGATGTTTCAATTTGATGACTTGATTTTACAAAGTTAACCAAAGCACTCAGCTCAGTTATGCAGGAGTAATCCTAGTCTGAAGCAGAATTTGTTTACAACTTGATTACATGTATGTTTCTTGGAAAATAGGGGCTTATAATAGAAGTGCTCTCTTATCATACATATAGTATTACATTTCTAATGTTAACAGGGCATTACCAAAAATTTATTAAAACACTTGTGATTTAATCTATAAAAATAAGATTGTGAAAAGAATGTGTTTTCTACAGTGGAACTGCAGAATTCTTTCTCACATAAATTATTGAGAAGGACAAGCTTATCTTCAGGAACAAAAACAACAAAACACCAAAAAACAAACAAACGACCCAAGTCAAGTCAAAACAAAAAACACCCCAAATAAAACAAAACAAAACGCCTTGTCATTTTTTCCCACACTTTTTTCCTTGAAATTATCATAAAGCTATGATTTGCTTGTATGTTTATATATCCTCCTACAAAACATCATCTGTTATATCTAAGCCATAAATTTGGTGTAATTTTTAAAAGCAATCTTCTCTTAAGAAGGCTCTGTAAATGGTTGACTGCAAAAAGCACACAGTGTTTTCAAGATAAATATGCTTAGCTATGAATACCCCTATGTTGAGTTCTGAGCTTTGCTGACTGTGAATATTGTTGATATAATAATAAAAGGAATCTTTCTGTCCTTACATCTCAATTTTTTTCTTAAGTAAAATTATTCAAATAAAGTGCCAGTTTATCTTGTAATTGAACACAAGTGAAAACCAACTGTTTTTATTTTTTGGGAAAGAAACCACAATCAAACAGAAATAAATAAATTGTACTTTTATTCTTTCTAGCTTCAAATTTAACAGTGGAAAATGCTTAATTTTATATTTCTGGTCTCAATCAAAAAGTGCTTGAACTTTAGAATTATGTTTTGAAGATAGAAAAAGCCAAATTAAAACAGTAAAAGCCTGATTAGTCCTAGGTTCACTAATAGGCCTAATGATAATATATAAAAGCTTCTATAAGCCATTTCATCTTAGGTCTTCACTATTCTGAAATGTTGCCATCATTTAATTGTGCTCTCCAAGAATTAGATATTCTTTAAAAAATTTAAAACAATATTAGTAGATTGCTCTACTGAGTCTTCATAGTGTTCATCATTATGGCTAAGAAGCTGAAGCTGAATATGTTCACACAATCCAGTCAGTAACATTAACTCAAACACAGTAAGGGAGTGCATGTGAATTCTTGGGCTCTCCCAGTTCAAATGCAGAATTATTTCAATGATACAGGAAAGGTGCTCAAGAGTGTAGTGTACCCTTCTGTGTTTTAATGATTCTGTAAGCTCTAAGAATATGAACAGAAATATGCATGGCTCTATAATACAAACCTCTAGTGTTGCAGTAAATCAACATTATTTTGAAGAACCATTTTAGAAGTGTGTCTTTTTTCTGCTCATTTATGTAGCAAGGCTACCTGCATACTGCATGCATGAATAGTTTTTATTCATAAAGATGTAATGGACAAAGGATTTTGCTACTCACGTTTTCTCCTTTGTCACCTTTACTGCCTTTCTGACCCGGTTCACCAATTTCACCCTGTAATTGAAAGTTAAAAGTTAAACTTGTTTAAAATGGTTTCCTTCACACTCAGCTGAAGTCAATATCGTGGTATTTTTAAATGTTCCTTTCGATATGATTATTTTATGTTTTATGCTGCTGCTTCAAGTGAAAGCCTAAAGGGAGCAATTCTGCAATGATCAATAGTATGTCAGATTAATCCAGATATTGACTGCTGTATTGCAAAGGGCAACAAGACCTGGCTTTGAAGTATAGTGCAACTGAGCTCTAAATAAAGGAAATGTGTTCCTCTTGTCACCTTCAATATGAACTTATAATGAAAGTACCCTGATTTACAGACTCATCTAACTCTATGTGACTGAACAACTGCTTCTCAATGGAGTGTACAGCATTTTAAAACTTCAGAATTATTCAAATCACCAAGAAACTGTGTTAGAAAATAATGGGATTTTTATACAATAATAAAGGCCAATTAAATTAAATCACAGAAAATACTCTCTGTGGGATAAATAACACTCATACATCATAAAAATTAATGTCAAAATGTTTACCTTCACCCTAAGCTAACTAACAGAGCAGCGCTGGATCAAGCAAACATGCAAGATGATCCTGAAAGGTGCTGTGTCCTAAATTCTGCCAGAAGTCAACAGAGTATCTCTGCTATGAGCATAATTATTTTGATACCCTCAACCTATCAACAGTGGTTCTGAATCCCTATATATTACTGAGAACATTTCATCTTACTCATTCTGCAAACCAAGTTTTCTAAAATAGGCAAAAATCAATTTTGGCAACATATGCCTTGATTCATTTTGCCATACTTTCATCCTTGCTTCTTTGCCAGGATAAATGTTATTCTACTAGTTCTTGAACACAAATCCCAGTGTCCCGTGGCATCTGTCCCTCAGACATTTGAGTATAGAAGAGTTTTTTAAGCTTTTTTACAGTAAGCAGAGGAAGTTTGGGAGAGGCAGGGGTAAGAGTTGTTTGTTTGTTGCCATATTTATTGTGATAAAAGCTACAAACAGAGAAATGTACTGATAGATCTTCTCACTGGTGCACTAATACCAATTATAATGATTCACCTTGTCACCATCTTCTCCAGGAGAACCACTAGGACCAGCAGGACCAGGAAGTCCTACAGGACCCTGTATTCCATCACGTCCAGCTGGACCTTGAGGACCTTTTTCACCCTGGTTGCGAAGAAAAGGAAGCAATCCACATAATCACAGGAGACCGATGAAAATGTCAGTACAAGGAGTCACATCACAAATACAAAATTCAAAAAAACAGAACCCCCACCTCCCAAAAAAAGAAAAACAACCAAACAAAACAGCAGAAAGGAAACTCTCAAGGGAAGAGAATATACCAGAGAATAATAATAATGGAAGCTGATGTCAAATACACTTGTACTCTAATGCAGAGTGGCTGGGTACAGAATTTTAATGAAAGACCAATTTAACAAACTTTTTTATTATATTCACTCCATGCTGTAATAATAACAGGTTTAACTCTTCTTGGTGTTTACTTTATTGTAAATCTAAAAGGAGTAGGTTAGGTATTCTGAGACTATGTATTTAACAGTCAAACATTAGAGTGGGAAAAAGTAACCTTCTGGAATGAAAAGTCTGTGCCACAAGAGTTTTACAGGACTGTGATTACTTACAGGAGCACCCTTCTCCCCTGCGGGGCCTGGAGGACCCTGAGGTCCAGGACGACCTGGAAGACCAATTGGGCCAGCAGTGCCCGCTGCTCCACGTTCCCCTGGAGAACCCTGGAAAGAAATACAAAGTAGAAGGGAATTCGGATATAACCCAGATAACTGTTGGTGGTTTTCATGACTGAGGTCAACAGAGAAAATACCGGTTTCTCAGTGAGATTCCAGCTGGTAGAAAGGCACATATGCAGCATAAGTGCAAGTAAAGAAAAAGACTGAAAGAACTAACCTGAAGTTCATATTCAATACAGTTCATACAAAACTAATGTGTTAATTTTTTTCATAAATATCACTTCCTGCGTTTGTTTATCATAAGAGTGCGCTTGAAAACAGCTTGTTTTCAAGAACTTATTTCTCTGTTTTCAAAATGAATTAAAATACTACTTTGATGAAAGAATATTCACCATATCAAGATACAGAATAACCCTCACTACAACCCAAAGTTTTAGTCAAGTTTTGTGCTGTATGTTGCTGTGATGATCAGTATGTTTCTGCATTTCAATTCACCTGTGTAAAAATATATTCAAGTACAATGACTAATTTAATGTGTCATATAGAGGAGTTTTTTTTGCACAGATATCTTTACATAAGCCCAAAAAAGTTAAAAATCTAATATTGCAAATTAAAGGTGGAAAGACAGGCACCATATGTTGAAAACCACTAAAATGGAATCTTTGTTTTCTGTCTCTTAAATTGTTTACAATTTTTGCATCTATTTGCTCTATTAGAGCACTGTTAAAGGTGCTCCCCAACTATTCAGCTTCACACCTTCAAAATAGTTTGTAATATTTTAAAGTTATGATTCGTAATTTCACTTTTCCATACTAGAATTGGGATACATCATGGAATAGATAAGTAATAGGTGGTGTAGCTCAAGGCTCGGAATAGCCTTTTTCATGTCTAAGCAAGGTCAAATTTGCTGGCCCTTGGACATTGGAATTTTAAGATGTCTTCACCTATGAGGGCTCTATTTTTCGCTTTTACTCATGACATACTTTTCTGGACTGAACTCTTTAGCATAACTAGTATTAATTCCATAATAAGGTGCTTTTCCCTTCAGATAACTGTGGCAGAAAGAATGGTGAATGATTTCTCAAAATATTTTCGTGAATTATCTCAGTAAGATGTAAATTTGAGCGAGTGTTCAAATAAAGTATTTGTATGGGAATCACAGATGACTTTATCATTTCAGGTGTTGGGGTTTTTTTAAGTCTGGGTGAATGCCTAAGTTTCAGTCCTATTTCTGTTATTTTAGTTCCTAAGGCTTCAGTGAATTCAACAAGAAAAAGTCACCACCCTGCAGCCATTCTACCATGGTCTCTGATCTTGTCAGCTCTCATAAACTAAACAATTTTAGGTCATCTCATCAGTAGAATGCTAGAATAGAGAAGAATAAAACCCAAATAACTCACAGATCTTTCCTATGTCAGACAGCAGACACTTAACAGTAGCCACATATTCTAGTAGCTCTTTTTACTCAACCAACTTTTCACATTTATCTTTTCATTTCACCTGAGTATGAACAGGGACTAAACCTTTTGTTTTCAAGGAACCTCTCCTTTCTCTCTGAGAATGGCCTCTCGTCAAAGCAGAATACATTAAATCATAGTCACAAGTCAGAAAAGCATTTAGGCAGCTTCTTAAGTCTGTTCTCTCTTTCTATGTTTGTTATCTTTTTTGATCTGTCCCACTATGCAACAACCTCCTTATATTATGACACCATTTGTTAACCTGTGGCCTTGCAGTGGTATTCACATCTGGGAACCTTTCGATTAATTTGTGTTTTCTTTTAAAAAAACTTCTCTGCAGAATGGAAGTGTTATATTTTGTCAAGTAATACCCTTATACAGATTATAAATTGATTATCAATCTTGGTTTTATCTCATTTCTGCGACAAAATATGTAATTATAGCTATTGTATACATTACATAGCAGTGGCAATACTTTTTACTGATGGTTAACAAAATGCTCAACAAGTGAGGGTCCCCATGACTGCAAAATGTTATCAGAGAGATTAAGATAGCTCTAGATAGCTCAGCACCAATAACTGGGTAGCCTACAGCTGGCTTATTCTGAGTCTAATTTGAGCATCCTATTCCTAAATGAGCAAATGAAAAATGACTGCTTGACATTCCAAAGAGCATTCTCTCATCAGCATTCAGCATCCCACACAGTAGTATGAGAAAGGAAGAAAACAAACAGAAGACAAAGATAGCAGATAAAAGCAAGCTGTTAAAAAACCACAAACAAATCCCCACAACAACAAAAAAACCTCAACCACAAAAACATCCACAAACCCTACACAAAAAAAAAACCCAAAAAGCAAAGATGAACCCCTCACCAAACCAACAGAAAAGCCCCCTTGGTCTGAAGTGCATTCATGCATCTCTTTCTTTTGTCCAAATCCCTCTAAACACAGTAATTGGCACGCACAGTATTTGGAGCAGTCATTTGTTTGGTATGCTTGCAGATGTATGTGCTAGCCAAATAAAGCTTATAATTGACTATATATGCTAGTTAGAAGCAATTGGCATTGGCAGGGAATCGGAGGAAAGTCATCCAGTGGCATGAATTCTCTTCCTATTATAAATGGCAAATGAAGACTCCACTATAATTACACTTCTGGGTGTACCCGCTGTTGGCTAAAAATAGATGGGAAAATATTTTAGGATTATTTGATGCTCATTGTCTGCTGTGACCTACTGTGAAAAGAAAGCAAGCTATTGTGGTTTAATTCTGGTCCTTGAAGATGCAGAGAAACCCAGTATAAAGGGCACCTCTACAACTTTTTTTCACTGGAAAACTTTGAAGATAACAAGTTAGTAATTAAAGATGAAATAGATAAAAAATCCCACTGAGGACTCCTGAAGTACTTTCAAGGTGACTCGGTGCTTTTTTTTTGTACCTCAAGTGGCCTGCCTGTACTACAATGAACTCAAAGCATTAAAAAAAAATAAAGTGCCCCTTAAACTCTCTTTCCACTCTTGCTACAACTACATTTATTTATGAAATATTGGAAAAACTATATGCAAAAATTTCTTAGCCTCCCAAGGGTTTCTTTCTATGACTGTTTACCTTAGCAGAAGGTGTGGAAGGGATTTCTAAACTGAAGCCCTTGGTAGTGTGCTCCTGACACCCCTACTCTGTGTGTTTCTGGACTACACGATAATTCTAGTCTGGCTGTGAACTCCCATTAGCTGGGGAGCATTAATAAGAATTCCTGGATTTTCTCTATCAATTTAGTTTCACACAAAAGTGACGCTATTCATGAAGTCTGAGAGAGCTCCATGATGTGAATCAAAAGATAGTAAAGAGGGATAATTGAGACATCCTCCTCAAAAGGCTCTGGTGTTTTCAACTAAAACACTAACTTATATACACCCTGTAAGAATCAGAGAAACATGGGTCACCTGACTTTAAATTCAAACACATGTATTTCAGAATACAGTCAACTATCACTAAATAAGAGATGTGCTTCTGCCTCACAACATTACATGATGGGTCTTTATGAGGAACTACAACAGGAGTGGCACTGCTGCTGTGTGGACATCCTGTCTGGCAAAGTGGGGTGTGTTAAATGTCAGGTATGTTTGTGCTGTCTGGTTTGTGCACGCTCAGAAGAGTTCTGGTTCATTGCACCTGAACGAACTATCTGCTTGAGAGTTCAGTGCAGCCTTAGGGGCTCCTCTAACAAAGAATCAAGCTATGACCTTTAGACTGAAGAGATTATTCTGGTCTATGCTTTCTTGATTTTGATTCACCTTTTCTTTTAACATTTCAGGTTCTTCAGATGGGTAAGATGATATCCCTTTTGACTCTCCCTACCAGCTTCTATTCCATTTCAGTACATTCCCTGCTACCTTGTTTTGGTGCCTTTTGGGAATATATATGTACTTCACAGTTTTAAGAACCAATTCACAAATTCAAGTTCTTGTTTTAAAGAATAAAAATGCTAAAGGGCATTAAGAATTCAATAATTAACTTTAAGAATTCAAGTACCAAGTATTATTTGTACTACTAATACTCTTTGAGGGTTTTTTTATCCTTGTCTAGTGCATTCTAATTTCAGTATGAATTGCTGGAATATAAGAGAGCTTCATTGTTGAAATACACAGAATTTTGGCTCCTCCATTATTTTTTTTGTCTAACAAGAATAGCTATGCTGATTGATTTTTTTTTCCTTTACTTCACTTGCACTAAATGAAATAAATAAGTTGTCAACAGTCAAAACTGACACACTTCACATTTGGGAATAACTGTACCATTCTTTGAATACCAGTGCATCCTTGTAGAACTTCCTTGCATTAAAAATTACAACAGAGAATAGGTAACTTTAAGCATATCCTACTGTTGAGCTTAAAATATTGAGAAGGAGTTGCTGTATGAAATAATTTTGCTCAGCTGTACAAAGGGAATACAGTAGTATTGGGTTTGCAAGGTTCTGGTAGCTGTTGCTGCAGGGGTGACTTCTGTGAGATGTCAGACATGTCCCCTGTGTTGCCCAGAGGCAAAGCCAGCCGGCTCCAAGATGGAGCAGCCGCTGGCCACGGCTGAGTCCATCAGTGATGGTGGTGGTGCCTCTGGGATAATGTATTTAAGAAGCAGGGAAAAAAATGTAGAACAGAAGCTGCAGCTGGAGAGAGGAGTGAAGATATGGGAGAGAAACATCCCTGCAGACAGTGAGGTCATGCAGAAGGAGGGGAAGTAGGTGCTCCGGTCAGTGGAGCAGAGGTTCCCCTGCAGCCTGTGGTACAGACTATGGCGAGGCAGCTGTGCCCCCACAGCCCATGGAGGAGACCCACACCAGAGCAGGGGGATCCAGAAGGAAGCAGTGACCCCATGGAGAGCCCAGGCTGGAGCAGGCTCCTGGCAGGACCTGTGGACCATGGAGAGAGGAGTCCATGCCAAAGCAGGTTTGCTGGGAGGACTTGTGACCCCACAGGTGACCCACACTGGAGCAGACTGTTCTGGAAGGACTGCACACAGGGTGGAGCAGTTCACAAAGAACTGCAGCCCATGGCAAAGACTCATGCTGGAGAACTGTCTACCATGGGAGGGACCCCACACTAGAGAAGAGGAAGAGTATGAGGAGTCCTTCCCATGAGGAGGAAGGAGTGAGTGGCAGAGGACAGTGTGTGATGAACTGACAGCAATCCCCATTTCCCGTCCCCCTGCACTGCTTGGGGGCAGAATAAAGCAAAAATGAGGAGTTAAGTTCAGCCTGGGAAGAAGGGAGGGGTGGGGAGAAGGTGTTCTAAGATTTAGTTTTTATTTCACATTATCTATCCTACTCTGACTTGACTGAAAATAAATTAAACTCATTTTCCCCAAGTTAAATCTGTTTTACCCATGGTGGTAACCGGTGAGTGATCTCCCTGTCCTGATCTTGATTCACAAGCCTTTCAGTGTATTTTGTCTTCTCCTGCCCAGCTGAGGAGGGGAATGATAGAGCAGTTTGATTGGCACCAGGCATCCAGCCAAAGTGAACCCACCGCAACAGCAGGAGTCCACCCTTCACTAGCCATAGATTTTTCCGGAATGGAAAAATTCTCTCATCTCAAAACTAATTTGTGTAAGTGGCAAGTATTGAGCAGCAAGTAAATCTATCTACTGGTAGCAGAAGGCTTTTGATACTGTCTACCTGCACATTCTTTGAATGTTTATTAGTATGGATACTTACTAGAAGTAAGTATCTGTCTGCTGTTTTATAGACTGCATTAATGAAAACATCACAGCATGTAAACAAGAAAAAAGGTTACTAAGTAATGTTGTCCGTATTTCCAAAAAATTATTATGTGTACTTACCATTGGGCCAGGTGGACCCTGTGGTCCTTCCCCTCCTTTCAGACCAGCTGGACCCTAAAAAATGTAAAGAAAAAAACAAGAAAGCTTGTCTACTAAACAGGAAAGTTCAAGACTTACTTTTGCAACACATGCAACAGGAAAAATGTAAAAATCCAAAGAAAAAAAAACTGAATAAATTCCTTTTTAGTTCTATAGTCAGTGATACTTAACGTTGGATTCTTTATGTCTGTTTCCCTATTGCATTCATTTTTAAGCACAGTAGAAGACTCCATGAAATAAGAGAGTTAATCTTTTGTTTCTTGTATTTAGAAATATCATGTCAATTGCTCTAGTGATTATATTATACCTGAGCACCTGGAAGGCCTCTCTCTCCAGGGAAACCACGAAGACCTGCTGGTCCATCTTTCCCAGGAATGCCTTGAGGGCCTGGATCACCCTGGGAAACATATTACATTTTGATTAAAAAAACCCTCCATGTTTAAAATGCTCAGATTAATTGTTAAATGAGTGATGAAAATGAAATACCATTTCCCAGTTACAGTAATTAAAAAAACAGAGTGTGCCCCCACCCATTCATCCGCTAATTCTTTGAAGATTATCAGTACGATAGTCTATGGTAAAATTTATAACAAACTTTGACAAAATACAGTACTAGTTATAGAATACAAATAGTGAAAACCATGAAAAGTCATAAAAATAAGTTTAAAGATACATTCAGTAAAAATTTAAGATCCCCATTTATAATCAAAGATTGAATAGAGTTACATAGTAACTAGATAAACAATATTTTTCTTGTTCCTTAATGGTAGCCAAAAAGTAAGTAAGGAGTTAAGTTTAGTCAGTGAAATTCTGACTTTTAGTCACTACTACACATCTGACTTTAAATGCCAATGTGCAGTTTTCCACCTTACTAAATATTTAATTATTGAATGTGCAGTATGTGCAAATATTTTTTTAGTTTTTATTACAAAAATATTAATTATTGGCTCAAGAGAATTCTCATTCTTTCAATGGAAGCAGACATAGGTCTAAAACTGGAATCTTCCAGTCTTTCAAATCCTTCTGGGTGAAACATGCCAATCATGATTTTATGCTGTATGTTCAGATTTTATTCTGCATGCCTACATGACGATTTGAAATGTCACACTGTCAGCAGTTTATCTGTCCCTTCCGATTTGTTCCCCTGAAGTCACATCATACCTTAGCACCTTCTTTTCCTGCAGCACCTGGAAGGCCCTGTTCACCTGGTGGACCAGGAGGACCTGGATGACCTCTTTCACCAATTGGTCCAGTCTCACCAGTAGGACCCTAAGCAAAAAAGTAAAACTTTAGTCACCTGAAGGTATTTAATGTCTTGGGGGTGTGGGAGGAAGTGGGGAGGAGCAGATTATTAATATCCAGCTGGTATGAGTATCTGTTACAAAACAGTATTACCATTGGTTAGCATACATTCCTCACCTTCCCTCCAGGCAAAGCTGACTTACAAAATATCTTTGTCCTATAAAATAAATCTTGCATTGCATTTTGCCTGCAGACATGTCTGTACAGCTTCCAAAGGGTGAAATCCTGACCTTGTTCCTTAAGCACTGAAGCTTTAAAACACAGCGTGTTTGGGAGAAGGTTACAAAAAGGACACAGGAGAGAAATCCATGTACTATTCTTGTCTTGAAGCACTTCTGTACTGTTGTTTTTCTGAATAATATGAATTGTAAGGGAGGAGAGTTGAAAGATCTCTCTTCAGATTCACTAGTAGAAAAGTTTCACACTGTGGGAATTATCTAAGAAAGCTCATGCAATCCAAATGCTTGATTTAGTTGCAAATTACTAAGATTAGATCAAATGAAATTTTGATAATCTCTCCACAAGCTAAAAGTGACCGAAAATTGTCTGACAAATAAATCTTTCTGAAATGTTTCATGATAGAGAAATCTGCCTTCTTGACTTCTGGAAATCACTAACTTCATAATCACATGAAAAAAAATCCCCACACAAGAAAAAAAAAGAAAGTGGAAAGGTAACCCCAACATTTTCATATTTTGTGGACTCACTGATGATTACTAAGTATACCTTTCTAATACTGTTATGCATATTTTTAAAAAAAGTTAATATAACCATCGATATGATCCTTCTAATACAACAAAAGACACTGCCTTAGCCACAATATAACCATTAAACTTAGGTCTTATGGAGTTAACTATGAAATTAAATTGTGTACCTGAGGGCCAACAACACCACCAGGACCAGGAGGACCAGTTTTTCCTTGAAAACCCTGTGAAATAAGTATAGACAATTATGTTACCCTGGACAAGATACAGAAGAGCAAAATTCATATTCGTGCTGAAGAAGAGAAATTCCATATTACAAATTCCTTCTCTTCTGGAAATAAAAATGAGGAATCCTATTTTGCTGTGTACACTTGGAAATTAAATTATTAATTTCTCTTGTGTCTATCAGTTCCAGTCTCTCTGAGGTGATATAGCTGTAAAAATTCCCGTCAGTTTTCCAGATCTCTCTAGGTGAACTTGATTAGGTGAGTTTGAATGCATAAGTGATGCAGCTAAAAGACAGTTGAAAATTTTTATACATGTATATCATGAATCATAAAGCCAGACATAAAAATGCTTTTTAAAGAAAGACACAGATGGTGAATTAAGTTGGAGGGGCATTAAAGATAAAGTGGAGGTTAGACAGAAAGAAAATGAAAAGAAATAAAGATCCAGAAAGATGAAGGTTATATAGAAATGGTAAAAAAGGCAGCATGAGTACCACAAAAAGAATGAAGCTAATGAGAAATTGATGTGATGACAAAAACTGGGAACCAGAGAATAGAAAAGAAATGGGTTTCAGACAGTTTTTTAGAACACTGGCAAATTTTGCAGAATTTTCATTTTCTAATCAGTGGCTCCAGACTCCAGGCCAAAATTAGTCAATAAACTGAATGACAACCTCCCTTTACAATAGCACTGTTTAATGCATCTTTGAAATATGCTACACTATTTCTTTCAAATACTGGAAGTGTGTTAGGAGAGTTCACTGCTGTATCACATTAGGGTTCTATGTAGTATTCCCTGTCTAACAGTGTGTCTGCCTCCCACCCTGTTCACCTGTGTAAAAACTAAGATGTGATCTGGCCCAAGTTTCTTGCAAACACTGGGCCCTTCTCAGCATCCCTCTGAGCACAGTTTGACTGGCTGTGCCCTATTACATCAGATCCAGTTTCAGCTTTTTTACCTTCCTTAATCTGATTCTCTTCTGGCTTCTTGCCAGATATTATCATGATTCAGTTTGGCCCAAAACTATTCAGGGATTCTCCCTGAGACCTATGAAATGATCCAGATTTAAAAAAAAAAGAAAAGACAAAAGTATCCCTTTGTTCTACCGACAGAAAATCAGAACTCCTACAGTTGGAACCATTCATGTGCCCCTTCCTTTACACAGTCAAAGCTTCCTCTGTAAGCCTATTGTAAGGAAAGACAAGGAATGTTGAACATTTTGGTCCAAGTGTACAAATACACAGGGCAGAAAACAGTGCTAATGAAAAGCTGCAAAAGAACAAAGTCATTACTAATATTTCTCTCAGGCACAAAAAAAGCCACCATCATTGCAAGCACTGCTATGTCACGATGCTACAGTACTAGCAGAAGAAAGCAGAGATTTTCAGAATGATGAGCTACTCCAAGCTCTGCGCTCCTCCTTCCAGCCGTGGAAGTGACTCACCAGTCACTCACAGATTTCCAGTGACGCTGGAACCTAAAATACACTCTACATGCTGAGAAAATTCCTCTCTAAATTCATTTATGGTTTTCTCTCCAAGTAAGAATTTTATTTTACTACAGTGGAATATGAGTAAGATTTTGGTGCTACAAAAATAGAACGTTTTTAAAAATAATTCCATTACATTACATTATTTTTTTTTCATTTTGATGCCAGAATTTATTCATTGTGATTCTTAGGAGAATTACATAGAATATAATTTCAAAATATAAGGGTTTTTTTTAATAGGTTAAGTCATCCTTGATCCTACTTTCCAAAGGTCTTGGCTTTTCAGTTTTCTAGCTGCTTACCAATAATAAGACTTTATTATGTTTTTATTTATGGTACATGGCATTCAGTGAGAAAAGAACTGCATAGTAATTTTCTCAAATATCTTAATTAAAATTGAGATCTGGGTATTGATCTCTTTTACTTCTATTGACCATTTTATTGTGATGCTACTAACTGGGCACAGCAAAGAATAACCTCACATTTGTATCATGGAAAAAAAATGAAGCTTTCTCCTGGCTAACCTACCAACCACAAGTACAGATATATAACCTCTTAGTGCCAGGCTCTTTCCCTTCTCCCTGTTTTCTCTATTTCTTTAGTTTTGATTATATAATCATGACCTTTAGGGGTTTACAACACTAACACATTTACTTACAGTCTCACCCCGCTGTCCTGGGTGTCCAGGCAAGCCATCTTTTCCAGGTGGCCCCTGAAATTGTAAAATACATAAATCAACACATTTCTGGAAAAAAGCATGCAATTAACTGTAAGAATCTCTGTTCTCTCTCTTTTTTTTTTTTTTTTTTCCCTAAACTAGTCTTCGGTAAAGCTTAACTGCCCCTATATCAGAAAACTAGGATTTTAATAATACTTTTTCCTTGTGTCCTCCCTAACGTGTGTTAGCAACTGCTTGGAGAGTGACTGTTGATAAATGTAAACATGGTCAGAATGGATTTCTGTAAATCCAAAAATCATGGAAAAACCCTACACTTCCCTTCCATTTTTCTTTGGTTAATGACTCAATTAACACAAAACTAAGCATTACAGGAGTACCTGAAATTTCAGGTTTGGCATTGGAAATAAAAGTACCAAATGCATGGGTGAAAAAAATCACAGGTGGTTTGATGCTTTTGTACTTGCTCCACGTGAGCAGAAGCACACCAGAGGAGCAGTAAAACTAGTTCAGGCAGCAGCTCAAATTTCACATTTCTGCTACTAATGAATGTCTCCTTCCTCTTCATTTTTTCCTCAAAGATTCAATTGTTAAAAGAAAACGTACACCAGCAAAGCAGTATTTTGCCTTAACTCAGTGTGTCACCTAGAGATTGGATCAGCATACTAGAAGATTTACAGTTTGGTGTATTATGCTGAACATCTTATGAGCTGCACCAATGATCGTTTTGAGTATGTGAGTTCTTAGCCTCAGAGCTCAACAAGTATATTTGTAATCTATACATAAGCCATCCCTTATATAAATTTTTAAATAGTCACTTCAGGGACACTGTATGGAAATTAACATTCCTGTTGTTCATATACTTAATTAAAGAGATACTTACTGGAGGTCCCTTTGGTCCAGGGAATCCAACAGGTCCCTGAGGCCCTTGTGGTCCCTGGAAAAAAGGCAACCAAATAAAGAAAGTTTTACTCAAGCTACCTTGACACTGGCTTGAAAAGTTTGCTTCAATTATAAAAAAATGAACTCTGTAGATTATGTCTGGATTTAAGTATAAAGCCTCAGCTGTGCTGCCATAAATATTGGTAGCAACAATTCTCATGCACAGACATTGGAGGAGATTTCCTGAAAGCAGTACTACTTGTGTGGGAATGCAGTAAGAAAAGAGGAAAAGTACTTGTACAAACCATGTTAGCATCTGACTCCTAAAACTGTGCATAACAAAACAGGAACCAACTGAGAGTAAGAAGCATTGTTTTTCTATGTTGCATGAACGATGGGATGTAGTTAACAGTCTGGTCATCTCTTTAACTTTCAGTCAAACATTCATCTTTGACAATTATTAAACCCTGACAATATTTCAAGCCAGTACAACAGTACAAACTTCCAAATAGAATAAGCTTTCTAGAATTACTAGGGATGAAATACAGAATTTTTGCTATAATGAAAAATAGGTGTAAAATCCCATAATGCGCGAACATTTTATTTTTATAGTTTTGTATATACACGTATATATGGAGAGAGAAAAATTTCCTGCAGTATGGTTTTACAAATTGAAAGATGATGGGGTGAGTTAGTGCACCATATATGTACCAGTGCACACATGCACATGTGTATATACAAGTATGTTCACATACATCTATACACAGATATTTACACAAAGTACCAGTTTCATAGTACATCACTGTTTCTGAAGCTGTCATCAAAAAAACCAGAGGCCAGCTTTTAAAGTTTATTGTTGATATGTTGAAAGGGACTATGCCAGTTTATGAAAATAATTTTTGCTGTTTAGTTTTAGTGTCCTAAATCAAAGTGTAACAATCTTAAAAACTTACTTATTTTACATGGCTCCACAGCAGAGATAGGCACTCTAGTCATATGGAGCAAGTCTTCATTGGGTTCTACCTGGTATATGATGTGTGGTTTTGCTATGACATCAGCTGTCAAAATATGTTAGAAATGTTGATTTGATGCAAAAGACTTGAAGAAGGAGACCACATCTCCCAGATTACGCTATCTGCTCCTCTGATAAAGCTCTGTTTTCCAAGTTCCATGAGCCTCATTCCTAAGATCAGTTCCAGAGCACAGCTGCCTCCTCTATTAGGCAAAGCAGTGTGCAAATGTAGCTGTGGGAGAGGATCCCTTGCGCCCAGCCTGGGAGAATTTGCCCTTAAATGAATCTTATTCCAGGGCTTATTCCAGACTTTTATTTACTGAAATACTAAATGTGAGTCAACTAAGAAGTGCTAGGCTAAGGTAGAAATCTTTAGGATCTTACTGCACTATGCATAATTATTTTTTTTCTTCAAAAACAGGTGTAAGTCTGCTTCTGAAACCTCCATAACACGCAAATATGCCCATCTGAGGGTTTGGATCTTTTTTCAGTATGCTGTGTCTGTAAACAAATGAGGAGCACAACTCAAATTTTACAGTTAATTGCACCTTCTTTCTCATAAATTTCTACTGTTCTCATATCTTGAGGCTTTTTAAAGAAAAACCCTTGCGTCTTATTTCTCATTCATGATTTGGCTTGCAGGTCTCAAGCCACTGATGGACTGATGGATTATGTGAGAAAAAGCATTAGAACACTAACAGCATGCTATCAAAATTACATTTTCTTTTCTGTCTTAAAATTTCATTTTAACAGCAGCTACACGGGATAGATTATTTCATGTTTACATGTCTGGTACCTGAAATAGTCTCAGAGGACTAGAAATGACAGTTTTATTTTTTTGCTGACATTCACCCCTATTGGGAATCAAATAAGATACCTCACACTTATATTACACAAGTGATATGGGACATGGTGCTCTATGATTCTTCGCCTCTTTGCTCTTATCAGTTTGTCTCCAGGGATCCTTCATCTTGGATTGATCTGCTCATTGTTTTTGGTGCCCTCACAACTTCTTTTCCTCATAGCCTGTTGGAGCTGTCAGCACACTCCTCTTTCAGAAGGATCTGCTATTCACCTTCTGGTAGTCTGTCTCTGATCTTCCTCCTCAGTGCAATACAACTCACATTTCCTTTCTTACACTAAGCTTAGTTCTTTCCATCCACCATCCTAGTTAATGTAAAAAAAGAAAAATGACAGTATGGAGTTGGGGAAAATGCAAAGGAGCTCCCTCCTGAAGAGAACACTGCACCTGGGAGTGGGCACTGGGAAAAGATCTATAGGTTCCCTGTATGGAAAAGGTTAGCAGTTTAATGAAATATAACTACAAAAGAAAAGTTTGTTAAGCTTTGCAAAAATACTTTGGCAGGAAACTCATCCACTGAAACTGAGCTGGTTTTCAAGTGCTCTTATTACAAATCTGATTTATTAATATTGTTTTTCTATATACTGCTGTGCAATGAGCTGACTGTGTACTAGATTTGTGTATTGATTGGTAAGATAATAGCAAGCAGAAAATTTTGTTTTAGAGAGAACAACAGGTTTTCTAAAGTATGCAGAAAGTAGGTTGAAGGGAATTCTTAGCTGATCAGAACAAAAAATACATAGCTGCTTCAACAAAGAATCTTCTGGAAGTGGCTTGAGTGTTTGTAAATCAAAAAAACAGGCAGTAAGCTGCAGTAAGTGGGGAATTCTGAAGAGCATAAGCTGGTGAGTACACCTGTAACTCACACAGATATATATAAAGTGCATGGATGTGACACAAAATGGCTATGTATTCTCTGTGTCCTACACATACAAAAATGATGGAGGAAGCTTTCAGCAAACTTCAGCCACCCCATTCATAACTTTGTGAAAAGCATCATCAGAATTGAGGTTTTGTTCGTTCTGGTTACTCCGGTCAAAGAAGCGTAAAGATATGAGAAGGAGAACTGAAAAATACACAACCCTCCCACCCTCAAAGTACACTCCCATCTTGTGGGAAAAACAACATCTACAAAAACAGCTTCCACATACCCTTTCACCTGGTGGGCCAGGAGGACCATCATTGCCTGAAGTACCCTGGAAAGGAGAGACAGTATGTTCAAAGATTTAGATTCATTTTAAAAAATCAGCCTGTAGCCAATCTGTACAGCATGCTTGACCATTACCTTCGGACCTGGTTTACCAGTGGGACCTCTGGGACCTCTTGAGCCTCTTGGACCCTGTCAATTTAACACAAATGCACTTCGTAAGTCCTGGATACTATAATCAAATAAAATTAAATCTTCACAGTATAGTGAAGGCAATTTATATAGGAAAGCCTGTAAATTGCAAATCAAAAGAACATACTGTTGGTCCTCGCTGTCCTCTGGGGCCTGGTTTGCCATGTAATCCCTAGAGAGAAAAGTTGACAGAAATCATCTTAGCAGACGTTCTATTTGTGAGATAAAGTTTTTTACTGAAGTGGAGGCAGAGTGCAACTCCCACAAGTTTAAAAGTTATTTTATCTTTAACTATCTGGTTTGCATTTCAATTTACAGAATCATGGTCCTTGATAAAATTGATTATCTTTCTGAGTTCACTGGGACTTGTGGCTAAATGTGCTAAATATGCCTCAGAGCCAGATTCTGTCAGAGACGTTAGAAGACTTTAAACTACATTAAAGTGGTAGTGAAGATGGCACAACAAGCAGAGTCCCTCTGCAGTAGTCTAAAGGACTCAGCATCATTTCCAATATAATGACAGCCTTGAAGACAAAGTTCCCAGGTTCCCATGGACAGCTCCACAGGTTAATAGAGAAAAGAAAGGCAAGCCTCTCTTCATTTAGAACAGAAATGAGGGCTGTAATAGCTACCAAAATTACGTGCACTTGCACAGAAATACAGAATTTACCTGAATACTAGCCCTTAATTTTTTGCTTTAATGTATTTCCTTATCATACTCAACAGAATTTTTTCTTTAGGCTCTGCATTAATATTGCTGTGCATTGTAACACAGAGAATCTTAAAATTCAAGAGAGTATTCTTCAGGTAGAAAAAGGAACTTGATGACTGGTACTTTCTAACCTCTGAGGTAAACAAAACAGCAACAAAAAATCAGCAGAGATGTTTTAGCACAAAACTTGCCTTTACTAGAAATCAATTAAATGCACACACCTGTTTCCTTGACAGGATTTTTTTTTTTCCTGTTGGTTTTATTTCACTTATCAAAATAAAAATTATGTGTTGTTTTCGAAATGCTACACAGCTTGTGATCTCAGGGACAAGGACTGTCTTTCCTAGTACCTGTATGCATGGTAGCATAAAACACAATGATAACCCTTCAGGCAAGATTAACAATATCTGATTCTCATTACAAAACCAGCAGTTATAGTCTTATTGATGATCAGCCTAATACTTAAGAACATAAGCAGTTTGATGCTATTATTATGTGAACTGAAAGCTTTATGAAGGTCTGATAACAGATCAATATAGTTAGATTTTCATAATTTTAAGTCTGCTGTTTGATGCTATCATTTTGCTTGTTTTTTAAACCTGCTATCTGTATTAGCAGTCATGTGTCATTTTTCCCAGAAAGAATGAACTGAGCATTGTTTTATTGCTTGTGCCTGTGCATAACATATTTTTATCTGAGCTAAAATAACACAAGAACAATTTAAACCACACATAAGCCGTGCAAGTGCAATTGGATTTCATATATTTAATCTTAAAAGAATGAATTTCTGCTTTATTTTGCGATAAAAATTAAAATGGATTCCTAAGAATTATGACATGTTTAAGTTACTATTACCTATGAATTCTGACTCATCTCTTAATTTCATCGTCTTTCTAACATGTTCTGCTATGTTCAACTGAGCTTTAGAGGCAACAGCACAGTGACCTTTTTTCTAATCTATTTTTAATTGTCATAGTTTGAAGAATATACATAACAGATTTTCCCTCACCTGCTTCCAACAAAACAAGAAGGAAAAGATGTAATTTTACGTTTTTTAAATATATGTAATAGTACATATTCTTTATCTTGTCTGGTATATTTTGCTTTTTTGAAGCTAAGCCTATAAAAAAAACTACCTTGTGGCAAATCAGAATACTTATGAAATACAAGTTGAATTTCCTTGAGGGTAAATTGCATGGTAGCGGGATAATTCGTGGAATACAGGAAAATAGTTCTTGCCAACTCACTCAGCTATACTGTCCAAAAAAACCCTTTCAGAAAAGGTGACTTTTTTCCTCTTTTTCAAATCACATGATTATGGTGGCATATGCAGCAGAAAGCATCTAAGTTCTTGTATATTTAGATTAATACTTTAAAAGTATAAAAATAGTGTCTCGGTATGTCCTGTTTTACATAAAGATCCATCTTAAGTGTGAAAAGCCTTGTTTTATAGTTCTTTAGACAGTAGGTTGTATCCTTGGGTTTTGGTGATTTCCCACGGCATTGAGTTTCAAAAGTTAATTGTCATGCAAGAATGAATTATCATACCCTTGCACCTTTCTCTCCATTGGCACCAGGAAATCCTGGGAAGCCAGTCGAGCCCTATGTAAGAAAGCAGTGCAAATATCAGAGAATATCAACAGCAAAACAGTAGTATAGCCAACATTTAATTTACACAGAAAGCACAGCTGCAAAGCCATGTACATTGTACATGTCAAACTTGCAAGTTTGATGGCACTCATGAAAGCTGTAAATAAACTCACCATAATGCTTCAAGTCCAGAATGCATTTAAAAAAAAAATCAATATATAGAATGGACATTATTTTTCATCTTATTAGACAATAAAAGATCTATTAAATCGGCACCATTTTTTAAAGTAGAGAAGAAATAAGTAGTAACAGCTCACTAAAAATAACTGTACCATAATGCAGACAAACAAGACTTTGTTGCGTCACAGTATAATAATTCTTTAAAAAAAATTGTAGGTTTTGCCACATTCTCTATTCACTGAGCTGCCAATTAATTACTTCAGATGCTTCATTCATTTTAAACTGACCACTGGACAGTTTTGTTTAACTGATACAGACAATTCATACATAAGCAGAATTTATGAGAATATCTGACTTGAAACTGCTCCCAGCTTTATTCCTCCCTCCTCCTTTTTTTATTCCCCTTTCCTTCTGCTAACTGCCCAGCCTAATCTGAACAGTGCTATTTTCTTATTTATTTCTGGTAAACAGGTTCAGTGGGACAGAAGACCTTTTACTTGCCAAGGTCATAAGGGACTTCAGGTCAAATAGGTGACAGACACGATAAAATACACTTTTAACTGACTGGAGATGAAAATCAAGGGAGTGTTTGGTTTCATCAGCCATTAAAACTTACTAGCCAGACTCCCTGCTGTGATAATGCACCTCTGTCTGTGCACTTGCTGTTAGTATTTTAGGGGCAAATAAAATGCATATAACAAAAACTTAAAATATGATTTCTTGGTGCTCTTTGAAATGTTAGAATTATTTTTTTCATTTTTTTCCCTCTTGTTCTTATGTCTTTCCTCTAATGACACTTGTCTCACACAATTACTCCAATTATCCATAAAAGACTTAGGGGCAGTACAACTTCATAAACACAAATTCTAATGACATCCTGACTGATACTGACTGGTGGGAGAAAAGTAAAATTTTTCTTCCCTTATTTTCCTTTTCTTTTCTTTTCCTTTCCTTTTTGTTCTCTTTCTTGCCTTTTAGTTCTTCACCAATTATAACCTTATACATGAATAAAACTGAAAGTTCTAGTCTGTGAAGCCCAAGCATGTTCTTTAAAATTAAAAGGCCAGTAAAAAACCAGTCTTGAATGATGGCACATTAACAGGCACGACTTGGTTGTAAATATGTACAATACTTTTGCAATTGTGCTAATCAAGAGGGCCTGGATTGAAGAAAAAAAAAGGTATAGTGAAAATTATCAGCAAATGGCAGTACTTTAAGAACAGTTCTCAGCAGAAAAATCATGAAAAGCAAGCAAGAATCAGCAAAAAGAATGGTGTGAACCTTCTTGACAATACTGGGACAAGATTTCCTAATTGCTTTGCATAGCTGATGTACTTTTCTGCTGCTTTTTTCCTCACTCCCTTGTGTTAATTTGAATTGGACTGTGAGCAAGTTTCCAAAGAAGTCTCCAGTGAGTTATGTTTTCTGGCTTCATTATTCTTTCTCGGAAATTTAAGCAGCAAATTAGAAGAGTGAACACACAGCTTGAGAGCTATTTTCAATTTTAATGTGATAAAAATTTAATACAAGGAAATTCTTGACCAAGTCTTTGTTGCAAAAGAATCAATCCACTTCTGTTTGAAATGTTACATAATTTTTGTTATTAGAACAGAATAATGTAAGAACTCTGATTTAACTTATTTGACACAGTCTGGAGGTGCAATGTCTCCCTAATGGTCTCCCCTACACAAAGAAATGTCTGTAGAACTATGCTTTTACTCCATTTTTTATTTCTTGCTAATCTCAGGAAAAGAGAGCTTGCAATTAATTTAGCATGTCCATTTCCTAAAGCTGTGTTAGAATGACCTTGATAGAAATATATTTCATAAAAATGTTTTAACAATAAAACCTTTCACTTGAACCAGAAGCTCCCAGCATGGTTTTCCACTGCAATCCAAATGTAAAAGATGGCTGAAGGATAGAGGCAGGCATGGGTTTTGTCACATTTGTCTTAAAAAAAGCTGAAGGAAAACCTGATGAAAATGGCTTATTCTATGGAAGAAGCAGTAATGACACAAATGGAATCCTTGTACCACACTGAAAATTCCCATCATTATCAGCATCCATTTAGTGGTCAATACAGCACTTATTCTCTTTCGAGCATATCAGCAATTCTTTAATTTTCTAATTGTCACTGCATGCCAGCTTCTAATGCTTACACAAAAACACAAGTCATGAGAGCAGGAGAACATGGCAAAGGGTTGAAGGCAGCCTACTTAAGAAGAGAAAACATAGTGCTCCATAAAGAGCCTAACTCAGGGATTCCCGTATTATTAAAGATTTTACTTCAAAATATGACTGTCAAGAAAGAAAATGAGAAAAATGGCCCTTTCTTTGAAGTCCACAGCCTACTATCACAAACACACAAATAAAATAACTAATGCCAAAGCACACAATATACAGCTCATCTACAGCTCACCTTTGGACCTTGTCTTCCTGGATATCCTGGCAATCCAGGTACACCAAGCTTACCCTACAATAAGAAGCCAGAGTTAAATTTTAATTTATCCTCCTTAGTGGTTCAGCAAACTTCTATACAAAATAATTTTTTTACAATATGGAGTGATGATACTCCATGGAATATAACATTCGATTAAATCAATTTCTCATTTTTAAAATTAATCACCAGTGATCTTCGTTCCCCAAAATTAAATAAAAATGCCACTCCAGTGAATGGGTCCAGAGAAACCAACGCCTCAGTGTTTTCTTTTTTCCCCCCATGAAGTGCTGTGCAGTGTTGTGGGGCTGATGTCATCAAACAATTAATATTCTTTAAGAAATCAGGCTGTTAATAGGCTTAAGTGAGAAGAAATTATTTTTAGCTTATGCTGTGTGATGGCTGACTTCCATGAATAGGCATTCGAAGAATCAGTGTTTTCCTTGAATAGTTCTAAACTGAGACCATGATAAATCGCACCCCAATGACTATTTGCTGACAATAGATTTGTCAACAAATATTAAAAGCTTGTTATGTTCCAAAAGGACTGATCAACACTGACATCAACCATTCTCAGAAATGAAATACAGTACCCTCCTCCATTGAGTTGGTCTCTTTACAGCTCTAGAGGATGAGTGATGATTTGCCACTTTCAAAGGGAAGGGAAAACAGTTTCAGACTTTGAAAGATGGGAACTCTGGGGAAGAATTTGTCTGTTTTCCAGACGATCACATTTTGGAGAGGATCTCAGTAGAAAAGATATGACTATAAAGTATCATAAGGTACTTGCACCAACTTTAGGCAATGAAAAATAGGAAGGAGAGACCTGTATGGGGAAGGAAATCTGCCAAAAAATGTCTGTTGGTAAAAAATGCAACACATGAAAAAATATGTTGTATATTATCATATTCTTGCAAGTGCATGTGTCTGGTGAGACACTGTAGAAGAACAATTTTTACATTATGAAAATAACTACAATGCTGCCAGTTTTGTGCCCCACTGAAACAAGTTGCTCACATTGCAATGATTTAAATGTTTTGTGGCATGACAGCGCACCAAACTCCTGTCAAATTCAGCGCAAGTTTTATCCCTGATTTTATGATTAAGCAAGCCCAGTTGCCTAGGTTTTGAGTGTGGATACTGGTGGGTTTTTTAATTACAACCCTTTTTCTGATCTATTCCCCATTTTTTTGGCACCCTACGTGGGATTTCCTTAACTAAGCAGACTCAGCCTCAGACCTACTTGGAAAATTCTTGGAGTTTTCTTATCATGGAATCAGTTGAAAATAGTTAACAAGAGACTACTCTGGTAATTTCATGACTTTTATTACAAGAGTAGTACCTTTGCATTAAATACTTCATAGGAATGACAAGAGAACAGGACATTTATAACTGGTTTTACAGACTTCCCTAATATTGTGAGGAGGTCCACGAGTTCTCAAAGATTATTTTAGTTTTTGAACTAAAATAAATATCACAGGACCAACACCCCAGAATTCCTTTCTGACCCACTCTGTTCTGGCCAAGTATCCATAGAATATCCACAGAACATGTCTGAATTCTAATAAAGATACAAGATAAAGCAGAAATATTTGTAGAAAAGGAAAAACTATAGGTCTAAAAGTCCAAGGCCAGCTAATGGTGTTAGCAACACCAACAGTGTTTTTTTTCAAATGTCTTCTGATATTTAGAGCTCCAGATTCTGGACTTAGGAGACTGCTAGAGTCCCAGATATGTCACAGTGAAGAAAAACTGCTAGAAAATATGAACCTATATTAATACTGAGTAATCTGAATATGAAGAATTAAAAATAACTCAAATTCATATTTGGAAATTACCAACCATTAAGAAAAAAAAAAGGTTTGTTTTGTTTTGATCTAGTTTACTTTATTGTTGCTGGTTTTTTTTTACTTAGGTTATAAAGACTTGAAAAAAATGGACTATTTTCTAGATGTCCAGAATGAATTATTGTGCACGTATCATGACAACAATAACAGTTTTTACAGGACTCCAAATATTCTTACATTTTTGTTAGTCAGCAATACTGAAAATAACCACTGCCATGAAAGATATAGTTCTTTCTGGAGAATAGAAATATATTGTGGGTGAAGATAATCTGACTCTTATTACAGTGCATTGTTTTGTTGACTTAGTTAAAACAAAACATACTGGCTTTCTGGTGTGAACTCAGTGTGCATTCAAGTGAGTGCATAATTCTGAGTTTCTTTTTTTCTGTGTTCTTTGATTCATGACCTAATGAATCAAGTCAATGACCTAGCTGGGCAGGTATCTTGCAAAATTGTAGGAAATATTAATGAATAAATAATTCCCAATAGTTAAGTAAATCTTTTTTTGTAGTGAGTGAACTCAGTTTTTGAATATATATTTTGAATTTATACTTTTGAAGATACACTTTTCTAAGAGTTTATGAATGACATTATGCTCAAATTACAACCCTAACATCTTTCTTAAGTTCTACTAATTATATAGTTGCAAAGCATAGTGGCTTTTTGTGAGAAGAGAGTTTGTTCCCAAGTTTGTTGAACAAATCCTTTTCTTCCTGACAAAACTCTTAGCTGTGGACCTTGTTACCTTTTTAAGATTTCAGTGTTTACTTTCAAAGAGTGTCTACAGATAAAGACAGAATAATTATCATGTGAGATGGGATGTTGCTGGAAAATACTAATTGTTCCTACTTCAGAGACAGTGAAAATGAGAATGAAATGTAAAATGCACCTTTAGTCCTATGCTTTTCAAGACAGAACCAGAATTAATTTTACAGTTCATCAAAAAAATAAAATACTTTCATCAGCATCTTCTCACTTTAGTGGAATGTAGTGCATACATTTCTGAACCATAATTTTTGTTTAATTTTATTTTATATTATCATTCCTTCTTAGTTATTCAAATCACCACTGCTGAAATCACCTTTCCCTTGTGGTGCTGTCATGCAGTGAAATATAGTACCTGCACCCCCATTCCTCAGCCTCCTTTCCATCCTCTATTTCAAACTTAAGTGGCTTCTGTTGAGGTCAGGATTCTACAGAGATCTGTACTTGTCTCTCTGCTTGTTCTGTCTTGTATTTCATGCCACCATCCTTTTTTCGATCCTCCATTTTAACAGCCCCTTTCCCTTTTGCCAACACTACTTCGGATTTTTTATTCAGGATATGTTTTCAGTTCAAAACAATCTTCACATCACAATTTTTCATAATATGTCTCAATATTAATTCCCACTCCAGCAGCACCTTTATTCTCTTTTGTGCCCAGCTATTTTCTTTCATTGTGTTTTCCCCAGCTGGCATGCACTGTATGTAATTGGGGCTAAGAATGTAGTTGCCTTACGTACTGGTGAAGGATTATAATGCCTTTTTGTATACTTACAAAATAATGATTCCCAATACTTGTTCACATGTGAACTCCAGTGGTCTGCTGTAGTAGTGTCTCATAAAAACTGCTACTAGGTAGCTAAAGATTCTGCAGATATGGAGACTTCTTTTTTTAGTGATGAAGATTATGCGTTCCACCTAAGTTATGAGACAATGCCATGTTTATGTTGATTTCTGGCTACTGACCTTTTCCCCAGCTGGACCAGCAGCACCTGGATCCCCAGATGGACCTGCTCGACCTTTTGGACCTTCTGGACCATCTTCTCCTCGTGGACCTGGCTGACCAATTTCTCCCTAAAATAGATTGCCTTATAAATATGGAACAATTGCTTTTGTGCATATATTAGACAGATTACCTACAACTACTTGAAAATAACTTTTCAGTTAATCTGAACAGAGATTAGAATCATAAAATACTTTGGGTTGCAAGAAACCTTTAAAGGTCATCTGTTCTTCCTGCAATGCACAAGATCAGGTTGCTCAAAGCTCTGTCCAATTTCCTATTAGGAAAATACTACTACTTATGTTCACCATATGAATGCAAATACATACAAATTAGACGCTGACTATTACTTTCACAAGTGTAAGAGCCTAGCTGTCTTGCCTGAAGACAGTTGCATTTGGAAACTGTGTAATGTTATTTTTCCTTTCCTAAATTCTTGTGAAGACACCCTGGCAGTCCACAGTAAGAAACCTGTCTTGTAAGTACTCATGTGGATACCATCTTCGCAGTTATTTATGTATACAGACAACAGATACAGGCCAGGAGCCTCTAAGGAGTTTTTTTAGAACCTCCATAACACTTCCTATGAACAAATGTAATCACACACTGGGCTAAATAAACATTTTGGCAGAGATTTGCAAGATGCTGGATTGGAATAGAAATATCTTTATCCTAGATAGATAAATTGTCCTCAGGCAAATACTGAAGATCTTGGAATCTGGAACAGGAGTTTCCCTGGGAAGAAGCTCAGTGAAAAGGATATTCGAGAATTCGAGGCTGATGTTCACTTCCTCTTTCTAACTGTGCTATTGTTGATTCACAAGAACCATATCTTTGCCTCAGATTTGTGCATGCACAGGGAACAAAAGTAATTTAAGCTACTAGCCTTTATTTTATTTTTGTTAAAATACATTTTTTTTACTTTAGTGATCCTTTCAAAATAATAACGCTTAAACTTTTAAGAATATATGGGCTATGAATAAATGCTTACCCGATCACCTTTAAGACCCATGTCACCTTTAAATCCTGGAAAACCATCTTCACCCTAAAAAAGGCAGAAATTCATTTAAAGACTTTTAGTAATAAGAGGAATTTTTTTTCAAATATGTTCACTACAGATCAAAATAACGTGCATAAAGCAAGAACTTCAGACATGAGAAAATCTAATACGACTATTACTATTTTATAGAAAAAGCATCAGTGCACTATACAAAATGACTTTTTAGTCTGAAAGTTCTTAATAAAAGCTGTTGAAACATCTATTTAAATATAGAAAAACTGTAACTTTTCTGTTTTAATATGATTTATCTTGCAAAGTCCTTTCTTAACTCCTAAGCTGTTTTTGATTATCACTCTTTTTAAGACGGTCATCCATTCACTTAAAAAAAACTTGGTGGCAAGTATTCAGTGTTATTCTTTTTGGTAGCAGAACTTCCCTTTGTCTTTTAAACTAGTGCCTTAATAGAATTATGAAAGGAAATCAAAAAGTTGACTGGTTGTGATATCTTAATAAATTGACCAAAAAACCCTGACATAATAATGCTCATAACGTAAAATAAGTAGACATCTCTATCAGCTCTTTGATTTCCAGCAATACTCAGCCCTGCCTACTCTCACAGGCTGAAGTGGTTGAAAGGAAGTAGGAAAAAAATAAACATTAAGACTGAATCCATATACAGTGGCAAAACAGGTGCACATTATTGTTATTCCTAGTAAGAATTACTTATTTACTGCCTACAAATTCTGGCAGAGACTTTACTCCAAGCAATTTAATAAGTCTCCATGCTGAAGTACAAGCAGATAGTACTCAGATAAGTCTCATTTACACCTGTATCAGTTAGTTCAGATACAAACAGAAATCACCACATGTGTTCAGTGGAGTTGTTTGTCTTGCTCCAGCATAAAAGGATCAGCTTTTAGTTCTCTCTTTCTTAGACTAACTCATCATAAAACTACTGTTCCAATATCCAGACAACCAAGATTATTGACTCAGTTTTCATCTGATGCTTAGTTATAACCTGGCAGCAAAGGTCTTTGTGATGAATAAACACATAGTAAAATGTTCTACTATGATACCATTAGTTTTTTTGTATGCTGAAGTAATATTGCTGACTTAGAATCTGAGTAATATTTGGACTGTCAATAAAGCCAAGAAAGAGTGATAATGTACTCCACACTAATGAAAAAAACAAAAAGGCTTTGTGTTTCATCCTCACTTTAAAAAAAGAAGTTTGTGTTTTGCATTCCTGGGCCCACAAAAGCTTTTTCTCCATGATCAGCAGCTGAGATGGATTGCAAAGCTAAAGCCCCTTTGAATTTGTTTGGAAGCTGTCATGCTGCATGCAACAAATAACCCTAGAAAGGGTGATAGAAATAGATCTCCCAGTGGTAAACAGTTAAAAATAGATAGGGAGATACCAAAATTAAAAAAACCCCAACAAACAACAAACCAAGCAAATATAGATTCTTAACAGAATGTGTTGTGTGATTCTGCCAAAAGGAATATGCTAAAAACCATTCTCAAAGCAGCTGTGCCATGCTTTCTAGATGGTGAAAGAAAGCTTTATACGGTCATCTTCTACTGCTTAAATTAAAATTTTAAGGTGTCCTGTCTTAAAATTTAAAAAGAGGTGAAAAAGGCAGAGTGAAGAATACATCACAAAAGCTTCAGTTGTAAAAGTTGCTCAGTTATGGCCATGGACAGTAATATTTACATGAGAACACTTTGCAACATATCAGCAAGGACTGACCACATGCCAGCTACTGACCAAATGGCTGCCAAATGAACTGAAACGCTTCCTCAGCTTTCACAGTGAGGTTCCAGCTACTGAGATCTACAAGAGGTTGATTTTATTCCATGTAAGAGGAGAGAGCTGAACGTTCTATTTCCTCTTCTGCTGTTAGCAAAAAATAAAATAGCTAAAGAGTTCTAGTTAAGTTTACTGGTCTGTACAGAGAAAGGCCTCCTCTGATATCCCTCCATCTCAGGGATCTCAGATCTACCATCTCAGATCTACCGAGGCTTTTCTGAATGATAAGTTTATTTATTTTGGTCTCTTGCAGTGCTTTCCCCCATGTAATGGCTCTGAATAATTTTGGTAAAAAAAGGCCTGGGTAACACACACTTAAAGCATGAAGAGGACAAACTATGAAATATCTTTGTGTGACCTTTTGAGGTATTTAGTAGAGTTCACTGTCTTACTGCAACTGTGAGATCAATTTTTAGGAACATATAGGAAATATTGTGGATATTATGCTAATCAGTACTCACTGATACAAACAGATGTATACACACACATATCTTAAGCATGTTTGTATGTGAGTCTTGTATTTTATCCGAGCTGGATATTAATCACTCAATAAGGCACGAGAAAAATCTGGGGGTTTGAACTGTCCGTTCTCCACAGGTATTAAACACACTCCTTTTCAGCTTAAATTTAATGAGCAGCTCTAGAATGAGCATGCAGACTAGACAAATGTGGTTTAGGAAGGCTTGAAAATATCCAGCAGCTCTTGGCATCTGAGCCAAGTGCTGAAATCAAGGCTTTTTGGCAAGACTGACTCTTCTGCCTGAGAAATATCTATAAATATATACATTAGCCACGAGAGCCACAAGGCTGAATTGGCCTGTGTGGTCAGGTTTGTTATCTGTCTCTTATTTTGAATGCTGAGGGAAGTATGAATTTAAACCAATACTGGCTGCAGTTTCAGCCACTGCAGACCATCAGTATTCAGTATAGTCTGCAGTAGCTGGTGTTTGCTCTAATAAGAGCTCCACACATAAAATTAATGGTAGCAGGGGAACATAAGAGCTTTCTTCACATTCATATACATGTATCTGACTGGGGCTGGCCATCACTTTGACAAAGCCAAAGATCTGGAACAAAAGTATCTTTCTTGAACCTAGAAAGCCATTGCACTAAGTACGTAAGTACATACTAAGTACATAAAAAATACAAATCTATCTTATGGCTCTATCAAAACAGATAAAATAACTGCATTGTCACTACAAATTTCTCTCGTGCACAAGTTTCTCAGTATCCACTATCGTTATCTACCAAGAAGAGGGGGAATGTCTAATCCTCTACCTAAGGGCACCTTAGAGAGAAGTTACTTTAACTGGTGTGAAGAGGATTCAAACCCATTCTAACAACTGAAGGTTTTATTTTCAGTCTGTACCAGCGTAAATAACCATGGAGGTCACTGATTTAGCAATTGGGCTTTGTATGTCCTTAGGGAAAGGCAAAAATAAACCCACTGCTGCAAGATAAAGCACACTGCAGTGAAGGAGACAGAAGATGTCGCAGTGAAAAAAGGGAAGAGAACTAACTGCAGTCAGATTTACCTTTTCACCTTTGGATCCCTTGAGTCCACGGACACCATCAGCACCCTAAAGGAAGAATATAAAGAATTACTCACATGCACATATTCAAAGGGGTGGGGGGGAGGAATCCAATAACTAATTCTTACCTTTACACCACGAGGGCCTGGATAGCCAATTGGACCCTGAGGACCTGGAGGGCCCTAAAATATATTGGAGTAAAGAACCTTTGTTTGTACAGTATTTGGTTAGCAAGCAGTTCTCTTCTGAATCTAATCCTTATTCTTTCACTATAATGCAGCAGTCTTGTGTGAAACAGCAAAATAACACTGGGCTGCCTGCCACCAAGAAAAGTTAAGACATCACAAAGCACAATGTCACCATAAACTATTAATAGAATTATGAACTTGGATCTACTCGCATATTTGAGAAGCATCTATCCACAATATAAATTACCTGAAACAATGGTAATTGTAAAAAGTAACAAACAATCAGAAGGAAAAAAAAAAGATGCGAATTGGAAACTAGTGGGGAAAATTTATGTTACTTATAATGATGACACAGGTCAAAAGTAGAGATCAAAATAATGGGGAAAAATAAAAATTATAGTTTAAAAAAAGAAAAAGATTCCAAGCCTGAAAGCTAAAAGGCTCATGGTGCAATCAATACTGACTGGTGCCTAAAGAAACTGAGTTCTGTGAACAGTGGAAATAAGAAGGCCTGAAAACATATCTCTGTGTGAGGCTGAGCTGCTCTGTTGATATGCCAATGTCTGAGATAACAAAATCTTTCACTAATGGGGACATTGATAGTGCCTTTTTCCTCATTCCAATGTGCCTTTTCACAAAACCTTTAGACTGTTAACATCTCTGAGAAACTGAACTTTGTATCAAATTTGGCTGAAATTGATCAGTAAATTCAAAAGACTTAAGGAACAACTGACAGATGGCCATACACCTGTACTTTCAAACCATAAATGCTCTGTGAAAACTTTATTTTCTTAAGAAATCAGGATAAAATGTAAAAGCTTCTAACAGATGACAACATTTTGGACAAATATAATATGCTGATGTCAGTGGTATTGTACTTTCTGAAATGTCCTATTAATTCATTCATCCTGTCAATTCATTCATCTGGAATACAACCTTTAACCACTGCCCCTGAAAACAGTACTGAAACTGAAATTGATGTCAGATGCTATAATGAGTGCTTTTCTGGATAAATAAGGGTCAATACTGGGCAAGCAGAATGATTTAAAGAGCCCCAAGTCCCTCCAGGGCTTCATAAGGGAAAAAAAAATAAAATTACACTGACACTGAGCTGAAGGTGACCTAAAAAATGCAAGGTCTCTGCACGCATTTTTACATCTTCAAAAAAGCAGGTTCTGAAGAACTCTTGTGGGTACTCCATACAACAGAATTGAAAACTCAAAATATCTGCAAGTTATTTATATGAAATCTGTGCACCTTTATTGATTGCCACTATGCCAACTCCAAAATGAGTTTTACTTTAAAAGAGTAAGCTTTATATTATTTACAATGTCTATAATATTTCAAGCACAATAAATATGTTTGTCTGCATACAATGTGTCTGTAGGCATACTATGTATGTATGCTTTGGATGCGTCATGGGTTTTCTATTATCTTCTTAAGTAGTTCTTGGAGCACCAAATGTGTCAAACAGCTGAAAAATGGCCAAAAGTTTTAAAACTCACCAGTGCACCTTTATCCCCAGACTGACCCTCTTTGCCAGGATGACCCTGATTTAGGAGAAATGTATTTGATTTGAAAAATACTAGTTTATCAGTAGTGACTTTTTATTATAAAAATACAATTATTTAAACAGTTGCATTTCAAGACATTAATCACATTTCTTCTGTGTTAGAATAGACACACAAAATGTTGAGGAAAGATTTTACTTTTAATACCGATTTACATAACAAAGGAAAAGCTGTCATGTCTATATTTTCAGGAATATCATCATCATCCCTTCTTGTTTAGTTAATGTTTCAGCAGTAAGGCTTTTAATGCAAGAGACTCTCAACTTTGATTTTGAAAGAAGAGTGATTTATATTGCAGCATGAAGACATTCCTAAAATTATTTTTAAAATTACAGAATTTATCACAGGAGTCAGTAGAAGGCTGATCTAGTTTCAACATTCTATGTCTGTGTTCTAAACTGTGATTTGCTTTTAAAATAAAATAAATTTACATCTTAGACTTTCTTCTATATGCTCACATTAACACTGCAACACTCAAAACATTAGCCAATCCACCTCTTTTCTTTCTTATAAAATTTCCAAATTTTGCAAATTCTGCAAAATTTAAAGGCCATTTAATGAAGCTAAAAATTAATAGATAATTGTTTATGAGTGAATAGGCTGGGGGTGGGCAAGAAGCTGTGAGGGGACACAGCTGAGGCAGCCATCCCAAATTAACTAGAAAAATATTCCATACCATATGATGTCATACTCAGTACTAAAAGCTGTTGCCAACTAGGACTACCACTATTTTCTCCCTCCATTTCGTTTTTGCAACAGAGGTATCCAGAAATGTTTTTCACCTGGTAAAAGTATCTAAACATTCAAGGGATTAAATATTTGGTTACTTACAGGAGGTCCATCAGAACCAGGAAGGCCAGGAAGACCAGGCTTGCCTTGTGGTCCCTAAATGCAGTAACAGACACACATCTTAAGAACAACAGCAAACATGTCAAACACATTTGTCTTTAAGAGCTAAGGATATAAAATGCAGTTATAGCTAAATCCCTTGATATGGATAACAAGGTAAAACCAAAAATATAACAAAACTAAAGTCAGAATAGCACTATCACATATGTAAGTGCAAGGCCAGTTCTTACAATCTGTAGCCAACACAAATCACCTATGTTTTTTAATGAGATGTTCACCTGAGAAGAAGCTTTGGAATTACCCTATGAACATGCACACACATAACACAAGATGGGGAAGAATTCTCCAGTGTATAAAACTAACTGTTATTTAGAATCGCAGGAATAAAATGATTCTCCGGTGAAAGATACCAAGTTCAAGAGGCAAAGCAGAGGTTACAGAACTCCACTGCTCATAGCTGAAAGGCATGGTATGCCTTTGTGAGAGCCTAGGAAATGCATATATTGTGGGAGTAGTCCATTTTGCTAGAATAACACTTCTTAGGCACACTGACAGGTAAAAAGTATGCATATTGTTTCCTAAAACTTTCTGCAATTTCTTCAAAAGAATACAGCAAACAGCCAAGAGGAGAAAAATCAAAGAAGAATGAATTGAGCAGGAATTCAGCAAAAAGGGGAGAAAACGTAAAATTAGCATAAAATTCAATAGTGACCTTTTTAAAATTACGAGAAGACATGTTTCAAGACACAAGAACATGTACAAGCAGATCAGAAATAAATACCAAATGACCCTCCTGTATGTCAATTACACTGCAGAGTTACGTCAAACTATAATCCTTGAAAAAAGAACAGAATCAGACTTGAGGAGGTAAAATTTTGTCATAAAAAAGAGATTAACAAAAGTAATTTTTGCAGCTTCCTCTAAAATTAGTTAACAAATGAGTACACGCTGTTTAATACTGTAGATGGGATTCTGAAGCTAATAACAGAAAATTAAACCAGAACAAAGCGAGGAAGTTATGCTTATGAAAAAGTGTATATAAGAGGAAAGCCAGGTCTCCATTGTTAATTTACTTGATGATTTTGGGAAAATCTCCTGATTTTTAGATTTATTACTGTTCCGTAAAAGATAGCAAAGGCTTCAAGCTCATAATCAAGGCTGTTGCACAGAACTGACTGCAAAATAACAAAATAAGGCTGTAACTTACTTTTTCACCAGGAGGTCCAATAGGACCTTGCGGACCAGGAAGCCCCTGTTAGAAAGAAACCAGTGTGAGAAACCAGGGAGAACAATATACATACATTCACCCTACTAAAGGTCCCTCATTAATCTGTTTAAACACACTGGCAAATATAAGTGGCTTTTTTTCTCCTTACAAGTTAGATCAGTTTTGTGTGAGCCTGTTGCACAAGCCACTATTCTGGCAGTAGGTCTGTAACAAGATCCTATTCAGAACCCTCCTCCAGGTGTGGCCATTCCTGCTGCATTCCAGGAACACTGAATGAGTCATTTTTCTCCTGAGTGAAAAATCCCTCTGAAAACTTGCTTAAAAACTCTGCTCTCACTGCCCTCAGCACATTTGCAGCATTATTTATAAAATCCTTGAAGCTTTATCAGTTTTGCACATGAAAAGCTAACCTTTTAGTAATTTCCATTTATTAAACATTTGCCGCACATTACACCGTATTTCTTGGGAGTTATTTTACACTTACTTGTGGGCCTGGAATTCCTTGCTGACCAGGAGGTCCTGGTTCCCCTTGAGGACCCTATCATGCAAGAAAATAGTAGGCCATTAGGTTTGCATTTCTGCACTACAGATCTTCATTGTCAGGACTAAAAGGAATACAAACTCATCATTGTTCCTCCCTCTTTAAAGCCTACCACCAACTTTCTATCCAGCATGATATTTTTTCATGCTAATGAATATCATGACTTTTTCTTTAACAGAGAATAACTGCCCACACATAGGACCTAAGCACTGGAGTCCATGGTGCTAAAGGAGCTTGAGAGAAATCATGGTTAAGCCTTTTGGCTGCAAGCTAAGTAACAGAAGGCTTCTCTTTTCTGTATAAAATTGAAATAAACCTGAATATTTTGACAGAAAAGTTTAATTAAATGGAATGGATGCTATAGTAGCAGGTATGGGAGAACGTAGAAAGGATTCTTAGAGCCTACTCCCTTTCTAATTCCCAGTTTACTACTCACCATGTTTCCTTTTGGGCCTGAAGGTCCATCAATACCTGCAATGCCCTACAACAAACAATATAAACATGAGCAATTTTCAGTGGACTTCCATTTTTTTCTTCTGGAAATTGCAAATACAGATCAACTCATACGTACAGGTTGTCCGGGGGGACCAGGTGTTCCTCTGGGACCCAGTAATCCCCGTGGACCCTGTAAGAGAAGAAACACTTATTAACACCTGCATGACTTTATCTGAACAGAGACACCCATGAGCAGTAGCAGGCAAGGGATGTAATAAGGAGTAGGAAGGATGAAGGGAAGGCAGAATGGCTGTTTAGGAAAAAAGAAAGAAAGGAAAAAGTTCACTGATAACAGATTCTCCTCAAGGACACCCTACGTCTGAATAGGATGTCAGTGGAAGGGATAGCTCAGATTTAGCTGCTATATTGTCATTTCAGAGAAAGGTCGGAGATTACTATTTATATTTCCAGGTGTAGAACATTAGGACAGCATCTTGCACTAAAGTTTCAGCTGTGTCTTGGTCTGGAAGTCTGACCTGAACAGTAGCATACATATTTATATTCCTGTCTTTTGAAAACACGATGGTGCTCCTCGTACCCCTAGAAATTTCCACAAAAGACCAATGGCTACTGTCCTAAGGACAATATAAGGAGAACAAGATTTGAGTTTATAAAATAATCTTTTGGCTTTATACTATGTAAATGAATATTGGTTTTCATCATTTGTGTCATTCATGTCATGCTGCTAAAGTAGGCAAAATTGAGTCTCCAGTCTCCTCTCATGTATGATACAGTCACAATCACTAACACTCCGACTCTGTAGCAACTTTGTTGTACTTTGTGAGTAGGCAGCAGTATATCAGACATTTAGGGTACAATTCCCCTTTCTGAGGCTTGATTTCTTGCCTGCAATGCAGAACTCTGTTCTGCAGTGACAGCACCTGCAGAATTCCAACTGACAGAAGAGGAAATTCTGCATGTGAAACAATGAAGCACAGTAGTGTGAAAAAAGGGGAGAATCCAGGTCTTATGTTCTAATAAGTAGATGTTTAGAAAACCTTTTAAAAGAAACAGGGGCTTGGTTATATTCTCATGTATCAAGGACTGCAGCGACTGATTTTATAAAATAGGATAAGAAGTAGCCTTTGTGATTCTGAAAGTTGTACATACTTAGCTGGATATATCCCTGACTGAATTTTATTTGTGTAAGTGGTGTTTCATCTCTAACAAAACTGTTAATTAGTTTGCTTTTCAGAAAGAATTACTATTCTCTATATACACACATATGCAATAATTTTTATACCTGGAATTCAGAAAAGTTCATCAGAAAGGAAAAAAATCTGAAAGTGACTTTTGTTTGTAAGAGAAACAGAAGAATAAGAAAGAATTGCTTACAGCTTCACCTGGGAGACCTCTTGGTCCAACTTCCCCATCTTCTCCCTGTTTTTGTACAAAAGGAAAACAAGATTTAGAAAAAAACTGAATATGTATTGTGACCATTACATGAAGATACCTTTAGATTTTCCTGTATGAATAGCAACTTACTCTTGACCCATCTTCACCAGGTAAGCCAGGAGGTCCCTGTGGGCCACGGTCTCCCTGTAGAACAAGGAAGGTCATTAAAATAAAGTCTGCTGTTGAAAATAATAATGGATGGGAAAGGAAATGAAAACAAATGTGTTAGCTGAAGTTTGATGTGTTAAAACATGTCCTGACATGGTGATACAAATCTCTAGGTTATAGTACTCAGTAAAATCTTCCATTACATTAGTATAAAAACAAATGAAACAAAGTTAATTATTTGTGTTTGTAAAATGTCACTCCGCAACATTTTCTACTGCTACAAAAGATAGCGTTACCCACATTTTCCTTTGTCTCATCAACACCTCCCCTCTTCCTCTACACAGTGTATTGGTGCCAGTAAAATAAGGCTTGTGTACATGGGTCAGAGCTTAATAAACCAAGAGCTGGGCCCTGGAATATACATAGCAAAGTTTACTGACCACCTTTCAGAATCACACACCCTGGCACCAGTCACTAAGAGCCTTGGGACTGATTTGTCTGAGGTTTTGGAAGGCAGCCAGACTTCCACACTTCCCCTCAGAGGTTTGGGCTTTTCAAGTCTATATATGCAGAGCCTCAGTAGATTCTGGACCATACTTTTAGGGTTTATTTTTCTTTCCCAATTCCTAAAGAGAACTAGTGTGCTACATAGCTCAAACACCACCGACTGACCTCCTTGTGGGCTGCAGGCTTTTAGGCTGTGACTTCCTTCTGGCATTGGACAACAACCAAGTATTCATGCTGTTTACCTTCATTTTATCAGTGTCTCCAAGGAGCCTGACCACTGCTGTGGATTCTGGTGGAGATATATGGACTCACTGTTTAGTGGCTCTGTTCTTTACACTTCCAAGCTTTCCTAGGGAATTTTAGGTAACTTCCTCATATACCCAAGGGTACATCCCTCACATGGAAAAGTAATGCACCCAGTAAATCTAAATAAGAAAAGTTCAAAGTCATAGATACTGAGGTTAAAAGGAATATTGCACCATGTAGTGTGATCTGCCCTAACTGGAAACCAGAGAAACCCATCCAGTAACTCCTGTCTGACAACCTGCGTTTGACAGAGGCATAGCCTCAGAGAGACATCCAATTTGCAACTCATAGGTGCTATATGACTAATTCTAAAACCAGTCCTAAAACTTAAACATACGGGTTTTCAACATCTATTCTTTTACAGCTGAAATGTAACTGCAACAGAAAAAATCGCTTCCCTTGTCTTGCTGTGCTTATTACGGCAAGCCAAAGAGAACTGAACATTTGCATTATATATCAGTATATGTGACTCCAAGAGCTACAGCCATCTGATCTGGCTTTGAACTGAGCTGCTTTCACAAAGATCACAGTGCATACATTTACAGAAGATTCCCACAGAAACACATGAAAGCAGTGATTATTATATAGTGGGATGAAAGAAATGATGAAAAGAAGTCACTATTTCCATTAGTATTTTGCAAATTGCAATCCAAACTTATTCTTCTATTTTAGGGAGAGTTGGTTGTTGGTGTTTTTTTTAGGAAATATGAAAGAAGTTGAATATTTGCAAAAAAAAAATTATTTTTTTATGCCTTGGAAGGTGCCACAGACAATTCCAGTATTCCACATTGGAAAGCAGGCACACATTCCCTGATTCAGACCAGATTTCTGCTCAGCCCTCCGAGTTCAGCAGTGGCAAGTGTTTAACGCCGAGCCCCCTCTGCTGTTCACCTGCTGAGCACGCTGGGTTTCAATTATGTGATGCGCTGATTGCTTTACACTCTGTAAGTAAGAGGGGATGATGAAACAGGAATAAAAAATTCTTTATGAAACCAGAAGTTCTTTCCCCATTGCAAACAAAACTCAAAGCACTATCCTTAGACGCTATTAAAAAGAACTATATTATGGTCCAGTAGCCAACACAGTTGAGATTTTCTAGGAAGTGCAACTGTGCTTACTCATTGAAGGATGATGTAATAACTTCTCAGTCATCGAGCTTTAGCACACATGGAAATGGTTTTGTTGACGTTCTCTTCCACCGTTTCTTTTACGATGCATTGCACTTACCAGGACAACAGTAAAGAGGGGACATTCAGGCACACTGTTGCTAGTACCTACAATTAAAGGTATAATCCAAAGCAGAAATCCCTGACTGTGATTATTTTGACACTATGTAGGGAAAGACGAAATCTCATCCCATAGATTTGTATGACATAAGGAGCAAGTTGTTTTAAATATTACTACAACTTTTTCTAACTTATCTGACCCGACTGTGATCTTTCTTTAAGTGCCAGTTGCTGGAATAAGCCACACTAAAAAATTCAGTCTGCAATTCAAATATTCATATTTTTTTTTTTGAGCAAGCTTCTCAGCAGGTTAAAATTTGTCATGGTCCTGATACAGACACTTCATGCTAATTTCTTTTTCCTATTACTATTTCCTTTACAATGACAGTAAGTCCAACAGGCAAATTCCTTAACTAAGAAAAATTAGAGCAAAACCTAGCTGAAGATATGATCTGAATTCTTTAAATATATTTAAATCATTAATATATATGAATAATTGTCTACTGATTGATATTACTAGAAAGTTGCATGAAGAATGCATTGCCTGACCGTACAAACATTAATCTGTAGCGTGAAAAGCATGAAACACTCTGTTTTAACTTTCCCCTTAGTTCTTAGTGCTATTCTTAATGAATAGTGCATTATTTCTGTGACAGTATCAATTTGGTGTTGTATAAATATACATATTCTTCTTCTTACCCTGTTACCTTTGTCACCAGGGAGGCCAGGAAGACCATCAAATCCTCTGTCACCCTAGGAAAGAAGAAATCACAGCTTTTGTAAATGACTATTACAGTATGTATTGCTTACTCTGAATAAATTCCACCTTCCCCCTACAAGTTAATTTCTACCCTTGGTTACCTGTACACTTTTGTTTTTAAATTAAACACATGGGGGTGAGCATATAGATCAAATTCACAAAATTTGCTTCTATACATTGTAGCAAGAGAAGATGCCACATCAACTTTTTCCCCGTGCTGTAGTTACGCTATTTATAAAAAGAAGTCTACACTAAAATTAAATTCCTGATTCTAGCTGCACTTTGCAGTTGCAAAACTGACTTCACTATTAGTGATACTCTGTAATTAGAAACTGACTCAGAGAGAGGAATCAGGCCCCAAGATTCAAGATTCTTCAAGGTCAGACTACTGGCCATTAACATTAATTACCATATTTTAAATGGATGATTCATTCTCAGCTCCTGCATCTGACCCAGCTATCTGAAACCTCTGTACTTTCACTTAAGAGAAGAATTTTGTGTTGGCCTGGATGGAACTGTGGTACCCACATAAAATCTGTCTAGCCCACTCCAAGACTGAAATAAAGCCTCAGGTCTCATTATTAATATTTACCTTTGCACCAGGTTCTCCTGGCATTCCTCTGGCACCATCAGCTCCAGGACGTCCCTGCAAAAGCCAAAAGGAGCAAACATTTGAAAGTGCAGTGGAATCAGTTAATATTTAAATAAAAACAATTTACCCAGAGCAGAACTGATCTATATGCTACCTACCCTTTTGCCAGCTTTTCCACTTGGACCAGGGGCTCCTTGAACACCACGAGGACCCTGAATTTAAAGATTGCAATTCTTAGAATCAAATTAATGTCAGCAAAAAGTTAGTTAAAAAACTCACCTCAAGAACAAGATAAGATTTTTTTATACACAAGGCTGCTTTTTCCCCCCAGGAGATGGATTCTGGTTCCCAAATTCCAATTAGTTTTAAAAGAACATGGGCATCCAAACTGGCCTTAGCAGTACCAATTTTAACACTAGTTTTCATGAGATGGCACTATACGTGGCATAATTCAGCCTTTTAACATAAAAGTTTCTTACATTCTTTCCATGGCTTTGGAGATCTCGGTCCTGTAGTTTGAAAAACCTTCTTCCTCTCATGCCAAAATTATTTTAGTCATATTATAAATATTTGATGAAAACTAAGAGTGCTTATTTCAGATCCCTAACTTACACACAAACATGAGTTGTGCAAGTAAACAGCTCACATGCTGTTTTAACTTTACACAACATGGTTTTAAGCAGAGGGAGGCTGAAAAACCTGATTCCACTTTTCAAACATATGTAACTTTGACTGATGACTGTGTGGGCATGACTGTAGAAATTTTCTCATCCTCTATCCAAATGCAGGTGAAAAAAGCAATGGTAAGAACTAGCTATACAAAAATAATTTCAGTGCTCTTTAACATCACTGCACAGAGGTTTATATAATAGTAAGCCAAAAAGCAAAGCACGTGCTATTCCTAAAGACTTATTCTTGCTATATCACATCTTTCTTGAAAATAGGCTCTCTAATTACGAATTAAATTCAACCTCCCTCACCTTATGAGATCTGATAAGAGCAGAGCCCCAGGTCGTACAGTTGAAGACTAACGTGATTATTGAACAGAGAAAAGGGCCTGAAGTGACAATATTAAAACAGGTTTTCAAGTGATAACACTCTACATGTGATAATTGCTCTTTGCCCTACCAAGGATGTTACTTCCATATTTCAAAATTAATAATCAAGCTATTGATTTTAATTAAGATTTAAATATTGATCAAGCTATTGAATTTAATTAAGATAGTATTGTAAAAGCTATTTTTCGCCAATTGCATGCAGAAAGTATATCACTGATTGATTTCTTCTAATTGATATGAATACTTTTTTTCTAAGATAAACACTCTCAAACATAACAGAGAATATTATTGTACCTGGGGACCTGGTTCACCACTTTCACCCTTAGCACCTGCTGCTCCAGGTCCGCCCTTGATGAAAAAAACAACATGCACTGTTTAAATGCACAAAAGCCTCTTTAAATTAATAAGTTACTTTTTATTTCTATACATGAATTACAGGTAGCAATAACAGTCTTCTATTCAGCAAGAGGTATGAATTTACCATTGGAATCTACAGATAGCCATGATATATCATTGCCTAGACACTGGTTCTAGGTAGGTAAAAATAGTTCTTATTGAAGAGAATTCTCACTGATTTGAAGGAGATCAAATTTAACTCTTTGTTCTATATTAATATTTGAGAGCTAAATATGAGCACTGTAAGAACATAAGTAATGCAAACAGTTCATCCATCACAGGGAAGGCAACAGAAGCAAAAGTCACCCCTTTTTACCTTTATCTATTTCTGTGTTGTACAGAAAATAACAGTCTCAGAGTTCAATCCGAAGATCACTATAGTCAAAGAAAAATACCCTGTCTAATCTTGTAATGAACTTCAGGGATGTTTTAATGAAGTCCTTTGTGCACCTGGCCCTGCAGAAGTGGAGAATCTATATAACTACATCTCTTTATTATTATGAAATGATAACATGGATTTTCAGAGTAAATTTTACTCATAAAGAGACCCAAAGCAGGTATTCATCCAGGGTAAGGTACTGTACATGGAATCTGGGGCAGAACTAGTCAAAGTAAGTTAGGAGTCTCACAAAAACAGTCAAAACAAACCAAAAAAATCTTGGCATGCACACACAGAATACAGGCTTAGGGAAAGAACATACAGGAGTTTGCTACTACGTGCAAATGAATTTTTGCATTTCTGACCTTTGAAACAGGTTGTGACTCGATCTGTATATTTAATATGAAACAAATGTTGCAGACCTTTGAAAATTGATAATCCTCCTATGTTCACCACTGTGAACATTGAAAGAAAAAGGTAATCTCATGGTTTGCCTTAGAACTGGGTCTCCCACCCTGGAGTGGAAAGATTCCCACTGACCTTGTAGGTATTGAGAGAAAGTCAAGTCCTAAGCAAACTGAAAATCAGATCTCAAACTGATACTGGCAGCGGAAAGAAGATTGGCTTTGGTAGGTGGTGACTGTCTCTTTGGGTTTCTCTGATGTAAGTTCTTCTTTTAATTAATAAAATTGATTACATTTAATATTTGTAGGCAGAAATTTATTTTGTATGCTGTGTTAATTGACTGTGTGACTCAGTTGAGGCTACACTGGGGCTTTGACACTGCTATGTTTAAGTTTTTTGTTACTAATACATTTGTAAATGTATCTTTTATTTCACAAAATACAATTCATACTAGGAGTAGAAGCTCCAACTTTTTCATTGTTAAAAGAAGCTAGGCAGATAAACAATTTACAGACCAAGAAACTGGCTTTTGCAACTGTAGGCAAAAAGTGTTGCTAGATCAAAGAGTTGGATTTCTAGAGCCTCCTGGTGGTTTAGAAGCAAAACAACTATTAATATTATTCATTTGTTGGACTTTGCATACAGAAATTCACTAAGGCTTTTAAAACATGAGTATGATGCCAGGTTACACCACTGTCAATATTATAACAGTTTTTACAACTTACTCCTTGCTTACAGAAGTTCTATAGTTTTTTTGTCTATATAGACTGAATGTTACTCTGCAGTTCACTTGATGTAAATACACTGCTGGAAATAGTGTATGAGTTTGTTAAATAGATGAAATATGTTTGAATATTTGTAAGTATTGCATATCTAATCATGATGAATCAGGAGTCTGTGAGACAGATTCTCTGTTTGGCAGCAACTATTTACTTTGGAAGAATTACTCTAGGGAAGAACTGCTCTTGTACAGACTTCGCATAAATATTAAGTTTTTTTAACATCCACAGGGTCATTTTCAGATCATTTGGTGTTAGCAGTCAAGTAAAATTCAAGACTAAAATAAAAAAAAGTATAATTCTTTTAGAAATCTGCAGGGCTCTTAATTGCTTAAAGGAATGCCTCTTAAAAACTTCCCAGATTCCTCTTAAATATTGAGCAAAGGTGATTCTGCACACTCTTATTTTATTATCTCCTACTGTAGAGCTTCATATTGACCATAAGAAATTGTATTAATGTTATTATAGAGATGACTGACTGTACAGATGTACGTAATTATCTATGTCAAACTATTCACTAGTTTTGCAAGTCTACCAGTGTGCTCTATCCAAACACCACAAAATCTACAATAAAAAAGGATTTAGCATTCAGGTTACGTTGCAGACCTTGAATAAGAATACAAACTATGGCTTTAATGACATAATATCAGTTTCAAATAAAATAAGTACAAATACACAGGTGTAGGCAAGACCAGAATGGGATCCATGGACTGCATTACTGTGTTCTCAAACCTTTGTCCCTGTTTTGTTTACATACCACAGGACCTGGTCTTCCAGTGAGTCCCATAGGACCAGGTGGACCTCTCATAGCAATCTGAGAAAACAAACAAACAGAACAACAGGTATCATGGAAAAGCTGTGAGCCAGCACACATATTTGATATGAATCCAATTTCACAATGTGTTAGCAAATAGCCCCCATCTTTGTCTTCACATCCTGCATGACATAGAACAGTTTAGGTTTTGGAGCTGTACCCTTGTGGCAGTTTTGTTGGCAGGCTCCTTGTGCTCACCCTAGCTTGCTGAAGAATAGCTTGTGCTTGAGCTTCCTGAGCTGAGATTGTAGGGCCTTTCTCACCATCTCCACCGAAGCGGAACTGCGAATATAAACACAAGAAAAGGACTCAGAATTTCTCAAATCAAAATGATCTTTGTTTTTTTGCTACAACTGTGCAAACCACTTCAAAGACAAAAGGTTACAGTTTGGTTCATTCCACTGACTTCAGAAGATCCAGGCCACTGGATCCAAGATGAATATAAAGTCACTGGTAATGGGTTAGAATTGAAGCCTAAATCTAATCCCTTAAGAGCAACTATTTTCTTCATTTCATAGGATTTTTGTTTTCATTTTGTTTGCTTCCTTATTTGTTTCAAAAAGAGGCCAAAATAGACTCTTAATTTTCTGAAAAACTTCAATAAAAATAGCTATCAGAATTAATTACTTCTCTATACATTGGTAGTTACCCACAAAAAAAAAATCCAATTTAATTTAGGGCAGACTTAAATTTGAAAAATGTTTAGTATCTTAAATAAAAGAGTTATGTGTCGTTTCTGACAATTTCAAAATAAATTACAGAATAAAATTTAAGAACTCATTCCTGTGGTTCTGGACTGTTATTGCTCATGGAACTGCTAGCAGAAACTTTGCAACACTGCAAAGCAGAAACGCTAAGCTGCAACAAGAAGCACAGCTTTCCAAAGGTATGGCATAGGCACACACTGGATATCAGGGCCATGAATCTTTCACTGCCCACAATGGTTTATCCAGCTTGCCTATGCCCAGAGTTGACATGGATCTTTTGCATATATACATACACTTAGGAATAGTGGATTTCATGCACACAGTATTTTTCATACCACAAAACTGCAAGATCCTTTAACAGCTTTGGGCTTGTTCCTCCACATGCTAAAACAGATGGTGTTTTGCTTTGACTCCAGTGGGAGCAGAGCTGGCCATGTGCATATATTGCTATTCAAAGGATGCACTGACTCTTGAAAGAGGACACTGAAGTCCAATTTTAAGCATGGAATGCTTAAAATTCTCCGTGTCAATGAGACTTGAAAGCACACATGCCTGTTGGGAGTACAGGCCCACTGTACAACAGCAAACTCGTTGTTTAGGACATACAGTAACAAAAATAGTTACTATTGAAAATATAAGGAGATTTTCAGTGTCTGTAACTAATTCATTAGGTTCCAACCTGTCAGCCATGCAGGAGTTAAAGCACATGTTTTGTTTGAGGAAAAAAAGGCAGCATATGAACTTCAAATGCTTAAGACTGTACAAGAAACTCTGTATCATCTCTCATTCCACAGACAAAATTAGATGAAAAAGAAGATCCTTATACATTTCTCAAAAGACACTTCCTCCTTCTGTGGGCTGGTGACCCTGTAATCATAACTTACCGGCAACATTAACATGGTACCTGGGGGACCTGCTAAACCATCAGCACCAGGAAGACCAGGGCGACCAGGCGGACCCTAAGAGAACAAAGAGATGAGAGAAAAAGGGATGAGAACAACAAGATAGTTATATAAGATAAACCTTTTGAGTCACATTTACACTCACAGAACAGTCTGGATAGGAAAAGACTGTAAAGATCTAGTTTCAACCCCGCTGTCATTGGTAGGGACACCTTCCACTAGACGAGGTTGGTTAAAGCCCTATTCAGCCTGACCTTGAACACTTCCAGGAATGGTGCAACCACCTGGGCAACCTGTTCCAATGCCTCACCACCTTCACGGTTAAGAATTTCTTCCTAGTATTAATCTAAATCTGCTTTTTTTCAGTTTAATAACATACCCTTTGTTCTATCATTATGTACCTTTAAAAAGCGTCTCTCCACCTCTCGTAACACTCTCCCTTGCCCCCCAGCCTGTCTCCATAGTGGAGGTACACAAGAGGGTGTAGAGGAGGAGAATCACCTCACTGGACTTGCTGGTCCAGCTTCTTTCGGTGCAGCCAAGGATAGTCAGCTGCAAGTGTACACTACTGGGTCAAGTCAAGCTTTTTGTCCACCAACACCCCCAAGACCTTCTCTGCAGGACTGCTCTCAATCCATTCTCCACGCAGTCTAATTGCTACACTTATTTATTCGTGTCATGTCTCTGCTCCATGACAGGCACACAATGTGCTTAGTCAAGAATTTCCTTATGATTAATTCAGTAAACAGACAGTTACAAAACTAAGTACTATCAGTAGTTATTTCATTACAATGTGTTAAAATTCCCATTTTATAAGTCCAAATTACAAAATATTTAGTTAATCTGCAGGAAAGAAACATTAAAGAAACATGGATGCTGACTTACTAGCTAGGTGCAAAATTGTTGGGATTTTAACATTCTCTCAATATTCAGTGAATTGGAAGCATCTTCTCAACATCTTGTATGCATAAATACAGCATGAACATGCTAGACTTGAGACGAAACCATCTCTCATAAGTGACAGGAAAGTTTTTTAGTAGTATATTTTCATCAAATAAATATATTTAGGCTGTTTTAAAATTGTGTTGGTTGTGGCACTAAGGAAAGCCTTATGAGAACATATAACACTGAAATAATAGCTTATATTTACATTATTTTCATTACTGGATAGTGTTCTCATTCCATATATTATTTAACATGGCCAATAAATTCTTCCAAGATCATCTAAATATTGTCCATCACCTTCAATATTCCCATCTGTATTTTGATTCTGCAGAGTTTGTTTTTCTCTGTATTTGTACATATTACAGATGAGGCCATAGTGGTTTTTTAAAAGTCATTCAAATCCATATGAAATGTTTGCATCTATTATTTTATTAGATTTTAAAACACATCAAAACAGAGAAATAGAAACAAATAGGATCTTAACTTTCTTCCTGTATTTACAGCACATATTTCTACCACTAAGGAAATGTTTGTCCAGATTCTCAGTTGATTTCCTTGGCTGAATGAACCCACCTCAGCTGCACTGAAGTTTCTTAACCTATGTGTATCTATTTCAGAGCAGGACCTAACTCACTCTTGTAGCAATTAGTGCAAGATATCCCATCCACACAAAGAATGATGTTTGTTGACTTACCCTTTCACCAGGGTCACCTGGAGGACCAACAGGACCTTGCAGACCTGGGGGACCTGTAAGACCCTATAGAAAATGAATGACACAATTATGCTGAAGGCTTGCAGCACTTCTTGAACTTTTTTTCTTTGGAAAGTTATGATGAATATGTATTTGGATAAAATAATTTATAAGATGGCATATTTTTTTTTTCTTACAAAGACTCATAGTCAACATTCAAAACTTAAGATTTTCATGTGCAGTCAGCTTGTAGCATACTGTCACTGAAAATGCTGGAGGTGACCCTTTATTACTCCCTTCTAAAAGTGTTAAGTCTGATAAACCATTTGGGAACTACAATAAGACCAATATTGTGTTAACTCATGGGCACAAAAGCAGAGTGGATAAATCAAATGCAATAAAGGAAATTGTGATTAATACACTTACAGCAGGTCCTCTTGGTCCTGGCGGTCCTTCAATGAGCATACCCTAGGGGTGGATGAAACCTGACATTAACTTTATTGTGTCTTGTAGAAAAATACAGAAATCTTTTTATCTGAACTACTAAAGTTAACATTTCTTAGTGTTTTGATAAACTTTTCCAGGAATCTTCTCTCTAAAGTTACTAGAATTAGAATCTGAATTGTTGTGTGGCTTTAAAAGTGAGAAAGACTTCTAAACTGGAGGGATCTCCTAACAGTTGATTTTAAATAATTTTTTTAATGCTGTTGAAGAATTTGATGTGAATAACTGACTATTCCTATGTTATGGGTCTTATAGCATCTCCTATTTCCTTTTTTTTGAGAATAGATGCTAATCCAAATTCCAGGTCATGGTAAGTCCTACAACTTGTGATCCTCACTTGTACTAATGGGCTTTCCATAGAAAGGAGGACTGGACAAAATAGCTGGAAGGTAGTTGTAGTGAACTCCAACAGTGTCGTGGATTGGCAGTGGAAATCTCTTCAGTATTACAGATCTAAACTAAATGTACCTTGCAATGGCTTAAAAAAGTCATGCATATTATGAGCTAACACTCTTCGAGCTTCTTCACAGATCATGACTGAGATGTTCATTATTGTACTCCTTTAACTTTATTCATCAGTAACTATCAAATCCTAATCCTGAGACAGAAAAACAGAATTAAGAAGGAGCTTTTAGATCACAAAATCCAGACCACTGATATTTAGGTAACAATGATACATCATAGTATTTTTTCAGACTTCAACTTAAGCTAATTTTTCCCTAGGTAATTTTGTACCTAATTTTCCATGAAATAAAACCAGATTAAACTTTAATTTCTGCTTGGATCAAATACAAATTTGAAAGCAGTTCTTGAAAATTCTAGAAGAGTAAACCACACTGGCATTCAGTTTCTGCTAGATATTATAAAATTATTATTTTTGCATAATTGTTTTAATTCTGTTAAATTTTAGTTTCTAACCATCAAACACTATGCTACAGTAAAACTTAGTCCTAATGTAAAAGCCACTTAGTTACTATACTACTGCTTAAAGATGTGTAAACTACTGACACCTTGCTGTGCTCATGACCAAGTTGTAACCTCCAAAGAAAGCATTTAATTAAACTCTTAGCAATATCATTGCACCAGCGCCGGTTAAACATACAAGAATTTAATTAACCTCTCAGAGGGACTTCCTTGTCCTTGCTGAAACCTGGAGTCACAGTGTTATCTGTGCCTATGCTGAAAGTTATCTTGGTAAGCTGAAAGTTATGTTGGTAGATCTGTCCAAGCTGTAGTTACTAGACGGCCTGAAGAGCAGATCAACACTCTGTTTCCCTCTGCACAAGAAGGTTCTCCTTGTTTTATGGAATATCTGGTCAGTACTTCGTGTGACCGAAAGAGTGGGCTGGATCAACTGTAATCACTTGATACCATCCACATTACAGGTGAGTGTTTCAGAGATCATGGATAAGGTTGCCGTCATCCTATCATGAACAACATGGTTTGATAATGATGCACCCACAGTGTACATGTGTTACATAATGATACAGAAAACCTCACCCACATCTGTACTTACAGGTTCAATCACAGCTGGTTCTCCCTTTTGGCCTTTTTCTCCGTAAGCCCCATGTCCTGTCACCTGGCCAGTAAAAATAACCCCAAAAATGAAAATAAGTAGAAGGTCTAAGGACTTGGTACAATAAAAAACTGCAGCAATCTTTAACTGAAAGCTAAAGCTGGAATTCGTCTGTGCTATAAAATATACATCACAGGCACAAACCATATAAATAAAAAATACATGAGAAATGGAAAATGCACAAACTGTATTCATACTGTTCAAATTACTGGATACTGTCAGTTTTTACTTTTTGAATGAGATGCAATAGTGTGCATCCCATGCTTTGCATTAGGACTTCAGACTTAGAATCTAAAACTTTTGTGTGCAAGCCACAACGTTGTTTGTTTTCTTATTTGATTGAAAATATTCTTGGCAATTAACAAAGACTCTTCATGGCTTTCTGAATTAAGCAAACCTAAAGTAAGAGGGAAAGAAAGATCCCTTGGTCCAATATGGACAGTACTCCTCAAGTTCCTAATTTCATTCATAAGAAATCCACAACATGTAAAGTAGTCTGAGAAAGGGCTGTGATTGCATGGCAAAAATGGGAAAGGAGTGAAATGGCACTGTGAACACTAAATAATATGTCACAGATAGCCAGTTATACCTCCTAAACACATGAATTAGCATCAACTGCCAAATTCTTTCAGGATCAGCTCTATAGGAAGTTTTGGGTTCAGGATTAAGATATCAGAAGTCCCTAAAACAATATGTCAATAACGCATGTTAATGGAAGAGACAGACAGATTCAAGTTTCAAACAAAGAAACTGGTTTTTTTTCAAACCATGAGATAATGTATTTTTCTTCAGAAGTACCTCTCTTGATTGCTAATATATTCACTAGAAATTAAAGTTCTAGTTCTGATCAGTAGAAAATTTGAAATTTTTTTTTTTCTTATTTCAGTACAGTGATTTGACATTTACTCTAAAATAGCTGGGGATTTTAAAATGTTAAGGATAATGTTCCAGTATTTCAATAAGAAATATTTTGGAATGCAAAAACAGATGCATAGATTAATGTCCTGCGCATTTTGCATTTATTTATGAAGGCACAGATCTCACTAGTAATGATGTTCATGAACCCATCGATAGTTCATAAAAATCAAGTAGCAAGAGGTACAGACAATTACTTTTTATTAGAGTAACATAAATTCGTTGTGAAGAATGACATTAGGGTCTCCATCTTTGGAAATATTGCCCCTTTTTGAAAGTTTCCAGATACTGGGTACTTTCAAACATGCCTTTTTTATCAAAAGTAGAAAGTCGGTTCTTCTAAATACACTCATATGTCAAAGGAAAATGATATGATATCTCTGGTTCAGCAGATGAGAAGGCACAGACCAGAGCCTGTGTTCTAATTCAAGATTCCTGACTCCTTCAGCTTTGTATCAAGGCATTTTAAGTTGAAATTTACACCAGGGGATAGAGTCTACACAGTCATTTGTTTAATGCAGGCACAAATGGTGCCTTATGGGCTCTTTGCTTTGCAGATAATCTGACCTTTTCTGTGTCATTCTGCCACAGTGTCCCCATCTGGGCTAGAAGGAAAAGAGTACACTTGTATCACATTGCACAGATAAGGATCATTAAAAAATACAATGACCCCAACAGGGTTTAGAAAGGAGCAGTAAAAGTAGTATGGGTTTCAAGGTTGGCAGTGAAAAGCAACCTCACAGCATTTGCTGTTATTTCTTGGATCCTTCGTAAATTGAAGTTTTGACTTTGTGTGGAGAAAATAAAAGTAATACTGAGCAAATACTGCAAACAAAATTATCTTTTTCTACTATATTCAAGGTCTTCCTAATTAAAAAATCCAAATGGGAATTTTTTTTCCTTCCAGTCTTAGCCATATTACTTTTCTTTGCAGCTTCCACAGGCTGGTAAACTGGTAAACAAGGATCTTGGCACAACTAAAGGAAAGTTAAAGCCTTGCTGTTTAGACTGTGATTAAGTCAAGGGGAAAGAGAGAGCTATAAAACTCAGAAAAAGAGCATGATTCACAGGATCCACCATGTCATCCTATCTTTCTTTATATATACTGAGCTGTTAAATCATTTCTGCAGGATCATAAACCTGTCACCATTGACTAAGCTTATTTTCATGAACGGGTTCAGACCTTCACCTTCACACTCATGAATTTTCTCCTTGGAAAGTAGCAAAAGCCATAGGATTCTAGACACTTGTATGCATTTCAATTCATTGGGGTAATGATATAAAAATATTAATTACAGCACTTACAGCTGCATTAGAACTTACATTCTTTCCAGCTTTAGCTCTAGTTTAGAAAGATTTTTAAGACTGTTCATTTTATAATTTATTTTTTTAAATTCTACATCTTCTTTTCTTTCCTTTCCTTTCCTTTCCCCTCCCATCATGAGCCCTCCCTTGCTCCCTTCATCAAACAAGACAAGAATCTTACATTTAATTAAAAAAAAAGTTCAGGAGTATTAAAACAAAAGGATGGCCTTGATCCAAAACCTATCAAAAGTGAGAACATATCTAATAGTTACAAGGAGATCAGGATCAGGGTCTGTTCAGTTCTGAGACTGTATAATTATAAAATAATTGCTAAATTAAATTAATCTGCATTATGCCTCTAATCAACTTACGCTTGTTTCTGTGATATCGGTCTCTGCAGGAACACCTGGACCAAACTCCTCATTAGCGGAATCAGTTGGTTTCTCTTCATATTCTTTATATTCATAAAAATCATATTCGCCTAAATCTCCATCTACCAGCAGATCAGATTCACTGAGGTCTACTCCTCTGCTTCCATATTCAGTTGCCTCAGTTTTTTTATCATAATCCTCTCCAGTTATGTATTCTTCAGCAAATACTTCTTCAACAGGATTTTGCTATTCGTATCAGTAGCAAAGATTTGGAAATAGGAGGAATATGTGGGTTATTGTTAGTAAAGCAATGTAAGCATACGCTGATCCACCATGATGACTTGTCAAAAGAAGAAAGAACAGTAGAACTACAGCATATTGTCTTTTAATTAGAGTCTGAAGGAATGGAAGTTCAGCCTTTCAGAGTAATTAAAAGATCTTTGTATAAGTAGTACAAAGAAGTAATGCTTTCATAGGCTTTGGTTTTTTATTTCCAAAACCACTGAATTCAATATATCCAGTACTATGTGTACTGTTTGCTTAATGTTACTTTAGTGCCAAATATAGCTAAATTTCCCTGCTTGGTTTCACACTTACAAGCATTCAAATGAATGAACATGTGCAATGAGCAACGAATGAATTCAGGTCTTTTTACAATAGCAATATGGAGAAAGTGCAAGAATCACTTCAGTCAAGCCCAGCCTTTTTCGTTATTTTATGGCTGTAAATACCAGTGCTGAGATTAAACCCCTTTTCTTTTATGAATGATTTTACAGTTTACTTATCAATAAAAGTCAGGGCTCATATGTGTCATGGTAATTTACGTACTTTTTTGGTCTAAGTCAAGTATGACCTGCAAAATTCAGATTAATTTTAACATTTTTGGAAACTAAGTTTTCATCTTAAAAGTATGTAAACTGTCAAACCAAGCAACCATCTTAAAAGCACTAAAGCAGTTTAAAAGAATGCTATATTTGAGATGTACAAAACCGTTTGTGAAATAAAAGAGGATTGCTTTATTCTATTACAGAGGTTTCTTAAAAAGACAATTTTGAAATAAATCAAATTTCAGATGTTGCTAATATGAAATGGATATTCTAAATGATCAGACAATATGAACTTGTATGGTCTTAAAAATACTAAGAAGCTATTCAACATTCAGAGTAATTAAAAAATCTTGATTTAATCATGATATTAAAACATAAATAGGCCAGATTAAAATAGGCCAGATTCTGATTTAACAATTGCCTAATTCCATTACCTACAGGAGCATGATTTTTTTCTTATAGCTACAGTACACACAGATCTGAACCAAATCTAAGCCAAATTTAACCTTTATGCGGAACTGCTCTCACTAAGGAGAGCATTTAGCACTTTGAATCTACCTCATTAGAACTCTGCTATTGTAAAACTGGCTTAAAAATGCCCAAGAAACTGAACTATTTATATATACCTCTGTCAAACAACTTGGGAGAAGCAAACATGAGATTTCACACAAGAATTCTTTACAGTACAGTGAGTAAAACATACCTTAATTCACTTTCACCTTTCAAGATACAGAGGATGGAACCCAGAAAAACAAATGGGGACTCTTTTCCTCTTTTCGAATATTCAGGGGAAGGGGGAAAGGGAGAGTTTTGTACATCTTTTAAGCAACATATCTTAATTTTGAGAGAAAAAGGTAAAAGAAAAATGAAAACAATATTTTTTACAACCAGCCATCATTTTTCTAACAGTAGCATTAATTAATATGTGGACATATTAATCAATACTGGCTTAGGTGTAGCAATTTTAACAAAATAATGTTTAGGCTTGTCATTGTGGCTTTCTAAAAATGTCTTTTCTAACATAAGTCAAAATAATTTTATCTTTATGACAGTTCAAAATATGTTTCTTTTGACTAGAACAAATGAAAAGCTAATAATTTGGTTTTGTTAGCTGAAGAACTGTGAAAAGCAAATGATGGCTTCTGACTCAACTTTCGTATGGTTACAGCAATTCTTTTTCTTGTGTTAGGCTCATTTTATGCTGCACCTTAAGAATTACAGGAAAAACTAGAGACTCCACTTCCTATTAGATTAGGAGGACTGTGTCTAGTATCTAACCTAGTTTATGTTAGACGTAACTCCATTCACACTCACACTGAATGCAACATTCCCACAGCATATATCACTGAATGATTTCCAGAATCGTGAACTCTGCAGTCTGAAGGTTCGGCAGATCCCTACAGAATTAAAGGGAGTTCTGCCCAAGAAAATAGTACTTTCTGGTACTGGCTGAGAAAGCATAAAACCACATTAACTGCTGTTATAGTATGTATCTTTTACATAGACATTCATCTTCTTAAAATGTGTTTCTACTTTTTTAACCATCAACACCTGGTGGAACAAGTACTTTCTCGAGAGTCCTTATTACCTCATTTGCTTCAGTAGTTCTGGAGGGAGCTTCTGTCTGGGGCCCATAGTCATTTTCAGCTATGCTGTACTCTTGAAATCCATCAACAACATTTGCCTAGTATTCAAGAAAAGTAAATTATTAAAAAGAATCCTGTACGAAAAGGTCAAGAGGTATCACTTTTATTCAGGTTATGGTATTAGCCAGATGTATTCATCTAGTGGGGTTAGGTAAATTTTTTCTTATTATCAGAGATCTTCCAGTCTTAGTCTGGGAAAGATCTTGATTATTTCTTGGCTACCTTTACCCCTAGTTTGCCTTTTGCTGCTGCTTGATAACTTTTCTTCTTCTTGGATGCATATTTTTCAGTTTTTTTTGTTGTGGCCTTTTGGGGTTTGTCCTTTGAGCTAGCGGCCACTGTCCTCTTCTTCTTTTTGGCCATGGCTTTCTTTTTCTGCAAACGTTATGAAAGATGGAATGGGAAAACATAAATAAAATGAAAAGAAAATTGAGATAGCATGAACGAAAGAAGGGTAACCAAATGCGAGATGAATGCGAGACCTTCCATCTCCAACTGAAAGCAAGTGCTACAGAGTAAAGAAATGAGTGAAAGGAAAACACTGAGCTTATATACAGAAGACACAAATTGACAAACCATGTGGTAGGGGACAGCTGGACACCACACAACAAACAGATCAGATTCTGTTACCTCTGTTTGTGCTACTGTCTCTTCGAACAGTGGGAGTCCCTCTGTTACAGAATCAGTTTCTTTATAATCTGCATCCCCATACTCATAGTCATATTCGATAAAATCTTCTGGTGTGTACTACATTGTAAATGGAAAAATATCAGGCATTCCTATGTTAGTGGTACCGTACTAGATTAGCAATACTGGAAAGCATCTTAACCTTTACTTAGGAGTAAAGTTTAACAAAATTAAGTTAGTATGAGCAATTCAATATAATTATTCATTTGGGGGAAAAAAATACAGTTTCTTATTTCTTTCAAAGCACAATACAAAAGCAATAAAAAAGTAAGTAGAAGTGCCAGGAAAAAACTTCTCTTTTATTGGACTGCAAAGAAGAATCAACTATAATTTTGATTACTGGGAGCACCAAGAGAGCTTAATGAAATCATATATTTATTTAATCTTTAAATTTCAAACAATGCCTCTTTCTACCTGTATTTTTATTTATTTATTTATTATTATTATTTACCTGTATTCTTTTTCAGGTGACCAGAAGAGCAGAGATGTCAATATCTGACATGAATAGAGTAAATAATTTCAGATACAGGAAAGAGGCCACAAGTCACAAATGAACATGGCTATCTTCCTCTTGTTTGTTGTTGTTGTAGAGTTCTGAAAACCAGGGTGGCTCCACGGTACACACTGCCTGAGCAAATGCCTCACTGGCATAATTTCATTTCAGATTCAGCATCTGCAGACTGCTCCATAGCTCTGCATCTATAATAACTAGTATCAAATGAAGATTTGGCACACAAAACTTTTACGAGAGAAAATAGCTGTAGAATCGGCTTGTGTAATGTTGTGAACATAACCTAGGGAGCCAGAAACTCCCGAGCTGTACTCGTGGCTGTGCCATGAAGACACTGGTGTCAATATTATGTGCACCAAGGACTACTCATCACAGTTGAGAAGAAAGGGTCACTCCAAACAATCTTACACTTGAAGCTACCAGAACTGGTTAGTCTGGTAAATTAAAGCAGCCTCCTGGTTGCTACTGGTTCACTTTATGTGTCCAGGGGTTCAAAAGAAGGCAGAGTTGTGGCCAGAGTCTGGGTAAGTGTTTGCTTTCCCTTGTTTAGGAAGAAATACTCTAATGTGCCACATGTGAACTAGCCACTTCTGAAATCTCCTCTCTCCTGCTACAAGTCAGCATCATTGTCTGTAAAATGAAGACAATATCTGTTTGTTTCATTAGATTGATGAGAAAATTAGTACATTACACTTCCAAATGGTCTGAGGGTTCATAGAAGCCATCATCATCAGAAAGAGATTGACATTTTCGAAGAAATTACAAATGAGAATAAAACAGATCTCCATATTCCAAAATATATTCTACCATGTGACCAAAGCACTGGTTTAACAGTTTTCTCTGGCAATGCTTTTTGATAAAATTCCTTTCCTTTTGATTTTAGTGCACAGAAGTTGATTTCCTCAGCAATTATAAGACTAACACTGAAAGGCCTTAATCACCTAAAAATCCCTTTCCATGGGTTTCCATTACTTCACTTCTGTGGCTCCTCAGAGGCTTACTATGATTACAGCTTTTCTTAAAAAAGAAGGTACAGATTTTTTTTTCAGAAGTCAGATGCTTTTTGCTTGATTGTCCTTTTGATTATTTCTACCCATGCACATATAAATTGTTTTGTTATGAGATATGATGAACATAAAGAAAGGATGTAACATATTTTGATACTTGTCCAAAACTATATTGCACATTAATAAGAGCACTTCAAACTACATTTAAATAACAAAACATCATTTTAGGTGGAGAATCCTCTTTCTGAAGTATATGGACACTTTGTATCTGTCTCATATAATTAATCAATGTTTTGTTTTCATCAGGGGTATCTTTGGCATTACAAAAATTAGTTGATACTATTTATACTTTTCAAAACCAGCAGCATTTTAGGCTTAAACTTGGTAAGTAATATATGATTACTCTTTCCTTGCTCAGGAAGAGAATCCTAACCCCAGTGAAATCAAAGAAACATGGTTGACTTATAAATAGTATTGTTCAAGGGCCTCATATGCAGTGATGATATATTTGTATAGTTATATATATATACAGACAGATATAGATATATATATATAGTTCATATATAAAACAATGTTTTCTGGCTTGTGCAGTTCTGGAAATGCAACTCAAACCAGTTTGTTTCTAATGAAATATGGCAGTGCCATCCAACAGAGAAAACACAATGGCAAATTTCTAGGAAACCAAACACAGCCACATAAAGGAATCAAAAAAGAACCACGTGGATAAAACCCAGATTTTTAAAAATAGTTACAGAATAGCATTGAATTGGAATTATAAAATGTATACAAATGCATAAAATCTGATTCATTTATCTTTTCTAAAGAAGTCCATCAAACCAGGTTATGAAGAAAAAAAATATTCAGTGGAATATACCTCTCTATATGCGGTTATTCCACCCTGACAGTGATAACCCATTACATACTTGTAAATGCTTCCTCAGCCAAACAACCTGAATCAAACTCTGCTACGCAATTTTCATTGGTAGCAAAACAATAGACGCTACCTATTTGAAATAATATCCAATTAGATAAGGGGTAAGTAGAGGAACATTTTGGAGAGAATTACTGTGTCATTAGCCAGATTTAAATGTAAATATACTGTTAGGAGCTTGTTTTAATAACTTACAGACACACAGATTCCCTTTTAGTAAGCACTGTAGACCTATTCAGAAACTGCAAGTGTTCATTCCAGCAGTCACTTTGACCAATTAACAATTAAAATATAGCTCTGTGTTGCTCAGGATTATAACTGTATTGCAAATCTCAGTAGTATGGCTTCTCTCACGGTAAGCTGAATGGCTGTGCTGAATTGTGCCAACTATGTGACTAATAAAAATTGCAACTGTGGGTTAAAAATAGTTCTTCAGAGGCCATAAACTAAGCAGAAATATTGACTGGGGGAAAAAAAAAAAAAAAAGGAAAAATATCTGTGCCAATGTCCGTATTAAAATGTTGGTATTGAAAAAGAAAGTGGTAAATAAATTTATATTTATGCTAAGAGGCTTAGCTTGAAAAGTCAGACATTTATGAATGAGAACTAGAAAACATACAAACCAGCCCAAATATGTGGACAGATCTATTACATCATGCATAATCACACAGAAAATACCTTTGAGTGTTGTGCTCCACTCATTCCTGTTACAGACAGTGAAACTTTCTTGACATATGCAAAATGTGATCAAAGTGGTTGCACCGATATTCAGGCACATGGACAGAAAGAACACGATGGTTGAGAAGTGGGGAATGACAGTTTCCATGCTGGTTTCAGATTACAGCCAAGCAAGCAGGTAAAGATCCTCCATTTTAAGAGCACAGTATCTGAGAGGTATTACGAAAATTCCTGAATTTACAAGCTAAGACATATGGCCACCTTGCTGAAACCGCATTCAAGCAGTTTCTAAATCGCAGTACTTTGTAGTCCTGCCAATAGAAGGAGGACAAGTGAAAATAGTAGTAGTCCTACATTTTCTACAAGGTAAACTTTACTCTTAGCAGTCCTTCCTTTCCAGACATTTCCTACTAAAGATCAATAGCCCTTGTCTTTCACACCAGCTAATAAACTTAGAGTATGTTTGGTACTGTACTGCACTGCATGGGTCCTGTTGCAAATAGTGAAATACAGATGCAAAATCTTCCAGGTGTATTTCCTGAGGCACAAAAAAATCTGTCCAGATAGAGGAATGCATCTCTACATCCCTAACTGGTGTAAAGATATACTTTAGAAATATTATTTACTCACAGCATGATTTCATCAACTCCACCTAATGAAGGCTATTCCTTGTTTTTAAGACGAGAACACAGAACTATTGAAGGACTGGTCAGTTAAATGAGGACTAAATTTACAAATACCAGGGGCAGGTTTAATGGCTTCAGTCACCTGCTGTGAAGCTGGCAACTCACACTTACCCTTCCCCTGACAGTCAAGACTGGATATGTGGCACATATCCCTTCTTTTTCTGGAGCTACACAACCACCAGGTCACTTTATCAGATAACCAGGAGAGGGGTATGATTCATTCAGTTTAAGGCCTCAACAAACCTTGAGAAAAATGTCTTCACATTTTGGATGCTACCATTTCTGAGTGCAAAACGCAGGCCCTGCTATTAGTTCACAGAATTTGGGGAGTTCACAGAAATCTGTCATAAGCGGACTCTTGAATATATAAGAGAAAGCATCTAGAATTTCAACATTAATTAATGCATATGGAAAAGTAACTTCTGCCACTTTCGGAATTGAATCAAGAGCACTAACTCTGGCAAGAAATCAAAGCATGGAATGAAAGCAAGTATGACAGGACGATGAGTGTAGGTGAAGAGTGCAATTTGGTTTTTTAGCTCTATACCAAAGATATTACTGGCCAAGAGTGCAGTCAGAGAATCAAGAAGCTGGAATGGGATTTAAAGGGGCATTCGGCTTGTGGATCATTCTGATGATCCCCCTATGAGTACTGACATAGCCAAGTGTAAAATATACCTATCACAGATGTGCAGTGTTACTTCAATCCTGATCCAGAGATCTGCCTATGAAAGTTTACCTAAACCCTAATACTGCTAAATAATGGAATGGTTACAGATCTGAGAAATCAGGGACTGAAAGCTCTGTTGTGAGCACCAAGTGCTCACAGTTATAGCAAAATATATATACTGCATTAACTTTCACAATGGTTTCCCATGAATATCAAAAAGATTGACACAAAATTATATCTTCAATAGGTGGAACTTGGTGAGAGATTTTAGCTAAGAGAGGTCAGGTAACACATACTTCAAATGTGATGCAATTTTCTTCCTCTTGCTCGTCCTTCTCCTCTTGTAAGACCAGCAATAGTTACTGAACAGCTATTCTTGTAATGAATATTGCATATGACTGTTTTCTTACAAATGAAAGGAAGAATAAAACCTACTGCTTCTTGATGGGACAAAATGTTTCCATTATGATCTCATGCTTTCTTTACCAGAGTGATTATATTACACTACCAGATCATCATGTAATTCCAGTTAAAGAGATGAACTGTTTTCTTCATCAGATGTATCTGATCAGCAGGATGCAAGGCCTATATTTCAACTGTTAAATGACTTAAATATTCTGAAGGAAACCTTACTTTGAACACCGATTCTTCTGCTATCCATACTCTAAAAACCTAACCTCCTATTCCAAAATGTAGATTTTAGCAATATTTGCTTTACATTTTCAAATTAAAATAATTAATAACATAAAGAACTGTCATAATTGAATTAATAATAACAAAGAACTGTCATAAGCCCAATTTTTTCATTGCCTAAAGATTATGCTAAATCATCGAGCAAGCTAAAGAGGCAAAGAGGATTTTGAAACATTCTAGACTCACTAAGACATTAAAAAATGCAATAAAATAAAGGATGCTAAGCAAGATGAGAGTTTTAAAAATCAGCTGCAGTAATATAAATAAATAAATGATAGAAGATGTCAATCTTAGGGCAGAATAAAAGTTAAAAGAATTGGACGGCCTCTTCTACCACATAGTCCTTATATTGTTCATAAAAGTGATAAAAGGAGGGAGATAAAAGGAGATAAGAAAAAAATGTTCAGTTTCCAAACAGTCTGTGTCAAAAGAAGAATAAGACCCTTAAGGTTCTTTATCATGTTCCTTAAATAAAAAGTCTATATATCTATAAAAAGAGAGTAGGAAGATCACTACTTTGAATATCTGCTAAGTTAGTTAACTGCAGTTCTAAAGATGACATCATTATCTTTCTGTATTTTTCAGAAAACTAGTATTTCTGCTCAGTCAAACACCTGAAAGAACACTAAATGAACATGTTCTGAAAGGATGCCTGAAGCCTCCAAGTCAACATATTTGGGGCCCATTTGCACCTTTACTTTACGAAGTTAATTTCATTAAAGGAAAACATTTTATGTCTTCAAGTAATCCATTAGTTTGGGACAGATCCAAAATAAATGAAGCCAAATTCCTTTGTGGAGCAATTTCTTCAGCAGAAGTCATTCACTGGCTTGCAGAATAATCTTCCAAGAGAAGATGTGAAAGCCTGATACCTGAGTCCTTTGAAAACTAGACCCAATGACACTTAAGAAAATATACTGCCCAGCACTGAGGACAATGAAGACTGGCTAGGTCTTTGCTCCGATTTCTGTGAGCTGGCTGAGCATACTTGATTGAAATGGAAAGGAATTTAACACATTTCCATTTATAGTAGAAAGGGTGTTGAAAACAAGACAATGTCCAGGCTGTTCACAAGGTATTTATATGAAAAGCATAAGTGCGTGTCTTCCTTAAGAAAAGTAATCTTGATAGTTCTAAAATGCAATTCAGACCCATATTTGATTCTTAAAACCTAATTATACATTCAACATGAAAAACCCCAATGGTTACTGAACTTCTAGGCAACACCTTTTGTGTTAGTGACAACTGATCAGTCATAAGTCTGTACCTGAAAAGTTATAGAGATTCATACCTGGCTATTCACAAGCAAGAGCAAGGAAAGCTGATACACGCTTCAATTAAAACATGTCTTGAAGATGGAAATAAATTATAATAAACAACAGAGTAAACTGTGTTGATATTACTATTAATCTACTGTTTTCTTATTTGCAAGCCAAATGACAGTTCTGAAGGAGTGGGAGGAAAACACAGAGGGATAGAAGCATTCTCTGTGGGAAGGGTACTGACATGCATCTCTTCTAACCTGAACTGCTCCCACAGAGCTTCAAGGTCTTCACACAGGAAAGAGAAAGAATCAGAGTGCTAAGCCAAATAGCAGCAAAGCCTGGGAAAGTTCCCAAGCAAAATTTAAAGTTTCTTTGAAATGTACTAATGAGAAAAAATATTTTGTTTTGGGTTTTTTTTGGGGTTTTTTGTTTGTTTTGGGTTTTGTTTTGTTTTGTGTTGCTTGCATAAATTACCAGCAATATGTTTTCAATCTGTTCTGGTTTGGAATATGGAGATCCAGGTAGCCTGGCACACAGACAGAAGGTCCTATGGAGTCCCCATGAAGAAACCAGACTCCATACGCTGCAAATGCAGTGTAAAGGCCTCTGACTGTGTATAACTGACTTGACACATCTTGAACTACAACTCTGATGCAACAGATGTGAGAGGGAGTCCCTTTGAAATAAGTTCTGGGCCCTATGGCTCTCTGTCTCTTGCTGATATAATTTTCAGTCAGACAGAATAAATAGTGACAACAAATAAAATTATCAAGTATTTAGGGAAAGTTCAGTCCTGAAATAGGCTCAGAGCACACATCCAAGAACAATTCAGCAAGTTTTTAATGATGCTTTTTTGAGCAACCAGTAGTAATAACCTGTCAGATCACACACTGCTGACTGCATACTAGCTGTCCAGAGCCCAGTTTAATTACAACTCGTTACATTCTCCAAAAGCTTTTCACTTTATACTATTTAATATGAGTACTCAGAATCTACGTACAGCAATACATACAACTGCTGATGCTCAGAGGTCTAGTGTGAGGAACTATCTTGACGCCGGTGAATTACTCAGTTTATGGCTGTCAGAACTGTCTACAGTGACAAACAACTTCTATTAATACCTTTCATGTTTCTACTCTGTTTTGTGCCCTTTGGTTAAGCTGCTAAGAGTGGAACTGGCTGAAATAATTTTATGTGAATATTCACTTGTGCACACAGATCTCTAAAACACACGGAATTTCTAACAGAAGATGTTTACAATTGTAGAATATCCAAAGCTCCTTATAAATGTGGCATTTGTTGATACTCTGCATCACTGAAATCATAAACATACACAGCAAGACAAATAGATACAAGTAAACAAACTCATACTGCTATAATTTTAAAAAAGAATTACAGTTTAACTTCTCTGAGAATGGCAGTTGCTCAAATACCACCAGTATGAGCGTTTCCTTCAAATGCTTGACATAAATGAGCGGAGAGCAAAAATGAATGCACTCCTGCAACCTGTTTCCTTCACTTCTAGAACAATGCATATCATTTATCTGGAAGTGCTCCTTTGTAACTTGCCTCCAGCATAACCACTAACGTGCAGTAAGTCTAGTAATACATGACTGACTACTCACCTCATCAACTTGAGGATCTTGAGCCTGAGCAGCATTGGGCACTGGGGAATCACAGTCTGGGCTATAATGCTCACAGTAGTCAAATGCAGCTCTGGGATCAGCTATGATCAACAGCTGCTGGATCTCACCCTGCAGGAAAGCATATGCAGATTAAACAACAAAACCAAAGATAGTCTACAATTCACCAGAGGTACAGAGTTTGCATTCAGAAACAAAACTAGGCACATAATACTTAGGTATTACCATCTGTGGTTATAAATATCATTCTTCATTTCTGCTGCTGTTACGGAAAACATCTCAAACATTGTTCACATGGAAAAACAATGCAAATTAATGTGGAATGGACTTTCTGGCTTAAAATAATGTTTAGTGGGAAGGTGTAACTCCTGCTCTGCCATTTTCCTGCTGTTTGTTTACTTCTTTACTGGAAACCAGTCTAAATTCCTAAGATTTAATTCAGGGCACTTCCTATTACCAGCATGTAGCTCAGCATGCAAGTGACCAACAGTATAATTCAGAGAGTTCACATCACACTGGTACTCTCAAAGAAGGAGACAATAAAATAAAATTAAACAGTCTGTGCCAGAGACACAGGTATTGGAATGAAAAATAATTAAGTAAGTACTGTGCAAATACACAGCGTAGAATGTGTTAAAAAACCCTTTTAACTGCTAACAAATGTTATTTTCACCTCTACTGCCATATATCATGCATAAAAACATCACAGTAAAGGGATCCACTATTCTGAATATTAAAAATGGCTCTGCTGAGATCCCCTGCAGAGACCTTGTATGTTTATCATTTTCCACAGAAAGCTGTCTGGTATCCAGTGTATTTCTTAAAATAGTGGTACTATTTAAACAGCGTTAGGTAAATTCCTGCCAACGTTTCCACTATAAATTTCCTCATCCAGGAGCTTCTTATGCTCTCATAAAAATAAGCTTGTTGAAAATTGGCACATGTTCTTGGTCAAAACCCATTAATTTTAATCTCTCACTATTTCCCCAGAAGGGGGGGAGGAGTTTTAAGTTTTTATATACTTCTTATGTAATTTTATTTTGGTTTTACCCAATATAGGGGCAAATTATTAAATTTGTTAGTATACCTGTAGCTGTTTTGTCTTTAAAGAGAAGATATCATAACTGATGGAAATGTACAGGTGGGAAAATTCACAATTGTCTCAGTATTTCCAAAATTGCTGTACATCTCTGATAACAGTAACCTTTAACAAATTAGAGAAAACTGGAGAACATTTCAAAATAATAAAGAATAATGGTTACACTTGTTCCTTTCAAAAAGAGAAAAAACTGAAGAAATAAGCACAGAGAGAAGTTTCCTAGTCCTACGACATTTTTACTATCTTTTTAATCATATAGTAGGAAATGGTTTCACAGCACATAATGCCTATATATTACAAGTCTGCTTTTCACAATATTCTGAACTCATTTTACTTTCTAGACTCATGTGTGTCTCAGGTCAATTTAGATTTGGGATATTTTTTTCAGCTTCCAGAAATAAATACAAATGCAGCAGTTTGTTTCTCTGACAGCAGTTCTGGACTGTCTCTTTTATTTTCCTTAGCTCACTAACAGTTGCTGATTTGGATATCTTCTTACAAAACCTGCTATACATACCGAGAAATTCCCCCCTTGTTTTTTTTTTTTTTACTTGACTCCCTCAAGAGTCTGAGTACTTTGAGAGGTTTTGTACAGTTATTGTCAGCCTGGGCTACGCTTCCCCCATCTCCAACAAAGCATTTCCAAAGTGGTTGTCCTTCCCCTTTCACCAGTCAAATTAAAATGGAGTGAAGTAGAGGGAAAAATCAGAGAGAATTAGCAAGTGAAAGACAAAAGAGGTAACTCTTTTGAGCAGCCATTAGAGGTGGATGTGTAGAACCTCTGTCCTCACTCTGAGTTCAAGTCATTGTCTTGCTCTCTGCCCTGGAACATGCAGGGCTTTCTGCGATGCCCATCAGATCATCACGTACACAGTGTGCCAACTAGTGCGAGCAATGCCCAGACGGCTCCTGGAACCACCGCGCAGTGTGACAGCCTAAGAGAACCCGGGTCAGGGAACGTAGCCAGTACTCTGGAGCTTGCTTTGTGCTCATCCTGAATGCCATGGAATTTTGGCACCGAGCTTTGCTGGATTGTGTGTTTGCAAGAAGCACTCAGTATGCTGTTACCACTTGGCTTAGATGTCCCTAAATTGGTTAAAGCTGTTCCTGATCCATTGACTGAACTTCCCAGCCCCGCCTGTCTGCCTGTCATGGGTCCACAAAGAGGAAGGCCCTCAGAAGTCTTGCACAGAAGACATAAATTGCTACTGGCTATTCATGTGCGAGGATTTTACTGAGGAACCAATTGATTTTACATTTGGCAACCCAAATGTTAATTTCCCTCTTTTTCCTTCAATCTCTGCTATTAAAATATTTACAGTAAATTATTTTCTTCTTGTATTTTTTTATTTTCATTTTTCTGTCTTCCCTAATTAAATGGTGCCTTTGAGTATTTTGTTCTGTGAAGTATTGGCAGTCCTCTTTCATTAGTCAGAGAAGAGCTTTCCTTTCAGATCAGGTCAATCATCTCAGCACATGAAATTCCACACTCATTATTGTGATTTAGTTATCATTGTAAGGTTGGACAAATCTGTGCTCTTTCCCTCCGAAAATTTTTTATATAATGACTTCAGTCTTCACAAACACATTCTTTGATTTTAACTGCTTGACTTCATGAGACTAAAATAGGTTTTTTTTTAATTTTTTTTTTTTGCAAATTATCTGGTCATATATCATGACCTGGAGTAATAAATTAGGCATTTAATGATCTACCTGCACAAGTCCTGAGAACTTTAAATAAATTATGGATAGAGTCATGAGTTATTAAGAATTCTAATAGTTGCTCTCCAAAACAAAACTAAGGTATCTAAACATATGCATATGTTCATACAGGATAGAATGATGAAGGCAAGGGAGTGAGAGCAAAGGGAAGGAGGCAGAAGAACAGTTTAAAATGTACAAACCATCCCTGAAGTATTCCAAAAAGTGCATAGAAAAAAAATGTGTGAAAGGCAACTGTCTATATAGATTGGTTCTTTTTCCTTCTCTATGAAATTGTCATGACCATATCTGTTGGCAAAGACTACTCAGGCAATTTCACAAAGCTGATAAGTGATTTCTAGGGTATTATAGAAGATGGATCCTAAATTCTGTTTTGAAATAGGCATTAAGTGGTCAAAGCCAACACATAACTCACAAAGTCAATGCATAGTTGAGTGAGGTATGGCAATATGGAATAAAATTGGTTAAAGGCTATGAACATTTTCATTCCTCTCTATTTTGGGGATGTGTTCATAATTAAAATCAGAAACTTTTGAATCAGCCTCATGGTTATATGAAAAAATCTGCCTGAGACTATTAAAAGGAGTTATTTAGATCTGAGGAAACATTCACTTTGTTGCATGCAACAGCAAAGGCAGAGAATGAGGCTAAAGAGCTACAAGGAGAATATGCTCAAATCAGTGGAACACCTGCTGAGTGGAACAACTGCACGGACATTCAGTCACATTAACTGTTGTACAACAAGGAACTGCACAGCTAAAAGCCAGAAGTGTGTGGTGAATCCCCACACTGAAAATTCCTGTGTGAATCTCTTACTTTCCACAGTGACATTCTGGAATAAGAAGTTCATGTGCACGTACATTTCCAGGATTTGCTGAAAAACACCAAGCAGTGATGCACAAGGTGGGGCATCAGCATTGGAAACACAGCCTCTTGATATGAAAACAGTTTGCAACACTGAAAAGATACAGTGTTGAATAAGAAAAAAAAAGGAAATTGAGACCCAATTAGTTGGAAAGCAGTAAACTAACTAAAGTTCTCTTTCCAGTTTTGACTATGTCTTCATGTAATTATCGCCTTAGTTAGCCTTATGGTAATAACTGTTACATTTCATTCCAAGTGTTTGGAGCCTTTCTTGGATTCATAGCAGAAATAGGAACAAGGAAAATCTCAAGTTAGAGATGGTGTCAGATTTTCTCAATGATGTAAAATTACCGAAGGCCTGAGTAGTAAGGAATAAATTATTTTATCGTTATAGCAGTAAATGCTAATGGCTGCTTATTACCTTAATTGACTTCATAAAATGTCTTAGATATTATCTGTCTTCTTGGAACATTCCCTTTTCCTTCTAACTATATAGTCTTACTAATGCTTTCTAAATACAGTACATTAGAGAAGTACATCTGTAAAGTAGTCCATTTATAGTCTATTTATTACCTGAAAGTTTCTATCATCAAGAAAAGATGTCTCTATTATCACCTGCCACATTCTTAAAAAGGCAAAAGTATGAATTCTTACAAGGTTGTAAGGGAACTATATGAAGGAACCAGTGCTGAAATTAACATTTTCTCCCAGTATGTAAAATTTTATGGTTTAGCTCCACAAGAAACTCAAACAGTTCAGAGATATTTCTTTTACATAAATTTAAAACAATAACCCTGCCAGGTGAAAGTGATCTTTGTCCAGGGAATAGCAGGTGTTATTTGAGAAGATCTGCAGGATTTCTTCACAGAAACAAACTTCAGAAATTTTTAAAAACATTTAAAAAATAACTTCTAAGAATAAGATTTCTAAGATCTTGACAGTTGAACAACTAAGATGATACTTAAGAATGTGACTGGACCAGAACTGAGAACCCAAGTTGTAGTTTCTTACAGTAATATAATGAGATTTTGGAAAATGATTTAATTAGGAGAAAGCTTCTTGCTCGTTTTCCAGTTTGGGAAAAAAAAAAAAAAAGCAGCAATTACTTAAATGTCTAATTTATATTACAGGTTCAAAACCCCTTTCCACAACTAGAGTGAGAAGGTTAGTGTTAGCAAAATACCATCCTTCTGATTCATGCTCTGGATAAAATGAATGCCTCTTATATGCTCATAAGGATAATTAGATTCTAAAGATGTCTAAGTAAATGGTGATAAAAGCAAAACAAAAGCAGTGCTGGGCACTATATCAGCTCAGGAGAACAAAATCAATATCTTTCATTTTCATGCTATGGCTAAAGCCTAAGAAGTACAAAGTGAATTTTTCAGTAAATGAGAAGAAATCCTAACTTGTGTATATGTGCCAACTTTCTCTAATTAGTTATGTGACAGTACAGCTATGGACTCCAACAAAAGTCTAGACAGCATAGATATTATTACTATAGAACTCAGAAAAACCTGCTGCAGAATTCATTTAATCTTCCTGTAAAGATTTGAGGGATTGAGGAATTCCAAGGGCCTTTAATATAATATTCCATAACCAGGGCCCATTGCATAATATAGCTAGAGAAAGATATTTAGAGCCTGCCAGACTGAAGCACTGTAAAAGCAATAAGCTGTGAAAGTGGAATTCTGTACAGGCCAAAGTTTCCATAGAAATCAATGTCTCCTTGATATTGAAATACAATGCCTAAAGGAGGATAAATTCAGCTTGGTTAAGAAATAGTTTGATGTACCAATTATAATTTTTAACCACCAAACCAGACCAAAGCCAGCTGTGATTCTTGGCTGAGAGATCAGATTTTATTACAATGCCTATATAACAGCAAGTGTACACAGCGCACATACACACACGTGACCAAGGACATCTTATTCGCTCGATAAAAGATCTGCAAACCTCTTACATTTTCATGTATCTTTGAAATCTCATTCACAGCTGTGTTTAAAACTGAAATGTGCCACACACAATAATAAATGAGGTGATAATAAATCCTATCTGTTAAATTTGTTAGAGTTGATGTTAACTTTAAATGTAATTGCATTTAATGTAATTACAAAAGTTTAGTTAAAATGACCATTCCCTTGTTTCTTGGGAACATTCCTTGAAAATGAACTTGAATTCTGATGAATTACCAGAACTTTGCTTTCTTTTTCTCTCTCATTCCTGCTTTTATAAAAATAAGGAAGGGAAATTGGAATTATTTACTTTTGTTCCTTGAGCATAAGCTTGGAAATACTAAAAAAATTAATAAACACCAAATTACCATTTTTTTTAGATAAAAAAGAAAAAAGCAAAAAAGCCAAGCCAAACAGAAAACTTTTGTAAAAAATCCTGATTTTTTTATTAGGTGCCTCTGAAACGGAAAAACTGTTTGCTTTGCTTTACTTTTATTTTATTTTATGTTGGTTTTCCTTTTACCTCTCAATGCTGGAAGTTGGCCACTTCTCTGGTGTTGATATCTGAAAGGCTGATTCTAAATAGTTTTGCCTGGAGCCTATTACATTTTTTGGTTTCTGTCCCATTTGTATTAAACATTACTTTTTAGTCTGATGGACACTAAACGTCCAGTGGGTCAGCAGCAATTACTAAATGTGATGTATGATGGGAATCGGTTTGGCCGTGTCTACATGAGCTGGTAGTGCAGCTCAACAGGAGTGTATGAAAGAGAGGATACTGAGGACACCTCACTCACACCATCTGCCTTCAGGGGCATTTGGCTTTGGGCTGGCTCCTCTGTTCTACAGTAGCTGTACAGCAAATTTCATAGGCCAGTAAAAGCTCTACCCACTGTGCTACAGTTACCTTCTTAAGAGAGCATGCACACAGGTGAAAGGCCTTTCTGCACTTGCACTCTTGAACTTCCCATGCTTACAGATATGTGAGGGATGGTTCCTCATCTGAAGGGATCTGCAGGTTAAATCATATTGCTGTCAGGGCACTATCAGTCTACCTTCAAAGTGCTCGCTCAGGCTATTTGAAGGAATCCTACTCCGTACACAAGCTTATGAGTGCTTTTTACATGAAAACAGCTTAATGCCTACTATCAAAATCTAAACCCTTTATTAACAAGTATTACTGCAAGGATTTAATCTTGTAAACTCTGTGCTTTTAAAGATTTCATTGAGCTTTAATTGAGAGTCTTACATATCAGGTTTTGTCCTGTTATACTCATTTACAGTATAATGCCTAAAGATTATTGCATTGGTATGACGTGGAGTTCTGAAGAAGAAAGAAGTCTATAGGAAAAGATCTGCATAAAGACTCTGTTAGTTATTAACTTGTTATAAAATACTTAAAAACTGTTGTATTGTTCACACCAACAGTACTAAATGAGGAGTGACAAATCCTTAAAGCTGGCAAAGAATAAAAAGATCCCCATTATTTATCAAACATTTAAGCTACAAACATTTTTCAATGGATACAATTCAAAATTCTTTTACTAGGTGCCATGCACCACAATCTCACTGGTTTCCTTTTTTTTTCCTATGCTACTTAGGAAGTTCTATTCTTTGCAGTAAGTACTTACAAATCAGCCTTTCTTACACTATGTATTTGAAAACACAGAAGACATTACTTTCAAAAGACACTTGTAAAAGTTTAAGGAATGTTGTGACAGCCTTTCATAAACAAGCATTTACTAATTAGTCCCACTGATATCAAAAGATCCACTTCAGTGAGCAAGGGCTTAGCAATATAAATGAAGATCTCATGATTTGGCAGTTAATAATAATAGTTTCTAGACAGCATAATTTTATTATTCTAAGACACAATCACAGTTCATAATTTGTGTCTCAAGCATTTATATGCACCTGATGCTTAATGCTGGCTTGAATTCAGTATCTTGATTTTAACATCACATTGATAGCCATAATAACTGAGCATAATGTCATAAAATCTCAGATTAGCACTTATATTCAGGAATGAGCAGCAGACAACTCCAAATTGGAATTTTCTCATATAAAACACACACTCCCAACTCTGCCCCCCTCCCCGATTTTAAAAATATTTTAGATAAAATTTTTGTTGCTTTTAAAGCTAAACTAGAAGATTTTTCTGACACTGCTACTAAAAATATGCCTCTTTGCTTTAGTGCAGTAGGTAAATTTACCAAAGAGTGTTGTGTGTGTTGAATGTACAAACCCAGCAAATTTGGTAGTCATTTATAATGCTCTGAGAACATTGATCAGCCCTTTCCTTCTTTCAGTGGTGATCCACCTGATCTCTGGACACCCATTATGCCTACTCACTCCAAAATTTTTGGTCATCATCGGAAAGTTACATCAAAGCAGTCATGTCCAACTGCCTAAATGTATGCATTTAAAATCTCCCAGCATACTATCATATATTCTTGCTTTAGCAATAGCCAGACTGCCAGAATCAGAACAAAGATGGCAGAACTACACAGAAAATGGAGTTTAATATTAAGAATGGAAAACCAGAAAAGGAAATAGCAAAAAATTTAATTTCATTAAATCTTGTATTACAAATTTTTAAAAATGCAATTAGAAACCAAAAAGAATATTTGTTCCACAGTGATACAACAACGTTTTAAAGTAAGGGTGAAACATTCCTCACAGGAACAGTATTTGTTCTGAGGATTCTAAATGAATGGTCTACGCAAATATGTTAGAGCAGTATGACTGAAAAAGCAATTTAAAAAAAAAAGATATAGGGTTGTCAGGAGGTCAGAATGTCATGTAGTAATATCTGTTTCTGACTCCTGTGTGTACAGAACAATTCCAGAGGTTCAGGTGCACTCTCTAAGGGAACAGGAACATGTGATGTATCTAACTGTTCACAGCACTGGTTCTGACAGGGCTGAACTCTGCTTTCCATGGGAGTCAATTACCTTAGAGGCGCAACTGCTTTTTTTGCAGTTGTGTTACGCTGCATAAATTGGTTCAAGACCAAAAAGAAACACTGTTGTATTCAACTAGTAGGTTTTTGAAGCCCAAGGTTTCATTACATTTATCCACAGGTTCGTTATTTCCACGTTTTTAATTTCCACGTTTAAAATTTCCACTCAGTTTGAGGAGTCTGAAGAGTGCCCCACTGCTCCTGTGATCAAATTATTATTACCCAAGACAAAACCCCAGCCTTTATGATTCATGGATACAATATTAGTGCTTCCGACACTCAGAGCTGTGAATTCCAACAGGTATTTCTTTTTAGGCAACATATGACATACGAGAAGTCTACTGTATACAATGTTAACTCTTAAATGGTTAAATCTAATGTCATGGCTAAATAACTTAATTTCTGGAATTTCCTGCACACAGAATAAGACACATTGTGTTATGTGTTTCCTCAGTGCCTATTGTGTTCCCAAGATACAGCAGGGTTCATAACACAGAAATACTAACAAGAAGACCTATGGAATCACCAAATATCACTCTGTCCTACCATGAATGAGAAAAATAGAATATTTAAGACACAACCAGAAGACTGTCAAACAGGAGGCAGGTTTCGGGAAACAGCACAAAACTTTAGAAATTGTAGCAGCAGTAACTAAGGGATGGATAAAGTCTTGTTAATGAAAACAAAAAGAATGCTGTGTAGAGAGTAGAAAAACAGCAGACAAACTAAAAATGAACTAGATTGTGTTTTGCTTGGCCACACTTTGAAGGACAGAGGTCACTTGGCTTAGAGAAGGCTAGGGAAGAGGAGACTGATGGGAGACCTCCTTGCAGTCTACAGCTTTCTCACAAGGGGAAATAAAGGGGCAGGTACCAATCTCTTCTCTGTGGTGACCAGTGACAGGACCCGAGGGAATGGCCTGAAGCTGTGTCAGGGGAGGTTTAGGTTGGATATTAGGAAAAAGTTCTTCACCCAGAGGGTGGTTGGGCTCTGGAACAGATTCCCCAGAGAAGTGATCACAGCACCAAACCTGACAGAGTTCAAGGAGCATTTGGAAAATGCTCTCAGGCACATGGTGTAATTCTTGGGGCTGTCCTGTGCAGGCCAGGAGTTGGACTAGATGATCCTTGTGAGTCCCTTCCAATTCAGGATATTCTATGATTCTGTGATTTGTTAAAAATGTATATGGCACAGCACCTGGTTTAAACTTTGAGGTACATTCCAATTTCAACAAGCTAAAGATTCAGATTGGTATAAATGAATCCATAGTGGGCTGTAGAGTAAAAGAGAAAGCAGAAACCTGCCCCAAAAGAAAGATTGCAAGCTTCTAACTTGACTAAGACTTCAGACTAAATCTAAACCCCCAGAAATTACAAGAACAGCCTTGCAAGATGATAATTGGTTTCTCTGAATAAAACAAGAGGAAAGAGTTGTACTCAGTTGAGTAAGAAAAACTAATCGCTGAAGAAATTCAGAAATTCAGTGATGTTAAAAAACATTGAAATGCTGCTGTTCTCAGTATTGAATGTTAAGATTCAGCCTCTAAACTGACTACAGATAGCTGCCAAATTTCTTTTGTGAGCCCAAAGATATCTTTCTTCTTCTTTTGAGTGGGTCTCAGCTGGAATTGAAGCACTAACTTGTAATGTCAGTGTAGAAGATTTCAGCAAAACATTTTGGCAGAGGATCACTACCACTACCTCCCTTTTTCATCCTTCCACATGTGACAAAACCCTTCAGAGTATAGTAATTTTAACTCATTCTAGCATATTCTGATAAAGTTATATTCACATATCACCAAAATTTATTTTCAAATAGCTATGTACAATCATTTCAGCACCTCTGAAACTTAAGACAGATGTTTTTATTTAGCAATTGCACCGAGTAAAAGAAACCAAACATCAATGTTTAGTTATTGTGCGCTTCCCTCCTTGAAAACTTTTAAAATGGTTACAAACTTTCCAAGAACAAGCCAGGGCCTGTTGCCTTAACTTCTGTTATAATCTAAAAATCAAATGTAAAACACTTTAAAAAATCAATTTACCTAATTTTACTTTTCTTCTGAATTATTTTTACTAATGCATATTCACATTGCTCACATTTTGACAATTTATTGTCAAACACACATATTGTGGGACTTGGTTTCTGATCTAAGGAAAAAATACAAATGAAAATAGAACATAATTTAGCCATGAGGAGACCAAAAATCTTTGTCACACCCCAGATAAGGCATCTGTGGAATTAACCTTCAAATGGAAAATAATGTCCCTCAGATGGGAAAACCGTATTGGGGACTACAGGTGAATTAGGCTGCAAATACCAAACACATCGTACTAGTTGATCCATTGAATCATCACAGCAATTTCCATATTCCAAAAACTCATGGTGCATCAGTGTCACAATGTTACACTCAAAATTCATATTTCCCTTGTTCATACCTGAGTAGCTTCTCCAGCACATATTCTGCTTAAAGCTAGGATTACAATGGACATTAAAGGAGCAAGATGTCTTGTATACGAAGTAAATTAACTACTGATCTGTATTTTCTTATTTTTCAGTTTTAATTTAAATCTTACAGTTTTATAACAACATTGTAAAGGAAAATCAATAGTGTAGATCTAGACAAGCTTCATTATTAGTCCTGTAAAAATAATTGTTGACATAAGGATTCTACCTAGAAAGGCCTCATGATTGGCAGTCACATACTTCCTTAGAGGCATTTTATCCCTCCTATATGTACTTCTTGGCCACTAAATGATGGAAACATATATGTCCTTATTGCCAAACTATGTTCCATTTACTGGAAAGAGTAATAAGTGGGATAAACACTATAACAGATTCATATTACACAGAAAACTTTCCAGGTCCTTCTGCCCTGCTCTCAAATACTCTTAGCATGCACAAATACCTGCAAATGTTTAAGAGAGACTGAAAGAAAATGATTCAGTATCATACTATACAGTTTTCCCTGACTGATTCTCCTAAATACCTCAGGTATCTCAATATTAGGCAGAAATACAAAAAAAGCAAGTCCCTTCCAGATACAACATAATCTAAAGGACAGAAAAATGCATCAAATCTTCCAAAAATACACTTCCCTGTTTTACTTCTCTTTTATTTCAGCCTATTCTAACAGGTTTCTGTAAATCAAAGTTTCTTTCTACATTATATCACCTTTTGGCCTTAAAAATTGTTCTGGCTTGTATTAAGCACTTCACTCAACACAAAATCACTCAATACCATTTGTTCATTATTGACTTGTACCTCAAAAACTTCTTCATCCAGAATCCTGGTTCCAAAGACAGTGATGCCATTGGTGTCCACAACTGTTTTGTCACTTCTGTCCAGTGGTTTCGTAGTTTTTTTGTTACAGTCAACAATCATTGTAACACTCTTTTTCTCCACACTAATAGCTACTCGATGCCACCTGTTAAAAAAACCAGCACAATTCTACTATAATTTATGTTTTTAAAACTAGGTCATTGTGTTCTTATCAAGTCAGTTTACAGCAGAGGGTGGACCAATGAATTCACAGATAAAATTTCCAACGTCTCCATTTATTTCCTTTTTTCATACGTGCAGAAATGTGCGCAAAGTTTTAACTATTTCCTACGTACATTCTGCCCCTCAACACAAACAAATCTGATCCATAGGTCACTGTGGATATCCCACGTAAGACAAAGTTCAAGCTGACCTTCTCTGCAGTTTTACCCAAAGAACATTAGCAAACTAAATTTATAAGCGAGTGCACTGTTTACATTTTATAGATTGACTGATCTGACGGCAGATTTTTTTTTACTCATGTTTGATTTTCCAAATTACTAAAGGAATTACTTGCGCAAATATAACTAACCAATCAGCTTATTATTTATTATTTACATTTTAGTATTTGTTCTGTATAATCAAGCACAAAAATTTTACCATGTTTCTTTGAATAGCTATAGAGATTTCTCAAATATGTGCAACAGTTCCAAAATAGATGCTTTTCCAGATACATATGCTTACAAATGCCACCATTCCTGCAACAATAGCCTTCCCTACATTATATTTACCAAAAAGTGAATGAAGTGATTCAGAATCTTGTGTCTGTGTTTTATTTAAAGGCATTTGAGAATAAAGTTTTATATGATTTGCCCAACTCTACTATGTTCTTTATAAGACTTTATTAATAATCATGATAGATCTAAGAGCAAAAAGCAGACCACTCTGCAATCTAGCATGGAGCAAAGCGTTAAAGAATTTTTGAGAGACCAAGGCAAAAAGTGTCAAAGTATGTCATGTTAGTGACTGGTAGGAGGAAGGCTGGAATCAAATTATTTTAGTTGGCTTTTTTGGCATTAAGGCTGCCTAAATCAGAGAGACAGCTTAGATCGTTACAAAGAGCTTCAGTATATCAAAAGGAACACCTTGAAGCTAATGGAATCTGACTGCCAAACAGTATCACTGAGCCAGAACTGTAATTCCATGTTTTCTCTGGAACGCGGTTAAACATTATCATTATAAAAGCAAACTGGCCATGCATCCTCAGGCACATTACACTGTTTATACTTTTAAAATATATCTCATTTTGAGATGAAGACTGTTGTCCTAGATCCTTCATAAAATAGCTGAGTCAGAAGAAAGTTGTCAGCCTATCTTTTGAAAGCATGTAGAAGCTGAAAGCATGAAATCATGGCTCACTGCGGGCAGGATTTACTCCAGTTGATTTAGAAGTTGTATAATCTCACTGCAGGAAATTGTACCAAACCAAGTTCATTTTTATTTCTTAGCTTTTGTCCACTTCTCAACATATTGGGGGAAATTCCGAAATCTATGTATAATCTTTGTTATTTAGCAAAAGTCAATTAAAAAAAAGTTTGCTGCTTTGTTTTAACACTCCTGCTAGGGAAATGCATCAAGTTTAGGTTTTGTGGTGTAAACCCATTGTCTGCTAATACAAGACCAAGAAGACAATTACTTTTTTCTTTTTCTCCTTTATTGCTGTGTATTTCATTATAGTTCAGTTTTGGCCCTTTCCTTACTGATTTGTTTTCTTTTGCTTTTGTAATATTTATTTCTGTGTATCTCTGAAGGCTGTGGCTGCTCTCCCTGGACTGCAGCACAGTAAATAAAGAGTATTTGAAAGAATTAATGTCCCTTTACAAGCACTGGAATGACATTCCCAGAGGATGATTGCTGGCCTACAAAGCTATCAAAAATGAACAACTGCCTTGACAATGCAACAAGTGTTGGCGTTAATTCTTTTACTGGAGGTGCAGCGTAAGTCCTTGCAGCGCTTCAGATTAATTGTCCAGCTTCTTCTTCCCTGACTTCATTACACATAGATATCTCAAACCATCTTATTGATCTGCTGTTTTGGCTTGGGGTAGGAGAAATTCTATGCCATTTTGTCAACTTGTCTTCACTCTGCCTACCGCCTTCAAACAAACCAGACAATTCTAGTGAGACTATTCCTTGAGATTTTTTGAAAGCCGAGTTTCTTTCTATGTTGCACAGGAAGAATCTTTATAGGTTTAGTTTTAGTGGGTTTTAACTTTTATGACTATTTCCTCACTCTTCATTTATAGAAATGGCAAATAAGAGAGGTAGTTTGCTTTATTTGTAGCTGTATGCACCATTTGAAGCTGGAGCTGTATTCTGCTGCAAAAGTTCTCTGATTTTGTAACACAGCAGGTGAGAAACCACATTACTGATTCATTTAAATATTTAAGAAAACATCTGTAAATACCATAATCACCTACACAGTGGTCTGTGACACTGTTTCTCATTTTAGAGTTTTACACTTACTTGCCATCAGCGATGTTGACTGTTCTGAAAAGAGGATAGTCTTCTGGGGCAGGTTTTCCATTTTGGTCTTCAAACAGGAATACAGGGGATCTACCAACTTCAACACCTACTTGCTGAATTCCTTGCTCATTGTAGATAGACAGAAGGAAAGACTGGATACCCTTTTTAGGTTTTACTGTCATTAATATTGAAAAATCTTCTGGAAAATCTCCACCTGTAAACAAAAGTTATACATACAGCTATAAATCCAGAAAAGATGCAACCATTCTTGAAAAGTTTACATTTTTTCCATAAGCACAGAGCATCTACCATACAAACTGTTGAGGTTTTTTAATTCTCAAAAGCAAGTACATAAAAGATGATATTAGGAAGATTTTCTCTTTTTTTTTTTTTTTTCTGCTCTCACTTTAATTTCTAAAAGGCATACCTTAATGACTCTTAAAAACATAACTTGTAAACCATAAAATCATGGAATGGTTTGGTTTGAAAGGGACCTTAAAACTCATGTGGTGCCAACCCTCACCATGGGCAGGGATGTCACATTACCAGGCCAGGTTGCTCAGTGCCCCATCCAACCGGCCCTCAACACTTTCAGGGATGGGGCATTCCCCGGGCAACCAGTTCCATGCCTCACTATCCTCTGAGTAAGGAATTTCTTCCTAACACCTAATCCTACTCTCTCCTCTTTAAAACAGATTGTCACTGTCCTACCACTGCCTGCCTGTGTGAACAGCCCCTCTCACTGTCTTTCGTAAGCCCCCTTTAAGCACTGGAAAGCCACAGTGAGGTCTCCCCGAAGCCTTCTCTTCTCCAAGCTGAACAATGTCAGCTCTCTCTCCTTTGTAGGAGAGGTGCTCTAAATCTATTGTGAATTCATGTAATAATACAATATATGAAAGAACCATGATCTTTTCACATTCGTTATTTTTTCTATTCATCTTCTGTTTAGCAACCTTCTAATTTAAAAGTGTGCACTACGATTTCACTCAACATAATAAGCATCTGTGCTATAGCAAATACACTCCCAGACACTTTAACAGCCCTTGATAAGCATTTATTTTAGTTTCGCCCACACGACATATACTTGAGTCTTTTTAGAATTATATTATGTGTAACACTGAAAAAATATTTAACTAGTTTTATTTAATAGGAGATTTAGGCAAAACCAAAGAACATTAATTTTCATTTATTCCCTGGTGCTTTTTCTTCAAAATGGAGATGGTATATAAAATATTGTTCCCACCTTTACAACTAAAAATAAACAAAATTAAAAATGGATATAGGTTGTTTATAAAAGAAGTACTGAAATACTGCTCCCATTGAAACTTGTGGTAAATCTGCATGTCACTTGATGAGAAACTCTACTAGGCTTAATAACAAACAAAGTGTAAGACTGAGATTCTGAAATTAAGAATATTGGATCTGGATCCATGTGGCTTCAGCTTCAATTTGACATATAAGAAATAGATAAGAATCTAATAATAACATTGGCAATGCAACTTTGTATGCATGAGAGTGGATAAAATATTCTTAAAAATTGTAATACAACAATAGAGTAAGTTCAAATAAAGTAATATGCTGCATTTTTGTAATGAATAAAAGTACATACAATTTCATGAAAATGCTTAAGGAAGGTGATACTAATTCAGCTTGTCTGGGCATGTGCTCTTCAAACAGGTAAAATCCTATTGAAAGAAAACTGGGAGCTTTCTAAGAAAGGTGACTGAAAATGAGTCACGTGCCTCAGTTCAGTAGTTTCTGTCATCACTGCTATGACATAATATTCCCAAATGTTGAATCTACTTTGTGTAATTATAAGCCAATTTCCTTCTCAGTTTTGATTGAAAAAGTCAAAAAACAAATGACATTCTAACGTAAAACTGAATGTATTGCCATGTAGATAAAGTTCATGGACACGAAGTTAGCCAAGTCTTCTCAAGTGCTTTTAAATTTCTTTTTTATTGGGATGGTTCTATTTGAACAATAACTAAAAGTAACAACTGGAGGGAAGCTATCTAGAAAAATCTTTGCATATATCTGGATTGTCATTCCAATATGCTTTTGTAAATGATAACTAAGAGCTTGTAAACAAACAGTACAACTAAATCTAAGCATTTATCATTACAATTATATAATGCCTTCCAACCAGTGAAATCAAAGTCTATTATAGCTTGGGAAGTTGGTAAATATTACTAAATTATTACTAAATTTTGAAAGATGGATATATTGCTGGATATATTTTAATTCCTGATAAGTTACAGGAGTCAGATGAAAGTAAGGATGGGATGCATTACAACCTGTATTTGCTAGACCAAAATGATATTTCACCCCTCAATCTTAGCTTGGATATCTTCTATAGTCTTTCCGCTGCTACAGAGCACTAAGAAAAAGGGACATGATCACTAAAATACCTTTAAGAATATTCTGAAAAAGGAAGATTTCCTGTGGTCAGGAGAGAAGATGCTTGTTCCAGAAGAATCAAAAGGAAGTAACTACCATAATCACCTCCCAAAAATTGTTTCAATTTTTTTTTACTAAGGTAAAGGATAGCAGGACATTTTCCTGTATTAAGCAAAGTTTTGTGGTGGCTTCTTTTTATCCTGTGAGTGAGCAGTGCCTTTTTTTTGTTATGACAAATAGGTAAAATCAAGAAAACTCATTCCAGTTGTAAAGCAGAAACTAAAAGCATGAATAAGAAGAGCACCTAAATTATGACAGCCAAAGGCTATAGAAATTTAGATGTCAGCCAACACATTCTGGCATTCAAGAATCATAAGAACAGTTATAACTGCAGCTGCCAGATTTCCTCTTTATACTACAATTTGATTCATGAATAAGTGCAAATCAGCCCAAGCTCGCAGATTTACAGCTCCAGATTCTCAGGCTTTGATTTAGGAGAAGGTGTTTGCACTGTTCTAAACTTTTAAAAAAAACAACAGTGATTCCAAGTCAGTTTAATTTTCTGTTCAGTTGTGTTTGAATACTTATTTTAAGCTTTCTGTTATAACACTTTGTTTCAATTACACACATAAAACTCAGACTATAAAGGTGCCGGTTTATTACACTGTGCAACTTGTGCAGTTTTTCAATCCATAATCACAGAAACAACGAATGGGTAAGGTTGGAAGGAACTACAGTGGGTCATCTGGTCCAGCCTCCCTGTTCAAGCAGGGCTATCCTAGAGCACATGACACAGGACTGCATTCAGGTGGTTCTGGAGTATCTCCAGTGAGGGAGATTCCACAACCTCTCTGGGTCAGTATGCGGTCACTGGCACAGTGCAGAAGCTCATCCTCATATTCAGGTGGAACTTGCTGTGCAGCAGTTTCTGCCCATTGCCTCGTGTTCTAGTGGTTGGCACCATGGAGCAGAGCCCGCCTCCATCCTCTTGACAGCCCTGCTTTAGATGTTTAGACGCATTAGTGAGGTCCCCTCTCAGTCATCTCTTCTCGAGGCTGAACAGGCCCAACGCCCTCAGCCTTTTGTTGTAAGCAAATACAGTGAAATCTTTTTGCACTTTTTTTTTTGAAAGAGCAGTCCCTATCGTGCTATCCTTACTAAGGTGAAGAAGTATTGAATTGTAAATATAGCATGTGTATAGCATGACATACATAGCATGTGTCAGTAATGTGCCATTCAGGGAATGATATTTTCAGCTGGATAGCTCTGTCAACTACCTGCAACTTAGTTGAGAGGATATATTCAAACACAAAGAACTGTGTTAAAAAATAGTATAAATATTATATAAGTAGTGATTTTTGCTTTGATTTTCTATCAATAATAAAATTATGAGTTAAGGGAACATGTACTTCGCACTTGAACTGTGTAGAGCTGTTTCTCATGTTGCTCTGGGAAAAAAATATTACTGCAAAATAAAGCCTGTTACCCTTTTAGAGATCTGGGCGACATCTATGTGACTGCTACTTCGAAAGACAAAAGACTTTTCTTTGCCACATCTAATCTGTATGTTTATAGACAGACTTGTTCAAACTCTGCATGATGTGTTAAAATAGAAAATTCAAATGTTCCATGATTTTGGTTTTTAATATTCTTACTATCAATTCCCTCAACAGTTTGAGTCAAGTGACAAGTGACCGCAAAATAATGACATAAAAGTCTCTCTGCAACATCCAAAGAATCTTTCCCAAAATTTGACTATTTCATTTTAGAGAACTTTGAGAGGAGATGGAATCAGATTATCAGTTTTACACAACTAGCTTTGTTTAGTTGTCTAAATACCCAGACACTCTGAGGCAATTCTTAGAAGATGGTATTTCTGGGAATGATTTTGCAATGGCCAATGACAACTCATTCCTATCACTGTAGTAGCACTCCAGGAAGTACTAGTACTTTTGAATGGACTACCAAAACAGGGGAAACTTGCTAAAGCCACCACACAAGGTTTCCACCAGATAGCATCATGAAGGAACTGGCAATATGACTTACAAGTCAATTCTGGCAGTGACATAAGTTGATGAAGAGCTTTATAACTGAAGCCAATAAAAACATAATTATGCAGTGGATAAAAAGCCCGTCCTGTCCTTCGTATGCAGGCCCAACTCTAGGAGTAACAGAAGTGGTACTGATGATGTGCTTTAGATATTGTAAAAACATAGGCAGTAAAGTAGTAGCTTTCTGACAGTCTTACCTGGGTACAGCTGCTTTGTTGGGGCGCTCAGCTGTGCAGTTTTTGAAACTCTGTAAGCAACATCCGATCCTTTTGAATTCCTCCTGTTTGTGCAAAATCCTGCTGTTCTTGATATTCCTTCTGGTGAATTGTGAAATTCTAATGCTTTTAGCACATCAACGGGTTCAGCTGACAAAGGGAAAAAAAAAACCAACAAAAAGAATTACTCATCTTGCATCTCTACAGTATGCAGCCTCCAAAAAGGATATGAATTTCATTGCAAAAGTGTGTGTAATCCAAGCAGTAGCTGCATGCTATTTTGATTTATTGCACATTACTCCTACACCATAATAATATTTTAACAGGATATTCATTTTGAAATATGTAGGCGTTCATCCCATCCAACGTAATTTTTATGATTAGATTTTCTAACTACTTGACAACACACTGAAAAACCACCATTTTGCAAAAGCAAGAATCTTGGTGATTGAAACTTACAATACACATTTTTAATATGTGATTTTAAGAAGAGGAACTGATTTTCAAAGTTTGCACAAAAGTTTCAGAAACATTTAAGTGCCAATAATCTGCTACCAGAAAATCATCTGTTCCTAACATTAAAATATAATCTGATTACATGTAACTTCTTTCTCAGACACAAAGTGGTAAGGAAGCAGCTCAACTAATTCCTCATTCAGTTAGATGAAGAAAAATGTCCCTGTTTCGCCTGCAAGGACTGAATGGACTGAATCACAGTATTTCATTATTTCCAAGTTAAAATGCAAATGGATGTGGTTTATACTTTAGAGACTAAGTACAATAAAATTCCATTTGTGCTCAGTAATTTAAGGTTGAAATCCAGAGCTGTTAATGCACTGATACTGATGCAAATTAAAACAAACAAGAAAGCATATATATGTATATAAATATGTATAGAAAGTCAACAACAAAGCCTTAAGCTAGAAAAGTTCTCCATGGTAAAAGGGCAAGGTACTGGATGGATAAGCACTTCAACAGAGACAGTGAGAGAAAACAGTTTGCAAATTACACATCTTTTCTCTTAGGAAAAATTAAGGTGCTCACTGTCATGCTACCTACAAATCCATTGGCTAATGTATTTCTTTGAGTGGAAACAGAATTTCAATAGACTTTTTTTCCTCTGGTTCTATTGTGCAGTTTTTACACTGGCAAATTCATAACCACTTTATTTGGACAGGAAAAGTTTTACATGACTTTCACTGTGAAAGCTGAGAGTGTTACCAATGGGCTTAGTAAATTTGACCTTACTTCTCATCTTTGAACTGCACTGTGGCACTAACTATAGCTGATTTATTGTCTGCTATCATTCACTTTACATGTCAACAAAATATCAACTTAAGGCCCAAAATACACTTCTCCATGAATATTCAACTATTTCAACAACTATTTGCAAACAAGTGGAAGAACGTAAAAACGCAGGCAAAGTATTAGTCTTACCTCTCTCTTGAGACCTGACAAAAAAATGTTAATGGATATAATGCATTTTCTATAGGTGTTCCACACAATTCTAGTTACTACCATACTGAAGGAACTCCCTTTTTTTTTTTTTCTGGGAACTGATGGCTATTTTTGCTTTACCTATAAAAATTTGAACCAGTAAAGTAAAGTAGAACCAGTCACTAGAAATATTAGTAAAAATTCCAATTCGCTGTATAAGTCAACCACTGCTACATTCCTTTTTCCTTTGCTCCCTCCTGTAATTTGCACCAGATTCTTCATTATTTTTTAGAATAATGGTCTTTCTTTGCCTGGCTGACTGGGAGACTATTCACCCATAAACAAGATTATTCATTACTCCCTGCTAGTTCTCCTGCTAAAAAACCTCCAGACAAGAAACAGAATAATAATAGGACAATCTTCAAACCACGAATTCCAAATAATAAGAGCAAACATTCTTGCTAATAGCCCACAGCTGACTATTTATTTATTTCTGCAAACTGTGATTCACAAAACATAAAATAGCAAGAAGACTAGTCAGTTTAAAGGAATTTCTAGAAATGTAATTTGTCATAGAAGTGACAAATGAGATTAAATAATTTCTATAGAAATGACAAGTTACATGAAGCAATTAATGCAAAAAAAGGTAATTAGTCTATCTCCAAAGACAAGGTGGGTGACCTATTAAATACATACAGATCGCAAGTAACAGAAACTGCTTCCCTAATTTATATCAAAGATTTCAGACTGCCACTTCAAACAATATTTATAAAGTAAAGTGGTTCTTTAGATAAACCGGACAGGAACGTAATAAATGCAGGACTCCTCCTGTGCCATGCCTATAGTGAGGTTTCTGCAGAAAACCCCTCTTGTTGCTAGTAGAAATTTTGTCTCAGAGAATTTCAGGATTTTTAAATATATTTTCTGTAACTATTGCAACCTAGCTGGAACAAGCATTCAGTAGGCTTGACCATGCTGACACTACATCAGTCTTAAAATTCTTGATGAGCTCACTGTGCATGCTCAGATAATGAGCTCAGAGCATCTACAGAAAGCAATAGATGCTGTTGCCACAGAGCACACCTGTAGGAATACAGTCTAAAATAAACAGCTCTTGAAAAACTGCAGCTTAGGCCCTCACTGGTTAGAGGTAACCTGTTCAAGTGTAAAGGAAAATGAGAAGTCCTCACAGAGCCAACACTGCCTGCATAGGAGACCAGGGATGGAGGTAGGAAGACGACTCACAGTCAGAGAAGAGCACAGTCTGGAAGCTTTCACCTGAAACTATGGCTTCTCTCTGCCAGTTTTCACAGGTTCTGCAGTGCTCAGTGTCACTGTATCCTGAGAGCTTCCATTTTTCCTGAAAACTGCCTCTTCTCTAACATACTGCTCCCACATGTTTTCTGGGAATGGGAAGGAATAACCAAAAAGAGCACTAGTGCTAAGGGCATGCAGTTTGCCTGTTTGTGTGGTCCAGAAACTAAGATTACAGCTTGTATTTATATGGGGCAACATTAATGTAACCCATATATTGACAGATCAAGGAACTCTCCGGAGACCTTCCTTGCAGTGCATTAAACAGCTTTCCTAAAAGATTTTACCTTCTATCTAATTTCCTTGGATAATTTTCTGAAAAAGTTAAGAAAACTGCAGATTACTGTTATATGACGAAATGCTTTTTGTATCTTTCCAATTTGGTGCCAAAATTTCAGATTGCAAGGAAATAACAAATAAGCATCATGCAAACAGCTCTATTCCCCAGTTCCCCAGTTCTCGGGATGCAGATAATTCTCCTTATGAAACTTAGACATCAGCTTTGATAACTCAACTGTTTGCCAGGCAAATTTGACAGAACACAAGATCCAGATGTGGAAAATGGGTCCCTTATGCAGATGTTTATGGCCATGCTGCACTGCTACTTGAAGGTCACCTCTTGCAGGCAAGCCAGACAAAGCTCCAAGATAACCCTGTGAAAAGAAGCTTGCAGTTTTCAGCCTAGGCTCTCCTGAGTTTCAGACTGCAATCAAAATGCAAGTTTCCACTCTTACTTTTCCACTGATATAGAACCAACTGCAGGGGATTATTCTTCTCACTAATGACTATAGTGCAAAGTTCAACAGCATATGTCTTGATTCAAAAGAGTTCAGAGAGACGTGCAACTTTCTCTGCCACTGAAAGACTGCATAGTAGTAGCCAGAGGAGAAGTGTTCAAAATTCTGGGATTTTGGGTATGGCAAAGGTGAATTCTTCAGAAATTTTTCGAAAACAGAATTGCATGAGATGGGAACTGAGTGTTCCAGTATCTTTCAAGATACCAAACTATTAATCATTTAAGTCCATCATAAGTTCCTGGTTTTCAAATAAAAAGAAGATAAAGCACATGAACAAAAACTAGTGGTGTAACATCTTAAGACCCAAAATAACTTGTAACTTGCAATATTTAAAATTGTAGAGCCAAATACTGTGGTATGATTGAAGTACCTTCATTCACTCAATGAGATTCCATACCTATAGTGGTATGGATTTGCTCCAGAGCATTTCATATTAAATATGGCTTTGAAGTTATAATTAATCTTCTTTTGCTTACCCTTTAGCTTTCTTCTATTGTAACTAATCAGGAAACTTAGGGGAAACAAAAAGACACCTTGACAGTAATATAAAATTTTCTAAACAACTTTAAATGGTACTGAGGGAAACTTCATGTGTTTTCTGTTTATTTGGAGAGGAAGGAAATTGGTAAAAACTGACTTCCAATTTTGGTTAGCACTTTCAAGCCTAGACTTCCTCTATAGACAATACATTTTGTTCTAATACATTTGTTCTAAAGGCTATGACAATGCAGTCTATTAAATGAAATAATAACCACATATTGTAAAAATACAATGCTATTAAAGAAAAAGAACATTATTATCATGCACAGTTAAAAATATCATAGTTCTCACTGCACTCCACAATCTCTAAACTGAAGCAAAATTTGTGATATATCATTCTTATCAATACTGATACTACACATATGAATCAAATTATGATACCTTTCTATTGCATTATACCCAACAACTACTACCATTGCTCAATGTCAAATCTTCTGGAGTTAAACTGAATCTGATGAAAACACCAGATTCATTGCTGATATGTTATAATGTCACAAATGTAAATAGCACACATTATTCAAGTCAGAGGACTTGCTTCCTTCATTTAGACTTCCCGATATTTGAGCTAGAATCTATTAAATAATATGGCTCTGCTTTCTCGTGGTGGAAACTGTCCATGGTGGAGGTTCCCAGGCACCATAACAAGTCATGATATCAAAGAAAGAAGGGACTGAGAAACTACAACAGTGCAGAAACTGAAGACCTGTGGACACACAGCCTGTGCTAATGACCTATTCAGTATCTGACATCAAGTCTCCTTCTCTCAAGGATGACCCCAGTTTTCAGTACAAGTGCTTAGCAAATCTCCATCTCTCTACGGGAATGCTTCTTGCAGATGATCCCATAACCCGAGGTAAAAGACTGTACATTACAAGACAAGCTGCAACAAATGCAAGAAAATTTGCATTGAAATAGCCATGTCTGGTACATTACACTTGGATTTATTTAAATGTAGAGAGTTATTAAATAGTGTTCAATAATATCTTAGTTTATTAAATATGTACCCTGTCTGTAACTGAGATCACGGAGAATGCAGTGTCATAGTAAAAGGCAATAAAATGCCTTGTGTCTGCTTCAGTGGCCACCACTAAATTTCTGCATTGTGATAAAGCCCATCTGACATTGCAAGGGTAAACTGTACAGAACCCAAAAAGGATAGATCAACAGTGCATCTAATGGCAGCAATGTCATCTTTGGAATTATACCAGCCATTATATTCTCTTTTGGAGAAAAGACTAAAATCTATACACACTAACTTTCTAGCTACAATTACAATTTAAAGTTAATAATCTTTGTTTTAATGAACTTTCATTTATGCAAATGTTTTGATTTACAATATGCTTTTTTAACAGGTTTTATTCAAATCAATTTAGTGAGTGAATTACTGTCAATGCTAGGTATGTAAATGTTAAGTCACTAACACAGAAAAGAGAGCTGTATTGTTTCATGTAAATAGAACGTTCTGTCCTGTAGGACTCTAAGTAGTGTATATGTCAATAAATTGACACTTAAGCATACAAAAAACTTGATCTCCTGTTTCTAAGCACACATATCAGCTTCTACTTAGTAACTTCAGTCTGCTGCAGTCACAAATAAATTAACAAATTCTGTGTCATATCCATTTCATTCAGAGAAAATTACCTGAACATTCTATTATTGGAAATTTTTTTTCAGAAGAAAAACTTTACCACCTACTTGTGCTCTTTCAGAATTTTCTTTTCAACCCATCTAAGCTAGTTGGCTACCAGACAGGTTTGTAACCTGTGTAAAGCTGTACTGAGAAGTTTCTGTGGCAAATCCACGAATGGTTGCAATTACACACTAGTGTGGATCTCACTCAGTACCTCCTGCCTTCCTCAGATTCGAAGAGGTCAAACATTTGGAGTGATCCCAACCCACATGCACACATTTGTCCTCAGCAGACTTGCAATACATGCAGATTGAAAATATATTATTCATAGAACTGAGAACATCTGAGTGAGTTTGATTATTCCTTAAAAGATAACCCTGGAAGCTAGAACAGACTTATCTAAAGGTCACACCTTGCGTTTTCTTCTATTTAACACACTGTAAAATGCTTAGAAGCTGCAGTGGGAATAGAGCACTGAACCTTTTCAGACAGAGTGTACCAAGCTCGACACCTATTCCCTTGCTATAAACTGTACAGCAAAGCATTTTGTAGCTGCAGATGAAGGTGCTGGTACCTAAGGACCAAACAGTCCAAGAAAGACTGTTATTGAAGGCAGATTATATACAGGAAACAATCATCTGCATTTTCAGAAGGAAGAACTTCATTGTCACTCTCCAGTATTGATAGGAAAGTGACTGCAGTGGCAACTTCTGGCTACAAAATTCATTCCCATAAGAAACTGTAGAGGGGATGACTCATTTGGACTAAAATGCTTCTATTTCTGTTCAAATACCTAGTAAATCAAAGAAGTTGAAATCCCATTATATTTAGATTTTAGTCTGGTTAACTCCTGGGTCTTAGTCTCTTAATTTTCTGAGAGAGCTTAGGCACAATGATTCTTCCCTATGGAAGGCTGTGTTTACCTATATAATTTGCAAGATGCTAGCAGATTGCATGCTGGAGGACATACTTTAAATGCAAACAATAACAAAACTCAAGGGAAAAAAGAAAGAGCCAGTATTCTTTACTTTACAGATATACCTTAGCAAATGGAGGGTGCAACTCAGTGTTTGCCATCCTGTTACTACCTCTAGTAACTTTGCCTTTTCCTTGTTTTTTGATACAGTAAACAGTATTTTTACAATAAACAGTATTATGTGTTTTTCCAATAAAATAAACAGGTAACTTTCAGTTATCATAATTCTTCAGCAATGCCCTTTTTGATTGATGTGAAAGTGACTGATGACTCCACAAAGACCCTTTAAGAGTTACAATCAGTAATTCCTAATTAGTGAGATACAACCCTGGAGTACAAAAGAGCTCAATTTTCCCCAGTAAAAAGAATTATATGAGAAATTTAGGAAGACTAATGTCTCTAAATTACTATTATTTTACTTCATATTTTTCCATGGAAATAGGTTTCATTCTGCCAGTAATCTGTTCCAATGGAACCACTACAAAATCTAAAACTCAAAGAGCGTTGAAACATTAATCTTCAGTTCTAAAAGGAGTGTTTTTCAAAGTTTTAGTCCAGTTTTATGTCACTGTAACAGATCATTTAAAACATACTAGCTGTTACAGCCTGGTAGGTAGGCTAAAATGTGCATATTTGGTGAGTATTAATGAAGGGACTCCTTATACTTATGGACAAGACTTTCAAAATAGGCTACCTAGGGTTAGATTTCTAAGTATATATTTAGGGACTTAAATAGGAGGTACTGGCTGCTCCACAGGTTTTTGAAACAGTGCTACCTATTAAAGGCATAATAGCCTACAATTATTTAGATTATTTATTTTTCTTAAAATTTTGAATCTTTATAAGTGCTCGTTCTAAGGACCTTCCATATATTCTAAAGGTGGGTAAGGATAAACACTGCTATGATGAAGGTTTCTGACACTCATTAAATGGTCCAAGGCTTAATGAATAAAAGAGACCTTTACCGGCAGTGTTAGAACCTGGGTTTGTTAAAGTGTGGGTTTGTCGACCTTTAGGATACAAGACAAGACCCATCTATTACTAGAAATGTATTGCTAATATGGTAAGAAATATGGTAAGAAAATTTCTGTTTCTATTTTTACCCTTAGACACTTCTACTTATTGGGGCCACTTACGATGGATATCTTTGAAAACCACAAATACATAGAATTATTATCTATACTTATTATTTTACTGTGTTCTTCATCTGGTAAGCATTAATACAGAAGTAAACATCCAAAAGCAGGAATTCAAAAGCATGTCATGCCCAAACGCTTCACTGAGCTTCCCAGTTCTTAGAAAGGCCTCTATTACCTTCCCACTGCAGACTCCAGCCTCTGTATCCCAAGCAACGATTCCCTGCAGTTTGTCCATAGGTGTCTAAGCACTAGAAAAGGATCAGACACTTCTGTCCTCAGTATTTCCTACTGACTGGCTCTGGGCAGAGCTGCCCTTCCTCACATGCTTTTGGGCCTGGCAGTCTGAGAATCCCAACTCCACTGAGAGCCCAGACATGTAACAGAAGACTGCTCTGGGAGGAAGCATCAAACACATCGGTTCTGCAGTGTCCTTTGTGAGGGTTCCAACACTTTTCATAGATGTTAACCAAAGGACTTCACGGAGCTGGATAAAATGAACTCTGTTTTATGGGCTGCAGAAGTGAGTTACAGAGCATCTTCAAGGTACAAAAATGAAACTAATTGAGTTGCCTAAAGTAATTACATAGTGCTCCTGAAAATCAAGCTGGATTTTTTTTAAGGAAACTGAATATAAATTTATGAGATTAACCAAATGTATATTGTCCTTATATATATTTCTAGAGACATACTTTAAGGTTGTTTTACCTGTTAAGAATTTTCCTACATGTTAGCTTTTAGATTAATTATGTAATTGGGATGTTGACTGGTGACATTTTTAGAAGAAGGTGTTATTGCAGTGCTTTCATATTTAATGATTATGAGAACTAGAGATTACTGAGATGCATATAGGAATGCCTTCAATGGCCTAGGATTGACTATTTCACCAATACAGGCTTGTGTGAAACTGCTCAGAACTGGCTACTTCTGTTTCCACACCAGTTATTTGGAAATTTTTCATTGACTTCTTATGCTGCCAAATCTATTGCATATTTTATAGTATTTCAAAGACTATGCATACAGTCTAGGTATATATGGGATCAATTTTGATACTCACCAAGTACTAACTATATCTCCCTTTAATGACCAATCTCCAATACTCATAAAGTAAAAAGCCACAACCAACCAACCAACCGAATCCAAACGAACAACAAAGAAACAAACAATCCTGACAAAACAAACAAACAAACCCAAACAAAAACACAACCCCCCCCACCGAAATCCCATACTGAAAACAGTGGAAAACTTGTCTATATTCAGCTACAGGCTCAGATCTTTAACAACTTCAGCTTGCTGACTGATTTATTTACTGGAAATATTCAGCAAAAAGTAAGAATATTTCTAGGTTTTGTTAGACTGCTTAATTCTGGAGTGCAACCTAGATTTTGAGACTTTTTATCGTATTTGCTTTATGTATTTTACCACAAACCGTGATTTTTTTTTACCCAAAACCTTCTTTGAGACTAGATAGGTTGTACTTTTTATCACTTGTTCAGCAACAGTGGCTGCAATCAAGCACTCAAGACTTGGATGCTGATTCCATAAACAGTTTCACCTGTTACCCCCAGAAGGCTGGGCTAATTCATCATCAGGTGCAGGCCTGTATTGATCCATGGGGTTACAACACTTTAACATCTGTCCCCATATTTCTGTGGAGTTGTTCTTAATTAGCACCACAGCAAAATCTATGAGGACTGCAGTCCAAGTGCCTACCTATTTCGAGGTCTCTGCTAAAGATCCAAAAAGTTCTTTTTGTACAGACAGTAGACATAGTACTTTCCACTGTGAAAATCTGCAAAACAAGTATTACATTCTTGGGGTATCCTGTTTCTATTGCCTTATCCAAAAAAAAGACAGTCAAAAAATGGTCTCTGCTGCAGGAAGAGACAAGGTGTTCCCTCAGCAATTACACATCAAAGAAACTAAGCCCACTTAAAAGTTTGTTATCAAGGTAATTCAGAGATAACCCAAATAACACTTCACAAATATCTTCTAATAAATTGGACTTTTCAGATGTGGAACATTTGTACATTTTTCAGCTTTAAGCATAGAATACAGCTAAGGACAAGATTTAGAAATGATGCCATTTAAAGTAATCCTATTTAATTTGATAGAGAAACAACTCCTGGAACTAAAAACTTCCACCATACTTTCACTGATGTCAAAGGTATTCTCTCTTATGAGAGCAAGGCAAGGAAATCAGACTCAGTTCTGTATTCTAATATTAGCAGGAATTCCTCTTAAGACAGGTTGTAAAATCATGAATTTATTTTTTTTATAAACTATGAATGCTTGATTACTATGACAATTTGAGTAAGGTAAGGTACACAGCTAAGGGACAGAGTAGGTAAACACTTATTCTACAGCAATACTCTCACAGTGTGACCATAATTTGACTCACAACTAAGTTAATTTGTATTACAGACAAAGCTTAGCTGCCACTTACATTATTTACAGCAGGATCAGGATCTTCAGGTTTTTTAAAATCATCTATTATAATACATCTTTCAGTTTGGTTTGCAGCAAACACTTCACTTCTATAATATGAGCTCTGCCAAATCCCTTCTGTTTCACACACTGTGTGCATTAACACTTTGACACACAGTGAAGTCCCAGACCTGAAATTCACAAAGGTTTTACAACCCCTTATGTGTGCTAATGTGCTAAAAGGAATTTAAGTTCTGCCAGATTCTACTACTATTGTAATAACCAGGCCAACAATTAATCCTTACATTTACAGTCTGTAAACTTGGTATTTAATACCGAGTAGAACAGTTATAAGCCCTTGCAACAGGCATGTGTGTTAACCTAATTCCTTTTAAGCCACTGCTCTCTATTGTGTCCATCCAGAGGGCAAATCTTTATCACTGCATGAGACTTCACATTCTTAGAACATTAGAGATTTCTCCCAAGCTCTGCTTAATTTATTCCCCCCTATTACCAACAAATACTCAGAACAATGATAAATTAACCAATGCTAGGAGGATTTCTTCTGAAAAGAATGAGAGTGCTCTACAGAGAAAAGAAAAGCAACTTCTTAATCTTGCTGGCAGATGGAAACCCTACTGTTCGCCACTGTACAAAACAAATCCGGGAAAGACATAATTGCTCCAGTGTGTTGTAGGTATAACTTCAGCAGTAATGTCACGGCTCCTTTAGTGTGCTGCAACCGTGTTGGTATTAAGGGTTCTATCTGGAGGACATCAAGTAACTTTGAGCATGACAATTGCAAAAATGAGTATGACAACCTCTTGCCTACATTTTACAATTGCTTCAGACACCAAATTTACAAACAACAGGGGGGCTAGGGGTGGGTTGGTTTGGTGTGAGGTTTTTTTTTCTACTAATCAGAACAAAAGATAGCACCAGGAAATATTTTCTACCCAAGATTTTTTTTTCCTACTGTCATTCCAATTCTAGGTGCCAGAGACAGAGATTATTTCAAGCCAAAACCATTGAGTATTTGTGGATATTCTATATGCACTTATATACAACTACATTTGTTAAGATATACACAAAAACGAAGTTGAGAAACTTCTTTTCTACAGAGCTAGTAAAAAGACATAATTTCCTGCAGCCTAAATAGTCCTTTCTTGGATCCTTGTGGAGTCTCCTAAATTAAATGCAAAGACACACACTCTAGAAAATTCACAACACATACCAGTCATGCCTGATGTCTGCTGCTGCAGTTGAAACCTTATAAACAATTAAGAAATCTAAATTGTATAGCAAAACAGAGGTATACATGCACATCTCTCTTAAACTACCCTGGGAAGATTGGACCATTTCACCTGCTGATCCTTGGGACTCAGGAAAAACTTCAGATAGGACCACTAGCTGCATCAATGATGTCACCCTTTGATTTATTTATGTTTTGCTAACTTTGTCAATATTAGTGTGAGAAACCCACACAAACTAACACACAAGACAATTTCACGAAGAAATAAAGCAATAACTTCAATGTTTATGTTCTTTTTCAACCTTAAAAGTGAATTGATCAGTAAAAATCAGAAGTGCTTTACATCACTAACAGTTCTGAGAAGGAATTTATATTTTTCTCGTTTAAAACTTCATTTTGTACAAGTTTAGACTAGCCAGATATATTCCAGAAACAGATCCCTATCTTCCTTACTAAGCAATTACAGTGTAACTTACTAAGCAATTACATAGAAGCAGCAGTGTTAAGTGTGTATCCACAAAGAAGACTCTCCTTTTCCCATCACTAATTGGCCCGGTTCCGCATTCCTTCTGCACCTAGAACTCCCACTAGTTTCCAAGCCTGGGTGGGGGAAGTACAAGGAACCTTTGTATTGCCTAAGATGACAGTAAGAAGTATCCATTCTATATTAGAAACAAATCTGCTTGTCACTGACACAGAAGGTCCAAAATGCGTTTTCCCTATATATCTTCATAGCCTCATTTTCAGTAAGGCTTCTTAAATCTTTTTTTTTCACTCAGATTAAGAGCTGGATTTCCATTTGCTTGGAAAAGCTTATAAATAATAAAAAGACTGATTTTTCATTTCTTGCCCATGAAATTTAAATCAGCATCACAATACTGCATTGATGTCAAGCTCTTACAAAAAATTTATAGTGTTGAAGCAATGCCATTTCAACTAAATGAGTTTATTCATTCCAAACACATTACCAACAGATTTAGTATTAAAGGTGAGGAAGGGGAAAGGAAATCAAAGGATGTCTTTTAAAATACTGAATTTTGTTTGCTTTAGCCAAGTCTTAAAGAAAAAATATTTTCTAAAAAGAGCTGGTGAGCACTGAGCTGACCAAATATGAGTCACTGCTTTTCCCATTCAGTTTATTCTCACTTCTGTAACTTTTTCTGTCTAAAGAAGAAATAACTCAAAAGCCCAAACACACCTTCACACACCATTTCTTACTTCTATGAAAGACACCTCATACTTCCCTCTTTCTGTGTGTGTGTTAAATCAAGAAACTTTGAAAAAGTCATGAATTTTAGGAATCTGTTCAGGTTTGTCTACATGGAATGATTTCTCTTGTCCTAAAAAGAAGTCATTGCTATATGATTACATGATGTATTCATATAAAGTTAATTTTCTTTTCATAGAGGTAGTTTATGAAAAGAAAATTGAAGAATATAGAATTTAAAAGAGTATATAAAGGCAATTCATATTTTGCCCAGCATTCATATTATATCCAGCATTTTCATTTTGTCATATTGTTTACCTGCTGTAGTATGCTATTCGATTTTATTCCTTGTTATTTTCCCTCTCCTATTTTCAAATATGAGTCATCATGTCCTATGTTATCTTTTAACTACTTTAAATAAGATTAGAATGCATAAAAGATGATTCAGAAATACCTCCCTTGTACTCTGTTAAAGAAATTAGGTCAAATTCTACTCCCTCTGCAGTCAATGGAAAAACTCTTACTGACTTCAATAACAGATCAAGCCCTAAACACACAGCTCCCTGTAGTTTCTAAGCAAATAGCATACTGTATTTCAGAAAAGTTCAAGAACCAAGTTCTTTTCAGAATGCTTTTCCAAACACGAGAAGTTTTTTAACTGTAGTTAAAAACTGTAGTTTTAGGTTTCTGAAATGTTCTTTATGCAGAAGACTAGAAGAAAAGATTTTTAAGGTTTTCATAAAGTTACCAAAACCAAATTAGTCTGCCTAATGTTGCAGAATAGAGTTCAGTAAGTACCACATAACTTCTGTTGATTTTTGCTGGCTGTTTGGATTTAGATTTTCTTTTAACTTGTCACTTGCATCCAACCCAATCTGTAAACATAGCCTACGTAAATCCTACCTAATTTAGTCAGGTCTACTGTGAAAAGTGGCATAAGAAATTGATCATGCCTTTGAGGATAGTATCACTTCTTGAAGAAATTTAGTTTCGATATAGTAATAAGCAGCCCGAATCCTTGAAGCTCTGCAAGATTAATTCACTCTTGGTGTAATTCCACCGAGCCCGTGGAATTGCAATAGGAATGAAATCTGACCCCTTCCAGTCCCTGTCAGAAGCGGGGCCAGCAGGGGGCAGGAGCCCTGATTGATCTGACACCGTCAAGATTGTGCCCAGGTGTAAAGGCTTGAATGGAAATTGATCACCTTTCCCTGCTCCCTCTAGGACGCCTGTTGATTCGGAAAGTGGGAATTCAGATCGAGAAGTGCCTCGTTAAAATAATAAATGTGTAAAAAATAAACCTTTCATTTCGGAGAGTTAAGCCCCACAGTAAAATAAAAATCTCCATCCCAGCCAGACTGGCCCCCAGATGCGCCTGCGGGCTCCAGTGGGAGGGAGGGATGGAGGAAGGGAGAAAGAGGCAGCGTTTTCACCCTGGAGGAGAGGAAAACTCTCCCGCCACCCGAGACTACACACTGCAGCTCCGCGAACGTGGGAGCACAGCTCCGAAAGCCCAGATGTGCCGGGGGCCTGGGGCTGAGCCGTGCCGGGGAGCGGTGCGCAGGGGAGAAGCGCGGGGGACGCGAGGGGTGGTGCGGGGGAGGGGGCGGCGATTGCCTTCTGCTGAGGCTGCTGCCTGGCTCTTGTTCCCACTGCAAGTCCCCCGCGGGCCGCGCCCTGCCCACCAGGTCCACGGACACCTAAGGGACCACTCGATAGGCCGGGGAGGCTGCAAAGGGGGGAGGAGGCTGGGGACGGCGCCCCGGCGCTGACACCGCCCGTGGAGCCCAGCGACCGTCAGGCTGAACCTCCCGAGTAACCCCGGGCACCTCCACCTGCGGGGCGCCGCTACCCCAAGGGCTACCCTCCGCATCGGCTGGCAAAGGGCGCCTTCAAATATATTGTCTCCCACCCTTGCGTCCTGGAAAACTTTCTGCCTACTGAAACCCGTTCCAAAAGGAAAAATAAAAGAGCGGATAATGGAGAAAGTCAAGGCAGGGAGCCTCCACCGCCCCCAACTTTCCCTTTCCTCGCCCCTCCGAGGAGAAGGCAGATACTTCTCGTTCCATTTCAGTCAACTTGGTGAACTTGAGCAATTCAACAACACTGAAAATCGGACGCACACTCCACAAAACAGAGTCCAGTGCTGGAAGAGGTTAAGTCACTCTGTTCAACAAGTATTTCTTTCATCTTCCCGCCCCGCCAGTGTGCATCCCCTTTACCTCATAAAACCACATCCAAAGTTTAAGGCTGAGGCTGAACGGGAGCCATCCCGCCGCGGCACCTGGGAGGGACGTCCCCCGCCAGCGCCGCGGGGGCTCCCAGCGGGTCCCCGCGCCGGCCCCAGGCGCCTTCGTGCGCTCTCGCCTCCCCTGCACCCCGACTCGCTCTGACAGGTTTCCTCTGAAACGCGGCCACAGCCGTGCCCTGGGTCCTCTCCCCCGAGGAGAAGAAGAGAGGCGACTGGACTCCCCGGCTCCCCTTTGGTTTCTTACCTCCTCTGACCTCTGCAGTTCGAAGAAGGATAGCGAAGGTGATGAGCACGGTTACAGCCGAGTCCCAGGGCCACCTTCTCGTTTTCCACCTTGTGGACCATCTCTGCATCTCCATGCTGGGCACCCAGAAGTGTGAATTTAAACACGGGCGCCTTCAGTTTATACCAGCTCCGTCCTTTCCACTATAATTCCCAGAAATGATTTCTCCTATAGAGCCATAAGTGAAAAACCGAGAGCGGTTTTCTCTGTCTCGCCCCGCTCCCGCTCTGCCCGGCCTCGCAGAGGCCCCTCCGACCCGTCCTCCCCGGTGCCCTGCCTTCAGACTGAGGGGAGCTGAGGGGCTTTAATCAAAATGCAAAGAGCGCCGCATCTCCCTAAAGGCTCCATCCCGTCAGAGGGCTGGGCGAGCGGCTCCCAGGGCCACCCCTGGAGCCCGACTGACACGCCAGCCGCCGGGCGGAGGCCAATCGCGGGGCTCCCCCGGCCGCCCACAGCACCGCCCTCCGCCTCGGCGGCGGCACACCGGCCGCTCCGCGGGCACCGCCGGCCCCCGCGGCGGCGGAGAGCGGCGCTGCCGGAGGCGCTCGGGGAGCGGGGCGGGAGCGAAGCGGGGGCGCCGCAGGGATGCCCCGTCCATGCGGTACCAGCGCCCCCCGCCCTGCACGGCGCCCCCCTGGCCCCGAGCATGCGCAGAGACGGCCGGGGCGCCCCGCGGAGCGGGGACGGGGAGGGGGAGCGAGAGGGACGGGCCGGGGGCGACAGTGGGAGCCGCGGGAAACAGGGGGAGGGGACGGGGACGCCGGCTGAGAGAGAGCAAGGCAGGGCAAGTTTGAGGGCAGGGATGTGCGTGAGAGGAGCCGGGCCGCTGAGGTGAAGCCTCTGCCGGGTGACCCTTCGGGGTCCCCGAAACTGCCCGCAGCGTTGATGCTGCGGCAGGTCCGGCCCCGGCGGCCCGTTCCCCCTCGCACCTCTCTCAGACGCAGCTTGTTCTCACGCACCCTTGAGGGACCTCCGGGAGCTTCGTTCTAAGGCCGCTGTGAGAAAGAAGGGAGCGGAATGGTGAAGGAAAAGCCCACCACTAAACAGGCGCCCCGTTCCCCGCCTCTCCACATCCTGGAGCCTGAGGAGCCAGGTGTTAGAGCTCCTCCCTGTTAAACCTCCCACTCGCACCTTGTCTTGCCCCACCTGTGCGGTAATCCGTTACGGGGACCGGCCCGTAGGTGGGTGGTATGCCTAGTCGAGATGCTCCGTTGAGATCAGGTTCTGCCCTGCCTCCTCTGGAAAATGGGAGAAAACCATGGTCACGTTTTAGTAGAAATGTATATAGATTTTTTTTTTTTAATTTGCCTTCACTGAGATGTTTAATGCCTTACAGCAATTAATAAGTATATGCCTTATCAAAAAGTACATGTTCTTTTATATGTCAAATAAAAGAAGTTTATTGTCCTTTCCTACAATAGGTTATGTTTTGCTGCATTGTATTAATATAACTAACTCTTTCTATCCTTGGTTTTCTGAAACAACAGGTATAATTATCATTTGCAGCTGATTGGACTGAGATCAGTTACACCTGAGCTCCCTTAAGTGCTGTGCATTGGGTACCATTCAGTGAAGGGATACACAAGGTTGTTCTGGCACTTCAGGTAGTTACCTGCAGTATAGCTGTGGAGCACCAAAATGCCATATGCATCCCACTTTTCTGTACAAAAACTTACTCATAGAATCATTAACGTTGGAAAAGACCTCTAAGATCATCAACCATTTAACCCAACAACACCCTGTAATAAATTGCCATCAAGTTCTGCAGTTATGAGAGAGAAGTTACGTGCCATTTAGATGAAGATTCACATCTTGCAGCCTGTCAGATTCAGTATTTAAGGACTATTTGTTTACAATTAAATTATTTAGATTTATTTTCTTAGTTATTGCTGTTAACCTTCTTAATTGCAATGATGATGTTCTAGAGTGAAGTAATTGTAGCCCAGGTGCAATGAAAAGAATATGCTAAAGAATAGATAACGATGCAGAGCATAGATAAGCTTTGAGTGCCATAAAATTATTCTTAAAATATTTTTGTTAGAAATTTTCAACCCTTAGATGTAATTTCAGGATAAATATGTTCTTTCTTGAATCTGAAAGAGGGTTAAAATGTGAACATTTTTTCAGAGAAAACCACAAGAGAATGTTATTTTTTAAATCAGCTGTAATCCACAGTGGTTTGTTCTTTCTGTCGGTCTTTTTGTTCCTCATTACTCTTCAAGACAGTTTTAGTGAAAAGAAAGACCAAGCACTGTGACATTCATTATGTTCTGTCCCTGATACATCAACGTTGGCAGATTAGCCCATGTTTAAATATTAGGAATTGCTCTCTTGTATGTGCACAGATGGGTCATTGTTGTATTTTGGGGCAGAGAGGGGGAGGGGTTAGGAACTATGGAGAAGGGAATATGTTTCCTTGGACCACTGTAGGTTGCAAGAAACTCACAGCAGCAGCGCTCTCACGTTCTTCAGAATATAGGCACTGTAATGAAATACAAGTGAAAATATGGTTTTCTTTGGCTCTCTTGCAATCATACTGTGTTTTTCCCAGCATATTCCTTGACATCATCAAAAGTGAGAGACCTTTCTCTGTATATAAAGGGGTCATTTCCTTGGGCATAACTAGTGCACTGTAAGGAAGAGTGTGCTTTTATTGTTGTATCTCAGGGATCTTGACTTTTAGTTTCTAGCTTCACATGGATGTTGATGTCCTTTCCAATTCTGTTCACAGCACATCAGTGAATATTGTGAAATAAATGTCTGCCTTAAAAGTCATCACCCACTGCCTTCTCTATTATTTTATTTCTTTTGGCTTAGGTAGGTGGATATTTTATCATGGTCTCGTTTCTGGTGCAGATCTGTGTTTTCTGAGAGTTTTCTGTTGTATGATTAATATTAGGAAGAAATTCAGGGAAGTGAACCCTTGTAATAAAAGACATTTTACCAATGGAGATTAGTGGAATGATCTCTGCTAGGTAAAATGCTAATCAGCTTCTTTCTGTACTTTTAATGGTAAAGAAATGTTTGAATGCATGCATATAGACAAAATAATGACAGTATTACTTCCCGTGATTCCATCTTCCAGAAAGGTGATATACCATTTGCTACCACCAATCATAGCTTGCAGCTTCACTGAACTCTCCCAGTTCCATTATCATAGGTTTTGAAGAACGAAGCCAAGCCTTTCTCTGTCTCCCAGCAAACTCTTTGGGCTAGGGAATAACCCATTGATTCTTTCTTTCAGATTCCCAGGAATTAGGGAGGGCCGAGGATGGTAAAAGAAATTCAATACAAAACAGCATAGTTCAGTACTCATTAGCTAAGGTACCAAAAGACTACAGAAACATTAGCATTGCCAACTTGTTTTTTCGTGTGGGGAGCGTATTGCGAATGACATAGGCAAAGCTGGAGTGGCAGCTGCATTGTGCAGGGCTGAGATGTGGCTACAAATTGGATGCATATTTGTTGCTGTACTTATACTGAAGGTTGAATTCCTACATTTTCTGGTGAAAACATCCTGAAATTTCTAAACTGAATGTGCACTAATAGGAATTGCTACCAGAAACACCAGTGTGAGAGGTTAAACCTTCCAGGCCTGTGTAAGGAATAAAGTTAGTGTTAAGGTTAACATTAGGGATTTAAAGGGTCAAGTGACATGACTGCTGTTTAAAAAAGCCTCTTGATTTGGGAATGGGGCTGTAGGTGGTAGGAGCTTATACATCTTTTGCTGTAGGGGTTTATACAGTTTTTTTTAAATATGGTTAACATTGAGAGTTAAAAATGTCAACCATCAAACTTGCCTCCTGTTCTTCAGGGTCTTGAAGATAGAAACAAATTTGGAGAATTTAATCTTCAATGTTCTTTGAAGATGAGATCAAAGCAAGACAATAACCTGTGTTGCTTCTTACTTCAGGGATGATGCCTCATAAATAAACAAGTGTAATCCTTCTTACAGAACTTGGTTAACAGAAACAAGGGATATTGTTAAAAATAAGAAAAGGGAGAAGATTTGGCACATGAATAGAGCTGAGGATTTTGAAGTCTTAAGAAGCCAGATTGTTCCTGCTGACTCCTGGAAATAGTAATTCTTTTATTAGAGACCTGTGCCTTGCTGTATTAGTCCAGTAGGAACTAGTAGAATGTTTAGGAAGAGGAGATGACAGGTTTAGGCCAAAGGTTTTAGCTGAGCCGTTATACCTTCCTACAAGTTCCCCCAAGTTAACTGTGTTGGTAGAAATCATTGAATAATACTGTCTTTAACTGTGGGCGTTACTTCCTTATGTGCTAGTTAATTCAGGTTATAGCTAGTGTTCAAGTGGCAGGGTTTGAGAACTGTAACTCTCCTGAACCCTGAGTAAAGTAACTATGCAAGACTGCCAGAGGTGATATTAAGAAGGGAGATATTAATAGAATCTGATTTACTGTGTTGTGATTTCCTGTAGAAATTAATGCCCATCCTGAAGATAAACCTACTCTTAGAAATTACTTTAATGCTGAAACTTACGTACTTGTCACAATTTCCACTTGTACCTTGAACCTATGGGAAGCAAGGAGATAAGAAGGAGGTAGGCACTGATAGAAGCCAGCGCTTTATATCAGCTGGCAGAATCCAGTGACTTAGTGTCTTCTAGGCTGGGGAGAAGTCTACTATTAAGCAGAGGTTTAAGGCTTAGGAAAATAAAGCATCAACAGTTAAATTCATTTCACATAAATGCAAAAATCTTGTCAGCATGTTTTGTGCTAATGTAGTTAGAAGCCAGAACCTTTAGTAATTTTCTTCCTCAAAAGAAAACAGTATTTTACACCAAATGGAGAAATAAGCTAAGGGTCTATATTTGTTTTACTGCTGGAATTCATTCTTCAGACCTAAACAAGGCTTCTGTTACACTTGATGTTAGGTTTTTTAATATAATGTGTCTTCATCCCAAAGTAATATTCTATTGTACAGGGTCCCTTGCAGGTAAGCACAGAAACAGTACAAATGGAAACCAGAGACTGATACTATCTTACATTATTTATATATAAACATAATTATTTATATATACACACATATTTATTTATATATATATTTATATATCTTTTGTATATATTTATATACACAGGAACAGTAGGTTCCTGTGTATACGTTACAATTTGGCATTGGACTCTGCAGGTGCTACAGAGCTGAGAATTGGGCAGATACTGCTACAAGCCTTATATTGCCTTTTCTACTCCCCAACCCTCCTTATTATCAGTGTGTTTCTGTACTGTGGCATTCACATAAAATCTTAGCACAATTAAGAAGCACCATTTTTTCATTAACTTTGCTCTTTTCATTGATAGATGTAGTCTGACAAATTTGTAATTCTCTACGAAGTTCCTCCTTTCTTGCTTTATATAGCCTTAATAAATACAAATGTAAGCACTGTTCCAATGCTGATACAGGTGACCTCTGTGAAGAGCTGCAGCACATGGTATGACTGGAAAGCTAGTTTCTCTGTGAGGATTGTGAAGCTGTAGTACCACATATTTGTGAATGGAAGATATTCTGACTGGAATTTTTCTAGGAATGTGCTATGTGTTTGGCCTCAGGTTAAAAGAGAATGTTAAAACTCTGTCATCCTGTGAAGTTCATTGAAGAAATGCAGCAATCATCGTATTTCCTGGTCTAACTGACTTTGCTGGATCTTAATCATGTCTGTTTTGTAGAATAATTTGGTCTTCCTGCACCTCCCTCAGAAGAGAGAAAAACTATTGCTGAAATTGCCTTTTATAGCATATAAACAGCACAACATCTCCATCCTGTTCAGCAAGCAGCAGGAAGTATCAAGTATCATGCAGCACTGCCAGCTCAGCTTGGTCATTCAGCTCAAGTTTTGGGGGCTTATTTCAGCCAAACTCCCTAATCTTTCAAGGTTCACCTACTGATATTTTACAGCACTTCACCGTGTAATTGCCACAGCAACCCACCATTCTTTTCATTTGCATGAATTTCTTTTTGGGATCATAACCTGTTGTAATCAACTTGTTGTAATCATAACTACACTTCAAGAGAGAAGAAAAAAAAGAGCACACAATACATCTCCTAAAATATGACATACAAAGGATGCAAAAATTTTCCACATTTAAGACAACTGAAAATTATATATATATATATATATTTGAAGTAGGGATTAGTTTCTCAGTTTCTGTCTAGTTTTTGGATACTACCATTGCACACCAGAACTGTCAAAAATCTACATTTTAATTGCCATTTCTGAATTTTTTCAATGGCCAACTGAAACTTCAGTCTGTTGTGGTTTTGCAACACAACACTTTCAAATATTTGCCTTCAATTGCTGGTGTCTGTTTGGTTCCTACGTTTTATTTTTTTTAATGGTTTATTTGAAACTTCCTTTTGCTGGAGACCAATTGAAACAGATATGTGGGCTGGGAGAACGAACAGGGAACAGTGTAGACAGTCTCAGTTACTTTCCTTGGCAACTGTTTATCTTATTATCAGACAGTGTCCCTGATCAGTTGTGCTTCAATCAGTGCTGTTCTTGAACCGGTTGGCCAATATCTACATACCACAGTCCATTTTTAACTATTACTTTTGACAAATTAAGGACACGTGTTTAAGTATATAAAGCCTCTTACAGTCCCTGTTGTGGTATTATTTTGTGTTGGGCGAGTACTGGTGGCCTATCTAATACACAAGGAGGCAGTGCAGGCACAGACTAATGGTCTGCATGTGTCACACACTTGTAGCATGTTTATTCGTTTTTGGCAATCCTAATGCTACCACCCTTCGTTTTAGCTGGGGAAATTTAAGGCAGGGAGAGAACTAAGAAGGTGAATAGCTGATAGCAAATGAATTTATGCCCAGTCATGACAGTCCTGTACTTCCTATTCCTATGCATAGGCACCTGGCAACTGAATCACTTGTCAAAGTACTTTGAAGTAGAAGAAAAGTTTATCCCGTTCAGTAAGAAGGAACACAGAGAAAACAAAGGTAGCATTTCAGGGAGGCCTTGTGCCTCAGGAAGCTCTGTCAGATTTGCCCAAGTTTGAGGAAATGAGGACCAAAACATAAAGTGCATCTAAATAATAATAATAAAAATCCACATTAGTAATGTATAATAATTTATATAATAATATACTAATTTAATAAATATTTTTCCATTTTATTTAACTCATATTCCTCCAAAATAACACATCCTCTCAAAGCAGAGGTTGCCAGATGACAACTGCCTTGGCATATGAGAGTGCTGGCAGACTTCAAATATTTCTCATTATCCACATCAGTTCATAAAATAATGGCCATTTTAGTAGTCCTAGCTGATGAAAACTGAATCACATGCATTAGCATGTCATGTAATAATTCTTCCCTAGACCAAATTCTGTTTTTATACCAGAAGAGAGAAACCCCTTTGAGGAAAGTGGTTGAGTTATGTGTAGTAGCTTTAAAATTTAGGCTTGGCAAAGCTTTTAATTTGATTTGGTGCCTTTTAATTTTTTAAGATTTGAAAACTCTGTTTAGGGCTGATCAGGCCGTTTTGAAATGTGAGGCAGCCTCCAGTACACAGGCCCTAACAGAGTCTTGGGGACCAGTCCCAGGAGGTCAGTGGGCTGGGTGTGTTAACAGCAGTTCCCAGAAGGCATTGAGTAGTTCATGTGACAGGGAATAATGAAACAGGGATTGCACCAACACGGCCAGATTGCCTTAAGCTTCCTGACCACGGGCATACCTTTCTGCAGAGCACATAATTCCTTTCTCAAGGAGAGTGTGTTTACATGTTGTTTGTGAATTTGTATGGATGTTGAAAAGACAAGTAAAGAAAATATTATTTTAGTCATTGTTTAATGTAAAAAATGTAAATATTTATATCTGATATTAGGACACACAGAGACAAATATAGCAACTCTGTGTGAATCACAAAAGAATCAATAAATGCAGGATGAACAGAATATCCTTGCATATCCCTTTTTCTGTCTATCTTGAAACTGTGAACACCTTTTTCCTCTATAATGTGTATTAGACTAAATGATCAGTATGTTGATTTCTACTTGGTTCACTCTTAGTGTTATTCATCTCCCCTTAACACTTTAAAAAAACACATCTAACAGGTGCTCACAGTGCTCCAGTATTTCTATTACAGTCAGTAATAATGTCAACTGCCCATATTTTGATCTTCTTCCAGGAAGTGATTATTTTCTAGTCAATACCACGAAAATGATTAACTTTATCAGAAAAATGTCAAGTTTTTCTTTCAACATGTATCTTCAAAGCAGCAGTGGGTGTCCAAGCCCTGCTGTCTGCCAGGCACATTGCCCAAATTATAAAATAATTAGATTCATTTGTAGCCAGTCTGGACTGAAGCAAAAAGTAATGAGGTCTACTAGTGTAGTGATAGTTGAGGAAGATGAAAAATTTAAAGCTCTGAATGAAAACCTATCATAATTTATTTATATTAATTATATTCTATAAAATGGGCAAGAAAAAAATAGGAAGATGGAAGTTCACATTTGGATTCTTAGTTAATGAAATGAAAGTTCCATTACGTTGCTTCTTCCACAAGCCTATTATTTTACAAGTCAGGTGATCCGAAACTCAAGATTAAAGACTGTTGATTATTAAACTATCATAGTAATAAGTAAATTGTGTGCTTGATTACAGTTTTCAGTACCGAATTCACCTATTTCAGTATGAAATTTGTTCTGGTCATTTTCACGTACATTATGAGATTATTTCCTTATTTATGTACTGAAAGTTCTAGAGGTATCATGAAAAACATTTCAGTGAATTTATAGATAGTGCCTTGACATTAGATTGCTAAACCAAAACACTGATCAGAAAAAAAATCCGAACATTCCAAAGTGTAGTTCTGTTGAATGACTATAAAATGAATTGCATAATTTCTGAAATACAGTGGGCAAAATAATGAAGGCTGAGATATGGCTGTTTGTTTGTAGTGCTGTCAGGCACTGAAACCACAAATCACCTAGAACAGGTGCAGTATTAGTGCAGATTCTCAGTGTATGGAGAAAGCAACGTTTGGATATGATTATTCCATCCACAGTGTATATTTTCGGATTCCGATGTGTAGCAGGCAATGTTTATTTTATGCTAAGGATTAATTTATTGTATTCAGATTGATTCGAGATGATGACTGCAGTAATTTTCCAAAATTTATTGTATGGTTTAGTCTTTTAATGCTCTACCAAATTATAATCAGATATTAAAGCAAGATTGAGAAATGTAGAGAAAAAAATTTACTCTAAATATTGATTAATATATATATTATACCTTGCTGTCATCCCTAGATTGCTCAGAATCCTTTAGTCCTCCTAAGGATAGACTTTAAGGATCATCACATTTGCAGACAATAACCTTTTCAAAACTGGCCTTTATTGTGCCAATAGGATTTTATACATGTGTTTTTATTTTTAGGTATGTAAAAGGCTCAAAATTCATTCCAGATGATATATAGCAATCTTGTCTTTTAGTTTCCCCTGGATAGAAACATCCAACCTGTCTTTACCATAAATATTGTTCCTATCGTTTATTTATTCTCCCATCTTCAAGCCATCTATGATTATGATCCTTCTAGTATTTTGACAGGGGCTTAATTTTTAAGCATGTAATTACATCTGTGCACCCCATTGGGGTATATCTTGATATGTATATTCTGCTCCCCAGGACTAGTTCCAGCTACTACAAGGTAGCTAAGACGTTTCTAAAATCAGTGTCTGCAACTAGTGGTTTTATATACGAAAAGTAGAATCAATACATATTTCCTGGGCATCTGTATGGTGAATAAGACAAGTATAAAGCGGAATGATGTTACACCGTTTTGAGTTGGAGGAGAGTTGAAGTGGATGAAGGAAAAGAAAAAGGACGATTAGTTCACTGTACATACTTTCTGTTGGACCCAAAATGATTATGGTATTGAAAAACCTGGAAAGGCTTATAGGAAGAAGGGAATGAGAAAGGCTTGTTTCCAGTGTCCTGCTCTTTGGGAAAGGAAAATGACTAAATGAAAATGGACATTCAGTGTCCACCATTCAGTGATGCCTGTGCTGCTCATGGACAGGGAAAGAGACTGATGAAATATGTATGGTAAAACTAAGTAGAACAATTCCAGATAGTATCTAAGATCCAATCTTGCAGTTTTGTCTTTTGAAATAATCCCTTAAATTCAAACAAACTCATTCTAAATTGCACCTAATTGAATAGGTCAGAATTTCCTCCATTTTAAGATATTGAGACAAATTTCTTCATGAATCTATGAACAACCGTAGCCGTTGACTGCTGTGGGCTCATGTCAGATTGCTAAAGCTCTGGATTTGGCCTGTTTGCCTTTGGAGCCCAAAGTGAATGCTTTGTGAATGACAGTGTTGCAGGAAAGATGCATTTTGACAGGAATGAGAATAATGAACAGGCAGGTGGAAATACCTGGGCATGTCATGCTTCGTGGCAGCCTTCACAAGCAGTAGAGCTGCTGACTTCAGAGTCGCCTGTGGGTCTGTCACTTTGCTCGTCTCTGTCAGGGTTGATTTATCAGAACTACTTTGTCTCCAATGCGTCATATCCCCGATGGCTTACCTTGGCCTGTAAGGAATTTACGTGTTATCATCTGCTTTGAATATGTCTTCAATTCCCAAGAAAACTCTGGAGCTGTGTCTTTGTTATAAAAAGTAATGGGAAGGAGATGGTAGCTTGTCATCCCGTTATTTGTGTGGGAATATATTTGTGACAGCATATCTGCATGATATGTTTCTGAAACTCACTGGACTTACTGGTTTTGAGAAAAAAATAATTTAGAAGGACGCCTGAAATTATCCTACAGAATAAAGCTACTAATACATTTTATATTACTTACCCTTACACTGTTAGTCACACTGTGAAATTTAATCTCATACTGCATTGCGAAAGAGGAAAACAAACAACGTTTTAAAAGTTGTGGTGGTGGGGAGAGCAATAGTACACTGTCAGTGGATATTCATAAAATTTCAAACACCTACATCGATCAAACAATAAAAAAATGGAATGAAAGAATGCACAGTTTGATTTCAAACATGTCAAGCTGGTACAACCTACTAGCTTTGAAACCTGACCACAAGTTTGCATTACCCACTTTTTCTGTTTGATTTCCAGCTGTGGGAGCCACAGGAATGGGCTAAAGGCATGGGAATGCTGCTGCTGTCCCTTCAACAGGGAGTTTCCCTGTTCCTGACTTCCCCTTCCCAAAGGCAAAATGCTCTGGCTTGTAAAACAGTGGCTTCTTTCTATGCAGAAGAAATGCAGGAATTATTTTGTTTCTGAAATATTCCCCTTAAAAATAGATGTTCCGTGCTTTGCTTCCTCTCCCACTTCTTAGGCCTCTCACTTAAAAAAAAATGTGTTCATCTTCATTTCTTAAAAAATTGCTGCTTTTATTTCATTAGATTAAAACTGTGTATTCTGAGGATCATGATTTGGTAGATAACTCAGATCCAAGATTTTTAATAATTTGTTTAAGGAAAACTTGTTAAATGTAAAGTAATAAAAATTAAAACCTGTACCAGCCTCTCATAGTCTATGTCAAACGTATGTTTGGGGAGTTTAAAACAAAACAAAACAAAACAGCAAACTGCCTTAATACCAGTAAAGGTCATTTCATGGGAAAAGATGACTTGTTTCACAAAACAAACCCTACCCTGCTGTTCCCTCACCATCATTGCCTGCAACAGAAATATGCTCTTATATCCATCCAGCAAATATCTGAGCATGACATTAAAAAGTCTCATTTTAAGTGAAAAAAAAGATCAGTGAACCCTTCTTGATCAAGCACATGTTAAAGAGGTGTTAAAGAGCTCCTAAGGGTTCTCTGCTGTTGTGGTACTGCCAGGAAACACAACCAGAGAGGGCTGAATGGTACAGAACAACCTGCTGTACTGTGAAAGTAAGGAAGTTAAATTTAGCAGTAAGATATTTTTTAAATTAACAACTGAGCACTTTATTCACAGAATCACAGAACCACAGAACATGCTGAGTTGGAATGGACCCACAAGGATCATTGAGTCCAACTCCTGGCTCTGCAAGAACCATCCCCAAGAGTCACACCATGTTCCTTAGAATATCATCCAAACACTTCTTGAACTTTGTCAAGTTTGGTGCTGTGACCACTTCCCTAGGAAGCCTGTTCAGTGCCCAGACACCCTCTGGGTGAAAAACCTTTTCCTTATATCCAATCTAATATCCAATTTCATCCAGGGTGTGATGAAAGGTATATTGTGTCATTTGTTTAATCACAGTTTATTGTGCACTACATTTTATAAAAAGATGAAAATAGGCCTGATGAGGGATTTATTCCATCCAGGTGAACTTTTCAAAGGGATTCAGCTTGGGTTCTACTAAAACCTAGCTTAGGAATTAAAACCCTTAAACTACTTTTGAAGTGCTGGTCCTCTGAAAGGTGCAGGCAGTTCTGCCTTAAAGCCCTGGCTTGCTTGCTGCCCTCTCACACAGCATTATAAAAGAAGTCTCCTCTAAAGCAAACACCTTGATTCTTGTGAAGCTAAGCTGGAACCATCTCTTTGCTCTTAGTTTTTAACATATGGCTGTTGGTGTTCCTGTGATGAGTTATGGAGTTGTGATAAGCCTCATTTATGATCCATCTTTCACAATTTCACTTGCATTTGCTTCATCAACCAGCCTCTCGCAACATGCCTGTAACATTCCAAACCTTTGAGCAGTCTTGGACAGCTGACTTTTTCTTTCTTTAAATAAATTGCCACAAAAATGTACTTTTCTCATTTTTCCTGTGCCAGTTATGGATCTTCATCTCACAGTTATTCTAGCCTGAAGCCCAGAAGGACAGTATTCCAGTTTTTACCCATGTCGATATGCTTTGAGATAGTCTATTAGAGCAAGAAATAAGCAGTGAGAGCTAGGATAGAGAGAATGATACCATTGAAAGGGGAAATTACACTGAGTTAATGAGTCCTGAGATGCCAGAGTTTAAAGCTCAACATTCCTATGTAAAATAAATCAGATCTGGTTTATTTTAAAAGCAACTAGTCAATAGAATTTCTGGGTTATACTGTTTCTCTTCTTCCAAAGTCTCTAAACTGAGACTCATCAGACTAAGGCAGCCTGTTTTGCAAACACAGGATTTTAAAGCTATAACTCAAATTAAGTCAGTTGAGTAAAAGACCTAAAAATACTATACGTTTGCCCTGTACAGCTTTATGGTTTACCATGAAGTTTTCATCACTCATTATTGTGCCTTAACTTTTGTAACTTGGTAGTAAGTCCTGTTGTGGTAAATCTTACAGACTTCCCTTCCACTCTGTGTATCTAGAGACATACTGTAGAATGACTATTCAGAAATTGGTAGCAAAGAAGATGGTTAATGACCAGCTTGAGTTCTCAAACACAAATACCCTTGGAAGAGAAGTTTAATTCAGACCATGTGAAGTATAACCTCATCCTCATACCAGTTTTATTTACATGATTGATTAAATAGAGTTAGGTCCGTATAAGTCATCAATAAGTGATATCAGAAGCACATGATTTGGTCTTCTGTGGCAGCCACGGTTTTGGCAAAGCTGGGAATGGACTTGACTGATATAGAATTTTTGAATTGGTAGTGCACGGTTCAGAAGATTCTGTATCCCCAGTTTTGATCGTTTTCAGTATGTCTGGGCAAGCGTGACATGTTCTCTCCCTTGACATTCTCCCTCGCCCCTGATTGGCCAGGGTCTACCACAGTGTAGGCAGTCCTACAGCTGGCCCTTGTTCCTATGATTGGCCCCTGTTAATGTCATGTTCCCTCCTGTTCTTCCCATTAGCTAGCCCCTGTTGCCAATCCCATACTCCTCCTAATTTTCTAGCACCTTCCACACCCTATATAAGCTGGTGTGTTACTTCAATGAAGAGGATAGCACTTCATCTTTTACTGTGCGCTAAATCCCTGTGTGCTGTCGTGTTCCTTTCCCCAACCGGACCGCAGCAAGTAGTCTAATTTTTCTTTATTTCAAGCAGTTCATTGAAGGTGTTGTATATAGTACCTAGAATGTTAAACTGGCACCATTTGTTTATGACAAGGGAAACAAGATGTTGCTAAAAAAATCAAGTTACATTTAGGACCCCTATTTAAACTCATTTTAAAAGCATGTTGAATCCCCAACAACTCCGTTTGAAATGAGTGGTGAAGGACCAAGGGTTTTCTACTTTCAGATAGAAGCCACAGTTAGACATCTGCATTTTGACTTCAGAGTTTTACTTCAGATGCTGTATTTGATAAACTATAGAATTAATTTATTATCAATTACCCCTACATAAGCACAAAAAGAGCATAAGATATACCAAATGGCATATCTCTTACAATAGACAGTTGGGGAAAAGATAAAAAAAATAGCGTACACTTTTTTGTCTGTATCCTTTCAATTTTCTTTTCTTGCTTTGTGACACACCAAAGGTGAGTCATTTATTTAGAAGAATATCTATTTAATGAGTTTAGGTCAACTTGAAACTAGGAGACAGTCCGTATTGCACTGTGGTGTTCTAGTATTGCTGAAGAATTGTGACAGAGCATCATATCTGAAAGGAATAGTCACAGTGGAACAACTGATGACTTGGTGCATACAAAAATGTATGTGTGGAAAGCTGAAGTGCTCATGACTAGTTTGGTAAAGGCGTGGTGTGGCAAAAGTCTACAATTTCCTTACAATTTATCCTAACTTATGCATATTCTAATAATTCAAAATATCTTATTAGCAACTCTGGTTGCTAATTAACATTACTAACTTGTAGGTTGTTTTGCTCACACTGTGAGGACTTAAAGAGTTTCAGAAATAGGCTGCCAAATATCTGTAAATGTTTAGCTTCCCTGGCCTGCCCTTCTCTTTCTACCTCGCATTTCATTCTTTTATTTACCCAGCCCGCTGTCATACCCTTGTCTTGAGGACTCCTTTCTGCAGAGTAAGAACTATCATTTCTCATGACTGAATAGGCCACAGCTGTGGGCTCAGAATGCAGGTACCAAATCCTTGTTTGTCATTAGCGCTGCTGACTTGGGGCTGGCATTTAGCTGCTAGCAAAGGTGGAATAAAACACACTAGCTTCATCCTGGCTTGACTGAAAGTTCAGAGTGCACTAAAATTTGGTGGAGCTAATTGGGGCATTTAATGGTTGATTGCCCGAAGCTGCCAATTTTCCAGTTCCCATGTTGGAGGCTCTTACAAGTATATAATGTGAATTTACAGCTTATTCATATCAGTGGTTTGTCTGGCACCCTTATGTGTAGTTAGACAATTTATAGAAGCTTATCTAGCAGTTTGCAACTACAAAAAGAGAGTAGTCCCGTTTCCCCTGTGCTTTGTTTTGGCTGTGATGATTCTCTGATAGCATGGTTAGCCAAATTTAATTTACTAATTCAGAGGAAAACTGACCTGTTGTGCTTTCTCCTGGATTAATGAGCTGGGTGAATTGAGCTTGCAATTAGGTGAGCATCAGAGCTGGTGAAGCAGAGTGAAGCACTGAACAGGTACCAGAGGCAGTAGAGGCGGGGGCAGAAGTGAGCCCTTTTTGGAAGCTGTAAGTTCTCAGAGGCTCACCATACACTTAAACTCACAGTCATGGGCTATTTGACTACTGAAATACTATTTTTTTATGGTGGGTGCAACACAAAGAGAAAACAAGTAAAAAAGGTGGTATGAATCAACTGTTGGGCAATCAAGAGCTTAAGCTGCTGCAGTTCTTTCTGCTGTGGGTCTGCCCATGACCTCTGCAACCAAGGGCTGTGCTAATGATTTTGATTTCGCATTTGCAAAAGACTGGGGAATATGCACTCCAGATTTACCATTCTGTTGTGTTACCACGTTGTGTCTTATTAAGCCTTCTTGCTCAGTCCTGTCCCTGGGTCTAACAATACCCGTATTTCTGAGTAGGCAGTCATGACAAGCCTGTGGAAGCAAAGGCTTCTTGCTCTGACTGTAAAGTCTCCAAGATCCAGGTGAAATCCTTGCAGACTGCTTCTCTCCAAGGGAGCCGTTCTTCCAAAGCAAAGCTAACATTGCATAGCACCTGCCAGAGGGCAGCCAGAGCAGCAGCTCCTTAAGAGACTGAAAGGGGAATTTGCTGGCCGGGAACTCGCCCCATCATCCCTGAGAAAGGTGAGCAGGGCAGGCCTATGGGGAGCTGGAGGTCAGCACTCCTGAGACAGGGACTGATGACCCCAGACTGGGCTAGAATAGGCTCCTTGAGATGTAGGCAGGGACAGGGACAGTAAGGACTGTTGGTGCCCTTAGGGGCTTACTGGTACCAGTCTTCGCACAAGTTCATATCCTTGAGAAAATAAACCCCCAAATCAAACTGATACACCCTGAAAATCCTGCCAGAATCTCTCCCCCTTGAAGGGAGAAAACCCACTGACTTCTAGATCCCACCTGCCATTTTGCCAGCCCCGTAAATCTTCTCCAGGATGGTCCATTCTTGCTCCACCTATGCCTACTGAGACAGCTACTGGCTTTTGAAATGCCCTCTTTGCTACTCAGAAATTGCAGCAAAGTGACATTAAAATTGCCTCTTCAGTTTTCCATGTATTTACTAATGCAGTCATCCATGTTACTTATCAAGACAAATGCTAATTGCTAGATAACAGAGTAATTGTCAGCAGTGTGGAACTTAGTTTTCTAATATGCAGACATCTATGCCGGTTGCAAGTATTAGAATTGGTATGGTTTAAATGTCAGCACCATTTTAACATGTATAGAAGTCTGTAGAATTAATGATGAGAGAGATTCTTACTGTAAATGTATTGGAAATGGCAGCATTCAGTTACCTGTAAATGTTAAAACATTGTCTACTTAGAGCTGACAAAGACAATCAGTAGATGCATGCTTTAGTTTGTCAGACATTCAGCCCCTGAAGACCTATTCCAGCTCACTTTGTGCTCATCTGAATGTTATTCATGGTGCCAAGAGGAGCTGTCTGGTCCAAGATTACAGTGACTTCTGCCCTTGGGAAGAGGGGGGGAACTGTAAATGCCTCAAGATGATCTGAGGGGGCTGCAGTCGCCGGGGCTCGGGTGGTGGTTGGTGTGTGAGTGTGGCAAGGACGCCGTGGCAAAGGCTTTTGAAGAAGGACAACGACACAGTTTGCCCTTCTGGGAAGCAAATGAAGAGCAGAGTACCCAGGGCTTTTCTCCAGGGGTGCCCTGCCAAAATGCAAATACAAAGAGTTTTAACGCTTCTGTACAACCTGTGGCTGTCTGGATGGAAAACATCAGTGTTCCTAGAGCTGAGTAATTTATGTGCTTTCATGTAAATAGCTCCATTATTTTAGATTGTACTGGGTAGTGGAAAATAACCACCAGCCAGTATCATTCAACACTAGTGCAGATTTCATTGAGTAATTTCCAGTAGCTGCAGACTATCTTGACAGGATAATTTATGCTTGAATTTCATCCATTTCACAACATAACTTGCTGTTCACCACTGAACTGTACTCTTCCATCACATTTGAGAGGAAAGCAGTCACCTCCTGAATTTGACATCTGAGTATACAGCTGGCTTCTCTTCCCTCCCAGAGAAATGTTTTTGCTAATTATTTTATTTGCACTTTATGTAACATCTCTCAAAATAGATAGTGAAGGCAGTGTATCTGCCACTGAAGACTCAGTGTAAGTGATTGAGTTTTAGACTTGGACAATAAAGATGGCACTGCAACAGAAATCCCCAAATGTCTTCAGAAAGCAAACACAGAAAGGTCACTAAACAAAATTCAGTAATGATTTCCAACCCACATGAAAGGAAATACTTTTTTGCCAGTTTTTATTCAAGTCTCACGCACTGTTTCCTACATTGATACTATTTATAATCTGATCTCAGAGAATCCAAATTCTCTCCTGCTCACTTCCTTCCTTGCATAAACTTCATATGAAGTTTTAGTAATGTAAAACTGTTCAGAATCTAGGCAGGTGTACAAATATCCTATCCCCCCTCCTCTTGCAACATCTCTCACACCTCCGACAACAAATCTCTGTGATTTTCTTCCAGGAGGATGTGTAAGACAACACTTTGAAAAAAATTGTTTAAGGCTTTTATATGGTTATTTTATGTGTGCATTTCACTTTGCTGCAGGCAATGGCAGAAGAAAAAAAAATCAATCCATATTTGTGCAGAACGAAACGATGAAAAGAAAAAACCCTCTCCCAAAATATTTAGCTGTGTGGTATAAGGAATGAAATCATCAAAAATACTTGACCTGTTCCCCTTCTGCTGCTGCTACTGAGCCTTTAAGATACCCAGACACATTAAGAAAAATTGGTAGGAAGATTTATTTTGGGTAACAGGCTGCTCTTGTTCTCAAGACTAGTACTAGACTTCCTTTTTCTGCAGCTTGGAACCTCCCCAGTCCTAATTTAGGGGTGAGTGCTTTAAAAATGCAACCGAAGCCAAAAATAACATAGCAAGGCATTTCTTTAGGCAGAGGCCAAGTGGGTCAACCATTCATTCAGCACTGGATTCAAATGTGTCTACAATAGCCACAAATGAAACCTTTATGCATCTATATCTGTATCTATGGCATGTTTGTGTCTATATATATAAAAACACAGAAATACATATATTCACATAAACACGTATATGCTCATTTGCATTTGTGTGAATATGTATTCACATGTACATACATGGTAAATGTGGTTAATCTTGCATCTCTTCCAGAAGGCTGAATGGTCCTATTAAGCCTCTAGGAGATGCAGAAAGGAAACGTACTTGGAATTGGTTTGGTTGGAATATACTTGAAAAATAGTTTATTTAAAATGGGAGGACTTCTGAATGGCTTAAACATACAACCTTACCATGACAATGCATTAATAGTGGGTAACTCCAGCAGGAAAGATTAATATTACTTATAAAAACCCTGGTGTAGAATGTTTGTTGTACTGCCAACAACCCTGTGTAGGAGGTGATTTTTTGGTCCCTGGCAATGATTTTTGCACAACATACTGAGTAATCTTGTCTACAACGCAATTTTTCTACCATAAAACCTGTAGAAGGAATAATACAGCTCTCATTTTTCCTCCAACTTCCAAGGAGAACTCTAAAATATATACCTCATGCCAGTAGTCCATAAACTCCACTTGTGCTCAGGCACTATGCAACCAGAGGCTACCAAGATCAATAAAATCATTGAACCCACAAATACTTCTACATCTGGACTTCTGTGAAAATTTAGAGAAGCATATATATCTGTATGTAGGAAAAATAGACAAAGAGGCTGTTGTTGGTAGGAGGAGCAGAGTCTGCTGGATTTAGACTGCAGGACAGTGAGCATCAGAAATGTGATGTTCATGGTTTGATGCCAGAGCAGTATAAATTCAGGAGAAGCAGCACATTCAGGAAATGGATTTAAGGGGGATGGATGACTGGCTCTGGCAATTGCTAATAAGACGCAGAATGTTTCCTGCCAAGGTCACTGATTTTACTCCATTTCAATATCAATTATTAAATATCTCTTCCTCTTATTATTAGTTTACAAGTTGTTTTCACATGAGGGGTGCCATTTGGTGTCCTATGTGAGGTGAATTGTTGATGATGAGTCAGGCTCAAGGCAGAGTTGTATCTGTAACAGGAAAATTGTTGTTACATTGTGTCACATTAAAAGAAACAGAAAAGAAGAACTGTCTGTCCATCCTGTATTAATTTTTTTTTTTTTTTAGACTATCACTGTTCACCCCCAGGAGATCAAAGCCTTTTAATGTCCAAAACAGTCTGTTAGCATCTCCTTAGATCAGACTCTTCACTTAACAGGCTCACTGAAATGAACAGGACATTTGATACCAGTTATATGGGGACAATACTTAATAGCAACAGGGAAACCCCTCAACCAGTTTCTCCTATGAGTTATTTTGTCGTTGACAAAACTATCAGGACGTAAAAACAGACTCGCTCTAACAGTTCATGAAATAACACATTTATTAATACAAATTTGTGACAATTTATAGGGTTCGTATCGTCTGTGATAACATTTAACTGCAAAAATTTCACTGACACCATGTAGCGATAACAGCAAGGCCAGGCATAAGCACATATTCTAAGGCAAAGCAACTTACAAGGAATACTAAACCCACAAAACCCAAGTAAAAACTCTAAGGCAAAGCCACTTACGTAGCATACGCTCTAAAGCAGCTTAGAACAACTTACAAACTTAAAGCAAAAACTTAAGTACACACTCTGAAGCAAAAGCCACTTACAAATAAGTAAGATAATTTACAAAGAATAAGTACAGCAAAAACTTAAACACGCGCTCTAAAGCAAAACCAACTTACAAATAAGTAAAAGCTTTAAGTTATGAAGCAAAAGTAAAATTAGTGTATTATATATATGTGTATATATATATGCATAAAGCAATCACTCACCGTAAGGCATCCCGAGAGAGTGGAGGGAGAAAAGGTAGCCCATCGGTTACCTCCACAGAGTTGATGGAATTTCTCCTCGATTTTTGCCTGGATCCAATCTCTTTTTATACCTTTTTTCTTTAGGCATTTTGAGTGGCTGTAGTCAATAAATTAATTTTGGGGTGATAGACAGATGAAATAGGCCCAAGGGTGCACTTCCCGAGTTCCTGGCAGCCAGGATGTTCTCGAAAAAAGGCTGTGTTATCTTCATATCCTTCCTTTCTTGCTTTTAATCCTTTTATCAGTTTCTGGGAATGTCTCCCCAGCTGCTGGGGTTTTCTAGGAAGCCATCAGGAGTTTTTTTCTCCTTTTGTGTGGCCTTATCTATCACCTTACACATTGGTAGTATCTTGCACTCTGTCAGGAGTCTCAAGAGGAAGGACAAGGTCTATGTAGGGATATAGAGCTTAGTTAATTTTTTTCTCTCTTTTACTGTGTGTGCTATACTGCATCAATGAAAAAGACAGGTCTTGATTTTTCCACCAGTCTGATACTTCACATATACAATAATGTGAAGGAAGTATATGAGGTGGTCAGCTTAGTACAAAGTGGTTGTCTGTCTACTCAGACATGCTTATGTATAGGACCATCTTACCTCATGAAATAAAAGTAATGACTTTTAAAAATTGTCTTCTTCACCAAAATCTTGTCTTAAATTAGAATTTAAGAGAGTGAGAGGCCAAGAAGGGATTTGATCATGTCATACAGACAAAAAATTAATAAAGAAAAAGGCTAAATTGCTTCAATACTGATATTAAAAACAAGAGCCCATTTCAGCACCTTTTTTCTCACAGAATCCCTTGTTTAGGGGAAAGTATGTCAGTCCTTAAACAGATAGTTTTGCTTCAGAACAGTCGTGGTACGTTTTTCATGTGGCCAAAGGAGAAAAAAAAATTATTATATATTACTGAGAGGATGTTAGTGAGCAGAAAATTCAAAGCACAATCATGAGTTGGTGTGAGTCTCTCTAAGGGACATGCTGAAACTCTGAGGCAGTGAATAGTTATCTGCTTTTTGTGAGGACTGTATGGGGTGAGGTTTTGGGTCCGTCCGTGCTCATACACAATGTTTCCGTGCTCAGTCTTTTCCTCCTTCCATTCTTTTTCCACCTTTGCCATTGGAGCAACTTGTGTGATCGCCCTGTAACCTGTTTCAGTCATAGAGAAGTGAATTGGCTTAAAAAATTTGAAAAATAAATATTTATTGAGGTTGTACCAACTGAAATAAGTGAGTAAGATGAAGAGAGTATCTGCTGGAAATCTGAAGATGCAGCCTTCTTCAGCGCTGGGGGATAGGGGTGAGGAGGGGACATAGCAGATAATCCTACTGTTGCAGGTGATTGCAGAGCACATTTGCCTATGCCAAGAGAAAATTCTGGGCCATCATCTTCTGAAATTTGTTTCCTAGTTGACCTGGATATGAGGCTGTGGGGGAAGACTGTAAGTTGCACCTGACAGTTATATTTAGTCTTTGATTCTGTTCGGGCTGTGCTGTAAACGTTAAAGGCAAAGGAAAGCAATGACCTAAACACTGAAAAGCCTGAAGGAAAATCACCAGGACTGACCAAGCAAAGGGGAAAAAAACCAAACATTGATTATCTGGGTGCAGGGTTTGGAGAGAGCAATAAGCCTCACTGCCAAGCATGATCAACCTTCATTCCAACAAACTGAACTGGATATAGACTTTGCTGGACTCCTCTAACCCATTTTACTGCACAGGCGCTGACGGCAGTGAGCTTCAGAGCTTCACTGAAAGCAGATGAGCATTGGAAAAAGAGGAAAGCATTGGAGAGAAATGTCCAAATCCTGTACAGGTCTGGAACCAGCACCCCAGCAGCTAAGCAACAAAGTTACTTAAGGTAAACCTAAGTACACAGTGCACTTGAACATCTTCCCCCAGTTTAAATAGGCTGCTTCCAGTGTGCAGAATCTTGATGATAGAAGCAAATACGGATGGCCTTAAACCTGCCGCAGATTTTGTTAAATTAGTGAATGAAAAGTTGTGTTTATTTCTCCTCTGTGTTCACAAGTAGACCAATCTTCTGATATAAACCCTGATCCAGAAAAACAGACTTTCTAATACGATACCCCATAAACAGTTTCTAAGAGGAGGCTATTTTACTCTCCTTCTTCCTTTTAAACACCTTCCCAGTGCAATAGGAATGGAGTGATTTTTCAGCCAGAGATTTTTTTTAATCCTAAATTGCAATATATCTGCTGTATTGGAAATTGAAGTGACGCACTGATTTCTTTTAAAGACAGCACGTCTCCACAGTAAGGAACAGTTTTGCAGGAAGTCAAGGCCTATGTACCTGTTGTTCTGGGAAAAGAGTTGTACCCATTTAAAAGAGTTGTCCCAATTTACTGTAATTGAAATGCACCCCTGCAAAGTTTACTTCTCTGAAAAAATTAGCAGTGGGCTTTCTGAAAGGAGGAATGTGAGATCAGGCACTGGTCCTTTCTGGTATGCCTGTTCTGAGACACCAGTGGCCGGTCTTATAAAATTATCAAGAACTGCAAGTACCAGGACTAATGACATCTGGTCTCCTAGGTTGTGCATCTCCTGGTGTCTTGAGAGCTCAGTGTGGTATTTTTTCCTATGGCTGGGGTTTTTAGAAGGACTTTCTTTTTCCTTGCCTATGTTGATTTTCTCTGGTGTTGAGTAAGGTTTGAGCTTATTGAAGACTTTTTCTCATCTGGGACTCTAATCTGCCTCTTTTTTCTCTAGGCTATTTTCATTAAACCTGTAGTTATCTGTCTCCCTTATGTCAGATTAATTTGAAACTGGCCAATGCTTTAAAGCATTGAGATTAAAATAGTAGATAAAGAAGGAAGCATGCAGTTAATTGTTTCTTTGTAATTCCAATCTAACATGGCTATGTGAACATTCAAAAACATGCAGATTGCTTACCTGAGACATGACTGGACTAAGCTGGAGATGCTGGCTTTGCGTATAGGCACGTTCATTTTTACGTATTAAAGAATTACATATTATTGAAATGGAAAAAATTGAGCTGTCCACAATCAAACAATAAATAACTATGCCATGTGATTCTTTGAAAATGGACATTACATTCCTGCCCTCTAAAAACCATGAATTATTAGATATCAAAGAATATTTAAATTAGCTTTAGGGAACTTATTCCTGTTACTCTGGTAAAATAGTCTTAGGCTCAACACATATTTTGAAAAATGTTAACTTGTTTCGAACAGTCAGATTTCAATTCTAAAATTCAAGCTATTTCCAGGCATAAATGTAACTTGTCATATTCTCATCTTCAGCTGATATCTGGGGCCACAGGACCTGCTTTTGATATCACAGTTTTAACCACAGCAGAGGAAAGTATATTGTAAATAATACAGACTTACAAGCTTGATGTACAGTCAGTGTATGCTCAGGTGATACCAAGTGATTGATAGGCTTTTATTACTGTGCGTGGCTGTTATAACACATCTTAGGAAGAGAAGAGACATATTCTGTCAGTTCTGCCTTTTTTTTTATTTTTCTTCTTCCTCTTTTTTTGGTTTTGTTGTTTGGGTTTTTTTTAACAAATAAATTTGATTTTATCTTTTTCTTTTTCAGCTGTGGTCTTTATTACATATTGCCTGTTGAATAATTTCTTTGACAGTATCGTGACCTGTAAAGTGCCTATCCCAGTGTGGATTTTTGATCCCTGCTCTTTGTGTTCCTCACTCTGAATGTATAGACCACCTGGTGAGTTTTGATTCCCCAGAGTAACAGATAAGTCTTAGAGTCAGGTTGCTGATGCACATGCTTGGGATTAGGTATACCACAGACACAAATGATGCTGGTTTAACTTCTCTTTATTAGTGGTTAGCATGTGAATTTGCTAGGGTGCCTTCAGAAGAAAGAATCTGAAATGCAGTGAAAAAATAGACAGTATTTTAAAAACAGTTAATACCTCATGCTCTTTCATTTATCCTGTTTCCCTCCATATTCCCCTCCAGATTATCTTCAGCAGAGTTTTTAGCAGTCAACTGCTGAGCCAGAACCAAGAGCTCTATTGACTTTATAAGGAACATGCACATACCTTTTCTGTTGTGTTATAGGCCCCTTTGAGTTGTTTGTGTTTCGAAAACAGTAAAGGATATATCAAGATTTACTGATGGACAAGCTAGAAAAAGTGGCAAGTATGAATATCAATTCACAAATGCCTAGGGTAGATCCAATCCTGTTAAGACTTACACGAGTCACTAAATGTATCTGTGAAGGTAGCATCAAAACATCAGTAACACTAGTTGGGCAAATTAAGTTATGTACATTATGAACTTGCAAGATTGGTATCTTTAGATTCCACAACTGGAAATACTGATGTAACTGAAAATAGCTGCTGCTATTCAAGAAACAGCCGTTTGTCTTCATCCGCTTTTAAACTGAATGAATTGGGGGGTAATTTTGGAGAAAGTTTCATGCTGGTCTGTTTAAGAACACGTAATTGAGCTGAAAATGTCAAAAGGACAGAAGAAAAATGGTAAAAAACCACTGTGTGCCTTCTTTGAAAAAAGAAATTAAAGGATCTTCATAGCTCTCTTCTTTTCATTTCAGTTTATAGTTAAAAGACAAGTTAATATGTTTTAGAAAAAAGTATCAAGTGTTCATGAGGACATGACATGTTAAAAATTAATAGCATTAGTTGGAATTGTCTGATGTAGTTGCCAAGCCACTCTCCATGGTATTTTAAAAAGTCATGGCAGTTAGGTGAAGTCCCAGGTGACTGGAAAAGGGGAAAGAAACCCATCTTTTAAAAGGGTAGAAAGGAAGACTCCGGGAACTACCAACCTGCCAGCCTCACCTCTGTGCCTGGGAAGATCATGGCACAGATCCTCCTAGAAGCCATGCTAAGGCAGATGGAGGACAGCGAGGTGCTTGGAGACAGCCAGCACAGCTTCCCTAGGGAAAGTCCTTCCTGACAAACCCAGTGGCCTTCTAGGATGGAGTGACTGTATCGGTGGACAAGGGGAGGGTTACAGATCTAAAGCCTCTGTAAAGCCTTTTTCACGTTCCCCTACACCATCATTCTCTCTAAACTGGAGAGAAATGGGTTTGATGAGTGGACTGTTAGGTGGATAAGCAATTGGTTGGGTGGTTGCATCCAGAGGGTAGTGGTCAATGGCTCAGGGTTCCAGTGGACATCAGTGACAAGTGATATCCCTCAGGGGTCTGTACTGGGATCAGTGTTATTTAATATCTTCATTAATGACATAGACAAAGAATCAAGTGCACCCTCAGCAAGTGTCCTAATGATACCAAGCTGAGAGGTGAGGTTTCCACACCTGAAAGATGGGATGCCATCCCAAGGGACTTGGACAAGCTCAAGCAGTGGGCCCGTGGGAATCTCATGAGCACAGCTACATGCAAAGTGCTGTGCCTGGGTTGGGGCAATGCCTGGTATCAGTACGGGCTGGGAGATGAGGGGATTGAGAGCAGTCCTGCTGAGAAGGACCTGGGGGTGCTGCTGGATGAGGGGCTGGATATGAGCCAACAGTGAGCACTTGCAGCCCAGAAAGCCAAACAGATCCTGGGCTGCATTCAAAACAGAGTGGCTAGCAAATCAAGGGCAGTGATTCTGCTCCTCTACTCCAGTCTGGTGAGGCTCAACCTGCAGTACTGAGTCCAGCCCTGGGGTCCCCAGCACAGGAAGACATTGACCCATTGGAGAAAGTCCAGAGGAGGGCTAACAAGATGATTAGAGGGATGGAGAATCTTTCCTGTGAGGAAAGGCTGACAGAATTGTATTTGTTCAGCATGGAAAAGAAAAGGCTTCTGGATAATCTAATTACAGCCTTCTAGTACCTGAAGGGAGCCTACAGGAAAGAGAGAGAGGGACTTTTGACAAGAGAATGTAGTGATAGGACAAGGGGGAATGGATTCAAACTAAAAGAGAGTAGGTTTAGATTAGATATTAGGAAAAAATTCCTTACTGTGAAGGTGGTGAGGCATTGGAACAGGTTGCCCAGAGAAGTTGTGGATGGCCCATCCCCGCAGTTGTTCAAGGCTAGGCTGGGTGGAACTCTGAGCAACTTGATTTAGTGAAAGATGTCCCTGTCCCTGGCAGGGTTGGATGTAGATGTTCTTTAAGGTCTTTTCCAACCCAAACCATTCATTGATTCTGTGATTAAAAACTAACAGGAATGACTGAAGGGCAGCACAAGTACTTCAATGACTTTAAAAAAAAGAAGTGTGGGCATGCAGGAGTTACATGCTGCAGCCAGGAAATCCATGCTGCTGGGACAATCCTGGCTTCCCCAGGATAAACTGCAAATTGCCACACCATCTCACTGTCTAAGACCCTCAGGATCCTGCAACCATTTAAAGAACTATTCTGGGACGATCACTGGCAGAGAATATATAGGGTGGGAGATCTTCCTGTTGATGGTACTGATGGATAGATTGGATGGAGCATGGAATTTTGTTCACTGAAAACCAGGAAGTCATTAGATGAACACCAACATTATGTGATGTCTGAAAAGAAGGAAGTGAGTCTGTACTTGACAAGCTTGTTGATGCTGTGCTGGTGGAGGCTGGGCCACAATTTTAAGCTGCTACACCACAAAAACAGAACCCTGTGTTCTTTTAGGGCTGTCCCACTCACGTAGTACCTACCATGGTCTTGGTACCTCCAAAGCCATTTTTTGCTGCCCCTTGATTTTGTGTGAGAGTTTGTGGCCTGACCCAAGACCCCCCCACACTGACTGTGCCTGTGATCACACACACAGCTCTCGGGCTGAGAAGTGTTTTGACATGAGGCCACTGATCTTGCAATAATGCAAGAAGTTCAGTGACCAATAAAATGAAAGACTCGCTATTACCTGAACGGCTACATGTCCTCCCTGCAGCTGCTTTGGTGATTATACAAGGCTTCTGCTGGCATTTTAGAGAAACCAGGCAACCGGGATCTGGACTGAAAAACATTAACTGCTGGTGGTCTACATGGTGGCTCTCTTCTCAGTCTGGGCCAATGGTGTCTGCCCGTAGTGTGGCAAAATGCAACAGTAAAGGACTGTGAGTGAGAGAAAAACCCAACCTACAGGTCTGTTGAGGACTGGGAGAGAAAAGGAAAAAAAAAATTCTGAGTCTTTAATTATCAATTATTTTCAAGAACTTCACAATCTCATACGGGACTGATTCATATTAAAGCTGAATTCTCAGATTAAAAAACAAACCACAAGAGAACCCTCGCTCTCAATAAGTCTGTTTTGCTTCCTGAGTGCTTGTTTAATTGAAGTTTAAGTCAGTAGGAGAGGGTCTTTGCTTATCAAAGCCCCGGTAGTACTATAAGCTTTTCTCACAGGTATAGATTTAGACTGTGATCAGTCCTAAAGCATCTGCACAGGGGAATAGGCTGTATAAAAACATGTAGTATACAAATTCTGTGTTGTTCTCTGACCTTAGTGCCAGCTCTCCTCCCATCACGCCTATCTTAAGGGAAGGGCAGGGCACGGCACAGACAGCATTTATTGTTTATCAAGAATATTGCAAATATGTTCTTTTTTGGGGGGGAGGAGGGGGTTGGGCTTTTTTTGCTAGAAGTACAACGGAGAAGAATGGAAAGCATTGTACTCCTAAAGCTTTTTGTCCTTTATGGTGCACTTAAGTAGCTCTGAAATAGCCATTTCTAGAAATCTGATTTTTAAGCAGTCAGTAAGGGGGGGGGGGTGTGTGTGTGTGAAGTCTTATAGTCAGCATTCACTGGCTTTAAGGTAGGATCAATTCTGAGATTTCAGTGATCCGTGGGAACATGATTCAATTTGCAAAGTCACCATTTCTTGCAACAAAATAGATCCAGGTTATTTGGCTCTATAATGGCTAGGGCCAGTTGCCTATGAGGCAGCTAAAACACTTCTAGTATGATCAAAAGAGGAAGTTTTGCATTTTTAAACAGGGTGGGGGGAAAAAACTCTAACCAGTATTTGCTTGTTGCTTTATCACTATTGAATGAAAAGATCGGTGTTCAGCTTTTAGTAGCTGATATCAAAGCACAAAGGGTCAGTCTTCACGCCCCTGTATTGTATAAGTAGATGAATTATGCGGGCTTGAAGCATGGCTGTTAGACCGTGGTACGGAGACATGATGCCTGGAGGAGCTGATTGGTGCCCCTGTGGGTCTAGGGTGTGCCAGGCTAAACACTGTAAGATGTTTGCTGTGGAGCAGGTATTTACCAGCGGGTACATGTAAGGACCATGCAGTCCCAAAGCACCCCTCTTGGGGATTAACTGTGCTGACACTCCCTACGAGTAGGTGGTGTATGGAAACCTGTAGTCACCACTTTTGTAATGAAGCAGGCACGTGATGGGTTAGCCCGTATTACAAAATACAAAATGGCAGTGTAGGTAGTACCAAGAAATGACTTCTCCTTCCTCTTTGTTCCCATCTTCTGTTTACCTTTGGATTCAGCTGCTTTTGTTTCAGACCAAAGGAGGGTTTGGGCTCTTAAAAACTTGTCTGCTTTTTCCACATATAAGACCTGGTCTAACAAAATGCTATATCTCTTCCATATCTGCCTTGTTTATGAAGCCTCTATCGACATATCTACAAGAAAGCTACCTTTTCTTCCTCTTTCTGATGCATCCCATAAAATACAGAAAAAATGCATGGAAAAGGAAAATTCCAATCTGGAAAAAAATCAGGATAAATAAATATTCCAGGTGCTCCCTGTGTTTTCTATGCAAATAAATATCTTGGTTTACTTTTTGATTATTTAACACATGATACTGGAAATGTAAAACAATATTTAACAAAATCTAAGAAAAAAGTATTTGCAAAAGTTTTGTTCCCAAGTCTCAAACACAATATTCTAAGATTGTCAGAGCTTTTATTTATAGGCTGGTTTGTTTCCCAAAACAACTTTATAAAACAACTAACTCATTTCTCAAAATGTGCTGATTTTTCAGAATCATGTATTTAGACAGAACTCAGCATGACTCAAAGCAAGTAGCCTAAAAAAGAGGCATTTCTGTGGCCTAATATCTAATCACAGAAAGAAATGAGCAACAAACCTCATGAGCTCTGCCAAAATGCAAGAGAAATCATTTGAATGGCTGACCCAGTCTTGCTACCACACTCCCCTTCTGTCACTTACCAGGACTTTGTTATGGAACTGCGGCAGCACGGGGGAGATACACAGATAACACTGTTTCTGGCCTTCATGTCCATCTGTGCCTTGCTCCTTTTGGCCTGGGGGATAACACACACTCACCTGAGTGATTCCAGAATATTCCTGAGGTAGATCCTCTACTCTCCATCCCTGTAGAGAAAATAAGACATCGCCAATGCGTGCACCCGCTCTGGGTACAGAAACAGTGTTTAGTTTTGCAGATAAAGTTATGCCTCACAGTGCAAATGGATTTTCTTTCTTCCTTTCTTTCAAGCATTTAACTATTTTTGTATTGAACTGATGTGAAATTACATGAGCTCGGATAATGTAAATAATGCATGAGATTGAAGACAAACACATGAAGGGAGCTTATTTTTCATGTCAAACAATTCTTTATTTTTTATGGTACAAATTAAAAGTGACAGATCTGAAGCTGTTAAGAAATACACAAAGTGCAGCTTTACTGACCATACAGATATTGCTCTAGATTAAGTACAGTTTTTGTCAGTTTTTTTTTTTATTTTTATTTTTATTTTTTCATGTTAAGCAACCTGTGCAGATAAATCAGCTTTGGTTTCAAAGTCAGAGTAGTAAGGAGCTTCTAAATATCCAGTTTTTCTTGGTCACAAGTCCACCATATCGACTCCTTTTGCATTTATTTGTATTTTTTAACAACACAATACAGTCCATTTTGTACTGCCATCTTTCCTGCTGCATGCTCCATGCATGGAAAAACAGATCTCTTTGCAGTGCTTCATAAGTGACCCTGGTGACCATTCTGTAGTTTATAGCACATAGGACAAAAATAATAATAATAATAATAATATTAAATAATATCACCTTTTAACAATAAATAAACAAATGTGCCCCACATAATCTCAAATTGGAAACAAGCAAACCACGTGACGAAAAGCTCATTACAAAATGTTTTCCAAACAGATTTTACAGTCAAACATTGACATGGAAATCAATTTCCTCTCTTATCTTCTTATTTGAATGTTGGTCAATAACTGGGTACAAGTAGAGTGCTGAGGTAAAACACTGATGAACAGTTTTATTTTTGTATTTTTTTTTTAAATAGTAACAGTTTAGTATTGCGAGATTGTCAGCAACATTTAGCCATATCTATACAATGTGCATATACCTACATACATTGAGCTTTGGTCCAGCATTGAGAAGACGAGCAAAGGCATTTTACATATTTCTTTTTGGTTATAGCTTGAGTTCTTTGATACGCCTCTACTTGTTCCTTCCTAGCTCCTTTTTGCTTCCTTGTTCTCTCTTTTTATTTTTTTTCTTTTCTTTTCTTTTTTGGCTTTTTTTTTGTTTTCTTTTTCAGTAGTAACGTAAAGAAATTGGAACCATTTGAATGCATTTGATTTCTTCAACTGTCCAAAATAGCTTTTTAGTGAAAAACATAAAAAGACAAAATCAGAACAGTAAGTGAACCCTTTGTTCACTGTTCAAATAATATTTATACATGTATTTAAAAAAATTCAATGATCAATAAATTGGAAAACCATTAAACCATCACATATGACTGAAGAGACTTTTGTTTCATTTGCTGGTAGCAATCTATCCTTTAGTCACATGCAAAATTAAAAGGTATTCAAATGTTATCAGTACAGGAAAATTGTTTACAAATGGAAATGAGAAATGTTGCTAGTAACAAAATAAAACAAAATATTTATGGCCTCCCAAAGATACATGACTCACACATAATTTATCTTCCTAAGAATCTGTTCAGGCACCATTTATGCCTCATTGCAAATATTTGTTTATAGAAAAATTAATATAAGAAGCATTACAACACTTTATAAATAATTTACAAAACATAATACAAAATTAGAAAACTGTAAAAAAAATCACTGCACATGAATAGTTTTAAGACTGTGGGATGAACATTATTTTTTCTTCCATGCTGGCAATTTATATTTATTTTACATTTTCACTGTCCTAGTTTTATCCTTCTGATATGTACTTTGGAACATAAAAGACCTTATGTAACTGCTGCCAGCATATTTTTAAACATTTAGTATCTTTCATACACTGTTTAGTTAACTTTTCTTCTTGAGGGATTTTTCTTCACAGAATTTAGAGCAGTCCCTGGGAGAATTGGAAATTTCACTTTTAGGCAAAGAATGGTTGATGGTTTTGTTCCCTGGCTGTTGATGGGGATGGAGCGGGGGAGGCTATGGTCTTAAGGATGACTGAACAGGTAATCGTGTATGTGGCATTAATGACTGGGCAATTAGGAGTGTACTGGAGACACGGCGTAGGATTTCAGGAATGTCTGCTTCCAAATACGATCTGTTCTTCCCTGCTTCCCTGTTGGCTTCTGGTTGGTAGTCTGATTGTTATGTAAATTGACCGGTGGCCACAAATTTTGGGTTGTTTGATACAGATAACAGAGATAATTCGGTGGATTTAGGTATCTTTGGAGACAGAGGGCAAAAAAACCCACTCAAGAGTGGCAGATGTAGCCATGAGACTGTCTTTACTTTACATGCTCAGCTTGGGTAAAGCATCTTCTTTGTCCCTCACAATTTGCCTGTGGTTACTGAGGTGTTTTTTCCCCCAGCAGTTATTTATATATCAACAGTTGAAAAAGAGTCAATAACAATCCTCACTCTCCTCCTCATAAAAGCAATACTGAAAATATCCTTAAACATACCCTGCTGAAGCTTAAAGCCTGAAATGCATTTGCTGGACGTGAGCCCATCCTGGAGTACTGGATTGTCAGTGCTCTCCAACTCTGACCTTTGAGAGTGCTCACATTTAGAAGCAGTTTCTGGGCCAGATGATGGTTCTCTGAAACCTTAAAACTCCCCCAGCCATGCAGCAAATATCACACTCTACAAGGCAAATCCCATTAATAAAATAGTGAGGGCCAGATTCAAAGTCTATTGAAATCAGTGACAGTCTGTTTCTTTCACTAAGTTTTGGAGTTCTTGAGGTCTGGAAAACTGTTAATAAAAGAGGTGTTACTTGAAGACTGCAGCACTTCAGGAACTTCCTTCAACATCCTGGGTAGATCAACATCCTGGGTAAACCAGAATCCAGTACAACCATCCTAAGGTCAAGGACTGCAATCACGAGTTATACCAGCAGAATTTTACCATTTCTACAGTGAGCTGAACCAAATCCCTGATATTTTCTCTTGGGAAGACCTGATCAAGATGCAGCTTTCACCCTAACAGGGCTGAACGCCAAAGGCTGGAGCAGAACTCAGCCAAAGATGAAAACTGCAGACAATCCTCACAGGTCAGCCCATACCCCATCGAGAACCTGCAACACTTTTCTCTCGCCCTAAGCCTTGGTATACTTTTAGGTCCAATGACCACAGCATTTTAGTGATGGTTGTCCAATCAAAAAGAAAGCCACAGAAATAAACTGTCTTTAAAGGAGAATCAGTTCACCTACATACAGCAGGTAACCAACCTTATATTACCAAGGGATATTCACTGGGTTTCTCCATATCCCAGTTGCTTAGGCTAGCCAGTGGCCACAGCAAACACCTGAAGAAACACATCATCCTACTGAAGAAGTTAACAGGGCAGGCATCAATAAATATCAGGATAACACAAAAAAAGCCGAAAGGAACGAAGCACTACCATTGAAACAGTCCACAGTGATCTAACGATCAAAACCTCCTCATCGCTTCTTGGCCTGTCAACTTGTTTTCATCAGAATCTCAAGAAATTGCTTTGGCTAGCAGACTTTGGAGAGAAATTGCTTCAAATGGAACCATAACATAGATGCAGTACTGAACCAAGTGTGCAGTTTATATTTATACTACAAAATGAGTTTTGGTAACCTCTCCAGGTTCGCAGCCAATGGACAGGAAATCCCAAGCCACACATTCGACAAAAAGCACAATGCTCGGTGTGGGCTGACAGTCCATCAGACATAATCTTAACCCTTCTTGGTCCTCTGTTGCATTTCAGTGTATCAGTATAAAAGTCTTCAAACAGTACTGGGTTATGTGGGTTTGGGGAAGGGGTGGAGAATGAGCTGGAAGGGAGGAGGCAGTAAATCGAATCAGAACCAAAAAATAAAAAAAAGAAAAATGCAAACCAAGACAGACACCCTTAGAAGAGAAACACCATATCCCACAAATCACAATAAAAAGAAGTTATTTTTGGCACCCAAACACTAGGAGATTGCAAAACTCTGGACTAAAAGAAAAGGAGGTGACCGCTATGGAATGGCTTTAACACCTGTCTGCACACACCTGCAGGGGTGCAAACAAGAATGAGAGAAACTAATCCTGTTGTTTTTCTCTTTGCAAAATACAAATGTAAAAATTCATAACACAATTTTACACTCATAAAAGAGTAGACTAACAATCTAGTTTGCAATGCCGTGTTTCTGACTTTGGTTAATAGTTTTCATAGTGAATCAGCACTTGATACCTGAAAGGCTACAATCACTCCTCCAGGTGGCAGGCTTGTATTCTCTTTTAAACAGATAAAAGTTTTTTTCTTTTTTTTTTTTTCTGTTTGTTTTGTTTTTTTCCTTAAAATGTGTTCATATTTTCATAATATACAGAAAAAAGTAAGCAGTTATTTGGTTTACTTTAAGTCCATTTAAAAAAACTGGCTTTCTCTTTTTTTTTGGGGAACTAATTCTACGACACACACACACTAAGTGTTGTGTATTTTTTTTTCTTTTTTTAATAGGAAAACCCATGGACATTTATAAACTGTTCTGTCCTTCTTGTAGTTTTCTCAGTCTTTTACTTACAAGGGTGATGAATAGGTATTTTCACAGAGTTCAAACGGTTGCGTTTCTGTTGGTGCAGTTTTATTTTCTGTGTGGTTTGTTTTGCTTTGCTTTGTTTTGTTTTTAGGAATTTTCTTCCAGAGAGTCTGTTAAAGGCTCCATAGGAACTGCGGTCGCAGGCTCATGTTGTTTCAAACGTTTAATTGTGTTCTTCAGTGCTTGCCTCTTATTGCAGAACCAAACTCTAACTACTTCCCGGTCATAGTTCAGTTTCTCTGCAATCTCTGTCATTTCTTGCCCAGAGGGATGTGTGTTCTTCTCAAAGTGAGCATTCAAGATTTCAAGGGCTTGTGGCGTGAATGAGGTACGCCTCTTGCGCTTTTTGGATGGTTCACTTCCAATAAACTCGGTAAGGTTCTGCATACCTGCTCGATGGCGGGCCTCAGCCTCAGCCATCCACCGCTCAAGCACCGGCTTTATCTTCTGGGCACTTTTAGGGGTGATGTCCAGCTTTTCAAACCTGGCAGGATACAAAAGGCCAGGGTTCAGTTTGGCTGTCAGACTGCTAGCTATAGTGTTCTCTTGGGCTTCCTGTGGTAGGAAAAAGTGGCTTCTCAGGATGGTGTGTCTGAGGGAAAATTGAGAAAGAAGAGTCTTACACTGATGCTCTGCCAGGGTGGGACTTCCTGCCTGCCTGACTAATTGACTGGCAGAGGTAATTTACAATGGATTATGAAAACTGTCAGATAGGTATAAGTATTTATATAAAACTAGATATTTAAGCTAACACACAGTAAGCACTACAACAAAATTCTAAGTACGCTAAATAATGTAGGTTAAGAGTCACATTCTCATATTTCTGATGATCTTCACAACCCTTAAGACTAAGTCTAATTACAGGAAATGATATCAAAGGCAATTGCTTTTTATAATCTTATCTTTGTGATTAATCCTTTTGTTTTCCCTCCCATCCTGCGTTGTCCAAACACCACAGCTTTAATAATACAAGCCAGTGGCAGTCACTAGCCTCTGAATATCAGGTTTCCTTTCCATTTTTTCAGCAATTTTCACTGTTTGTAAGTTAATGCTATATCCCTTTTCTGGGTTGGAAAAAGATTCCCATAGCCACGGTGGTGTTCAGCGGAAACAGCTGGACACTTTGCAATTATCTTGACTGCCCCCACAATGTGCAAAGATGGACTCATGTTTTCCAGATGAAACCCAGAATAATAGTCTACTAATGTGCTGTGGCACCAAGCTGAGTTTATTGTGGGATTTCTGCAAACTGTACCAGAATGATATCATTTCCTGTAAATGAGGTCTTCTATATATCATTTTGCCATCAAAAGTCCTTTGCCAAACCAGATTTTACAAGTATTATAAAACATCTGGAAAAGCAGCCACACTTTCAAGCTTTAATCCTTTCAAAAACAAGCAGAAGAGCTGAATTCACATTTCAAGTCTTACAGGCAATTGCTTCTTTCGTTTACTGAGTTCACCCTCTTTTGCTACACATTAAAAAATCTTAACCCGAGTCTTCTGGTGCCACCCATTTGTATTTCCCCATCTTGCTCTGTCCCCTTCGCATGTTGCAGTAATTAATGTTGCAGAAAGGCAACAATTATTGCATGATGCTGCTCTGCTCTCCAGCCCAGCCGGTGCTGAAACAGCACCACCACCACCAATCACAGCATGCTCTGGAGACGAGACCAACCCAGTCAGTGCCTTTGTGCGAAAAAGAGTCAGTGACTGGAGTTGGTAATTTTTAGTGTCACTATTCAGCATGTGGAGGCAGCAGAAAATATTCGAGCAAGAAACAAAGCATTTCTCACAAACAAAGAATAAGACAAGGAATAATTTCAGACAATAACACTCCAAAGAATTTGTAACTGGTGCCTGACATCCTAATGTGTTATTGACTACCAGCTGTTATTCCTTGGTGTCCGGTGGTATTTCAGGCTGAAGAGTGTGTTTGCAAATGGATTGTCTCAAGTTAAAGAAAACACTGTTATTTGCATGCAGAACATATCAAGGTGATATATTGCTAATATGACCTGCACAGGCCACCAGGAGACTCTTGTCTTTGAGCTGGTTGTTCAACTTGCTTGTCTTACTGTCTCTTCCATTAAGCTGGAGTTCATACTGAATCTCCTTTGGTACCATTAAAAGTTAAATCTACTGTTTCTGAGGAACACATGCTTGTTCTTCAACACAGTTTGTCTTGGTGCTTAACAAAAAATGCACAGTCATAGTATGTTATTACACTCTGAAGTGGTATCCATCTGGGGCAGGCAAAGGAAATCAAAAAACCCTGTAACCTTGCAAGTATTTGGGACCAGCTTGTGCACCCATTCCTCATGTTCTGAGAAATTTGCCCCTCTAAGGATCCCCCTGTAAAATGTCTCACCATCCCCAGTGTTTTCTCAAGGTGTGAGAAAGGATGAATGAAATGAGAAGACAGAAAACTAAACAAAAGCAAAAGAAACTGCAACGTGTCCCTTTAAAATACATTAAACAGCAACTTAAGGCTACAAAAAATTGTCAGTTGCTTAAACTCCACCCGTTTTAGGAATTCTTTATCTACTGATCACAAGGAAGAACAAAAAATAAAATTAAACCTTAGTAATAGGGAACAATAGCATTCATATCATTGACACTGCTTGTTAGTGTTGATACTGCAGTACATGTTTGGTGTAACAATATACAAGTCTTGAAACAAATTTTCCAGCAGTAGTATCCTTGTATAGGCTGAATAAAGGTTATTTTCTACAGGGAGGTATCTTATAAGAAAAAACAGTAGGGGAGACCATAGAAGTGAGAGGATCCTATGGAGCTTTTTGTATTTAACAACAATCAATGGGTTTTATGGAAAATCATTGAGCAAAATGCGAGCTGCAAGCTCACTACCCCATACTGATGTTATTTATAACCTTAGTCTTTAACTGCAGGAAAAGTACACTTCCGTTCTATGGGGAATACATTAAAAGTATAAAGAGCAGATAAAAAGACAGAGCATTTCATGGATCACCAAGAACGAAATCCACTTAAATGAGCTTAGAGTTGGTTTCTTGGCTTTCACTGATGGAGAAGGACTATAAGGCATTGCCCAAGAGGAAAAAGCTGTTACCTAAGTGTGTTTGTTACCTCATGCATAAACATGGGATTACTTTAACACACATACATGCATATAAGGAGTTTGCTTCTACTTTAACTCTGTCAAGACTGTATTATGATTTCTTATGATTAGGGCAGATTTCTGCTTCTGGTTTGCATGCATGGGTTTGTCTGTTTTTTTAGTAAACATTTGGGTGATAAAAGATGAATAGCTGCTGGTTTGCAAGATAGCAGGAAAGCTATTTTTTTCCCTTCTATGTTGCCTAGGTAAATCATCATTAACATCCTCTATGTGAAGTGCTAACCACAGTAATATAGGTTTTAACCTAGCAGGGATGCAGCCATGAAATATTTGTTCAGTAACCCTATCTGTAGAAAATGGCACAGTATGAAGAGGGTCAGCTGGTGCTTATCCAGCATCAGCAGGGTCTCCAGCTCATCTACGGAATTAAGTCTCAATGCCAGGAACATTGTTTCTCACTTGTTTAAAAAAGAAGGGGATAAAAATAAAAGACCAAAGTAACTGTAGCTTTACACAATAAGAACATTTAATCTGTCAGTTAACATTATCGGCGAATTTAAATCTCAGATTAAATAATAAACTGGAAAGACAGGAGACTCAAACACACGCATGCGTCTCGCAATAAGCTGAAGAATTATTAAGAACAAAGGGAGGAGAGGAGAGTTTATGATGTAACTTGTTACCTGCAGATGGCAGACTGGCTATAGGCTGGGCCTTCAGTGGCGCTTAGGGCTTGGCCAACTTGAGTCTGTGTCAGGCCAAGGGACAGGCGCCGGATTTTAAAGGCTTTGGCAAATTCTCGGATTTCTTCCAGGTTAACCCCATCCACCTCTCCAGTGGCTGTCTGAGGATCTGTTGAGATATTTTTTTAATCACGTCAGTTCTTTGCGTCACATATCAGTGGGATAGGCTTACACCAGCTTTCATTGTCAAGGTGTTAAATTTTTTTAATACTTATCCCTTCCTCTTCTTCCCCAAACAGAAACAGACTTGCCTTGTCAGGTGTGTTATGAAGCATGTTCAGACTGCTAAAATACTCACTCAGCTGCACTGTTTGCAGGTGCTGGTAGAAGTTTTTCAAGAACGTGCTGTTACTGAACTTCTGAAAATGGCCAGCTCACCTCAGAATGGGAGTATGCCTGGGCTCTTCTCTGCCAGTTAAGCCCTGCAAAATCTTCCCTGGGTTGAGGAGTCATATTCCCTGTTTTCCCTTCTTATTACATAGAAAAAGAAGGCTGGTGTTCATATATTTATTTCCAGTTTGTGGGGAGGGCTTAAATATATGTTATGAACTGCTTGGATTTTTAACTTGAAATCAAGACTTTTTGCCCTATCTAAAATTAATGCCAAATAAGGAGTTTCACAACCATTTCTTCCCTTTTCTACAATACCCAACACAAACTGCCAGCTGAACATCCAAAACAACCCAGCAAATGAACAAAACAAATCAAAATGCTGCCTTTAAAACCCACTTGATTTAAAAATCATCTTTTAAAATATGCCCTTCTGAGAAGCAGCCTTTCAAGCTTTTCATTCTGCCTCCCATCAGCTTGATAATCAAGGTGCAGCAACATTGGATTTGGATGGTAATACTGAACAGTTTTTTACTTTTACATTAGCCCCTCAGAAGATAATACTTATGATGCTGTGAGAATAAATCTGTCCTTCCTCTCTATAGCAGTTTACTGACACAGAAGCCTTTGTCCCTGAAAGGGCACATAATAAAGCATGTCTACCACAGGAAAGCTCCTTTGGAGCTGGATAACTCAGTCAATTTAGGACTTATCAAGGGAAATGACACAACAGCTGGAGAATGGAACTTTCTCCCCCCTCCCAAGCTACTGATCCCTGACTAAATGAAAGTGTTCACCAAGTCAGAGACAGCATGGGACTGGGACAGTGGAAGATTTCAAAGTGTTGTGAAATCCTGCATGTAGTGAAGCCATTCTCCTGGTGAGACATCTTTATTGTTCTTCACCTCATTCCTCGGACTTTGAGGTGAAAAGTTTGCAGCACAATAACCCCTCAATTTCTGTAAATGCAAGCAGTTGTCCAAGGGCAGCACTAGACTACATTACTAATCTAAACTCTATGTAAGAGTGGCTCCTGCTAGTATGGACATAGCTGAGGGTTCATCAACATTACAGTAACAAAGCTTTTTATTTTCAGGGGTTTATAAGACTGATGTAAAATTTCCATATGATGGAAACACCCTACAAAAAAAAAAATTTTTTTTGTCCAATGATAGACCGAGGGAAAAGGGTTTCCAGATATATAAATTCAGCCTGTATCTATACGTTTCTTAAGCTTAAGAAGCACACACAGCAATAGCATTTTTAAAATCCTTGTGTATGCAACCAGAGACCACAGGTAAACATGCATGTAGGCTGAACCTAGTTTTGACAATGCTCCACACTCAGAATCATCTCTCCTGTTCTCACTGCTGTGCTTGAGCTTACCTGTACACCCATGCACTCATTCAGTATAAAGCTAGGGGTGCATATCACTGGCTTTTAAGTAGTCAGTGCTATGACAGTGGCCACTCAGGTTTATATATATATCTATATATATTATATATAATCAGCTCCATAAAACACAGAGAGTGCTATGAAGACCACTCTATTGACACTATCATATAACAGCATAGGTCTGTTTTACTCTATTGCCATTAAAACACCATCAATACGTAGTCTTGGACTCTGTGAATCTAATATATGCATGTACATAAATATATTCCAATAGATAATGCACTTTGTTTTAGTACATTCTGAGCTACCAGAACAGTTGTGCATATAGTGCACTTCATATTTTAGGAAGAGTGGCTTATAGAAGACAGTAAATAAACAGTTACTTCTTAAATTAAGTGAATATTCCAGGGAAGGCAGCCCAGTACCAACAGAAAAATAGAGAATACCAATTCTATTGAGTGGCTGGAATCTACAGTAACAGCATTTCAAGACTCCAGGTTTACCTTATTGCATGAGGAAACAATGGCTCTTGTGTCTACGAAACTATTGGGTGCTGGAGAAAGGTAAGAGAGTTGTCTGGGACCATTTCAGGGGATATGTGTACATATCTCATAACAGAAAGGAAGACAGATAAAATTCCACCAGTTGTCCTGGTGGATGGTGAAGGTAAATGAGGAGAGTTGAAGAAATAAAATCCACAGGCTCTCCTGCACTGAAATCCTTTTTTTTCTACTGAAGGGAATACTTCTCCCAATTTTGAATTCTTCTGAAAATCCCACATGAGTTTGTTGGTGAGTGAAAATATGCTGTGATTTTAATAGTTAGGGGAAAGAGCTGCTACAGAGAAATCAGTGCACCCTGAAGGAGAAAGCAAATTTCTGTTGCATGGGGTTCTGCCACGGGAGGGATTACAGGGGGATGATTTCCCCAGTCAGACAGGAGAAGAAATAGCTGGCAGAGGAGGTCCAATGGAAAGTAAATTGGATAAGAGAGGCAGGACAAAACATTGATAATGGAAAATGGACTGGAGCTCAGGGGAAAAAAAAAAGAAGAATAATTTGTTTATGGGAGGCATTTTAATTTTATAGTAACAGATGACAGTAAAATGAATTTGGAAGGAAGAAAGCAACTTCATGGAAACACAAGTCTCAGAACGAGGGGAAACTAGTGATTTCCACAACGAGAACATATGGTGGAAAAGTTAAAGAAATGAGCAGAGGGATGCATTTCGGAATAGGAAAATGAAATTAAAAAAGGGAGGAAAAATGATGTAGAATTGAAAGAAGAGACAACAAAGAAGACAAAAGAGAATAGAGACAGGATGGGACAATATGAACAAATCATACAGAAGGAACAGGAAGAGTAAAAATGAACCTTGAATAGATTCATCTTGCTTAGGCAGAACTCTTTTTTAAACACCCTTTATTTGGAAATAATATTTTTTTTTTGTCTTTAAAATAACTAGCACTTGTTGCTGGTTAGGGATGAAGGGGTGACGATGAGATAAAAGGGAAAAGCTATAAAGAAGACCACAGTCCAGGGCGAAAACAAGAACAGGAATTAAAAAAGAAAGGGAAATTAAAAACAAAAAGTAAGGAAATGCACCTTCTTAAAATTCAGACAGATGTTAAAGAAAAAATATAGAATCATAAAGGAAATATTACTAGAATGAAAAGCAAAAGGAATAAAAACAAGGAACATGGAACACTAAAGTTATTAAAGACCAGTTCTTAATACTTTCTCATTGTACTTTAGTAATTTCGCTGATATGAGGCAACCTCTTGTAAAAGAGTTACTCTCTTTACAGTCACTGTGCAAAAGCTTGCCCCAAATAATTATTTACTGAAGTTATGTTGCTCCATGCACTTTGATTAACCAAACAAGCTGGCTGAATGCGCCTAGTTTTACATGAACTTTGCTATATTTCGCAACAATTTCTGGAATACGGAAAATCTCTGCCGAGGTATTCAGCTCTAGGACCTCTGCTGGAGGTCTGGACTGCAGTTTTGGAAGGAATGAGGAAAAGAAAGCACTGATATTCCTACCTCAGGAGGCATAAGGCAATCGGAGGAGGCTGCAAGTTGTTTCTTGCTGCCCTCATGCCTATGAATTTCTTCGGAACCACTGACCCATTGCCCACCTCATCACACTAAAAGATTTTGAGTGGACTTTTTGGCGCTGCTTTAAATCACAGGCCTGGTATACAAAGCTCTGTAGCCGGGGTGGGAGCTGTGAAGCTAAGAAGGCTTTGTTTAATTATGGGCCACAGCCTTGAAAAAGAGGTGCTCCTGCCCTTTAGGGATCTGTGTCCAGAAGCTGAGCAGATTCTACAAAGAAGCAGAACAGAGATGACTTTCTGTCTCTTTGTTTCCCCATGCACAGTCACAATTGTATGAAAATGGATTTTCAGTCACATGAAACAATTTTCAAATTCATGAAGATATTTTAATACCATTGTCCAAAAAGTATCACTGGTTTATTAGCGACAACAAAAAGCTACGAAGGATCCTGCCTGACTTCATATTTCATTACACAGGTTGTTCGATCTTTTCTTACTGAACTGATCATATTTTCCTCTTTCTTGTAGGCTCTTTCCACATTACTAAAAAGCAGTAAGTAGCTCTTCTGTGCCCTGGGACACCACCACCATCACTGGGGCAGCTCAAGCAGGCTTAGGCAGGCAGTGTTAGCTCCAGTTTGTGCTTGGCTACATGCTTTCAGGGGTATGCTGGACAGACATTATAGATCCTTGAGATGGCTGCTTTACTTCTGTCTGTGTGAGAACGCTTTGTAAATGGCAGAAGTGAGTTGATCTGCCTCTCATGCTACTCCTTCTGTTGGTCTTCAGTGGCTAGAGACTGGATGAAGCTGGAAGCATAAATTCAAAAAAACTCCAGAAGTTTTTATTTATGTATTATGTTTTTGTTTTTGTTTTTCAGGAGATCCCAATCAATAACATCTTCCTCTGGAATGCTCTTAAGACTCTGAATCTCAGGGAGTTAAATGTCCAAGTGCAACACCTTCCTCAGCCTGATAGGAGGAAAAGTCTCTTGTGGCTGGGGCTCTGGCCTGCTTTGTGACAGGACAACAGTAAAGACAGAGAAACTGACTCATGTTCTTCCTGGTGATCATTTCCCATACTCCTATGATGGCTTCTAGGGAGCATGGGAGTGGCATCAGCATGATTTGGATGCAGAGGGAGGAAAAATTAACCTTTAGTCTAAAGAAAAAGACATGATGGAAGGAAAAAGCCAAACCTGAAGACTACTAAGGAGCAGGGATTTGAGTCTGGAGTGGAGGGAGAGAGGGCCTGACTGTGCATAGAGTAGTAATCACTGTGGTAGAGGAAAGAAAATAGGTAGAAAAAAGTAGCAGTGGTGATAAAATAAGATAGAGGACAGAAACTACCTAATAAGACTGGTAACAGGGCACAGGTATGGTCTGGGGACAGCAACTGAGTGAGAGCTGGAGAGGAAGTGAAAAGGGAACAGAAGCTGGGCAATGATGGACTGTGGTGAAAGAACTGCCAGCAGAAGGCTAGAGGAAAATGGAGGCAAAGGGAGCATAGATTGTATGGAGAACAGTGTGAGGAAGTAATGGGACTGGAAAAGGACAAGCACTGAATGGAGTCAAGCCTGAGAGGATCAAGTAAAAATTCTACGTTCGTTTCTGTATCTCCCACTTGTGCCTAAACAGAGTCATAGAATCATAGAATCAACCGGGTTGGAAAAGAGCTCCAGGATCACCAAGGCCAACCCTTGATATATAGATATTCCTGTGCCTCATACTCCTCTGCTCTTAGCCAAAACCATAAGCACAGCATGTGTCTCATTCCTTTTAGAGCAGAACCAACAAGATGATAACAGAACTATCGGTTTTTCATCCATTCACAGAAGATCTGCTATTTCCAGCTACGAACATAAGCATTATCTCACTATATGACTAATTTACGTTACTATTTTCCTTTTCTAACAACCTTGAAATTTATCTGAGCAAAAAATAAAGGTAAAAGAACATCCTTAGAGTTGCAGAAATAAACACTCAGAAGCTACAAAATTCTGGAGTTACAGCAGCCCACAACACAGTGTAGCATAGATTTTGAGACCTGGACTACCAGTTCTTTTTCATGTGCCCTGTCCAGTGCACAGGATGAATTGTCCTTCATTACAGTTGAACTGATTGATGTATCGCCTTTTTACTTGTTCAGTGTGTGGCCTCAGACCCCTATTAAAGCTCTTCACTAGAGACATCTCCTCTTGAGCTCTTCTGGGTTTTTTTAAATCTTAATTTATTTTATTGTGTTTCTACAAGATGAGGGTCTTCCCCTTTTCATTCACAGTGAAGTGGACAGATATTAAGGGAAAAAGCATTTTTGGGTACCCAGTTAGGTCAAGTAGGAAATGGTGTTTTAGACTGTCTTTAAATGGTTCTTGATACAGTTCCACAGTGAAAGTGCACTTAAAATTGCAACTGTGAGTACCAGGTTCTTCTGTAAATTAAAGTCCGGAGTCTCAAGCTGGATATTGAGGGAGCACTTGTGAAAAATCTCTTTTAAGTGATTTGCCTGCCGTGTTGCACTGGAATTACACAGCAGACAGAAAGCTTCAGCTCTTTAGGCCACTATTGCCTGAGGCAAAACCATCCTTCCCCCTTCTACAGCTCCCTACCTCAAATGTTATGCAAACTGGGAAACAGTTTAGTAAATCAGATAAGGAACAAACCTTGGGACAACAGCCCACCTGTTGCATTAGTAATTCTGATGCATCCCTAAGACAATTCCATTGGGAATGCACTGAAAGAAGGATGAGAAAAAAAATCATGATTGCAGGATTTTAATCATAACAAAATCTTGTTATAATAAAATACATGTTCTAAGGGGATCTGTGTATCATTGAACAAATAATTATTTTTCTAGCATCTCCTAAATTTTGGTGGGCTTATTCTGCAAACGTAAAAGGGCTTCTTCCATGCTGCTTTTACTTTAAACAAGAATGTCCACAAGAGGAGCTATTCTGGACTAGCCATTGAAATATAACTTATTCTACATCAGCTATTTTACTCAATTTTCCCACATAGACAAGGGATAAACTTTATGTATTTTTAACATGAAGCCTCTTATCCTACAAGCATGTCTACATGAGAAAATGTACTGACAGAGCAATTGCAGTATATTTATATAACTGTAATTATACCTGTAGCTATATGCAGATATTTTTATTACAGAATAAAACTATTCACACTGGGAGTCATATCAGCGTAATTTTACCACTATAGCTCTGCTAGACACTTCCCCATGTAAACAATCTCTGAAATAATCTAACCAAGATTTTTTCCCCACATTTTCTTGCATGACAGTTTCTCCAAGCCCCTCATAAGCTTATATCAATCACATATTTGACACTAACAATATGGCATGAGCTATAGTGTTTGTTTACTTGAAATATGTATATGAAGCATCACTGAATAGGGTCATCCAAATCACTCGGATTTTTGCAGATGTGCAAAAACTGCTAATGCTTTATATGTATACTCTCAACCCGTTGTTTTTGCTATGTAAAGACCAGAGTTAGGGCTGATAAGCTAATAGCAAAGACCCTGATCTATGTGAGCTGCAAGAAAGGACTGTTCAGGTCAGCTAGCACTAAAACTCGGTTTCACTGCAGCATCCTTCTTTCTTCTCCCCCACATGTTCCAGTTCATTCTTGTTTAAACTGTGCAAGCCGTTTAAATTGTGCAAGCTTTTCCTGGCCAGAAAAGTCTCTTACTCTAGATTTGTGTCGCACCAGGGTTTGTAAAAGAGTTTACTAGATCAACTAAGCAAAAAACAAAGCAGCTTGACCAAAAGTAGGAGGAACTGTTTGTCCACCAAATTCTGAGAAATGTAATTCATTATATTGACTAATTCAAAAACTTCAAATTTCAAAAAAATGTAAACTACATTTCAGTTACAAGAATTGCCTTCATGAATCCATTAATGGTTGCTACCATTTTTATGACCATTTTTAGCATCTATTACAATTTCTCAAAGCATGTTTACCTTAAGCCCCACCCACGACAGCACTTTGTAGTTCTTACTGGTGAGAGTCGCTCTACTTAGCAATATACAATCTACTGTATTTAAAAAAACAAAAGGAGGGAAAGCAGATCAGGAAACTCAGCAGTGAGGTGGATAAACAGAGGGGAGAATTAAAGAGAGCCAAGGAGCAATACTTACTGCTGACTAACTGGCCAACACTCAAAGCTGAAGAGGAGGAGGATGAGGAGGAAGAAGAGGAAGCCTGACGCACTGGGCTTTGAGACATAGATGCTTGACTGTGAGCCAAATGCAGGAGATTGGATTGTGAGGCTGCTTGTCCCACTTGCGTCTGGGAGGGCTGATGGAGCTATATGTTAAAATGTAAAAATAGGTATTTAGAAAGCGAAACAGTAATAGAACACCTTCAATGCACCATCTCACCCATCTGCTTCTGGGGAACAAATCATACAGGAGCACTAAACACCATGGGCTTTGTTTGGGTGACAGTGTTACAGCAGGAGCAATTTGAGCTGTTTTGAATGTTGTCTTTCAATTTTTACTCAGTTTAACTGGATACTTAATCTAATTAGAAACTAAATACAGTTTTTGAAATTGGTGATGAGAACTATGACATCCACAGCAGCATTCTGATTTATTAAATATATGAGCTTACCTTTTTTCTGACTCATTAAGTTAGACTTTTATTCCCTACATAGATTCTCCTATAAATCAGAGACGTACTGCAGGACCAGGGCCAAGAAGAGTGGGAATGGGGAAGAGGACATAAACTTTCCTATGGAAACTAATAATTTGTTTTATGACATCAGATCTATCAAACAAAAGTGATGAAAACTTATTTTTCAATGGATGAATTATCCTTGACTAAAACTTAACAGGGGAACTTCTGATCCCCACTCACATCAGGACTGTATCCAGTAAGACACACCTAAAAAGTCTAGTGAGTATGGCAAATGCAAATGATACACTGTGATACATGAGTCTGATTTTCTAAAATTTTTTTAAAACTAATTTACAAGAGCACAGTCTTTGGTTGTTCACTAGGGGAAAAGAAAGAACCATTAATCCATTCTGCTTATAATATGCTTTCACGTGGGATTGAAAACTAGGAACATTCTCTGGGACTGATGTTCACGTAAAACTCCCAGAAAATCCAGGGGCAGTCTCTCTGCAGAATGAAGGTACGCAGTGGACCTTATGGTTCTGAATTGGATTCTAGTAGTCCAGTAAAGCCCTTTCAGAGCATAAGAATACAGTAATACAGTTTTGATGTACTCTGGTGACCGCTACTTATTATACCTTTATTTTATGTTGATCCTTGGTAGTGATCAAAAAAAGGTCATAAAAATATCCTAAAAGGCTTCACTTTTCAGCAAGAGCTGTTACCTGCATTTTCTAAAAAGGGAAAAGATAATGGCCTATTTGGTCTTGCTTGAAGTCAGCAATTCAAATCTATTTCTTGAATGCTAAGGAGCATGAGTTTTTCTCTTTTTGTATCTAACTGAACAAATGACTTTAGAAAAGGAGCTCCATTCATTAGCAACAGTCAAATTATATGTATTATGCTCCCAGGACACAGAAATGACTGATGCTAAGTAGACAACAAATTGTGTAGCACTGTAGATCAAGGTATCTGTTCACATTCAAGATGACACGTTTCTGTGGAATATGTATGAACTATTTTAATGACAGTATTCCTGTTACAGTCTGTTTAAGAATGGAAAAAACCCTTTTTCTATCTTCCACATGGAATGATGAGACAGAAAATGAAGCAAGAAACTTTGATTTATCCCTTAAAAATAATGACAATTATTTATCTGGCCAGTTTTAACCTATTCTGACTTCCTTGGGGATCAATAAACAAAAGCATTTTATTATCTCAAGGTGGATTTTTTTTTTTGGATCAAGCACATTTTAAAAAATATAACTGGCACTTTACCAAGGGATAATACTTGAGAAGCTGATTGAAAGGCTTTTAGATTTCAGACTCATGCAAGCACTGGGCATCTTAAAAAAATTTCTCTAAGGACTGGATTTTATCTTTAGACAATTCCCAACCCGGAATATCTACTTTTATAATATCTTCTCCTAGGGAAACATCCCACTAGGAGGGCTGGCCTCCTCTGAACACCGCAGAAATGGACTCTCTGCCCATCCATTATACCCACATCACATCCAGACTGCAGCTTTCAGAAACAGGCACGCATTTGGGGTCTGGGTCTGTTGTCTGAGGGAATCTCTGGCAACACTAAAGATTTCAGCCTAGGCGAGGGAAGATAAGTACTGTATTTAGATGAGTTAGATGCTTTCACACTATGTGGAACAGTCTTAAAGATGTTAGTACTTATCTATGAGGGTGGAGGAGAAAATACAGCAGCTACCTTTAAAGAGAAAGTTCTGCAAAATTACAGTCCAGTCAACTAAACTTCAGCCGTGGAAAAGTACTGAAAAAATAATCAAACAATTTGTAAGCACCCACAAGAAAACAAGGTAGCGACGGACAACATGGATTGTTAGGAACAAACTGTGTCAAACCAATCTGATCTCCCTCTAAGACAGGGTAATTGGCCTTGCAGACAGGGAAAAAGCAGTAGGTGGTTTGACTTTACAAGTGTCTCGACACTCCCTCGTGTGACATTCTTGAAAACCTAAGGAAACATAGTTTAGGTGAAATTGCTGCAGAATGAATGCGAAAGTAGCTGGAAAACTAGGAGAGGATAGATATCTGTGGAAACGGAAATGTGCATGCAGGGTGCTTCTGTCCTCATTCTGCACTAAATATTTTCTTAATGACCTGCGTGATGGAGCAGAGAATATCATCAGTAAATTTATATGCTGCTAACATGCTGGGACAGAATTTTGACAGGCTGGATGCAAGGATTAGGAATCAAAATGTTCCTGTCAGTTTGAACATGCCAGCTGCAATCCTGGTATCTTACAAAAGTGAAGTAAAGGCAGTTCCCATACCGAGCTGCGGGAGTGGTGTTTGCAGTGCATGTGAAGTCCATCTTTTCTACCAAACACTGCAGAGACCTCTGCAGAGGGGAGTGCCATGTCCACAGCTAGGTGCTAGACTTTAGAAAAATCTAGACCAGCCAGAGGAGAATAATTAAGAGTGGCTGAATGCCTGGGGATTTCCTGAGGCTTATGAAGACACCTGGCATGAACCGGCCATGTTAAATCTAAAGAAGGGAAGACCAAGTGGAATATGATGCATGCTTTGAATATAGGCAGAGCTAATGAAAAGAGAAGATAATTATTGTGTCTTACATTTTATACAGGAGAGAATGAGACATAGTAACATGGAGAGTTCAAATTAGTTTCTGGGAAAAGCTGTCTAACATGGCAGCGAAGCACTGGCATAGATTGCTGATGGAATCTGTGGATTTCTATAAGAACAGGGTGGACTGGATAATCTCTTGAATCTTGACCTTCCTCCCATAATTTTTTTATTATTCTAAACAATTTCCCATCAGTATCACCCAGGCAGATGGCAAATCCAGCATTTTCCGGCCATGCTGAAAGTCCCTGAACAGTGGAACTGCTGAGCATGTGCACAATAAATTTGAAGTTTCCAGGAAGCTCCAGAACTAGAGGGCATTCTGCATTCTCCAGTTGTGCATGCAAGGAATGCACGGAGTCGGAGCACATGCACAGTGTGATGGCTGAGTCTAGGAAATGTTTGATTCTCTGTAAATGTATTGTACAATGCATTTGCAAATATATTTCTGAAATAGCTGGGATAACCAGAAGCTTGGCAGTTTTTTTTGTTGAAAGTCCAGAAATCTTTAAACAAATATAGAAATTCTCAAAATATAGCTGGGCAAAAAGGAATATGGCTGGTGTTCCTACACAGTAACCTGAGATGCAAAAGCAGTATACAAGGGATATTTACAGATTGTTGGTTTATGAGTCACTGCTTGTGAGGGAGAAGCAAGCAATTGGGTTGAAGAGGCTGAAGAGTCACCTTAAGGCTTGACCAGAGACTGAGGGAGGATTCCATTTTTAACTCCCTACATAATTTCCAGCACCCCCTCTGATTTACAGACGTGATGGTTAAGCTGTAAATGTCCCTCTTAAAGAACAATGATAGTTATCTGTGTCATGAAATTGCATTAAAATACTCTCTCTCTTTTCATCCACTATAATTTCCACTCCAGAAATAGCCTTAAGGAGAGACAACGATTAGATTATGAATTAGATTCTAGATGACAGAATCAATTTGAACTTGCAATAGCTGACTTTTCCCAATTTTGGACACGTACATACGATATGAATTATATTTATGACTGTTGTGCATTTTCCATCCAAAGACAGAAGGAGGCACAGAAATTACAGAAGCAGTTGCTGTAAGTGCCATTCTGTGTAGGTGCATATAGTAGACATGCCAGAATGATGACTGTATGCAACACTGATCAGTATCTGGCAGGAATATGTGTATGCACACTACAGCTTGAGGAATGAGGTGAATATGAGAAGAGTAAAGTACATCATAATACTTTATAAGAATAAACAGAAAACTGCAAAGGGCCTGATTCTTGTTTTTTTTACATCAGCTTTACATGCTGCTGTCAGGGAAGGTAGTATTGACTGATAATTGCAGAGATGAAGAATGAATTAGGTCTGTAAGACTGAATTTTGTTTTTAAATCATGTACGTCAGGGATGGCTGACTGGAGTTCTGTATTAAAGGTCTTATAAGATCAGGGATGATGTTCCCTGCATCCAGAAAACTGCACATTAGTGATAGAGTAACAAGGTATTTTACATAAGATGAGGAAAGAGAAAGAAACTAAGGGGAAATAAAGAAAACTTTTGGCAGAATATTGGCCTGTATCACAACAGAACTGCTACTTGGTTTTACAGAGAGTCTGGACAAACAGCAAGGGCAAAATAAGGACTTAATGGAAAGGAGAAGAAAGTAATGAGTTTAAATTGCAGTAAGGGAGACCAGGGTCAAGCATCAGGGAGACCTTTTGAACGCTAAGGAGAGTGGCCTAGGTTGCCTAGGGATGCCAGAGAACCTCCTCAACGAAGATTTTTAAGAACAGGTTAGACAAACATCTGTCAAGACTGATACAGGGACAGTTGATCCTGCCTAGGGGGAGCAGATGGACTAGATGACCTCTTCAGGTCCTTTCCAGTCCTATTTTTCTATGATTCAGTGAAAAGAAAATCTGAGAGATGAGGAAACACAACAGATTAGAGAAGGCAAAGGTGAAAAAGACAATTATAACAAAAAGGGCAGAAGAGATTAAACTAAGAGGAGTGGTACAAAGAGCAAGAAATACATTTTAAACAGTCATCTTCATGATATAAATAACTATTTCCAATTTTTTCTGATATCAGATAGTTCTTCCTGGGAAATATGGACATCAGCTCTTGTAAAGATTAAAGTCCACAGAAGGTGCTGAAAAATAAATATCTTTATATAAAAAGATATTTCCAAACACTTGGAAATTCCATGATAATGCCTTTCAGAAGTAGTAGTTTCAGTGTTTTTATGCTTCCATTTTTCCTGTAAATGGAGTCCTGTTTACACTTACTAAAACATTTCCTAAAATGTCATACATTTTAGGATGAGAAAGAGTGGTGATGTGCTGAGGAGCAGCACCACGGCAGATGAAGTCTGTCTTCAAACCTACTCGTACTGCAAGATCAGGCATGGGCTTCAAAGACATTTCCTTAAGCTTCCAGCAAATGGAGAGGACAAGTGAATACACATATCCACACCCTTCCCGCCAAATCACTTTCACAGTCAACTCTGCCAGAATATTTCACAAATACTGTACCCCATCGCCCTAATTTTGCTTACTCAAATAAATTCAAGTAAGCGAATATAGGAATCTGAATACAAAAGTTATCTGATTCTTAATAAGCATCTTTCACTATAGTATAATATATTATAGCACATATAGTATGAAAGGTGTCTATCCACACTGCTTAGCCAACAGAATAGGTGTATTTGGAAACTAGCATAAAAAAGATCTTCAGGTTCAGACAGGCTGTGCATGTACTCAGCTCCAAATGAAGACTACAGCAAAGAAGTGCTGGTGTGCTGTAGACATAACGGGGGGTCGGCCTTTGACAGCATCTGCTGAAGTTCTTTCAAAGCCTTCCTATGGAATCACAACTAGCTTCAAAAGAACATTGTAGCTGAAGGTCTTTCAGCTTGCTAAATGAGGTTGAGGGTACAGCCAGACTTCTTCAGGAGATATCATTTCATATGCAAATCCAGTCATCTTTTTGACCCGATTCAGGAAGGATATAATGTCATTACAACAGCAATCTTAGTGCCAATACATTAATAATGAATTATAAAGTCATTATTAATTGATAATGAAAATAGAATATTAATATTACCTTAACGGTCTTAAATGTGTAAGTGCATAATTCAAAGGTAACACTAATAGTCCTGTAGCGAGCAGTGCTTTACTCTTCTATGCCTCAGTTGCTTAGTATGACACAGGTAGTGTAGTGGTATCTTCCTATTCCCATTGGCTTCATGCAGTGATTGACTTTTTTGAGATTTCCTGCTCTGACAAGTGCTGATGCCACAAAGAAGACTGGTCAGGAAGAGATGTAAGCTACAAGTCAAGTGTCATGCTATGGCATGGAAAATCTGATGCAGTCCTTTGTACTAGTAAATAGTCTAGTAATCTTGACTTTCAAATATCTAAAATGGCAAGCCCAGCTACTGATTTATCCATGGATGAAATAGAATTATGTAATGATGATGGTAAAGGAAAAGAGAAAGGAGCAAGAAAAATTGTCACTCTCCTCACTGAAAGTCATATAAAAACCAAAACAAAAACAAAGTTGGATTGAGACAGCACGCTTTAGTGACTAAACTGAAACACAAAGGAAGAAAAGTGCATTTCTCATAAAACAAGACAGCAGCAAAACACTGAGAGCATTGCAGAGAGAAAATGACTGAGAGCTGGTTGGATTTTAATGGGGGAGGATAGCAAGGTATTACATGGACTTGTGTTATCAAGATCGTAGGGTGTATGTGGCAGGTTGAGACTGCAGAAATAGACTGTCTAGCATGAAATTTAGAAAGCAGATGCACAAGAATCACTACAGGCCCACCTAAGAGGTAGCTGTGTCTTTTCAACAGTTGATTTAGAACACGATAGCCAATGATAACAAGGATGGGGAACTGACTGTGTGAGAAAATGCTGCCTAGTAGCTTGTTTCACTGTGTTAGAGCTGGCAGAAGCCCAAAGCTGGTTGTGCTATAAGGCACAATGAAATATGAAAAGTTCTGGCAGGCAGTGTGGATAAAACAAGACTGAGGACAACTGGGACTACAGACCTGATTTAATGGAGCTAGTATGTAGAAGGAAAGAGGCAGGCAACAGTGAGAAGAGAACCTGCTTTATGAGGTACACTGCAGAACAACAGAATGTGTAGAAGGTGCTTCTGTATGGGCATGAAAATGGTTATGAAAACACAAATTAGTGGGAAAGCTGTTTAGGGAATTCATAAACAAGGATGTGTTTTGAGCCCCAGTAATCCCTGGCAGTTGGATTCTTCTTACCTAATTTCACTCACCTAAGAGTTAACTAATGATCCTAAAATAGCTACCCTAGCCCCCTCTCATGTCATGGGAGACAATAGATATGTTGAATCTCTTATAGATATCTTAAGGTATCTAAAATTATTCTATTTTGACAGCTTGAGTTGCCCACTGGACATGCATATGTCTCCTTGTCTATGTCTACGCAGGAAAACCAGTTAACTAGCTTACAACTGATACATAACTACTTTAAGTCCAGCAAGGTGCATTCTTTCCTAAATTCTGTAGGATTGCAATTTCAAGTTCTTCTGTCAGCTCTGCTGTGTTAACATCGTGTTGTTAAAGGTATGAAAGAATACCTTGAAACAAAGTTTTCAAATCTCATAGTCAATGGCAATGCTAACAAGTTGTTACAACAAGCTCATCTGTTCTTGAAAACAATGTGCATTTAGCCATGCAACCTCCATTTTGACAAAATTCCTCTTTAGAGGCATGGAGGAAGTGTGGAAGTTAAGGTTATAAGGTACTCTTCTGTTATGGTACACACAGAGCTTATAAAGCAAGAAACATAAAATTAGGGAATAAATCATCCCTTTTCAAGAAAGGAGAGTACAAGTAAAGAACAAAGAATTTATACCTAATTTTTAAATGGTTTTAGCAACAAGCAAGAAAATATGGTGAACAATGGTGAAGTTGAATCAGCAGGAAGAATACATGAATTTCTTCATGGAAGAAGTACCATGAATAACTTACAGATCCTGTTCACGACATGCCAGGGGAGCATTACAACAGATGAAATACAGAGTAGATTCACACCAAAAGGAACCATTTTAGTGACACACATGATAACAATCAGGGAAGCAAAGGTGTATTATGGTGGATACATCTGCTTATTGAAAAAAACTGCTCAGTGAATAGAGAGAGAAAAAAAGCAGGATGTTAGACTGTATTGAGATAAAGAAAGAAAATAATGTTGAAAATATTATCATGTTATTATGTAGAACAGTGATAAATCCTTGCTGTGATCATGGCATTCAGTTCTGATCAAAAAAATCTTGAAGAGATCAATGTGGAAATTGAAATGTTCGGTAGAGGGGCAGTAAAAGTATTAAAGACAAAGAAAAACTTGTTTATGAATAGAGATAAAAAGGATACAGACTAAAACAGGAGCATAAACAGCTGCCTGCTTTAGAAAACCACAATTTCTAGGAGAATTCTTGGTGTGTGCCCAGACGCTGCTTCTTAGATTAGCAAAACCTTGGAAAATAGTAAAAAACCTGAAGATTTACCTACTCAGTGTAATTTGAACAAGAACAATCCCTACTGTAAGGTAATTTAAAGGACATAAATCAAAACCTTCTATTTATACTTAAAGACAAGAGGAATAGGACTACAACAGACTTGCTTGTGTACATTAAACAGCAACCTATTTATAGCACAGAAAAAGAAGCACCACTTTACACTACATGTAAGTAATCTATGAACTCATTTCCATGAGGAGACATTGAGGTTTTAGTCTGTCAAGTTTGAAAAAGTTGTATGAATAAATAACACATGTAGTCTACCTAAGTAAAGCTGATGAAAACCAATACCTGAGACCTTTAAGTCTTCAGTCACCAGGCAAAAGTAAGCACTAGCACGCATTACTTAGCAACTGGAGCAGTTTACAAAGGTTCAATTACTGTGACTCAGCTAACAAGCAGCAGCTTACTATCATTGCTTGCAATCACCTCTTTTTCTCTTGCAGCACTTAGTTTACAAGGAAGTGACAAGTTGAAAGTTAAACGAGGATCATCTGTAACTGGAACATTGTTACTACATTATTTATTTCTTGCATTTGCTTCTTCATGACATTCTAAAAACTTTCCTCAAACTTGTGCTGTAACCTTTCCCCATTCTGAAGCTTCTTTCATCAAGTTACAAGACACCAAATGCCACGTGACACCATTTTCAAAAATATTTTGAATTCCTGCTGAGCCCTCTGGGTTTAAGCACTCACTCAATTCTTCTGAAAATGAGATTTTAAACTGTATGTCTAAATACGCTATCATTAGCCAAACACTGCAGTTAGGCTAAATCTTTACCCAGGCAATAAAATAAATTCAGGGTCTCCTTAAACTTCGTGTAAATCTGCTCACTTTTCAAATGATACAATAGCTTGTATAGTACTAGCTCAATTGCTTTTAGGTGTCCATCAGCGTTATTCCTAAGGGAAATCTAGGTCTCATACCTCTTTTCTGCTCCCACTGAAGCTCACGGCAAAATGTCCTCTGACTTCCTTCTGCAAAACCAGAAGAGCCAGTAGAGGGAGCAAAAATACGTACATTCTGTGGTTCATATACAAATAATAACGTGCTATTTTTTCATACAGTGTTTGCATTCCTTTTTTTTTTTTTTTTTTTCCCTCCCCAGTCAATAATGCCAACTTGATCAAGCTCCAAGAGAATCTGATCCAAGGTGAGGAGACCACATTATTTGGTGGCCCTTCCTGCAATCCCTGGGACCTCAGGACTCAGTGTAACAGGCAGAGGGTGAACCCTGTGAAACCGGCATTGGCAAAACCAACGTTTTCCACCTCCACAGCACTGCTGGGCAGACCAGCTTAATGGGAAACACTTTTGGCTCTTGGACATAACCAGTTCTCTGCAGATTGATGATTGCTGCCACCTGATCGTTGCACGTGAGTGCAGAGGTTGGGTGAATGAGTACAATACAGGATGATACGGCTGAACAGAGCTTTCTGCCTTGCACCCCTGCTCGGCCAGCAAACTGCAGCTTTCAGCAGTCTGTCCCTTCATCTGAGCCCAGTGCCACGAGCTGTGCAGAAAATGGTCACACCTCTGTCCCCTCTCTACCCACTGACACTACCGTGACACTACTGACACCAGGCAGACGTTGCCTGGAAGAAGCTGCTTGGTTGCAGGACTCAGAAAGGTGAGTTACTCTGCAGGCAATAAGACAGGTCTTCTATCCTCCTCTTTACTTCTAAACTGTATGTGTTTCAAACGGGATCTCAGGATTGCTATGGTTTTTGAGAGCTTCCCTCATAAAGGGGGGAAAGATCTAATGCCTGCAGGGGACTGACTCAGAAAGAAATACCCCACCCCACACACCCCCAGGAAACCAAATGTAAACTACTGAGTTTCTTATTCCATTGTCAAGCTTTCCTGTGTAGAGGACCCAAAGCCTGCCCTTCCATCCATCCTACTTTGTTTGAAACCGCATACACGCAACGATTGCAAAAGCACCCGTCAGTAGTGTAAGTATGCTGCCATTAAAGAAAACAGAGTTAGATAAATGACAAGTGCTCTGGAAAATGCCTCTGCTAGATACCACGGAGGATAAGATGGGAAAAAAAGCATGTAACCGTTTGAATGTGGAACATTCTCAAAACAAACAAAAAGTCACCTCACAGATCCATTGGTTCTCTACTTCTAAATTTGAAAAAAAAAAAAAAAAAAATATAAAATCGTTGGTTTGGAGTTCGGGGTGGCCTGGGATTTTCAAGAGCATACAAGAAGCTGTTACCTGTGCTTAGAGGTGTAGTCAGGACTGTCAATAAGGTACTACCAGCAATAGAGATGCTAAGATGAACATTCAAGTGATGGACATTTTTATAAGTACCTCTTCGGTAATCACATTTGATGGATTTTCCATCCTCAATTTTGTCTCTTTCAGAGAAAAATGTGGGACTACAATTCTTTGCTCTACAGATGTAGGCAAAACTAATGAATTTGACTCTAGAATACTATAAAAAGAACAACAGAAATCTTTTGGGTCAGTGCGGTCACTGGAGCCACCCTTAACTCTGTGAACTACCTGCTACCTTAGCTTGAGTAATAATTTCCTTAAAACACTTTCTGTCTATGCAAATATATACAATCATATCTGATTTTTCAGTGAGGGGGACTAACAAGATTTTATATTTTTCCTTTCTTTCCTTGTGTGTTCCAAATCATTTCAAGCCCCAGTCTACTAGGTGACCACTAACTGTGGTACTAAACTTTGCAGGCCGGATAGGTCTCCCCTGTCTCATAATCCTATTACACTGCAGAAAATCTCTTGTTGGCCCTATATTGACCTTGAAAAAGAAAAGAAAAAGAGTAACTGGATAATCCTTGAATGTGTAAGTAAATTATGTAATATGACATTATTAATAACCACATATATAGTATGCAGTAATACACTAGAAATTAATTTTTGTTATTAAAAGTGATAAAGAAGTGGGGGTTTTTAGAGAGGCCATGAGAGTGTCCTTGACAAGCGGAAGATTTCTGTGTGTCCGTTTTGATGACCATTCAGGCTACAGACACTTTACCTGCTGGCCTGGTTTGAGCGGCGACAGTGTTATTCCCTGGGTATTGATCACTGGGAGTATCTGGTTGCCGATGACAGTAGCGATGATTTGACCCTGGGCATTGGTCAGTAACTGTGGAGTTATCGGCTGCACCTGAAGTCCCTGAGCTCCACTTGCCGCCTGGCTGGAGGGGACCGGATTAGGCATCAGTGGGATTGTTCCAATAATCTGGAAAAAACAACATAGGGAAAATGCACGCTTGCCACGTATACTTGCCACAAGTGATTACTTATGTTATGCATGTTAAGTCAAACTTAGGTGAAATGAACACAGAGGGACAGGTAAGACAGGCTGAGGGCTGGAAACAACCATTTCTTTACTGGGGTGATGAGGACTTTCATTTGTCGTGTCACAGATCACCTGTATGTTTTGCCACCATCCACTGTCACCTGCAACAATCTGCCGTGGCTGAGAACACATGAGACAAACGCTAGGCCAAGCTTGGGGCCCTGCATCACAGTTTGTTCCCACCTCACGTTTTAACACAGAGTGAAATAGATACAGATATCGGTCTTTTTGTCCTTCTTTCTACAGCTCATACGTACGATGGTACTAACTGTGTAATGCTTGTGTAATTTTCCTTGACTTACTGATACATAGTACTCTAGGTGACCATCCATTACTCCCATGTGATCTCAGGAAGAAACAAAGGGATACTGGTACCTTTCAAGACATGCCTTATTAAGATACATTCATAAAAATGCAGGCAGTTTTGGATGACAACTATGAAGTACAACACAACAGGAGGGCTGATGTTAGATAAAATGTATTAGCTAACATTTCTGGGGCAAGTACTCGCAGAAAGAGACACTTGTGACATCTCAGACTTGAGAATACAGTGATTTCCTAAAATGTGAATGTGACTGTAAAACTAATATTAGGATGAGATGTCAAACAGATGTTGTAAGAAAGCTTGTCAGTCAAAAAGCGGCAAGGCTGAAAAAAGGCATGCTGTTGGAAGATTCTTTTTACAAGTATTGGAACATCTGACACAAACTTCTGATAAAACTTGGGACTAAACCCAAACTTTTTCTTTATTTTTCAAACAGCAACATATGAATCTGGAGTCATAGGATTATTGCAACAGGAAAATTAAAAAAAAAAAAGTAAAAAAAAAAAAAAGGCAAAACATATCTCTATTTCCTTCACCATATCTCCTCTCTCTCTATCACAGGCAGTGAGAAAACATCTACCCTATTGTAAGGCTTACAGTCTTCCCTCTCCAGAAACCTTGCTTCCTCCTCTGTCCTCAGCATCAACCACACTGCTCTGTCCATTTCGACCCCCACTAGAATGATCCCAATTGCTCCGTATCCCTTACCATGTACATTGACTAGTATAGACCTACTTGGTACTCAGAAAGAGGGTGGATTATGGCTGAGTTTTATTTCTTTTTCCTCAGTGGAGGTAGTAGCTTTCCTCAGTCTGTTTGCTCATTCTCATTCCATTTGGGAGTTTAGTCATCTTTTTAGATCTCTTTCTTTCTGCTAAGTTTTGTTGACACTTATGAGCTGTTTCAAAGCCATTAAATAAGTATGGGGAGAGGGATGGATGGAAAGAGAAAAGGAAGTACACACAGCACTAGTCACAGACTAGTTTGCTCATAAAAATAGGTGGAAGTGTTTCTAATGAAACTCAAAAGTAAGTTTGTTCCCAAAACAAATATATAAAACAAAAATTATAAAATTTCTATTGATTTCAACAATTAATTTAGATTATATCAATGTAACCTGTACAATACAGTGCAAAATTAGGTGTAAAATAATTGTTTAGTGAAAACATCAGTTAGCGTTGAGGACAGGCTACTAAGTTACTTTGTGTAAGTGCAAAACTAGAGAAACAATTCTGAATCTCTTGCTAAAGATATAAAATCGATACAGGTGTGAACTGTGTGGTGAAGAGTACCAGACATCTCTGAGGACCTCTGCTTATTTAAGTCACCAAAGGTGAGATACAACAACCCCAGAAAACCCATCCTCAAGAAATCATCGTGCAATGATATCCAAGAAACTGAGGCATAGCTGGAGGGGCAGGCGGGTCTCATCAGAGGATCACCCTCTTCCATTATTAGGCTAAGACATGACTTGGTCAAGTGACAGGGTCCTACTGAGTAACTTCTTGAGCAGTCACACCCCAGTGGTGTGTCTCTAGGTAGGCTCAACCGTGAAGTACAGTGTGACGACTTAAACCAACTCCTGGATCAAAAAGAGCGCACTTGGTTAGCTGTGGCAGGTCAGGTAACAAGTGGTAGGTGCTGAAGTCATCATCAACTTACCACAAGTGCCCAGTTAGAAGTTAGCATGGGAAGATGAGAGAACCGTAAAGAAAAGCAGGGCAGCTCTCCTGTGGGAGAACCTGATAAAATGGCAAGCCCAGCTACTAAGCTGTATTGTAAGAGCTGCATATATCAGACTGCTCAAAAAGACTGTAAAGATACCATTTAAGTTCTTCTTAATGCGTTGCTAAAAGGTAGGCAGATCAATAAATATTATTATCCCCATTTTACAGAGCATGAAAGTGAAGCACGGTGGAGCATATTCTAAGCTGGAATTTCCTGTGAGTTTCTCTTTGCAGTTCATAGTACTCTAATTTTATTTTTTAAGGTGTCCCTATCTGAACAGCAGCTGTTCATGTGAGAAGGTGGCTGTTCACTGAGGAGAGGGGCATTTATTTACATCATTATCAGATTTCGGATTGTTTTCTAAAATCTGACCTTCAGCATGAATGAAATATGACTGTGATGTTTTGCAACACGTAAATGTCTCCCAGTTTCTGTGACCTAACATATTTACAGGCCACAAATATATTCTTCCACTTTTAATATAATCTCACCAAACACAAGGAATAATTCTTCTTAATTTTATCAGCAAAGACATAGCAAAGGCCTCCCCTTGCTTTGCCATGTCTGTAAAGGACGCAACCTTGGAGTGTCATTACTCCAATGCAACTTTAACTACCAAGGTCCTAATCCCAGCAAAGCAAAAAATGCTGCGCTGGTGTTATCAGTAATAGAAATGTTTGCATTCACATTTAAAATGCATTTCTTGGACTGCAGTTGGACATTTCACAGAATGACAATGCTGAAGTGGACAGTTTGTAAGGTCAGAAGCAGAAGGCTATCTGCACGTATTAATGTGTGTCACACACCACAGTGTACATGGCATGCTGTACATGCACACAGCCAGAAATGGAGCAGGGAAAACACAGATGGGAGAAGTGTTCCAAAAGGACAAATGAACAAATGCCCTCGGGGGCGTTACTGTAGAAGCCAAGGGTAAACCCAAATGAGAAACAGCCCTTTCACTTTCTGAAACTTACTGAGATTTCAGAAGGTTTTATTCTATTTTATGCCAAAATTAAGTAAAATCTTGTCTGATTACTCTTTATTGCATGCAGCTTTGATGTGGCTAAAATCAGGTTCAGATTTCCCCTTTCAAGTTCCCCCTTGTCCAAATACCCTCTCCTAAATATCCTAATAGCTCATTAGTTCACATGTAAGGAGAACTGCAACTGGATCCCTTCCTCAAACCTTGTGTGACTTTCCTCACGCTGAGCCAGATCTTCCTTCCTTTTAATTTTGGTATGAAATTTCACCCTGGGCCTTGCTAATGTGTCCTCTTAAATTATTGTAAACGTTGAAGACAATTTATGGGTTTGATACATTTAAATCTCGTCAAGAAATAAAACAAGGCCATGGCACAGGCTTGAGGCACTGGTGTGCCACAGTAAAGACTGTTTAATTGCCAGTGATTTCCCTAGTTGGGAGGCATTGCTCCTTTCTAGGAAATGCTGCTATTTCAGATTATATTTAAGGACAATTCAGGAATAGCATGTGACAGGGACTCATCTCACAAGATACTTATAGAATCACACAATCACAGAAAGGTTTGAGTTGGAAGGGGCCTCTTAAAGACCATCTAGTTCAACTCCCCTGACATGGACAGTGACATCTTCCACTACACTACATTGCATAAAACCTGATCCAACCTGGTCTTGAACACTTCCAGGGATAAGACTTCTATAACTTCTCTGAGACACAGCAGAAGTGGCTTCTTACTCTGTCAATGTTTGACCTCAAATCCATAAACAATTCCGCTTGTCAAAGGTGTTCCTGAGGAAAAAAGTCCCTCCCCCCTAGAAGTCCTCATCTACAAAAATATAATTTTAAAACTTTGTCGGTTTGTTTCTTTTTTTACGCTATGCATGTGACTTTCACAGTTCCTTGTATACATCATACAACTGAAAGCAAGCGCTGCTCACAGACGAGCTGCAAAACAGGTGTTGTGTGCAAAACAACAACCAGACAGTTTTGAAAGTCCAAGGGTTAGTTCAAGGGACCCCCTTGTCAATGCTGCTCTAAGGGAGTCAGGCACAGTAATCTGCAGAGCACTGTTGATTAAAATAAATGACACCAAATTGTCTGTATCTGAGGTAGAGGTTCTACACGCAGGCACAAAATGCAGTGCAGGTGGAAATTGTACTGAGATATTTAATGTAAATTCAGACCTCAATTTTTTTACATATACAGAGCCTGTTCAAGTGACAGAGGGTTACCAGAATTTTGGTGGAGTCAGATTTTCTCTTCAAGTATTCAGTATGTTTCTTCCACTTTTGTTTATGGATTAACAGATAGATCAATTGTATCTTGAGCTGCTTAGAGAGCAGTTTTTACAGAAAATAGTTCAGGTTTTTTTATGTTTCTCAGTATTGACTAAATTTTACAAGTCAATTGTTTCTAACTTCAAAAAGAAGTTTCAGGTCTGTTTTAACAGCACCTAATATTTTCCATTGATTAATCTGTTGGTGTGATTTTAGCATTCTAAGATTTCAAGATATCTGGATTGGGTTTCTCAGATCTTACAACTTGAATCTACCATTGCCAAGACAATGGAGAGGAAAAATCTCAAACCCTCAGCATATCAGTAATATCTGCAGATGTTACCCCCAATGGCAGTGTGTAATGTCCCAGCGCTGATCAACTGAAGTCTAGTCAGTATTGTACCTTTAAATGGATTTTGGCCTTGCTCAGTAAAGGTTTCTTCTTAAAAATGAATTAGAAACATCTGATCTCTCAAAAATGATCCCTTAAACAAATTATCCTTAAGAAAAAAATAACGAAATAATATCCATTCTTATTCTTTCTTTATGTTTAATTGCCTTTGTGGTTTACTTTGCTGTAATATATAGGTTGAAACTGCAGGCAGAAGCTGAGTGACTGCTCATAACTTCTCAGGATAAACATCTAATTGCACCATTCACACTGCAGATACAAACCCGGATTTTGCATAACTATATGAGGGACTAATTGCTCATTTCCCAGTAGTGAGTGTTTTCTCAGGGCTCCTAATAAAGCAGTTATATTTTGTCACTAGGTGAGGTTATTATGACGCCCAAAAATGAAGCATACAGCTGGTTTTTATTAAGTTCTTCTCCCTCTTCTATCATAAGAAACAGGGATGATGCCTTGCTTCACTGTTTTCCTAGCACAACCTAAGGAATATTACAAACTGTAACCAAATGGACAGTTCATCAGCTGCCTTTATTTCTGCTCTGAAAAGGGTGAGTAAAATCAAAGACCAGCTACACTAGTTTGTTTCTATTGTCAGCCAGGGCTGATAAAAAGCAAATGTTGCCATTTCAACTGAAAGAATGTCTTCAATTATAAAAAGGAAAAGTGTTATCAGTAGTATCATCAAAAAGAACATCTCTCCAATTTTATCAGTCTTACAACCCTTTAAATATTGAAGCTTAATTATTCAGTTTTGAACAATATAAAAATAAAATAGAAAACCAGGAGAAAAGTAAAAGAAGCAACATAAAAACTCTTCAGCAAAATGAAACAAACCACCATAGACACAAGCTGGACATGATCTGGCAATGTGTTCTTGCAGCCCAAAAGGCCAACCACATCCTGGCCTGTATCAGAAGAGATCAAGGGAAGTACTTGTTTCACTCTATCCTCATCAACTCCCACGTGCAGTGTTGCCTCCAGCTCTGGAGACCTCAGCACTAGAAACACCTGTTAGAGCAGGTCCAGAAAAGGACCTTGAATCAGGTGCTGGAGCACCTTTGCTGTGCAGACAGGCTGAGAGAGCTGGGGTTGTTTGCTATGGAGAAGGTTCTGGGGAGAACTTACAGCAGCCTTCCAGTACCTAAAGGGGGCTACAAGAATGCTTGAGAAGGACTTTTTACAAGGGCATGTAGGACAAGGGATCTGCGACAGGACAAGGGGAGGTTTAGATTAGATGTTAAGAAGGAACTCTTTACTGTGAGGATGGTGAAGCACTGGAACAGGTTGCCCAGAGAAACTGTGGATGCCCCACCCCTAGAAGTGTTCAAGGCCATGTTGGATGGGGCTTTGCTCTAGTAGAAAGTGTCCCTGTTCATGGCAGGGAAATTGGAACTAGATGACCCTGAAGGTCCCTCCCAACCCAAACCTCTGTATGATTCTATAACTTTCTACCGTTTTGCAAACTTTCAGAAGCTGCTTCTGCTGAGAGATATGTTCCTTCTCGTATGGTATCAGTATGAGTTACTTTAAGGAGATAATCTAAGAAGAAAATGACTGAGGAAAAGTACAGTAACAAGAATCTGCACAGGATTCTTTAGCTTCTGTGCAGCTGCCCCTTTCTTAATCACACACATATTTGTAAATATATACACTACATATATAAATTATAACCACATAGATATATACACTTCAAAAATATATGATTTATTATATTTATATCAAGAAACCCAGCTATTTATATGCACTATACTGCATATATGCAATATGCTGCCAATCTACACACTGAAAAATTGGAATAATGAATACAAGCAATACAATTCGCAGACTTCTTCTGAAAGTAATGCTATTCCACCTCATTCTTTCAAGTAATGACAACATGATTCTTCACCTCATACAGGATAAGACCAAGGCTGCCTGTGTCTTTCAAATTAGAAGTAGTATCAATTCGTGCAAATCGTGCAAATTTCCTTTGTTGCATTGTATTTCCTGATAAGAACTCAAAAAGAAGACAAACCAAGATGCTATTATGAGAACAAGGCATTGAATAGTGACACTACAAATAGGCACCTATGAAACTGTAATCCTGAGTCACCATTTCATGTAAGGAATTTTAATTTTCAAGGTTAAGTATTGTTCATATATCATAAAACATATTGGATGGTTTATTGTTTGTAAGTATCATAGTGGAACTTTAAGTCCAACATTCTGCCTGACTTTCTCAGTGCTTTATTTTTTAGAAAACAATGTTTGTATGGTAACACCAAACTATAAAGAAACTTATTTGTCATCACTGTAGGAATTATGTGGTAAAATTTTCCTCAAGCAAATGCTGTTATGTTCTGGTAGCGGGGGCATGTGTACACTCATAAAAAAGAATGCATTTTTTTATCAAACACTGTGAATAACACAATATTTTCTCATTAGAAAAATCTACAGATATGTAATTATCAAATTAAAGATTAAAAATTATGTTGATTGTCTGCTGAACTGTTCTTTCTAAACAATCTACTTATCAGATTTAGCTTCCTTTTAAAAACAAGAATTAAATCAGGCATAAGGACCCTTAGAGGTCATAGTTCTCTGAGGTGAGTTGAGCAAAGCAACTGTTGGTTTAAATTAGATTTACTAATCCCAAGCATTTCTGAAAATCAGCTAGCGAGATTCTTATGGAAGTATTCCTTATGTAAAATTATTTGATGGATGTCTAGTATAAAATATTTTAGCAGTATTTTTGTTATGCCAACAGATGCACGATATGTTATGAGAAAGCAGCCAATATTATCATAACATATTTGTTATGACAAAATAGCCATAATTTCTAATAATGTTTGATGATCACAAAAAGAAGTCACAAATTACACTTTTTAGCATTTTATTGCTTGTCTCCCAAACCACAGACAGCTTTCCTGATTACTGTGCAGATCCTTGTAGGGTGTATACAAGCAAGCACACTTTTCTATGTGTGATTTTGGTTTTTTTTGTAAATCCTCTTGACAACAAACAGTAATGGTATTAATTTTCTCAGGAATGGAATACAAAGCAGCTGGGCCAACAGCATGAATTTCTAGAATTAATTACAATGAAAATATTTTGGTAAATATTCATTCACCTCTATTTTCTTTTCATGCAAACTGAGATTTTCATGGTTGTCTACAGAAGTTACTTGGCCTCTCTGAGGATTTCAGTATCAACCAAGTATTAAGCATCTCAGAGACAAGAAATCCCTGCTCTGAAATAAAATTTCTCAGCCTTTTCAAGTTGAGTGTATGGGCTGCATATGCAAACCCTACCATTAATTTGTATCTTTGGATTACAAACAATTTAGAAGAAAGGTTGTTTCTTCTGGGAAATAACTTTATTTACCACTACTTCTCCTTCATAGCAGAAAGAGTGGACTTGCTTTCAGCCATATCAGAATCTAACATACTGGATGAGAAAATGAAGGCATCCCTAAGATTCACAATATGCTTCTGGTCCAGGCCTTAGGGTGTTTTTCTGTAATTCTACCTTTAAAAGAAGACTAAACATGCTGACGGAATTTTGGAGGGATTGATATGGAATGGGATAATAGGGTTGGGCATGTGTAAACATCATGCTAAATGTAAGAGATATAACACAGCTACATTAAAATCTACATTCACTACTAATTGCCCTTTCTCAGCAAGCCTAATAAGGCCCAGCACAATGTGTGCCAATGTGGGTAGGTTGCTTCCATGCTACGGCATCATTATCAGCTTGTTGGGCACCAGCTTTGCTGCGTGGTGTTGTATGGCACTGCACTGGCCCACTACAGAGATGCTATCCTGAGGTCAGGAGCCAGACTGATGCAGGTTTTAGTAACTGCTCCATGATCCTGTGATTTTAAAATAAGAGCTGCTGCTGAAACATAACCTGGCACAGATATGAACGAGATAGTGTCCTCTGCTGCCACAACAGTTCTCACTGAAATAGTGTGGGTTTAATTTTTCAGGTTTTAATATTACTCCTTTTAAAAAGGGATGTGGCACACTACTGCCAACATCTGCATCTGGGTGAGCAGGAATATTTCTGGTTCTTTCCCTTGATTGCTCCTTTCAACTTGTTTTGCATAGACAAGTAGCTCAAATAAGGAGAAATCATGCTTTTAACTGCCTTCAGGAGGTAGCCACTGCTGTCACCTCTTCATCTTGTGATGCCATTCCTGAGGAAGTTATTCCACCAGAAGTATTATGGCCTCGCAAATGTATGTTAAATTTGTCATCCTCAAATAGTTATTTTTCTTTTTGATTTTCATTGATGAAAATGCCTGAGGAAACAGAACTGTATTGTGGAAAAACGACTTTGAAGGCCTAACGATGATGTTTTATTCTATTGGTGACTTTTCTATCTGGAATACCAATGGATGTTTTCTTAGATACTTCTCCATGAGAAACTGAACTGAGATCACTAACCATCAAATAATGTTCAGATGCAATCTTTAGGACCTGAGTTCTTTAATCAGATTACAGGTCAAAGAATTTCTAGGCCATTACTATATTCTTGAATAATCTACTCTCATCTTCTCACTATGAAATCACATACACTATGTAAAATATTTATCAGAGATCACCAAATCTCTCAGTAATTCTTAAGACTGAAATTAATTAGGTATTTATTCAGTCATTACAGATTTAGCCAAAATTCATTACAAGAAGGCCAATAAATATTGCAATCAATCAGTAGCAATGACACTCAGCATTGCTGTTATACAGCCATATTTCTCCAAATACTTTTATAAATCCTGAGCTTGCTGCATAGATGCAATGACTACAAATGATACAGTAGTTGTCTGTCAACGGGGGATCCAAGATGGCGGTGTGGTTTCAGGGCCAACAGAAGTACCACGGACATGGTATTTGTTCTCAGGCAACTGCAAGAAAAGTGTAGGGAGCAGAACAAAGGTCTCTATGTAACCTTTGTTGA